>CP115867.1:5842048-7042048 GCA_027920645.1 Caenorhabditis nigoni | reverse complement strand
TTTTTCTAGTGATAAGATTACGTGTTTTACGAAAAGAAATGCTTTAGGGGATTATCAGTGTGGTGAACTTCCTTTTGATGACACAAGGAGGAAGATTTTGAATCAAAAAATGCGGAGGGGATTATCAGACTCTAAATTTATGAAAGTGAAAGAGAACTGGAAGACGTAGGAGGGGTTGTTGAGGGATAATTGAAGATGTATACGGTTCAGTTCGTGAAATATAAAAAAACCAAAATCTAAAAGAATTGTTAAAAATTAGGCTTGTTGTAAGATTACAGAAGACCGATTAACGACAATTTCACAACTGTTTGAAACAGAAAAAACGTCAAAACTCAGAATATGAATTCCTAAATCATAAAATAAGACATAGAATGTGCCGCGAAAGGTTTTTTGACATTAGATCTCGAAATACCAGAAAATAAATAATACAGTTTTGAAACTGTAAAAGTTTGTCCTTTGACCAAGTTCAGTTTGGGAGGGCTCTGCTATATATTTTTAAAGAAAATTCAAATACTCTAAAAATGTGGCACAACTTTAAATATACGAATATGAGAATAAGGATTTTGAACTCAAAATTTAGAAAAAAAGTTTTTCTAAATTACTGATTCAGAAAGTTTGCAAATTTTATTCAATTTTCGCATCTTCGCTGGTTTAGTAGGAAGATTTATCGAACTAATCATAAGATATCGTAAAACCTGTAATAGAAGGATCCCCTCACTTTGAGTCAATTTGTCTTAATTCCTGTTGAAGATATGAAAAATGTGCTAACTGATAACTTGTTTATCATAATATGACAGAAACTTTATCAGTTGATCTTTTTGATATCTCTTATAGGAGCACAGATAATTGAGCTCAAACTTAATGCTGAAAAGTTTGCTACGATACTTCGCCATTACAAGTTTCAAAATTTTCAAAACTTTACATTTTGAAATTCGTGCCGGTAGTGATATTAATATCGATGAGGAATTACATTTTATATATCCAAGACCCTTTTTCACAAAATTCTGAAACAGAAAAATTATGGAGATTATTTTCAAATGGGATTTTGAACCCTATGAGACTGAATTACAAAATGATCTGGGTTTTGCGGTAATGAAATGATTGTTAAATATCCTAAAATTTCACTGTTTCGAATTATACGAATAAGTATTTGTTAGAAACTGAAATTACTTATCAAATGAAATTGAAATATAAACTATGAATCTCAACCGCACCGGAAAATTGAAATTAAACTTCAAAACGAAAAACTTGATTTTCAAAAAAACAATGTTTCATTATTTGGATAAGTTCAGCATGAAATTTCTGAAGCAGTTCGCAATACTGATCCAGAAGTTCAGACCAGAACTGCCCCAACTAAAAACCTATTCAGAATCAGAACAAATTGTAACTAGTAAGAGGTAATTCTGAGTTCTGATTCACGAAATTTCGAATTGTACGAATAAATATTTAGTAAAAACTATACTGTTTGGCTTACAATGGATAATCTAGAAATCTCAGCCGTACCGGAAAATGGAAATCAAAGCTTCAAACGAGAGAACAGAATTTTCGAAAAAAAAATTGCTGTACCATCATTTCAATAAGTTCCGTATGAAACTTGTGAAACAATACAACATTCCCAGGAGGTGGTATATGATCTGAATAGCTACGAATAGAAACAGGATCAAAATCAGAACAAGTTCTAACTAGTAAGAGGTAATTCTGACTTTTTTTCATTATTAATAATTTGTAGTTTCACAATCATTCTCAAAAATTTCAAAAGTTACTGTTTCATAAAAATCATGAAAGCTGTCGGTGAATTTATTTCTTGATGTATTCTGTTATATGTTCGAAATGACTCATTTCTCAAAATCCATTTGTTATGTTTTTTCTCCATCTCAATGCCATTATTATCACCAAAATGAATATATGTCAAAAGAATATTCTCAATAACACCGCCTGAAAAACTTCGGGTCTAGACGAAAATGATAGGTCATTTTCCAAATTTCGAGAAATTACATAAAAAGGAAAACCAAGAAAATACCACCCACTTGGGAAGGTCTTGGGAATTAAAGGGAAAAAAGATGGACATGCAAAAAGACCAGCAGGAAAAAAACTGCTAATCTAAATCGACAAGTTGGTTGGATGGACAAGAAAAGTGAGCACAAGAAGAAGAAGAGATTAGGCCAAAAAATATATGTCAGTGTATTTTTCTTTGCGTCTCTCGATCTCTAGGTTATTTATGGAATCGAGAGGAAGATTAGTATTAACAGAAGAAAAAATACCAGAAAAAGGATGGGGCTTTTCTAGCTGCAGAGCTCCCGGAAAAAAATCGAATCGGAAAATGATGGAGATGAGATTAGGGGATACGTGGAAAAACGGAATGGGGTCGGGGATTTCAGAGAAAAGTCGATTCGAATTTAAGACCAAAATGGGGAGAGAGATTAGGAAGTGGATGATAGGTGACAACGGGAAGTTAATCGAAGAGAAATCAAAGGGAAACCAAAAAATATCTAGGATGGATCTATTTTTAAAAATTGAGAGTTTTTGGGATTTAGTTGATATATGGACCTTGGTTTTTTGTAATTCGACTTTTTCTAGATTTCTAACATTACTGTTTCCTGATGGGAATATATAGTGTTCAATAATTTTGAGTTTTCAATAGGTCTTCAAATGATGATGCTTTGCAGATTTTTCTATGAATCAGATAATATATCAGAGGAGTAGGAAAATAGATTTTGAAAAATCCGAAACTTGAAAAATCTGTAGTTCTTCAGGATTTGAATTTTGACTGGAAGTAATGAAATAAGTTGTTCCGACTCAAATTTGTAGTAAAAAGATATCGAAGCAATTGCCCCATATCGCAAAATTCAGTAAAGCACCGAAATCTCGGAAAAATCGGAATGTTCCGAGTATTTGAACTTCTTAGAAGCGTTTTTTGAAGAATATTCTGAAATTTTGAAATTTCCAGAAAGATAAGATTCACACATTCCGTTTTACACTCCTTATCTTGATACATGCTTTTTCAAACCAAAAATATTAATAAGTGGTAAAAATTCACTGTTTCGAAAAATGCATATGACCTAATCGGACAAAAATGGATATTTTGATTGTATATCAGTTCAGACACCCTATAGAAATTGTTTGAAAATCTCAAAAATTCAGAGTATCCTATAATTCTACAAGGTGGCTCACAATTACCGACAAAAAGTTTGTACTACCGTAAAATTTGAATTAAGTTTTGTGCTGGGGTCACCTTTGGAGTGCATAAATTCAAGTAGTTCATCAGTAAACTGGTCAAGTTTCAAAATGTTTGATAAACTTTGAGCTATCGCTTGTCAAAGTTGCTTCATCTCATGAAAACCACAACGGTGTGCAAGAAGTATTACGCCGTTTATCTTTGGAGAGAAAATTTCAGTATATTTGTATCAAACGTAGAGCTACATTTCCGCCAATTTTCGTGATTCCAACACACTTATGTCTGAAAATATACCCGTTTTTATCAGTCCAGGTAATTACTGTTTCGGAAGTTTGTTAAAACTTGAGCCCTATCGAAATGGTTCTGTTCAAGATCCATTATTTTCAAAAAACCTAAATTCCAAGGACACGAATCCTATCCACAAACCCTAGTAGTTGTGTCTAGAAAAAGTTGTACAAGAAAAAAAAAGAGAATGAGAACTTGTCTAGTAACACATATCCGACAAACAAACAGGAAGAGTAACAAAATGACAATGAGTGACAAAATAACCAAGTGGGTTTTTTCTTCTTTTTGTGGTTTGAGTAGTAGTAATATTAGTAGTAATAATAATACGGAAAAGAAAAGAACAACGGATATTATATTTTTCTATTATGGTGATGAGTAGATGGATTTTTAAAAAATGCAGTTTCAGAGATTTCTGATATTGTGGATAGTTCGAGGGTACTCGATAATTTGTAGCAATATAATTCTATAGATTAAAAAAATATTTTTATGGCACCAAGTAATAAATATAGAGAAGGGACGAAAAACAAGACGATTTGAGATAGAAAAGGCTGATCTATTTCAACTTATTCATAGTCTAGCCATACAAAAAAGATTTAGGATCGGCTTACAGAAGGATTCAATGTTCTGCAGTATGTACTTAAGGAGGCGAGTGATCGTACAAGGAATGTAAAGATTTTATTTGAAAAATAGTTTTTTTGAATATGAATTCAAAAAATTTTCCGTGTCAGATAGTCATCATGGTATCGAATTCACACTACAATGATGTTTTTAGAATTCCTATATGAATTGCATGGAAAAATAAGTTTCCAGCTAAAATTCTTTTTCGAACAAGAAAAGAAACCTGTGAAAAGAAAACTGCCAACTTTGGCCAAATTTATCTCGGTTCCTGTGAAAGATATCAAGCAGTGGTTTACTAACAAAATGTTTGCCACAATACCATAAACATTTTTTTTCATTTGGGCACCTTTTGATATCTAATACAGAAAACGAAACGAAATCAGCTGAATCTGACGGTTAGGGAATTTTCTATATTAGTTTTTGCGGAACTTTTCATTGGAAAAAAGTTTCGAAAAATACAAAAAAATTTATGTTCCTTTTATACAAAACACTAGACGCGTCTGTTGGTCCCCATGTCAGCCTGTGGACGTTTGAAAAACTTGAAAATAAGTATAGATTTCTTTAAAGTGAGAAGCGGAGCGACGAACCAGTAAAAACAAATAAAATTGCGCCGAAGGCTCACCAGTTCGCTCGCAATATAGAAAATTGGAATTTTTGTTCATGTAACGTTTTCAGATTTTATACCGTATAAAATCTTTTTCAGGAAACATGAGTACAAAAAATTTCAATACATTTTGCACTCATTAAAACTTGAAAAAAAAAACTGTTTCGAAGAATTCGGTAATTTGACTAATCTTTTCTAGAAAATTCCATCTACGTTGGCCTAAACTGTTCGAAAGAAAATTCATAACAATAACAACCAAAAAAATTATTCTGAAAGAGACAGGACGACGATGACAAGAAAGTTCCAGCGTTTTCAGCCACCACTCGAGAAAATTTTCTTTTTTCTTCTATTCAATAGGATTGGAACAAAACCGGAAGAAGTGGTGTGAAAACAATAAAAAAATGGAGAAAAGGAGGTGCCAAAAGAGCACCCATCATTGGTGTTTTGGAATAAAGGGGGTAGGACACCCCCACCCAAAAGAAGGAGTTTTTGGAATGATGAAGTGCTTATATGCTCATTCCATTGAACTGAAAACAAATCGAAGGGGAGGAGAGGTTTAAAAGAAACACATGAAAATCGAAAATAGACTGATGTAGGACTAAAAAAAGCGCCAGAAGGAGAAAAAAGTCACAGGGGGGTGACACTAAGGAAAACGAAGAAATAAAGTGAGTCTTTTTGGTGGAGACGAGTACCGGAAATCCCCCAAACCACCACCACAACGCAAATGCCGTCACAAACCGACCCTAATTTTTTGCACAAAGTGAGTTGAAAGAAAAAAAAAATTGAGAAGAAACTAAAACCAGCTGATTTTAGCATTGTTGCTTGAAAAAGGGCTTCCCCTTTTTCTTTTAAAGATTACCCGATTCTATTTTTTTGTAATTTTTTTTTGCAAATTTTCCTTAACGGATTAACGGTGGTTCAGAGAGCAAAAAAGAATGGAGTCGAACGACGCGAATGCTTTTTGAACTTTGAATATTTTTACGATTCAATGAATTTTGGAATTTTTCGGGGGAGAGAAAAAGTTGCAAGAACAGGTTACGGGTTGGTTAGTTTTTAATATCACTGTTTGGTGATCAAATAGTGATAGATTATTGCGTAAATGGGGTTTATACAACTGTTATTCAAAATACACAACATATTCCGAGACCAGCAAAAGAAATGAATAAAATCTTTCACTAATGCAGTTTTTGGAACTGTAATAATTTTTTCTTCGATAACGAATCGGTATTTCATTTATACCATTTATCTTATCTTTCATGTCTATATTATCAATGAAAGAAGGCCGAACTCTCTCTTGTCAAAAAAATTAACTTCATATGATAAATGTTCTCCCAAAATAATTAATTTTATTACAGTTTCAAATAAAACATTTATTATCGTTTTCTAATGGGTGGATAATAATTTTCATGTTACATCTAAAATGTGATACAAGGATCGGAACTGTTGAGAAAAACACCGGTTGCCGTTGTCGAAGATCTCGCGAAGATAACTACAGTAACATATCAATGCAGGTATTTTTCTTGAATTTATTTTCTCGATTTTCACCGCTTTTTGTCGATTTTTCTGGCATTTTCCCAGAACGAAGTCAGAAAATATAAATGACTTTCAGTCATTCAAGCACAAAAAAACCAGCCCGGTAAGGAAAAAATGTTCGTTGCGGGACCTTCGGCCACGGTCATCGGTATTTCTCGCTCCATAGATCCGATTTTTTCTATCATAATAATTGGTCTGCATTCTATAAGTTTCTGGAAATGCGGTCTTTATGGTAGGGCAGAATTCGAGAAAGTGTGGGAAAACTTAATTATAAGGGTTTTGGAATCGTAATTTTTTCAATTTTCTCACTTTCTCAAAGTATTGAATGAAAAGCCTAGCGACATACGATATATAATAAACTTTTTTTCATGAAACGAAGGAACAGTAATTCTCAACATAACGTTTTCTGGAAAAAAAAATTCCGTTTCAAATTCATTTTATGGCTTTTAACTTTTCTCTACAGACATTATTCTCGCAAATTCGGAAAGAAATGCAGGTTAAAAAAATCTATGTCATGTTTTTGAGAAGAGATCACAAACAAAACATAGGAAAGTAAGTAAAGTAGCTAATGAATGGTTAGAGAATTTTGTGTGAGTATTCGAAATGGCATTGAAAAGTGATAAACTGCTGATTATTACGTCAGTGGTTTTTTGATTTGAAGTGGGAATTGAAATGACTGGAATTCATGGAAAACAAAGAATGAGCAATATATTCTTTCTAGACACATGGGAATTAAAATCAGAAGATGAGACAGAAAATTCCCGACAAAGCAGCGACTTTGTTGAACTGGCTAATTGTGGAATTCATGTAACCGAAAAAAATATTCAGAGACAGTTTTTTAATATAAAGATCTCATCAAATCAATGTTTATATGACGATGATGGGAAGAAAAAGAGAAACGAGTAAAAAAGTTGAATACATGAATACTGATTTTTCATGGGGAAGTGCAATGATATGTAAATGAGTCGGAAAAAGAGAGAGAGAGAGAGAATGATGAAGAAGATGAAAAAGAGGTGTTCTATCGAATTAGAAGTTTCTAGAAATTTTGTGTTTCAGGGAATAAGTAAGAACTAAAATGAATTCGAGGAATTTGATATCGGTGTTATGTATACAAGTTTGAAAATACTTGCTGTTCCATAGATACGGTATGTCTTGAAGTACTTTGTTAGCAACGCTTAAACTGTTTTAGTTTGACCTCTAAGGTACTTGATAGAAAATGAAACAGTTAAAATCAATGTGAAAGTCTCTTTAAAGATGGGGAACATAAAAAAATTTATAATTTCGTTCATTCACAAGTTGAACTTTTGGACCCACCGCTGGAAGTTCCGCGCTGCTACCAGCAAAGCTACGGAAAGCTGAAGCGGAAAAGATTTTTCTGGAATTTTTCTATCGATTATTTGATAGTTTACTTAAATTTCTGCATAAAAAACAAAAAATTTCCCCCTTCAACAATTTAAAATTAGCCATAGTCGTATGTTCTCAAAACTATGGGCATTAGTGTTTGAAAAAATTTTCTGTGTCCCAGATACGGTATTTTTTGGCAGTAATTTGTTAGAATTGATGGGTTTTTGTGATCGAATTATCATAATATCACAAATATTTTGCTTTGAACATCTTTTAATGCTTCTTACAGGAACGGAGGTAAAGACGGTCAAAGCCTAGCACCCTTCGAGATCAGGCTTTACGGTACATGTACAGAAGAGAAAAAAGTGAGACAGTAAAAAAGAAGGAAAACTGACTAAAAGTACCAATAATCAAAGTTTGAGAAAAACAAACTGAGACTGGAATCTTCTGGAAAATCTGCTTATTAACTAATATTTGACACTAAAAAAGTTTTAATATCGAAAATAAGTCATCATCTTATCATTTCCATCTAAAAGATGTGACTCCTCTTTTTTCGTGTTAGCGAGGGTTCAAATTTCCGGTGCAATGACTCGTTTTCTCCCATTTTTTAAAGTTCTTATTAGTTGGAAACGGGAAGTGCCAAGAAGAAGAAAAAAGGACTAATAGCACTTTCTGGAAATTTTGGGATGATGAGATTCATAGATAGAGGGATCGATTGAAAATAATGAATTCTGAAGGAGGATTTGACGGTGAAATGGCAAATATTGATCTAAATCCCCGACAGTTAATATTGGACAGTCAAATTGTATTAATATTATGAATTTCAAGAAACAGGAAACATTTTTGAAGTAAAAAAAATCTTTCAGTATTTACTTGAAGTATTAAGACCAAGCAACTAGGAACTAACAAGGAACAAATTTTCAGAAACTTTGAAACTTTTTTTTCGAAAAGTTTGGATCAACTTTCGAAAAAAAAACGAAGTTATGAACATAAATCCCAAATTGGAATCCATTCCTCACTACTACTAGTTTCCAATTTCAGAGAACAGAAAAAAGTGATAAAAGTGTTTTTGGTTGGTTTTGGCACCAAATCCCTTTCTCTCTCTGAAAATCGGTGGCAATGAAATTCGAGACTCCTCCCCATCATCATTCTTCTTCCCTTTTTTTCTCCTCCCCCAAAAAAAAACGTGAAAAGAAGGAAGAAGGCGTGAAGCCTTCTGAAGTGGAGACTCCAGATTGTCGACGATGATGTCCTGTGCTCCAGAGGAGAGAAATTCGACACTTTTTTAATGGGAAGGAAAAGGGGTGTCTTCCAAAGGATGACCCAAAAAAGTAGAAGAAGAGTCATTCAAGAGAAAATTGAGAAGAAGAAGAAGAAAAATATAGTGCTTGAGTGTTTTTGAGTCTTCCTTAAAGAAGAAAAATAGGAAAACAATAACAATATCCGGAATTCTATTTTTGAAAAGAGTGCAAAAATACTGAAAAGTGTTGCTGTATTTTGATTTTAAAATCTTGATTTCTACAAGAGATATAGAGAGTTCGTCAACTCATAAAATTTTTGTGATACTTTGACAAATATTTTATAAGTTGATAACTTTTTGATACCTCTTATAGGAACCGAGGTAATTGAAACTAAAAAATCCTTGAATAAGTGACCGAGTATTCTTCCAGGATTTCTTTTTTTTTCAAATCACTGAAACTGTAAATTTTGCAAATGTGTTCAAAAATTTGACCCGGTTACATTTTTGAATAGTTTTTTCGTCTACATGTAAATGTAATCGATACAACGCAAAATTGTTATTAATTGGCTGAAAAATTCAACAAACGAAACAGGAATTTTAAAATGTAAACTGTTTTAGAGTTCGCCTATTTTTATTTGTCATAGGTTATTTTTCTTGATCTATGACGTTTTGTCACTGTAAGAAATAAAGTTAATAAACCTAATTGGAAGTGCGGAAACAGAAAAAAAAACATAGTTTTCAAAAAAAAAATTGCAGATACTGAAAGGTTGTGGGTTTGAATTATTCAGATTTTGGATGTTTTATTGCAAATCAGATCAATTCAAAACGCCGCAATAAAATTAAAACTACAGGAAAACTTGCTGAAAAAAATCAGACACGAATTTACGAACCCACCGTAAATTGGCCAAAATTTCCAACTTCATGATGGTTTCGAAGAGACATCTTAAAATCTCTAAACTTGAAAAAAATTTTCTAATTGTTAAAACAGCTTTCGACAGCGTTTTATCCAGAAACTTCTCTTTGAAAGTCACATTCCATCATCAGTTGAAACTCCATTCAACTGAGTTAAAGAAAATTAAGAGCATTTTGAAACGGAAAAAAAATCTGGACCCAATTTCCATATTTTTCGTTGTTAATCAGAAAAATTTTGGGATTTCTTCCACATTTTGACGTACCGGTGTTTGCAGAAACTATGATTCGGTATATATGTCATACGGTAATCTAATGGCGTTTCTGCAAACACGCTCACATAAAAATGCAGACCTACTAAGTTGTAAACGGAATGGTCAATGATTATCAGTGAAATCACAACGAAAGATGATATTGTGATATTGAAACAGTGAACCTTTTATAAATATCTTATAACACTGGTCTCGACCCTTTCCCTTACTTTTTGGATCAGTGAGCTATTCCAAACTTCAAACCTGTAACTCTTATCTAGTTCTATGAATACTGTAGTTTAGAAGAATTTATTTTTGGTGAGAATATGAAACCAAGTTGTTTTAACCCACAACAGTTCAATTGTTAGTAAGCTAAAATATTTTTCAAACGTAATCCAATAATATTGAAACAGTAAAACACACATAACCTTCTACGAATGTTCTGGTCATTAATGTATCAAAAAACAGGACCATCGTCTCGTCTATACATTCTCAAAGGCGGAGCAAAGTAGGCGTGCTCTCTTCAGAGAGAATGGACTCCTTCCCTCCCTATTGTTCGATTCCATTCGCTCGGAAATCTGCCCCCAATTTTTTTAGCAACGGACATTCCATTCCCTCCAGACCAATTTTTCCTTCTGGGATAGATCCACTTTTCGGGTGGAGGAAAGAGGAACTGGAACTGGTTACTCAGGAAATTGGGTCATCTTTTTTGTGTGTGTACATAAAGAATAAGAAGGTATCAAATGTATGAGAAAGGTCAAAGAGTCAATCTGGAAGAAAACGAGAAAAAGGAAAAAAAGAGTTGGGATAGTAAAACGGATGTCATCGTCAGGAAGAGATTAGGAAAAGAAGAGGAAAAAAGCTAAAACTGGCAAATCTTTGATCTGAAAAGGAGATTGGATGAGTAGATACGATTATGATGTAAAGATATTTTCAGAAGAGGAAAGAGATTCTAGAAATTATATCCAGTTATTCTTAGAAATGGATTTTTAATGGGAGAATATAAACTTGAAGTTTTTCAAGCTAGTGACTAGTAGGAACGATCCAGTGACCCGAAATTAACTCTTGAGCTGATAATGATTCACTGAAACATGTATTATTCTTACAAGGTAGTACTCGATGGATCACAACCAATATTTGAAAAAAAGTTTAGCCGACATATTTATAAACTGTAGCCGTAATTTTTTAAATCAAGACGTTTTCATTGAAAATCTTCTCCGGCTTTGGCATCATACATCTATGGTACAATATTTAAAGCAGGTACGGATACTAAAAAATATTGACTGAAATATTTGAAAAAAGTGGATAATTTCGCTTCAAGTACGTACAAAAATTGAATTGGCTCAAACGCGCTCTGGCGCACTCTTCGCTCGAAGTTCAAAAATGTTGTATTCGTTCAGAATGTTCAGTCCGAGACTATGTAAACTACATGATTTTCATACATTCTTTCTTGTTTGAAAAGTCGAAAAAAAATTTTGTTAAACGTTTTAACGGAGATTGTAGAAAGACATACTACGAATTTATCGTTATCTTATTGATTCTGTCTAACTGAATGATCTTTCTGAAACATAATATATTTTGAAAACCGGAATGCAAAGGTTGCTGTAAATTAAACTTTTTGCACTTGATCCTAATCTCCTTTTCTTCAGACAGAGTAATCAGTGTCTGTCTAATTAGATGACAAGAAATTCATAGTGCAATCAAGATAACAATGTGTTGTGAGTCTGCAGAGATTTTTATCTTATCGAAATTTTTAGGGTGTCGATGTTGGTAACTTTTAGCAAGAGTTTGGATAATTAACTGACTATTTTCAACAGATTTACGACTAGGACAGTCACTAATTGACGAATAAGAATTGGTGTATTATTTTGGTATTAGTGTGGCAGCTTTTGATTTTGAAATGTGAATTTAAAGCTTTGGTATCCGAAAATACAATTAATCGTTTGATTGGAAAATTCCAGAAATCAAGAAATTTGTCCAGAACTCATTTTTTGCAGTTGGCAAGTTCTTGTATAACGATATTACGCAAGGATGGGTTGTGTTAAACAACAGGTACTCTCCATATCTGGCAAGCACTCTAAAACAAAAATCGTATATACAAAGTTAAAAACCCAATTTTAAATTATAATTTGTGAAGTTTCTAGCATACAACACATCAAAAATGAGTCTAATTTCATTTTGAAAAAAAGCAACTTGAAACAGATATTTCTATATCAACTGCTTACAATTTTTAGGCAACCCTTTGAGGCTCTCCCCATTCAGATATTGCCTTCAGACTGAAAAACCAAAACACAACTCCAACCACCAAAAAAAAAACAATTTTAAGAAGTGTGAAAAAAAATTGGACGAAAACTGAATGGAATGTGTACTTTGAAACATCTCAAGAGGGGGCTCTGAACTCTCTCTTGGGGGCATCAAAAGCACTCGAAATGGAGGGTGTGGAGTGAGAAAAAAGATAGATGGAAAAGTGATAAATGATGCGATATGAGAAATATTATGGGAAGGAAAAAACGATGATTGATAAGTTGGTGCTAACATTTTTTGTTCTTGGTGCACATTCTTCAAAAAATCTTATGGGTAGATTTTGCCAATTTTCGAGTTGTTAGGGTGGTTAGACCAATCTGCTTATTTAATATAGTACAGTTTTCATATCCCTTCGATTTTTTGGAAAAAGTGAAACAGAAAAAAAATAGAATTGAAAAAGACTGTCAAAACTCTAATAGACAGTTTTGTACCTATTTATCTCGGTCCCCTGTATCAAAAAGTGGTCAACGGATAAAATGTTTTTGATATTATCATGATCATTTTGATAATTGGATTTTTCTTGACATCTTCCACAGGCCTGGCTAGTGGGAAAGGTTGGCTCAAAGTTGACGGTCAGTATGCAACAGGACTTTTAGGATAACTGGAAATTCTGAAAATATCAATTCAGTGTTCATTTCGAAGTTTCCGGTATCTTCCTGATTTTTTTTCGGTTTCACAATTTTTTAAAAAGTTGATAGATTTTTTGACCTACTGCTATAAAAAAATTATAATTTAAAAACCTGTAATAGAAGGGCCCTCACCCTACCAACTTTGAGCTCAATTATCTCAGTTTCTATGCAAGCTATCAAAAATGTATCTACTGACAAAACACTTCTGATATTTTGATAAACAATTTATCAGTTGACAACTTTTTGGTATCTCTCACAGGAACCGAGATAAATTAGTTAATTGCATCTCATAATTCTCTCAATCAATGCCCACCCTCCATCCCTTACAATTAGAGTCCATTTCTGACCATTATCATTAATAAATAGACAAAAAAAAAGACTAAAATAAAAGAAACGAGACAAAAAATGAACATTGAGCTTGTCGAAGAAAAAAGGGAAGAAGAGAGGAAAATGCGATTTAGAAAAGTGAGGGAAGAGAGAAATTATACAATTATTTCTCTGGGAAGACAGAGTGAGAAAAGGGGTGCAGATGGGGCACAAAAAACAACGATGAATCCAATCTCTGTACGGAAAAAAGTGAGAGAATTTTGGGATGGAACAAAGTTTCCGAAATTTTATTGTTGAAGTTTTTTTGGATGTGTAAGGAGAAGTTCGGTTTTGAAAAAATAGGATTTTCCGTTGAAAGTACTAAAATAAAACATTACATTGCGTTGTTTATCACTGATATCAAAATCTGGTAATTATTCAATAATGTAGTGAAACCGTAACTTTTCTTGGACTAGAAATTATCTTCTTCGACAAGATCCATGTCTGTCTGTAAGGGTTTGTATTAGCGTGGCTGAAAGAAGGCAAAACCAAGGTTTCTAAATTTTTTTCAAACGAAATCCACAAATGAAAAATTTGAAGTTTCTATCGGAAGTTTCAAGAAAAACTTTTTTGTTGACTGAAGGTCAAAGTGATTTTGGAATCATTGAAATTTCACGAATCTCCAGAAAATTTTCACCTCTCTTGTCTAGATTACGGTTTTGGTTTCAATTCAAATGTGAACACTCTAATAGGACATCACCCGGACCGTCCACTTGGAGTCTTTAAGAGATATCGAAAAGTTGTTAACTAAAAAAATTATTATCATGATATCAGCAACAGTTAGTTAATTATTTTTTGATATCTTTCACAGGAAATGTGATATATGGGCTCGAAGTTGACGATTCGGGTGGCGTTCTGTATAAGAGTTTTGACGAGATTACATCCAATCATTTTCTCTACCTACTTCTTCCTAACAGCAATTACTTGAAACTGTGAATTAGTTGAATATCTTAAGACCACTTTTCCTCTCACAAATCACAGAATGTTCATTATATTGTCAAATAGATTTTGTCAGTTGAACACTTTTTGGAACCGGGATAAATTTTTGTCAAAGTTGAGGTGCACTTCTATTAGAGGTATTACTATAGGTTTCTGATCTTCTGACCTGTTTTCACCATTTTCAATCCCCCGTTTTTCGAGTGGTACACTCATAAAATATTCGTTTTTAATTTACGAAATTTCGTTTTCAAAATAGCCACCAAATTAAAAAATAGGGCGTTTTGAGGAGGACACAAATGAGTTAATTAATTTATAAGGTCCCAACAAAACACGGAAGATGTTTTCTACAAAAAATTCCAAATAATACACGGATGGAATCTAGATGAAACCCGGGAGAAAATAGGAATTAGGGAAAGGAAGAAAATGGACAACACGAAAACATGGACAGGAGAGTTAGGGAGAAGAGGAAGAGCAACAAGGCGATAATTGAGGAGAATTAGTGATGAAGTAAAGGAACTGAAAGAAGAAGTTGTAGAAAGAGGAAAATAGTGATTTTGCAAGAAAGTTAACCAGAAAAAAGCTTTCGGAAAAGAGCGTGAAAATTATCACCTCAAAACTTAAAACAAAACGTTTTATAAATTCTAATTTTTGATGACCTCCGTGAAGTCTGATTTTTTTTAATTAAAAAAAATGCCAACATATAAGGCCTGAAAGAGGAACAACAACTCCAGTACTAAGTTTCCAACGTTCAAGTTCAGGTTCCTGGCTTCGAAGATTTGGGGATTTCGACGACGACGGACGGACGACTTCGCAGGATCTCAGATTTTGGATTTTGGAGTAAAAGGTAAGGAAGTAGGGATTGATAGAAGCACGGAATCGCAACGTGTTCGGTTTTGAGCAAACGCGCTCCGCTCCAAATTGGCGGGAATTCAAATTTTAATTTTTTTTTTGAATGCCAAGTTGGCTGCGAATCGCGTGCTATTTGAAAAAAGTCGATACGGAGTCTTTTTCTTGTTTACAAATTTCAATGAGAAAACGTGACAAAAAATTTGTTTTTAAACGTGTCGCCCTTGTTTCTCAGCAGAGAGCGTTCGAAAAACCGTACACCCTGCGACTCCGTGTAGAAGTAGATAAGCTTAAAAAAGGAACTGAAGAAATTTTCCTCTCAATACAGTATTATAAGTAGGCACCACAATGAAAGGGGGCGGGCCGACCAAATTTTTCTCCCCTTCTCAGAAATGCATCTTTGAAGTCGTGTACCGGGCGTTAGAAACTCATTATTTTTATGGTTCGAACTTGTCCATATGTAATCGACTGCGATAAATCGAATGGAATCATCAGTTTTCCGATATTTTTATTATTTTGATTAGAAAAATTCGAAAAACATGAACCTGACTGACAAAATGAACTAAAAGTGTAGGATGAAAGTTCGTGCCATCAAATTTTTTGGTGGGTTTTGGTAGTTTATGATATGGGGGATTGGATTTTGAAGTAAAATCAAAAATCGTATGTGGCCGTAAAACGCGATTTTCAGCCAAAGTTCCAGCCAAAATAAATAAAAAATTTCAGCGACGACCCCAATTTTTTTTCGCATATTATGGTAAAACTAAACCTTGTGTACATCTGTGTCAATTTTCAAAAAGATTGATTACCTTTAAGTAGTTTTCATACGCATCCGAAAATTCTAAACTTTCAAAATTTCCGGTTTTTGGAAGTTTTGAGGATGACACAGATTAGTGCCACCGAATTTCGTTTTACCATAAGATTCTACGCAAAATTTGCCACTGAATACAATCTTAATTGGAAAAATCGTATGTGGCCGAAAAATTTTAGACGCCTATTTCTTCATCTTTCACTGTGCAATCCATTAAAAAAACAGGAAGAGGCAACACCGACAGGAAGCAGCAGGCTACGAAAAGTCGCACACTCATATTTCCCCTCTAAGGCTACCACCGCCAGTGCAGCCGTGGCCGACTGGATAGTGGGCGCGTGCGCCGATCTGACGCAGCCGGAGGTTCGGGTCCCTCGCGCGTGCACTAGCTTTTTCTTTAATTTCCTTCACGAATTTTCCGCGCCGCAGGATTGCAAGCTTCTAAACCCCGCCCACTTTTCTGCGCACCGCAAAAAAATGAGGAGAAAGTCAGTACATCGAGGTCTGGTATAAAAGGGTCTGTAACTCGGGATTGAATGAAGATTTTTCGCTGAAAATTTGGGAATGGACTTCTTTAAAGTAGGAGAAGACAATCCAACAATAGAATTGAGAAAATATCTATTTTGAAAATTTTGTTGTGGTGCCTAATTATAAGTTGAAAAAGTTTTCATGTTTCAGGAGCTCCTTGGACTGGACAACGACAAGGATTTGCAGGATCTCGGACTTTGGGTTTCGGAGTTAGAGGTAAGGAAATAGAAAAAAAAACTAGAAAACCCTGGTCATGTTCCAGGAGCTCCTTCGACTCGAGGATTCCACAGATTGGGGACTTCAACGACGACGACAAGGATTCACAGGATTTTAGGATTTGTTTTTAGGATTTGGAGTTAGACGTAAGGAACTAGGAAATTTAATGTTTATTCATTTGATGATTTTTCAGCGGACGAATCCCAGCAGCTGCTCGGATTCGGAATCAGCATATTCGAGGAAGGATGGGATGGTACAATTTTCCGGACTACAAAGATTCAGATTCTCGGAGTGCGAAGTAAAAGGTGAGGACTAAAATTTCGCTATCTTTAATGTCAAAAAATCAAAAATTTTGAACGTCAAAACTAATAATTCTGAAAAAAATGTTTTAAAAAATTAATTGACGTGACCTTCGTGAAGTCTGATTTTTTTTGAATAAAAAAATGCCAGCATATAAGACCTCGAAAAGGGGAAAAACTTCAGTATTCAGTTTCCAACGTTCAAGTTCAGGGTCTTCCTGGCTTCGAGGGTTCGGGGACTTCAACGACGACGGATGGACGACTTCTCAGGATTTCAGACTCTGGGATTTTGGAGTAAGAGGTAAGGAAGTAGGGATTGATAAAAGTAGAAAAGCTCAGAAAGAAACTGAAAAAGTTATCCTCTCAAAATATTATAAGTTGAAAAAAGTGTCATGTTCCAGGTGCTCCTTGGACTGGACGATTCAACATGCTGACGGGACGTCATGGACAACATTTTGTGATTCTGAAGCTAGAAGTGAGGAAAAAAAATAATAAAACTCATAAATTTGATACGTTTCAGCTTCGTGGCTACTAGGATTCAAGAGGCTCGAGGAAGGATGGGATGGTTCAGGGATGTGCCGAATTTGCTAAGAATATGGAGTGAGAGGTGAGGAGTCATTTTCTAAGTAGCTTTAAGAAACATTTTCTGTAAATTTCAAAAATGAACTGAAATTTTTTGATCGTTGAATATGAAGATTTTAGAAAGATTTTCAGAATTTCCGTGAACAGTCGACACTAGGAACAACATCAATAGTCCTTCGAATTTGTAGAGGTAAAAAATAATGATTTAATTTTAACAACAATTTTTTTCAGTTGGTGGACATGGAGTACAAGAGGACGTCAACGTCGTCTGGATGTCAGAACTTTCCTTGAACTCGATTTTATTTTTTATGATCTTTTTCGTTTTTGATTTTTTCGAGCGCGCTTATTCTCAGTCTCTCGCCGGGGGCTGGTTTTCTCGGGTGTCTTCTGTTCAACAGGTTCGGGACTTCATGGACAACATGGACTTGCAGGATCTCAAAATCTAGGTTTTTGGAGTTAGAAGTAAGGAAACAGGTAGTTAAATTTATTGATTATATATTTTTCAGCTTCTCGACTTCCATGATTCAGTAATTCCGAGGAAGGAATGAGCGATTTCAAGGATTGGTCGAATTTCGAAGATTCATATGCTTGGAATAAGGAGTGAGAGGTGAGGACTGAAATTTCAAAAATTGGCGTCATTTTTATCGTCAAAGAATCGAAAATTTCGAAGGAAAAAATAATTTTGAAAAAAAAAACATTTCAAAAAAATTTCAAAACCTCCAATTTTTTCAAATTTTGATTTCTTTATTTTTGAGTGAATAAAAAATTTGATAGCTATATTGTCATTTACAGCGAACGTTCTATAAGCTCCTTGGATTCTTGGATTCAACTGAAATCGAGCTTTCAAGAACAAGGATTGGCTGGATGTTTCAGGTGCGGAGGAAGAGGTGAGGAGAATTGATTCTTACAAAATTAGAAATGTATTTTTGAGCTCAAAAATATTTTCGATTTACCAAAAAAAAAGTTTGTAAAATTTTCACAGTTTCAACAATTCTCAAAATAACCGTCAAAACTCATTCGGTATTCGGTCTGTAACTTTTTGAGGTCTAAAAAGTAGGTCAGGTCAGAAATGGGTTTCCTGAAACATTTTTTTTGGTATTTTGAATTCAAAGAAACTGAAAGAATTGAAAATTTTTATTTTTTAAGACTTTCAAAAATTAAGGATTTCAGAACCACGGTGTACAGTCTACACCAGGACCTGTAGTTATGAATCTTCGAATAAAAAGTACCCAGGTAACAAAAAACAGAAAGATTTTCAAAGAATGTGTTAATTTCAGGTGATGGAGACATATTCCAAGAGGACACCAACGCCGTCTGGATGTCAGAAATTTTCTTTGAACTTCATTGTATTTTTGTGATAGTTTTTCTTTTTGATTTTTTGGCGCGCTTTTTCGCTTGTTTTCTCGTCGCCTCTCGTTTTCTGGGTTGTCTTCTGATCAACACATCCGGGACTTCATGGACGACATTGACTTGCAAGATCTCAGACTCTAGGATTATGGAGTTAGAAGTAAGGAAACAGGTAGTTAAATTTATTGATTATATATTTTTCAGCTTCTCGACTTTTAGGATCTCCTAGGAAGGACTGGGCAATTTCAAGGATCGGTTGAATGTCGAAGATTCGAGGTGAGGACTAAACTTTCAAAAATTGGCGTCATTTCCTAGCGTCAAAAAAATCTAAAATTTTGAATGATTTTGAAAAATCATAATTTTGAAAAAAAACAAAACCAAAATTTCAAATTCTAAATTTTTATTTTTGAGTGAATAAAAAATTTAAAATTTATATTGTCATTTACAGCGAACGAGTTCTAGGATTCGTCAGAAACCGGGAGTTCAAGGAGGACGACAAGGATTGTCTGATGGTTCAGATGCGGAGTGAGAGGTGAGGAAATTTGATTTTCACAAAATTAGAAATGGGCCAATCAGAATATTTTGAGCTCAAAATTGGTGTTTTTCTGGTTAATCAAATTTTTCATTTTCAATATTCCCAACAAAAAAGGTTCAAACATTTTCCACAGTTTCAACAGTTCTAAAAATTTTTTAAGAAATTATTAAAAACTCATTGCGTTGGTTTCGTTCGTAAAAATCTGAAATAAGTAACTTTTAGAAACATTTTGAAAATTTCGAATATAAAAGTAAAAATAATACACTGAATTTTTTTGACCGTTAGTATGTAGTTTTCCGAGAATAAAGAATTTCAGATCGTGTGTGTACAGTTAACACCAGAACCAACAATTATGGACCTTCGATTAAAAACTAGCAAAGGTAACAAACAAAAAAAAGACCTTCAAAAATGTGCTAATTTCAGTTGATGGACAGATATTCCAAGGAAGGACCAACGCCGCCTGGATGTCAGAACTTTCTTTGAACTTGATTTGATTTTTTGTGATCTTTTTCCATTTTTGCTTTAGCCGCGCGCTTTTCTCGCTCTCTCGTCGGGTTCTCGTTTCCTCGGGTGTCTTCTGATTTCCACGTCTTCGCTGTTGTCGTTAAGCTTCTCGTTGTTTTTCGATTTCTGAATTTAGTGTCTTTCCATCGGTTCATGTAAGGGACAGGGTCTTGAAAAGTTGGGTTAGGAAAAAAAGTTTTTAAAAAAATTTAAAATGAAATCTGGGGCAAAAAATATTGAAAACCTGGTTGAAAAATACAATTGACAAAACTTAAAAAAAAACAAAACACTAACAAAAGGAATGATAAGTAGGTACTCATTTCTGCAGCAATTTAATGCTTATAAATGATTAAACCTGCATTACGGATTTGTTGAAACAATAAAAATAAGTTCACAATTTCACTTTTATCTGAAGCTGTGTGGAAAAATGTTAAAGGTGAAGAAACTGGAAATTCGCCACAATTTTAACTCCTCGAGTGGATTTTTTGAACAGAACTCCAATTTTTCCGTGATCTCACGTTAGCCGAACGAATTCGATGATTATTGTGTAGAAGGCCCAAAAATCAGTATCAGTATTGTTATTGGTTTTTGATGAGTTCATCATGTACTTGAAACTGAGAAAAATTTTGTGAAGTTCGAATTGTAAAAATTAACTTGAAACTATTCTAGCCAGCGAGGAATTAGGAAACCCTCCGTATTTTTACCGTTTCGAAATTTAGACAAGCTAGTTCAACTATACCCATTCTGATGGTCATTTCTTTCAATTGGCATTATTCACACTTTCTCTGTGATGCATTACAAAAGTGGATTTTTTCATTGTTTCAAAAGGTTTATAACTGTTCTTAAAACTATTATGTTTCATTCTGACGAAGGGAACTATGGCTCACAATGTTAAGAATCCTAAAATCAAGATCATAATGTGTCATGAATCCTCCTTAAAAAATATTTTAAAATGGGGCTAGAAAAATAACCACTGAATTTGTTTACCACCTAAATGCTTTCATACTACTCGACCAAAATTTTTCTTTTTCATGGAGCCTCAACTGATATGAAATTCAACAAACGGAAATGAGTTTCGATTTGAGTTACGATAACAAATATCATCACAAGATTTTTTAAAAAGATTTTAATTACATTTTTGCAATTTGAGTAGTTGTGAATTTGCAACATATAGTGTTGGTGTAAAAATTGAAGCTTTATGACTGTCCTGACATAAACAGAATAATTGAAACTGCAAAAGTTCAGCACTTTCTGTTTTGTAAATATCATATGGCAGCCCATGCCCTTCTTATAGTCTAATCGTGTTATCACAAAAATCTTGAAAGACTCTTTTTTCAATTTTTCCAGAATCTTCTCCACCTCTCCTTCTCCATCTTCGTCTTCTTCCCCATCGACGTCTTCTTCCTGGACGCATTATGCTAATTTATTCGATTTGCTCTTACCATGGTTAATGTATTAGGCAGGAAAAAACCAAGAGCATTACGCGATGAACTAACTCTTTGCCCCGTGATTTGCATCTATTTTTCTGGAATAAAAAGAGGAAAAATGGGTTTGAGAGCGGTCAGAATTTGTTGGAGAGCAGAGGAATTAGGGGACATTTTTTTAAAGTTTGGACATTTGAAGACATAAAACAATTGGGAAATCTACACATCGTGAAACCTGTAAAAGAAATGTTCCAAACCTAAAACTTTGGCTCAATCTATCTCATTTCCTGGAACAGATATCAAAAAGTGGTCAACTTACAAAATGTTTATCATAAAATCGCAGAATTCACTATATAAGACAGAGGATGTAGCCAACCAACGAGTATCAACTTATGATGAGAATCACCTTCTTACGGACCACCAACACCGGATCGGCAACACTTACTGAAGGATCAACAGCCGACCAGCGATTTCGATGACTTGACATGCCGAATTCTAATTAAGGGTCACCAACCCAGAACACCCCATGCCTAGATCTAAGTTATAATGCATAGTTGCAAAAGGCCGGGCCGGTAGACGAATTTTCTCGGCCCGGCCCGGCCCGCCTACCACTGTTGAAAATTTTCCAATGAAAATTTGGAAAAATTTTTTGAATTAAAAAAGAAAAAAGGTTGCATTATTCAACAAAATTAACAAAGTATGAAAAAATTAAAAATATGTCGTTTTTGTCTAAATTTTTGGAAAATTTTCAAAAATTTCGAAAAAAAAAATCAAAAAAATCAACGTCTGTAGGTACCTCGGGCCGGGCGGGCCAAGCCGGGCCGTCACTTCATCGGCCCGGCCCGGCCGGCCCGGCCCGCCAAAATTCTCGACGGGCCGACCCGCGGGCCGGCCCGAGATTTTGCAACTTTGTTATAATGAATGGTTAATTAGTAACTCCGTACAATATGTTCGATACACCGTCCTAGATAGGTCTCACTGATCGGGGACGACACATACACGCTCCTAGGAAGGAGAAACACATCTGGTGGGGATGTGACCGAAACCGAGAAAGAATGTTTGTCCTTCCCATGAGCAGTGCGTCTACAGGGAAAAGAACCCATTTGTCGCGCCCCCTACGGGAGCACGACCTGGATATATTTGTGTGCCCAGCTCTTATGTGATAGAGCTAACGGTCACATTGTTCCAAGCCCTACCGTAACCCATCAAACTTCCAATTGGCCATTCTATCTACGACCTCTGGCTCCGGCGCCAACACATTCACCACAATTTGCCGCCACTACAACACTCCGCATGACGCAACCCTCTGCGTCTCCTCACTCCTCGTTGTCTCTCGTCCACTCGGAGTGCACCCAAGTCTGCGTCTCTCACCATCTCGTCGCCAAGCCGCTCGCCGTTCTGCACCCAATCAGTCTTCCTCTCTGCAGCGGTAGAGACGGGTGATTCCTCCGGGAGTGTCCCTATGCGTGTGGACCCCTGCGGACCCTGTTGAGCCCAGCAGATAACTAACTCTAGTTGAATGCTTGCCAATAAACTAATCATTCTTTACCATGTCTTTCACTACACAAGCATAACAATCCCTCACACCATACAGCAAACAATCAGTCACAGCTTAGGGTTCCACCGGCCTTATAATAAGCTGCGACATGGTGCATCGACCGGATTGGAAAGAATTAACTTTCCGCCCGGCTATAAGATCAGACCAGGTTCTGAAATGATTACCGGTGGTGCTGTATTGTGAGTGTTGTGCCTGTAGCGATAGAAGGCAGCCAAGCAATGACTATTAGTTTGGTTATACTGTTGCCAAGCCCAAGAATCGATGGACAGCGGACGGAAGAAGCTACGAAAGCGAAGAAGATTCGAGAAGAGTCGTAGAGCGTGTAGAAGCTACGTAGCAGTTGTGATAGCCAGTGCGAAAGGCGAGACAACTGCAACGAAACACACTCAACGAAACGCGACTGAGAAGGCGTCTTTCTATGGCACTCCGTTTGACATTGTCTGATTACAGAACAGGCCACGCATGTTCATGGAAATGGATGAAAATCAGGAGTCGAGGAGCGTACAAACCTCGTGGAAAAGCGGAGAAGTTGGCCCAGCCAGTAGTCGCCTAGTGGAGAAACGACGGAGGGAAACCAGTCATTCGAAGCCAAGCGCAACTACTACACGAGGAATACCAATGGAGAACAGCTCCCCGGATCCAGACGATCATCCAGAGCCCAAGCACCCATTGAGACACATATCCACTTCCAAGGTGCACTAATCTCTTTCAGGTTATTACCAATTTCAGAAGCAGCAAGTTGTTATGAAAGAAAGTCAGGACGTAGCTACCGGTGAAGTAGCAGGAGAGGGCCACAAGCCCAGCGAAGCAGTCAGAGTCTGACAGAAGTCAACATGACCTGCCCAGCAACGTACATCTTCACGATGAGCTCGTAGTGGACTGCCGAGCGACGTGACAACTCCTGAAGAAGAACAACAAGTCAGTCCAAGGTGTGATGAGCCTCAAGTCCAATTGGTGTGATGAGCCGAAATCCAATCACTCTTCGACGGCGTCATTCGTGTGGGTAACGAATGGAGACAACGCAGCGGAGAGTTCACCTGTCAGAAAGGAGGAGACTATGACCCCGAGCGGTCATGGTAGCCGGGGATTGGTATGCCCCCACCAAATAGGGCCCTTGGTGCTAGTGGCTCCCACCGATTGGCGTTCCTAAAAGTGGATTTCAAAAATGAGACAATTTTCGAAAACTTTGGTGAAGACTTGGAAACTGTACGAACAAATGAAGAGATAAGATATCGCATAGTGTTTGTGACACTATTCTGGGATTACGGAAATTTTTTTCATTTTTCAGTGTTGGTGCTCCCGAATGGTCATTTCGAGGAAATTACATTATCCGACGATTGGACGGTGTGAAAGCAACGATTAAATGTGACTCCAGAGAGTTTATCATGTTTGTTCATCGAGATGGAAATTAATCGAATTTCTATGTTTATTTTATTGTATTTATCTTGCTTAATACTCAAACTTTTTATTCAGTCATGTACATTTTTGATTCAAATGCTTTGGCTGAACCTATCCATATCTGAATCTTCTTAATTACCATTATACTAAATTTTTGTCTTTTTGTGTGCAGTCATAATTGAAATTTCATGTTTATTGTATTTCTCTTGCTATCAAATGTTTTATTCATTCTTAAATTTTTTTTATTCATTCTTAAATTCAATGAATGAAAAAAAGTCGTATGATGGGCTAGAAAGTCATATTTGAAAAAGTTAGGCCACTATGGTTAACTCCTGAGAAAAATTAAATTAGGCAAGAGAACCTTATTTCTAGTCAATGGTTATGCTAGAACAAAAAACCGTTTTTGTTTTCAAGAAAAACCAGTGAAAGCGGAATGTCAACGAACACTTGGGACATTTAAAATATTATGTCATATCATTGATATCGGACTCAGTGTTATCATTTTCTTCAGTGATCTCTGTTTTTCTCCATAACGAACTTTCCGGAAAATTCTGGAGCATTTTCATTTCCAGTTGTAGCTCTTCGTCTTTCGATCTGCAATCGTAACGATACTTAAAAGGAACTAGCTAGCGCCTTCGGCGCGATTTAATAATAGAAGTAGATTAAACTGCGCCGAAGGCGGACCAGCCAGCTATTAGAAGCAACATAGTTGCAAACGGGCCGGCATGGGCAGATTGCAGGCCTGCAGATAACTTGTCTCCAAAACGAGATATTCAGACCGTTTCGGTACCAAATGACAGATCTTGACAGGGTCCATCACGTCTATATCATTTCAGCCGAATTTCGGTCCATTAACATGCCGCGGGCCGGGTTAGAATGGCCAATTTGGCCAAAATCGAGTTTTTTTAGCCCCGCCCGCGGCATGTTAATGTACCGGAATCCGGCTGAAATGATATAGACGTGATGGGCCCTGTCAAGATCTGTCATTTGGTACCAAAACGGTCTGAATATCTTATTTTGGAGACAAGTTATCTGCCGACCCGCCATCTGCCCGTTGCGGCCCGGTCCGGCGCAAACAGCCTGATATGCAGTAAAGACTCAAAACTTGAAAACTTCCTTACATCATATATTCAGTTGGTTTAAATTCGCAATTGGGATGGAATTTCATAGCATGATGAGCAACATTGTCAGCTCGAGTGTAGCATTTGTTACAGTGGGGACATTTGAAACTGAATTAAAACGATTTGATTATTTACAGAATCCAGAAAAAAAAAAGAATTCAGAAGTATAAAGAGAAAAACCTACGGTTTGAGTCCCGAATGACACAAACTGTGTCTCCATCGATCGGCGAATACGTTGCTGATTTCTCGATTACATTCTTGACACATCACTTTTTTCAGTGGAACGAAAATTGTTTTTGGTTTCGAAACATCTTCATAGAGCTGTAGAAAGATGTTTTATGATATTCCCAACAACGTATACAATGAAGAATAAGACACTCACTTTTATGATCTTTGGAAAATATTCCAGCCTTTTGCGATCAATTAGCTCTTTGTCTCGGATGGATCTGAAAAAAGTTGTATTTTTGAAAAGAAAATGTCGGTTTTGATTTTTCTAGTTTTCACTTAACCCCACATAAGATTTTGACCTAACATTATGACCTAACTTTTGACTGAAGAATTTTCTAGGCCATCCTAGCGGATGGCTTAGGAATGACCCAAACATTCACCCGATGTGTTTTCTATGCCATTTTTCAAGGAGGCCTAATTTTCACAGCATGAATTCTTTAGGCCATAAAATTTTATGACCTAGAAATGGTCTAGCATTCACCTGGTGTGTTTCCTTGACCAGTCACCATGGTGGCCTAGAAAACTTAATTTGCAAAAGTTAGGTGTCATGTTAAAATGAACTAGAAAACACACCAGGTGAATAGAACCCTGAAATACCGTATTTCTAGTAGAAACCCATGGGCTTTCATTAGAGAGAATACGGTAAATGAAAATTCCAGAGTTATAGGAACTGTGATTTTGGAACTCGACAATTTCTCAATTTCTGAACTTTCTAATTTCTAAATCTCGGAATTCCGGAATTTTCGAATTTTAGAATTTTTCCAGAATCTCAAAATTCCCGAACTTTAAATTTTGAGATCCTGAAATCTCATAATTTCATAAATTCGGAGTTTTGGAATTCAGAATTGCAGAATGAATTTTTCGAATTCTCAACTTCCGAATTGTCAAATTTCTGATTTTTTGAATACATTTTTTTTGAAAATGAATCGTTGAAAAATAGAAGCCTATTCCCTAATTGAAGCCCACCTCCAATAGAAGCCCAACCTGAGAATGAGGTTGAAAAATAGAAGCCTATGGCTTTCTACTAGAGGAAATACGGTAATTGGAAATACTCACAAATTAGTAACAGGCGGCTGAAACGGCTCTCCCTTATGAACTTGGACGAAATGACCATTAACCGTTTTGATTCGCGTATAGGCCTTTATACAGATTGGACATTTCCACCTGAAATTGTGAAAAATATTCTATTATCGAACCCTTTTAAAATCTTACGGTTTTATATGAAGATGTGTCATTACATGTACTTTTTGCTTCGCCACACCGGAGTATTCCTTTCCACAAAGTTTGCAAGCCTTTCCATGATCGCCAGTAACCTCAGAATCGTCATTCAAACCAGATCCTTCCGGTGAGTCAGGATCATTTTCATCTAGAGAACTGAATATTGACTCAGTGTCTTCTGTTAAAACTTCTTCATCCTCGATTGAGGTTTCAGATTCATTGGGTTCGCTGACTTCGGAAACAACATCTTCCGTCATTTTTGTTTCTGGTGGATCAGCCGATTCGTCAGTTTCCAAAAAGTACTCCCTTTTCTTTTTATTCACTCTTTCTGTCTCTTCATTGGATCTGAAAATATTTCTGATCTTTATAAGGTTCAAAAGAAAAATGAGCTAACAATTCATAGACAAATGGATTGGATGTCTCAAACGGGTGTTGTTTAGAAAAATGGAGGATCGCTGTAGATGCTCGAGTGAAGCCACTCATACACGATGTGCATTTCCATCTGAAAACAGTTTCAAGGTGGAGGGACATGAGAAAATGTTTTTCTCGAAATTTCTTTCATATACGCTCCTCTAGGAGTTGAACTGGTGGGCTCCATGTTGGAGGTGCCGCGCCGTTAACAGCTGAGCTAAGATGATGGAATCATAGCTAAGCTGATAGCAAAGCGACAGCTAAAATCTCCGAAAGATAAATGAACTCACGGCTTCAATTTCAGATGGAACAACACATGTCTTCTTCTATCCGAAACGTGCTTGATTATCATTCCGCACAATTGACATGCTGCTGGCTGTTCTTTCTTTCCCTGAGGTCTTTTGGAATTACGTTTTATGTATTGTCGTAACGATTGATTGGGTTCCGGCGTTCCTGTAACATTTTGGGCAGCGCGAACTACTGGAGCATCCCATGGGGCATGGTTGGTGGCATTCTGAAAGATTCAAGGGATCATTTATGATTGCTAATTATGTTTGATCTATGCATACTGCCTGGAATTTTGAGAGATTGAAATTCGTTGGAACACAGTCGTTCTTGGAAAACTTGTGAAACAGTGAAAATCGGAACCAATCTTTTAGCGAAAAGTTACCATAACTGCTCTAGTAAAACGCCACTTGCAGTTTCAGGCCATTTATATCAATTTTTCGATAGATTAGATATTTTTCAGCTGATAAACGTTTAGTGACAGTATAAGTTTTAGCAGTTGAACTATTTTAATGTCTTACACAAAAACTGATTGTAAGATACCGTATTTCCTCTAATAGAAGCCCATGGGCTTCTATTTTTCAACCTCTCTCTCAAGGTGGGCTTCTATTAGAGGTGGGCTTCAATTAGAGGTGGGCTTCAATTAGAGGGTGGGCTTCTATTTTTCAATGAATAATTTTCAAAAAAAAATTTTGTTCAAAAAATTAGAAATTTGACAATTCGGAAGTTAAGAATTCTGAATTTCGGTGTTTTTTTTTAATTCGAAGTTTTAATTCTGCGATTTTATACACCGAAATTCCGAATTCATGAAATTCTGAGATTCCAGACGTCAGAAATTGGGAAGTTTTTGGTTCAAAAATTGAGAAATAGAAGCCCATGGGCTTTTATTAGAGGGTGGGCTTCTATTTTTCGAAGCACCTCGCGGGGTGGGCTTCTATTAGAGGTGGGCTTCAAATAGAGGTGGGCTTCTATTAGAGGAAATACGGTAATTCAGTTTCAAGTGCATCATATGTTGAAAGGGCACTCAAGCGCAATAACGATAAATATAATTTTGGAAAACCAGCTTACCTCCACCGGATAAGCCTGTGGTCCACAAACAGGTTTCTCTTGAATTTGATTTTCAGAGCAAGCTGCAGACATGGCTTTGACGAACTGCTCTACCACGTTCAATGCATTTAAGGCATTTTCATTTCTGAAGCTAGATTGAGCAGGAGTCCCGAAGCTTTGCTCCAGTGAGATTATGCTCTCGACACTGTGTTGTACCCGTGGCCGTTTAGCTGGTGCTGTATATTCATTGCTGGAATAAATTAGGTTTAAATGAACTTTGAATAAATTTATCTCGGTTCCTGTGAAAGATATCAAAACTTTGCCAACTGACAAACAATTTATCAGAATAGCACCAATATTTTATCAGGTGACAATTTTTAAGTATCTCTCACAGAATTTGAGATAATTGAGCTTAAAGGTGAGGGGACAGGAGATTTTTCGGGGATTTTTTGGAGCCAGGGTATGCATTCTGACGTGACGGTGTACAACGCTTAATGTCACTCTGCGTACAGCTGTCGTCCTCACCCTTATGTATGCAATCAGGCGCCGGCTTTCTCTTTGCCCGCGTAGCTCAGTCGGTAGCGGCGCCACACCCTCAATCCTCGCCCCCTCAAGTTCAACTCCTCGAGGGGCATATTTAACTAGAATTTCGAGAAAATTATTTTTTTCATGTCCCCCCACCTTTAAAGTTGACGGAATAAGTTGGTTTCTATTAGAGAAAGTGCTGTTAATAAACGACTCACTCTTGTTCTATTCTTGTGCTGCTTGCAACAGCTTCTCGATATTTTGCATACCACATAAATAGAGATTCGATGCCTAATTCTGTCTGAAAAAAATGAAAAGGCTTAGGTTTGAACAATTGAAGAACAAGTTCAAGCAGATATCCTTATAAACTTGGCGAAACTGAAAATGTTTGCGAATTAGATCAAGAAAAGCTGAAACATCTACTTTTTATGAGCATCTGTTGTTTTTCTAGTTCAAAGGATCGATTTCATGATCACACAATTCGAATGGTTCAGAATCTTCATTAAAACATTGTTTCTCTCATTTTCTCAAAAATAGATTTTCATTTTTTCCATTCATTCATTTTTTCCAACTTTCCCATAAGAAAAGTTCTCTGTTTTTGAAAATAGGCCAGTAAAGGTATTGATTATCCAAATGAAGCGGTTTCAAACGTTTTATAGCAAAATCCAGACATCCTACAAAAACTTTAAGCAGTATCATGTTTTTTTTTTCTCTCTTACATTCATGTTTACCTAAATCTTACCTAATTGAGCCAAAAAACTAAAGAGAAAACACAAAAACTAGGTAGAAGACGTCAGAAATTGAGAAGACCTTTCTCTGCGTCTCTTTGCTCTAGCGCGCTTGTCAATGGGGCGCGTTTGCATGCCACGTTGCGGGAACAGATTCTAGAGATTGCCATTCCGAAGCGGGAGAAAATAGGAGAGGGCATTATCGCAAAAAAGTAAGACGACTATGCGAAAATAGGAGCAGAAGAGTAATTTTGAACTGGAAACTGATAGTGAGAAATTATTTACGTGCGCACGGTGTGTCAGATCAACTGGTCGAAAATCGCGCCCCAGAAAACCTTTAGGCCAGGCGAAATTTATGAATTTTAAAGTTGACGTGGATGACCTACATATATTTTTAATCAACGCATTGCAACTCGCGATTTTTTCGCCCAACGTTTAAAAGTTTGATCCTCAGCCAGCCACGTTGCGCAGTGATTTTTCACGTTCGCTGGGGCGCGTTTTTCAACCAGGCTTCCTGACACAGCGTGCGTGCGATGATGAGAAGTTATTTGGGAAATTTTGGAAAAGATAAAAGAATTCCTCATATTGGAACTCATTTCACCAAAGTTATGATTGTGAAACTTGTGAAACAGCGAAAATCTGCAAAAATCTTCCATCGAAAACTAGCCGTGATTGTTCTCTAATAAAATGTTCTGGAATTTTCTAGTGTACCCTCAAAATTTTCAAAGAATTCAGTTCAAACATAAAGGCAACGATTGCAAAAGTGGGGAAAATGAATCTTAAAATTTTCAAGACAACAGTGTAGTTTTTAAACAGTTTTCATCAAGACAGAAGTTTTGGGAGATTCGGGAAACTTAGGTAGCAGCGTTTCAATCACAGAACAAGAACGTTGCAAATAGTTCAAAACACTGTGAAACGGAAAATAGAAGCTATTTGCAGATTCGCAAAACAATCCTGAAAAAACTTGTTTTTTTTTGGAAATAAATTATTAAATTTCGATAAAGTTCGGTTTCAATAAGGTTTCAAGATATAACAAGTAACAATGATTTTCATTCAAATTCATGAAGAATTTAATCGACAACTGATTGGAAAATTGTATTTTCGGCTTTCCAGACGTTCCAGGATTTCTAGAGTCTTCGGCTTCAACTATTTCCTATTTTTCGAATTTTCGACTTCGAGGATGTTTCACTGATATTTTTTGTTTTTTATTTGACCCAGACTAACAAAATCTGTGTACCTCAGTTTCAATATTTTCCAGTACATTCCCTAAACATTGAAACAAAAATAAAAAATCTTGACAATCATTAGAAAAGTGCTCGAAATGAAATCCATAGAATTTTCAGGACAACTAGGGTTTTTTTTTTTCATTTTTAAGGCTGCCGATATTTTTTTGAAATTCTGAAAAGAAATATTGCTCATAATTCAAAACCTCATGAAACAGAAAAAAATATTTGCAGGAAAATGGTTGTTTTCCGAAAATCATGAATAAACCTTTGAATTTTTCATTAAAAGACTCCTCGTTTTGGACTCCTCGTTTTTTCAACGAAATTGATTTTTTTTTTGGAAAACTTTGCTATATGCTTTGAGCTTTGCAATTTCGAAAACAAATTTGCTCATAATTCAGAACCTCGTGAAACAGAAAAAAATCTTCTGCAGGGTGGTGATTGTTGTGCAATTCAATCATGAGGAACTTTTCCTTTTTCATTGAAAATTTAAAAATTTTAATAAAAATCGGTTTCAGTTAGTTTTAAAAACGAAACGATTTCTGCCGTTTTTATTGCATGGTTTTTACCTGGGAGTCTAATATAAAACCTGAAAAAAAACCTGAAATATAGTATGTCTGTTACTAACTGGAAAATGGAATTTTTCAAATCTCCACATATCTAATCAATTTGTTCTCTACCCTTTAAACTCTCCCACAATGCACTTTCATTCTGTTTTTCCCACACCTGATAACACCAAAAAAACAATTCGAATTTCACGAATCTCTTCCAAACTCCTATTGTTCAATCACCATCACCATCTCATTCTCCTCCAATTATTATAGTACAAATACAGTAGGAGGTGGCGAAATAAGGCAATCGAAACGGAGGGATCATAAGTGTGTAAACTCTCATCTCGGGTGCTCGAATTCGCACATCTCAAGTGTCTGCGTCTCCTCACATCTCACACTATATCTCCCACGGGGGATGCTACCATATACAGTGCTTGAGGCGGGAAAAGAAGAGAGCGAAGAAAAGTAAAATGTCTTCTTTTGGAATTTATTTTGGGTCATCTTCGTCTGTGCTCCACCTCTTTGTTTCTGACGGGAGGCAGCTCATCGAATTTCAATGATAAGGTCATTCTGGGGCTGTTTTTAATTTTAAATATGTTTCCTTTATTAATTTATTAGAATTTCTTTTTTTTTCCAGATATATCAGAATGAGGGTAAGTTTACTACTGGTTTTTGCGGTACTTGGACAGCAATTTCAAGTGACTTTTACCTATTTTTGGAATGAACAAACGACGACAAATCAGAGGTAAGAACTGATTTTCGATTTTAACTTCATATTCTTGGCTAGTTTAAAATTTGTGCATTTTGTCTATACTTATTCGAAATGCATGGAAACCTATGATAGAAAATTACTTAATTGTCAACTTTAAGCCAATTTCTCTAGTTTCCCTTAAGAGATAAAAAGTTTGGTTAAAGGGGGCCAGACATCAAAAAAAAAGTTTTCCTGATATTTTACCTAGAGAACCCCCATGAGGAGTTGAACTCATGACAGGCAGCTCATTGGTACAGCGCCGCTACCGGCTGAGCTATGGGGGCGCAAACGCGACAGACGACCGATGGCCTACATAAGCGCGGCGTGATTTTGTCCCCCAAACTGTCTCCCAAAATTTCTGCCATACTTGCAACGGGCCGGGCCGGGCCGGGCCGGGCTTTTTCAGGATTTTCAGGGCCCGGCCCGGCCCGGCCCGGCCAGGGCCCGGGTCCGGCCCGGCCAGGCCCGGCCCGGCCCGTCTTGGCCCGGATTTTCGGAAAACATTTTTCTGTCTTAAAAAAATTTTTTTGGGTGTCAACAGAAAAAAATGGATAGTTTTTTGACAAGAGAAAACATTTTTCAAGATAAGAGTGTCCATAAAAAAAGTTCTTTCACAAAAAATTTTGAAAAAATTTCTGAAATTTCAAAATTTTTTTTCAAATTTGGAGAACCCGGGCCCGCCGGGCCGGGCCGGGCCGAGGAGTCACGGGCCGGGCCGGGCCGGGCCCTGGAAATCTCCGGCCCGGCCCGGCCGGGCCCTGATTTTGCAAGTATGATTTCTGCTGTCTCGCCTCCTTTAACCGACAAAATGTTTGTGATATTATGATAAACAATTTATCAGTTGACAGCTGTTTGATATCTTTTACAAAAATCGAGATAAAATTGTTCAAATTTTATGCTTATTTTATCCTTTGAGAGGATCAACTCACATTCATTACAAGAATAGTTATGAAGACTTTGAAACAGTTTTTTTTTCTGTTTGAAACGACAAAATTGGATATCTAACAACGGAAAATCTTTGGATATTTATGAAAAAAAACATGTTTCTAAAAGTTAAAGTAGCCTATTTCTTATAGTAAGAATCATAACTTTTCAAGAAAAAATTGAAAACAATAAGAGCTTGAAGTACCCTTTTTCATATACCCATGGCTACTGGGCCTCTCGATCGAAGCATTCGACTTACGGTTTTCATAAAATGTCACAGACTTTGCAGGGGCAACCATCTGGGGTCGGAGTTTTTTTTTCGATAAGATAATCGATTCCTAGCGCTCTACTCTGAACACACCTCAAAAATTACAGCAATCTGAAACAGAAACTTTTGAAATTTTCAGACCCGCTCCTTCTCCGAACGGCAATACTCCATCAAACTTGGGATGTTTCATGTGCACCCAACTCCTTTCAGTCACCAAACATCGAGTCGGTTTATCCGAAAACCAGCTGAGAAATCAGTTGTACGAAAAGTGTCGAGTACTTCCGTCAGTCTTCAAGGTGCCCAAAAAATGAACTCAGTTTCTGAGTTTCGAAAAACAATCCACGATGTTAGGAAAATTTACAGGAGCAGTGCTTTGCTTTCGTGGAGACGTCGCTTCCCGAAATCTACTACTCGATTAATTACGATTTGTCGTCGAAAGATGTTTGTGTGAGAATGAACTTCTGTGATGAACAGAACCCCTTTGCGGTGAGTTTTCTAAAGTCTTTGTTCCTATGTGCTATCAATAATCATTTTCTCTACAGCTAAACATTAAATAGTGATGAAACAGTAAATGTTTTAAATTTCAGGTCGGTGGTCCCCTACCTCCAATCGAGTCATCCACCATGTTCCCTGAAGAAGAAATCGAAGAAATTGAGATCCCAACGACTACAACCAGAAGACGTACCACAACAACAACTACACTCCCTCCAACCACAACTACACGAGCAACGACTACAACTACACCTCCACCATTACCTCCGATGGTTCCAGAGAGAAGAGAAGAGCGTACAGATCGAATTGGACACAAAAATGTTTTGGAAGTGAGTTTCTACTGTTTCGTGATATTTTGAAGATAACTATTTTTCTGTTATTTGCATTATTCTGTATCTCACTATCAGAAACCACTTTGTCCAGTAGACATGCGGAGTACTGTGAAGTCTGTGACAGAAGAACCCTTATAATTGTAAACCGTCTATAAATTGACATTTTCACAGTTTTCTTCTCGAAACAATTTGAGTTCAAAATGTAGAGTTCAATCACAATATTAGAAGTGCCTGAATTTCACACAATCATGTATTAGCTGAAACAGAATCGAAAAAGAAATTAATTCAAACAAATGATTCCCATCGTAAAAGAATTTTGAAAAATTAATGAACGCATATAATAGAAAAAAACAACCGTTTCGAGATCCTGATACCGTAAAACCTGTAATACAGCGCCATGGCGTTCTATTTTTCAAAGGGGTGTTTTGGGTTGATCCGCGGTAACAAAAAATGATTTTTTACTTGTTTAAAAGGGAACCAAAATGAAAAAAATGTGCGAAATTTCTAGGTGTCTCTATTACTGTGTTAATAAAGCATAAAATCTCTGTATTACTGCCTCCAATCTCCTTATCAGGGTGGCGTTGTATTAGAGGGGGTCTTCTAATACAGGTGGCGTTATATTACAGTTTTTACGGTAACTAGAAGAGTGCACTCACTTCGAAACTACAGTATTTGTTTTTTTCCCTTTCAATTTTTTACGGTCCGGACTCGTTGGGGGTCTTTCTAATTGACTAGCCTGGGGTCTTTCTAATTGTATTTTTTTATTTTCAAAATTGTCATAGTCCAATTGAACTGCATATACCGTAAAACATCTAATGTAGAACGTCATGTTATACGTCACACTTTGAGCTCAATTATCCCCATTTCTATAAGAGACACCAACAATTTTTCAATTGATCAATTGATAAAGTTATTGTCATTGTACAACTTTCATCAGCTGACAGATTTGTGTTATCTCTGACAGAAGTTGAGATAATTTAGCTCAAAATGCAATTAAAGGGAGTGCCGTTCTATTAGAACATGTGAAATTTCTCGAGTATTCTCTGTTTGGTCCGGAAAGTGGGAAAATAGTTTTGATGAGGTCAGCTTGTAGTGATGTTTCTGTTTATGTTTCATGGAGAACATTAAAGTCAAGCTATTTCAATTCATTGTTTCGACCCATTAGCATGGTGCAGAATGCGAACAGCTTGAAGACAAACAAGATGCAGAAACTATTACACACAAAACAAATTGTTTCCCAAAATTCTCCATTTTTAGAAAAAATAACTGTTTCACTCAACCGATAATTGATTCTTTCACAAGAAGTTAACAATGCATAACGAGTTTTTACAGATAATAATTCCACCACCACTCCGTCCGAAATATGTGTCTCGAAATACAATCGTGGAAACTTCTCGAGAAAAAGTGGTAGAGAAAGAAGAAGTGGTAAGAAAAATCAAAATATATATTTTTTTTTTAATTTTCTAATTGTTTTTATTCCAGGACGAGAAACGATTGACATGTTCCTTCTGTGAACGGATGCTCGAGAATGCCAAAAATTATGCAGTTACGTCGAAGGTGAGACATAGAAAGCAGTCAAAATTACTAGAGTCAGAATTTATATTAAACTGAATGTGCTTTTCACAAAAAGATACGATAATAATATTTTGAATATTTTTCTATAAAAAAAACACAATTTTGAAACCGGGAAAATAATACTGTTTCATGGTCCGATTAGATTTCGAAATTTTTCGAATGAATAATTTTCTTTCTGTTGGTGAGAAACTGAATTTTCAGTTCATTCAATTTGCAATTTTTAGATCATAACTAATGCTCAACCTATAGTTTGTAGGTTTGCAGACTAAATTCGAAAAAGTAGAATAATTCATGAATTAAGGAAGAACACGGGCTGACATAGAAAAAAAACATATTGCCTAGATTATCTTGTATAAAAAAATCCTAAAACTTGTGACCTAGTCACTAACAAACTTCTCTCCCACAGGCTCACAAAGTTAGGAATTTGCTTTGAGGTTGTTTGGAAAAACAAAGTTTAGAAAATTCAAAAAAAAAACTGTGCAATTCCAACTTTACTGTTTCAAATCGTCCACATTCATAGCCCCTGTTATTGATTTTGTTATAAACTTCATGTATTGTTTGAAATTCCAGACCGACATAACCTCGTTCGCCAACACTGCCTGTGCATTGCTTCCCAAAGGACGAACCTCGGATCAGTGTTATCAAATGGCTGATAAGAAGATTGCAGAATTAGCGAAATTTGTGGATCAACAAGTGGTAGATGCTCTGTGGTGCGCCGAATTGAATCGGTGTTGAGAAATGAGAAAATTATTGAAAACCTAACTTATTGAAACATGACATAAAAAATCAATAAATGTACTACTCTATTTCGTGACATATCAATCTGAAGAATTTTTAGACTTCTTTTCTGGAAAATGTGAAACAGATATAAACAAAAAATCTTTCTTTTTCAAAAAATCTTTTATCAGTCTTCTTTGATTTCTTGACCCGATGCTTTGTGGAACAACTGAACATGACGATTCCGTTTTTCTCGGATAGAATAGTGAGATCTCCAGTGTCCGGATAACGTTTTACGTTGATCTGAAAGTATTTTTTACTGTTTCAACTTGTTATTACAAAGTGAGAAAAATATCACGAAGCAATGGAATAACCCCGCCACACGTAAATTAGTGGATCTAGAAACTAAATCCTACCTGAATTCTCTTCTTTGGTTTCTCCTCAACTGGAACAACTGCTTTTCCCTGCGGACCGCTGAAATCAGATAGAGCCGAAGTTACAGCACTTTGAATGTCTTACCATACTTTTGGCCCACCCTATAAACTAACTAGAACTATAACCACACAATCAAATCGGCCTGTTTGACGGTCTGTTAAAATGGCGAGACATTTCACTTTCGAAACAAGCAAAATGCGAGTCTGTGACCTTGTATTTCTGTTATGCACTGTAAATGGTAGGAGAAGGTGTGAGAAGAACGTTTGATAGAAGGGGGATTAGAACGCGTTCAATGGTCCACAGCAGACGAATCCACAGTAGACGATTATGGTCACAATATGACTCGTGGGAAGGACACATTCTTTCTATCTCCATTTGGTCCAATCGATTGTCAGTGCATCCCCTCTCCCATCCTCTTTTTCCTCCCACCAATTCATTCAGTCCCGTTCTCATGCCGTTTCCAATACTCCGTGCTCCATTTGTTGTGCTCTCAGAAATCTTCAGTATATTGGAACCACATGAAACGTATGTTAAAAAACCAAAGAAATTTTCGAATTCGAACCAAAACTAAACATTTTCAGACTGACTGCATCTTTCTGTTCTAAAAACTTCAAACGTCTTCTAACATAAGGAATCATTATCGACAAAGGAAACCATTGATGTGGAAATCATACATGGAAGAAAGTGAGAATAAAAGACAAGTCGGCATTCTAATCTCTGTAATCGAAAGGAGATACGCTGTTTTATCAGTTGTCCCCATATCAAAAAATTACGAAAAAAAAATGCGGAGTCATTGAAATCAATGAATACAAAATAGAATTCTCGTCGAGACGTCTAATTCTGTATATCGAAGATCAAGTGTTGGGATCAAAATGGATCGTGGACTATGTCAGAAATCTGTTTAATATTGATATTCAAGTGTTGAAGATCGATAGATACAATACTTGGGTAATCGATTGGATAAACAAACGACAGGAAAAACCGTTGGATTGTTTCGGATTGATAAAGTCAACAAATACTGATTCGATGGCTGACGAAACATTGGATTATGTGCTTAAGTAAGTTTCGCCGTTTCTGATTTTAAAGGCAAGTTTTCAAGAGTAGAGGAGTTTTCAATTCATTTCACAAGCAATAAGACAGTTCTCTGTAGAACTCATCTTCAAGCCTATTGTCCATTGTACAGCGGCGCCTCCGGCGTTTCAAGTAGCTGGCTGGCGCGCCGACAGCGCATGTTCGTCGCTTCGCTCCTCACTTTTTGAAATCTGATCAAAATCCCTTATTTTTTGTTCTTCAGAACAACTGTGCAATCAATATCTGAAAATGCTATTTTTCATTCGAAAAACTCACCGAATTAAAACTATTTGTTGCAGAAACGCACGTTCTTCTGAATTGCTAGGCATCGACGAATACGTTTCCGAAAACTATCGATTCAACGGAAAACTGGGACCAGTAAAAGAATTGTGGACCAGTAAAATCACACGCTGGGTCACTTGTGACAATTTGATGAATTTCGATGCTATTGCTATCTACATTAACAATTCCAGACTCACCGTTTCAGATTTAAATCCATTTTTGAGACACTGGCGCGCGGGTGGGTCCCAACGATTGCAATACCTACAAGTGTATTTCGAAAACAGGCCAGTTGTCAAAAATATCTTTGATGAAGACTTGGAAATTGTTAAGACAAAAGAAACGGGAAGATATTCTGCAAGGTTTGTAAATATTTCTATGGACTACTGTAATATTGATTGCTTTCAAGAATTATTTTTGTCTAAATTAACGTAATTTCCTCAAGTTCCTTTTCAGCTGTGGAGAAGTGGTAATTCGTAAATGCTACACCCTCCAGCGCATGGATGGGACCAGGGCATTGTTGAAATGTGAGCGCCAAGGGTTTTTTATGATTGTTCAGCATGAGAAAGCATCTTTTGTCGAATCAAAAAAAAACTGACACCTGAAAATCTCGGAGGCGGCGCTCGTGTTATTTTCTACATTTTTTGCAATAAAATGTTTTGTAAAGCAGAACTTTGATTTTTTAAGCATTCTTTAATGAAAAGCATAATTTTAAAAATCATATTCTGTTCGAATTTTGTGACTGCCTTCCTTTCTCCAATTTTGTTTGAACTGAGCCCACAGCAGTTCGATATGCTACAAATTCAAACAAAAAAAGTAATTTTTAATTTTTTCTGTCTCAAATCGTCCAAATTTTCGAATCCTGTCAATGATTTTGTTGTTGGTATATTTCTTTTACTCTCATTCGCCAACACCGCATGTGCATCGCTTCCCAAAGGACGAACCTCTGATCAGTGTTATCAAATGGCTGATAAGAAGATTGCAGAATTGGCGAAATTTGTGGATCAACAAGTGGTAGATGCTCTGTGGTGCGCCGAATTGAATCGGTGTTGAAAAAACAGAAACTTTATTGAAAACCTAATTTATTGGAACAAGGCATGAATAAATATTAGGGTGGGGAGAAAGTTTTTTCCGAAATTTTTTAGGTTTTTGTTTTCTAATTATCTTCGGTTTCTTTAAAGATCAATGAACAATATATTCACCATTATTGACTACAAGTGTGAGCCACCTATTGGGAAGTTACTCGATTCCAGTCTTCCAGAATACGGGCGTTTGAGAGTGAAAGAAGAGGCTCACTGCCATTTTGAGGTGGTTCAATATTTTGAGCTGTTTCTCTCTGAGGATCTGCTTGGGCGGGCGGAATAGATGATAATCCAAAAGCGCAATTTCTGGCGAGTATTTCAAATGAGAAACCATTGTCCCGCCCAGCTTCCGCCGCCTGGCCTGGGTGTGTTTACTCGCAAGCGGGCGAGCAATATCACGTAGAAGGTGAACGATGGAACGTCTCGGGCGTTTATCTCGGTGGGCAATTGCGAAGGAATCCAGCCGATTTCTTTAGGTGGAAGCTTTGGTCAATGTTCCTTGCTGGATCAACTTGAAAAACAGAAATCCCTTCTAACCCCAGAAGCACGAGAGCACACACATCTTCTCATGAAATCCTGGTTCCGGTAGCACTTGGCGGGTCGCCGCCGCGAGGAATCCAAATTGTATGATGAGTGTTATTATTGTAGAGTATCCAGCTCTCATTTTCGGTTAACAAATCGGCCAGAAACTCTTTCCTCTGCGGAGTAAGAAGGATAGACTCGTTTGAGTCCGTTTTTGAAATGAAGAGAAATCGTGGGGTACCCTTTGAGCCATCACTCTTCGGAAACCAAGCTGATGGAGGTGATAGTTGATGATGGGGTAGTCACAGTGGAACATTGTCTACAGTTTGTGATTAGTCTTATCGGGATTCTCCCTCACGGCTTCAAGCAGCAGCTCGTCAAACTCAGCAGGTTTTGGATAGAGTGAGGGTTGTCTTCGAGGCTCGTGTCTTCTGACTCAAATGAAGCGAACCGATTGCAAACGGTGCAATCGGTGTCGGACCTCTCTCCAAACACATGACATATTTTCTTAGCGGTCTACGTGGCTCAGGTGCCGTGAGATCACTTGTAGAAGATAAGAAGCCGAACATGAGGTCTCGAGAAATCGCATATGGTTCGTTTACCAGTGGCCACGAGCGCCTGATATAGGCATGAGGGAAAAGCTTTCAAGACGTTCTACACTAATCTACACTAGGAAAGTTCTAGAAACTCGGGGACTTTCCGTGGGAAATATTTGAAAAATTTCGGAAAAAACTTTCTCCCCACCCTAATATATGAACGACAAGACAAATCGACATGAAGATTTTCAGACTTCTTTTCTGGAAAATGTGAAACAGCTATAAACAAAAATCTTCATTTCATAAAAAAAATCATTTTTCAGTTTTCTTTGATTTCTTAACCCGATGCTTTGTGGAACAACAGAACGTGACGATTCCGCTTTTCTCGGATAGAATAGTGAGGTCTCCAGTGTCCGGATAGCGTTTTACGTTGATCTGAAAATAAATTCTTTACTGTTTCAACTTGTTATTAAAAAAAATTTCTAGAATATTACTAAGCAATGGGAGTGCAGAGGCTGTTTCTAAATTTGTCGATCTAGAAAAATCTAAAAATCAAATCCCACCTGAATTCTCTTTTTCGCTTTCTCCTCAACTGGAACAACTGCTACCGGTGGCTCCGGTTTTTTATCTTCCACTTTTTTCTCTTCCACCACTTTCACTTCTTCCTTTTTCTCCTCGACTTTCGGAGGTTCTTCCACTTTCACAGGTTCCTCTTTTTTCGGCTCCTCTTCAACCTTTTTCGGTTCTTCTGGAACTTTTTCTGGAACTTTCTCAGGAACTTTCTCTTCTTCCTGTTTCACAATTGGCTCTGGTTTCCGTTCAGGAGACTTTTCACGTTGAGTTGGTGCCTCGGAAAGGAGGGATTCTTTCTGAAAAGTGTTTAAACGAGATGGCCTAACTTTTGCACGTTGGATTTTCTAGGCACCTTGTTTTTGCCTGGGATTGGTGTGAAATTCTTCTGGTATGTTTTTAGGTCATTTGAACGTGGTGGCCTAACTTTTGTAAGTTGAGTTTTCTAGGCCACCGTTTTAAAATGATCTAAAAACAAATCAGTTCATTATCAGGCAATTTCTAGGCCATTTTCGATGGTGGCCTAGAATACGTAAATAAGTTAGGCCATCATGTTAAAATGTATTCGTTTCGAGAAATTCCTTTTGAAATTTTTTGAGGAAGTTATCGAAAAAATTATCATGTTAATGTAGTCAACCCGATCCCATCGAAAAATGAAAGCTGATGGAAATTTAAGAATATGGTGAAACATAAACTTTTTTTCTTTACATCAAAGTTTGGTAAAAATCATTAGGGTTTCAAAACCTGTGTTAAACTTGAATTTTTTTTTGTATTTTAATCATGTAGTTGCTCTGAATTCTCCTCTAAATTACTATTCAAACTTACTAACCGACGATTTCAAATCGTGTGGTTGTGTGAGACAATCCTGGTCCGTTCGATCATTTGCTTCTCCCTTCTCCCTGACAGCCAACGCCTCCTGAGCAGTTTCCAGCTCACCGCATGGTTTTCTTGGATTTAGATTTCGACGAATGTGCTCTTCATAGCGAACCGCATAGTATTCGGCGGATGGGAGCTCCTGGAATTTTTTATTACCGTAACCCTATTAATCCCCAATTCTTACCCATTTGACAGCAACTCTCTTCTCAACCTTATTTGACAATGGCTTTGTCACGGAAGTCTCTTTCTTGCTATCCTGCTCAGCTGACAAGGGTCTTCTCCATTTTTCGAACGAGTCTGAAAAGTTTCATCTAGTTTTGATTCTCATGTAAGAATTATTATTTCAGAAAGTCGTACACAAAAAATCTCAACATCGAAACAGTAAAACTTCTCACCTCTAACCAAGTCAACAACTCCAATCTCGACGTCATCTGATCCTCTACGTGGCATCTCATCTATCATCTTCTGATCATCATCACACCACATATGCTGTCCTCTTTTCATCGGACGGAAATCATTGGCCTTTAGGATATCGATTTTTGTAGTTGCAATTCTGAACGTTTTTCTTTGACTAGAGGGATTTCAAGACTTCTAAACTAACAGATCCTGATTAGAATTATGATTGATGTCTCGTTGATAAGAAACATCAATACTCAATGCGGAGTCGTTCGTCTGCTCAAGCCACGCTGCAACTGCTCCAATGACTATTTCTTGAGTTAACTGAAATTTGATTTCGAGATTTTTGAAATTTTAGAATTAGGTCACCTCAGCGTTATGAATTTCAGTCATTTCGCAAGCCGCCGATATGAAAACTGAATGATAGGAATAACGATTTTCATGTATGATGCATATTTCTGTTGGATGGATGATGAATTACGTGGAAGTTAGATAAATGGAAATAAGATTGACCTAGTTCTACGTGTTGAATACATGCGACCATTCGCCTATCATTCAAAACTCTTCTAAAACAGAAAAGTTTTCATGAGATTTTGTAATAGCATATAGATTTTATTATTAAGGATGAGAAAAAGCCTTTTCATGAATTCCGGATACCAAAAAATTTCAGAAATTCCAAATACCAAACAAAAAAATTCGTAAAAAAATAATTTTCTTGAAATTCCGCCAGTCAAAAAGTTAAACTTGTGCAACGTTGAAAGTGCCGCGCAGATACCGGCTGAGCTACGGAAGTGTGAAGATACGCTTTTAGATGTTGCTATCGTACCGGTTCCAAAAAACCCGTCATGGCAGAAGACCTACATTAACTCCGAAAAAATACTATGAAAAATATCCTGTCTTCCTTCTTTAAGGGATTCTAGAGTCCAAGGTCCTTACATTTCTCCACACTCTCCACTGGTTTTAGTTCCCGTTTCGCGTAATTGACTTCAGTGAACAGCTGGACATCACATATTGATTGGTTAATTCGAGAAAAAAAAATCACCTCTATGAGATTCTAGAAACATTGGAAATCGCAGAAATTTCCTTTCAAAATTGATCCGGTATTTCAGGTCCCGCTACTCATTCATTAGCGTGAAATCTCTAATTGAGTTGAATACAATACTGTTTTTCAATCACACGGGTGCAACGCTATTATAAGCGGGTGCAAGACTACTAGAGGTACAACTCTAATACAGGGAGAGTGTGACACTATTTTCCGAACGTCGAATGTCATTTTAGATTTAAAAAGTAAAATTTTCGAAATCTATTTTTAGTGTTTGCAAATCAATTTTCAGGATAGTTTTCCGATTTTCGAGCTCTAAACCATTTAGCAACTGTGATGCCTTCTAACATGAACAGAGTCTTAAAAAATTCCGGAAGAAAAACTAAGATTCTTTATTTAAGTTTCTATTACATGAACATATTCAAATACTGCGACAAATCAGTGGGTTGACCTAGCATCGGATTCTGAGGGAATAAGAATGGATAGTTTGGATTGAGAAGTGGAATTAGAGATGTTTGAAGAACTGCTGGTGGAGCAGCTGATGTTGCTGGCATTTGAAACAGTTGAGATGGGACCACTGGACGCTTCAGGAATGCCGAATAGTCCAGAGCTGGGATTGCAGACGGTGATGGGAGGGGTGGGCTGAAAAGAAGAGAAGTGAAAACAATTATAGAAAATGAAGCGATTCGAGCTTATGGAGATTTTGAAACAGTGAAAGGAAAAACTAAAACTTACACCTCATTCTCGGTTCTCTTTCTTTTTCGGCCCATCGTATCCGGGCGAGCCCAGCTGACGGAAATTGATTTTCCATTCTGAAAAGGTTATATTCAAGGAGGCAAAAAATTTATTCAAGTTTTGTAATGATTGTTTTTGAAACAGTTGAAACAGTTGGCTATTTTAACTTTTCAAACCCCAAATTAGCAGTGAATCTCAACTCACCAAAATCTTCCTATCCATTTCGGTAATCTTCTTCTGCGCGTTGGCTCTCGTATCAAAAAGCACAAAACCGTATCCATCTGCCACGTGGCATTGCACAACTCCTTCTGCAGCTCCTCCGAAAGCTTGATAGAGTTCCGTGTCAGTCATATCGCGAGAGATTCCACGAACGAAAACGTTTGAGATCTGAAAATCAGTTTTCGAAGGATACCGGAAGCCAAGATGATTACATTGCTCATCACATTCTCCGCTGGTTTCGGTTCCCGTTTCGCGTAGTTGACTTTAGTAAAGAGCTGAAATTCAGATATTACTCCGCTGATAACGATATCCTAAATCAATTATTTGCAGTGTGATAGGGATAACACAAATGTATATCTGAATGAGTATCAAATTGAATCAAATATCTAAATGGATCAAGTAATCAATCAGAGGCATCTCTTTCGTCAAACCTTTGTTCAATATCAAATCCTTCAGTAATAGTGGCTGAAATAGTTGTTGTTTTTTTTTTTTGAAAACCTAAAGACATGAACACTTCTGAAGCTTATTTTTTCTTACCGATGCGAACTTGCTCATCAGAACATTGGCTTCCGCAGGATTACGACACTGGACGAATGCGAATCCACGATGTCTTCTGGATCCATTCTCCACGATTTCTATGGTCACTTCGAATGGAACAGCTGATGAGGTTATGAGATTCTGAAACTTATCGATAAATTCTGGAAGTATCTTTGTGGTTTCATACTATTCTCAAGGTAACTATTATCGTGTTATTACAATGAATGAATGCCAGTCGTATTTAGAATAGCATTAAAATTACACGATGAAACAGTAATTTTTCGAAAAATACAAAAGTCTGAAAAGTTTCGAGGTACATACATATAGGACTAATTTTTCTAAAACGTAAAGTTGTTTTTGGATGAGACTGAAAATTTTCAAATCTTTTCCCGTCGGTACAGTACCATGTTCAGCCTCCATTACCTTTTCGAAAAAATTTCATTTGAAAATGTTCAATTAGTCTTATGGTGACCATTTTGAATTTCTAATAAACGATATATCAACTGATTACTAGTGAATTGATGATCAGTTAGCAATGAGGTAGTCAGTGAATGTTAATTGAGTGATATAGGTCATCTGATTTGACCAGAAAGAGATAGAGAGTATGTGTTTTTGAAAATGAAGACTAACTAGAGAAGTTGTGACTGAAGTGTGGAACTTTCAGGTGAAACCTATATCATTCTAAAGGTGTTCTCAAGAATAATCCCTTCGCTTGCTTTACAACCTGAATTAAAACCAGAATGTTGAAAACTCGGTGACTAAAACACTTTCAAAAACATTATTGTTCATTACATTGAAATTAAGGGATCCTTAAAATCAATTATTGCTGTTTTGGCGATCCAGTAAATTTTCGAAACAAGTTTTATTGTTGATTTTTCCTTCTTGTTTTATTCTCTTATCGCAAAAGTACCATAACTAAAAAGCCGCGGAATTTTTTCAAACAGAATTGGTTAATTCAGGAGTTTTAACAACAAGAACATTTCCGATGACTCCAAAATTCGTGGTTCTTTTTAGAAATTTGTATAATTTTTTTCTGTTTTGGTGATTCAGTAAACTTTTGAAATTTCTTGAATGTGTATTATTGATTCTGTCCGGCTCACCAATATTCCTAGACCAGTCGGTTTACGCCCCTCCGGGGCTAAACCTCCTGGCCTCCGGTTACAGTGCGTGTAACCTCACAGAAAAGTGTATTCCAAACTCGGAAAATTGGAAACTTTATCTTTAAATTTTTTTTCCGGAACTTGCAAATCCGAAATTCGGGACCCGGAATCTGGGAATCGGGATCCGGAATCCGGAATCCGGAATCCAGGAATCCAGGAATCCAGGAATCCAGGAATCCAAGAATCCAGGAATACAGGAATCCAGGAATCCAGAAATCCAGGAATCCGGAATCCGAAATCCGGAATCCAGGAATCCGGAATCCAGAATCCAGGAATCCGGAATCCGAAATCCGGCATCCGGAATACGGGATCCGGAATTCGGAATTCGGAATCCAGAATCCAGGAATCCGGAATCCGAAATCCGGCACCCGGAATACGGAATCCGGAACCCGGAATCCGAAATCCGGCATCCGGAATACGGAATCCGGAATCCAGGAATCCAGGAATCCGGAATCCAGGAATCCAGGAATCCAGGAATCCAGGAATCCGGAACCCGGAATCCGGAACCCGGAATCCGAAATCGGGCATCCGGAATACGGAATCCGGAATCCGGAATCCGGAATCCGGAATCCGGAATCCGGAATCCAAAATCCGGAATCCAGGAATCCGGAATTCGGAATTCGGAATCCAGCATCCAGGAATCCGGAATCCGGAATCCAGGAATCCAAAAATCCAGGAATACAGGAATCCAGGAATCCAGAAATCTAGGAATCCGAAATCCGAAATCCGAAATCCGAAATCCGAAATCCGGAATCCAGGAATCCGGAATTCGGAATCCAGAATCCAGGAATCCGGAATCCGAAATCCGGCATCCGGAATACGGAATCCGGAATTCGGAATTCGGAATTCGGAATTCGGAATCCAGAATCCAGGAATCCGAAATCCGAAATCCGGCATCCGGAATACGGAATCCGGAACCCGAAATCCGAAATCCGGCATCCGCAAGCCGGCATCCGGAATACGGAATCCGGAATCCAGGAATCCGGAATCCGAAATTCGGAATCCGGAATCCGGAATCCGAAATTCGGAATCCGGAATCCGAAATCCGGAATCCGGAATCCGGAATCCGGAATCCGGAATTCGGAATCCGGGAATGCGGCATGCGGAATCCGGAAACCGGAATCCGGAATCCAGGAATCCGGAAACCGGAATCCGGAATCCAGGAATCCGGAAACCGGAATCCGGAATCCGGACCCAGAAATCCGGAAACGAATCCCTTCTCCGATTCCCTCTCGTGAGCCCCGAGAAGGGAGAACTGATTCTTCCCTCTACTTTCCTGTTAATTTATAGTGGTCTTATCTCCCAGGGTCATCTTGAGTCGTGGGTTTCTACACCAATTCACGTAGTTTTTTTTGTCTAAAATTTAAATTTTTAATTTTTTTTTCATCACGTTTAAATGACTCTTGATTTTTTCACTTTTAAAATGTGTGAAACTCTTTAAAAAGACGACCCCTCTGAAGCTTAGAGTTATCAAGAAATATTCAACTAAAGAAGTGTTTCAGATATCAAGACAAACATTTTCGCTTTCAGATTTTTTGAATATCTCCTACAGGGATCCAGATATATTTGGTCAAAATCGTAAAATGATTGAAGCCATTTTTTGTCGAATTACTGCCCTTCAGGGATAAACCTCCTGGGCTCCGCTTACAGTACCCGTAACTCTTAGGAAAAAAGCGTGAAATATACCGATTTTTGTACCAAATTGTTGCCCAAAACTTTTTGATGACAGGAAAGGAAACCAAAAGTTTCAAATCTCAATCCAATCTTTCTCTTAACTTTAAACAAATGAAACTGGAAAAATCTTTGCTTGGGTTTCATTCAAACCGATTTAAAAACAGTCGGACATTTTCGTATTCATTTATGAACTCTCTACAAAAAACCAAAAAAGTTTGCCACCAAGTGGACTCGAACCCGCATCGCTCGAGCAAAAGCATGATGCGCTAACCACAACACCACGCGGTCGCCACAGGGAGGGTGAGAGAAATGGCGTAAACGTGTGTGTGGGATTTCTTCCCTTTTTCTCTCGCACCCTCTTCTCTCTCCCTCCCTGCCCTCCACCCTTCACTGTGGTGAAACCAAGGGACGTCTCCAGAAGACTTCAAAATCAAAATTTCAAAAAATGAAAAGATCGGGCCTGCAATTAGACACACTTCTGATCTGTTTGTCCAGTTTCAGCTCAATCAGTTAACTTTGAGTGGGTAAAACGGAACGCGACATACATACCAACATACGGAATTTGGCGAATGTTATTAGTAATGATATTCCTATTGTTACTGCTCTGCCAAAATCCAATTCACCAGTATCATACACACTTCTACCCCTTCCCTACACAAAACTATATAAATTCGTTCTCTCGTTCTAAATTCCAACCTAACAATTATCCATATCCCTTTTCCAAAACACATAATCAATAAGCTAATAAACAATCAATAAGCTAATAAACTAACCCATAATTTTACACACCACCCCTATTTCCATTTCATCTCTTCGTGAATCATATTTCCCTCTTTTTCCAACCCTTCCTTACCTATCCGATTACCGAATACAAAGAAGACTACTTACTCGAATTTGGTCGCTGCTCAAGTTTGTCGAAAATCCGCCGACGTACAGACGATCGCAGAAGTTGTCCATATCTTTTGGAATATTTGGGTCAAATGGCTTTCAAATGACTTGAAGGGGAGAGGATTGCGTGATAACTTGGCAGATGATGGAGAGGGACACCTTGGAAAATGTTTGGAATATTAAATGGGACACACACACATACCTGACAAGCAGAGTTTTGAAGAAGTGGGAGAAAATATGGAAAACGAAGAAGAAGAAGAGGAAGGAGAAAGGAGGGGACCAGCCTGGAAAAAGCCAAAAAGGTGTTGCTATAGGGAAACAAGGGGATGAAATGAGAGGAAACGAAAGAAGAACAAACACCTCGTTTCTCTATTCCACACTCTCGTACCTCCAATTATGTTCAAAATCCCGCCTCCTCTTTTGTCTTTTTTAACCGAAAAGGGGACCTTTGTTTTAGAGGGACAAGAATATTTTCAGGAGATTTACTGTCTGGCATTTTACTGTTCGGGTCCTGATTTGAATTCTTGAAATAAAAATAGTGAAACTTTTAGGAACCCCGATATTGACTAGCGAGGTTGGATAACAAATCGCTAATAGTAAGTTTGATCTTTAAAAATCTGATCTTAAAAAATCGCAGTTTCAAAAACTTAACATTTCTAGAAACAAAACTCTGAACAGCTGTTAATGTTTCTAATTTTCCCGTTCTCAAAATTTTTGAATTAAAAAGAACTGTATAGCTACCAGTACACAGTTCATGTCATCTGCCAATCCAAACACAAAAATCACCGTTCCAACATTTTGTTTAAAAGTCTCTCTAAAGTAAAAAATAATAATCATTTAACTTAAAAAATACCAGTCATTTGAAAAAAAGGCATACGGTAATACTTTTCTCCAAAGAACTGAAATATATCTAGCTACCTGAAAGTATGTATGAATATAAACGACGGAAACTACATCTATAAAAATATGGGCTCTGTCTGGTACACTGGCTCCTACAAACGAGGCCATTGGTACAATCCAATGGTCTCGTTTGAAAAAAAAGCCAATGGTTGACATAGAGAAACGGAGGAATCTAAATTTGCATAAGAACATGAGATGACGAGCTTGTTAACTGTTTGGGTGCAGGAAATCTGGTTAACGTTGTTCTTGGAAAAGAAGGTTTTTTGTGTATGAGAAATAGTTTTTCCAGTTTTTAACAAAATCTTTTAAAATTTAAAATTGAAAGTTATGCGGTATTACTTAGATTCAACTTTACAAAAAAAGAAGCGGTCAGCTACAACATTAAAATTCAAGCTCTGTTTTTTTTTTGAATTTTGGGCCGGTCAAATTAATTTTACCTATATTTGCTGAAAGTGGGTAAACTTGGGTTTCAAAAAATACGGTAGATCTCATTGAATGAGACGGAAATTGTTCAGGCGTACTAAACAGAAAAACAGATTCGATTCTGCATATAAATTATGAATTGAACTTCTAATTTGTCAATGAAAATTATTATCGGCGCGGTTTCATCTTAAAACTACATTTGAAGTGAGGACATTTAGAACATTTGAAGTAAGGAAATTTAGATGTACACTTTGAAACATTAGAAAATGTATTTTCCGAAAATCAGGTCTCCATATAATCACTGTTTTTTTTTAAATAAAATACAATTTTCTACTGTTTCAAATTGTAAATATCTCAATAACCTAATTTCGAGTATAGTTCATAGACTATTTTCAGAGACAAACCTTCCGCATATCTGAAAAAAATTACCCTGAAACACTAAAAACTAGAAAAATGGGAGCATTTTAAGCTACCAACATCTTTTTTTCCTGAAATGAGCTCCTTGGTCCAGAAAAAAAATTGCTTAGAGTTTTTCGTTTAAAAACTATATTACTCTAACGAAACTCCAAAGTTCCTGGGTGTTATGATGAACGGTATTCTTAATAATAAAGTTGGAAAATAATAATTGGTTTCCGTTAATAATTTCAACACCCTCGACAAAAAGTTTACTTCTTTATGAAACCGCAAAGTTTCCCCCAAAAAAAACTCACCAAAAAACCCGCTATTCGTCACTGTATATCGAGCGTTTCCTCCGTCGAATGAGCCTTTCTTCTTCCAACCCAATTGACGTCTCCCCAAACCAAATCTCCTACAAAAGAGTTGATTATCATAACAATTGTTATCAGTCGATGAGGATACCTTTGTCATGTAAATTATCATAATCAACCACAAAAGAAGAAGAGACCATCCGAGACGACAGATTTGCAGTTCTCTTTCTTCCGCACTGCTTCCTATCACTGATTTTGAGAGGGACGCCATTTTTGAAAAGTGGCAGGGGAAAAGGAAAGTAGGGAAGGTTCTGGAAAATCTGGAAATTAAAAAGGAGTTACGACTATGCATGCATTGGTGAGAACCAGTAAGCGAGATGATAAAAATGAACAATAACAGTAAAAATTATCATATGCATAGTATGCATTGAAATTTTTTTAATAACAGGGTTGATTAGTGAAGTGACTATTTCGAGTATGTACTGTTTCAAAGCTTACAAGCTTGTTAGCGGTTCATTTTTCAACTTTGAGGGATTCTCGTCTGGAATTAGGAAATTCGTTTCCAAAGTTTCATAGAAGACAAGAAAAATTGTCGCATAAAAACATTGGAAGTAGTTTGAAAATTAAATAAAAATACAGTGCGTCCAATAAGTTTAGAACCCCCCTAGATTTTGGCCGTCTGGCCAAAACTAGAAAAGTTATCAAAAATCTGTGAATGCAGTTCGATTCCAAATGTGAAATAACCCCAGGAACCATATTTTGGGTGTCCCACCATTTTTGGTCCCTGCGTACCACCGAAAAGACACTTTTTCAACCGTCCAATAAGTTTAGGACCCCCTTGAAATTTTCGAAAATTTGAAAATTTTTTGTCGAATTTTTGGTTTTTAACCCGAAATAACTTTCAATTCCGAGCTTTTTAGGAACATTTTCATAAGTATTTCGAAAAATAATCGTATTTTGTGCACTTCCGAAATCATCAATTTTCCTCATTTTTGGGTATTTTTGGGTATTTTTGTAAAAACGACTCAAGTTATCAGAATTTTTCGAACATTTCGAGGGAAACGGGCATGGAACATACAGAATGTGATGTTGGCAAGTAAATTTTGATACTGGGAGGTCAGTCAGGGTGTTGATTGGGTGCAGACGCTATGATAATCCTGCCATCCACAAGATTTACTGCCACTGATAGACGGATGTGCTTCCACAGTGGTATCCTGGATATAATAAGTTTAGATAATGTTGGAAAAGGCTTTTCTGACCATTTTTACATCACTAGACAGCAATTTGAGTTGGTTCCAGGTCACTAAGACACTTTTCTTTTGATTTATCATACCACCATTTTCTCACAGTAGATAAATCTTGTGGATGGCAGGATTATCATAGCGTCTGCACCCAATCAACACCCTGACTGACCTCCCAGTATCAAAATTTACTTGCCAACATCATATTCTGTATGTTCCATGCCCGTTTCCCTCGAAATGTTCGAAAAATTCTGATAACTTGAGTCGTTTTTACAAAAATACCCAAAAATACCCAAAAATGAGGAAAATTGATGATTTCGGAAGTGCACAAAATACGATTATTTTTCGAAATACTTATGAAAATGTTCCTAAAAAGCTCGGAATTGAAAGTTATTTCGGGTTAAAAACCAAAAATTCGACAAAAAATTTTCAACATTTCGAAAATTTCAGGGGGTCCTAAACTTATTGGACGGTTGAAAAAGTGTCTTTTCGGTGGTACGCAGGGACCAAAAATGGTGGGACACCCAAAATATGGTTCCTGGGGTTATTTCACATTTGGAATCGAACTGCATTCACAGATTTTTGATAACTTTTCTAGTTTTGGCCAGACGGCCAAAATCTAAGGGGGTCCTAAACTTATTGGACGCACTGTATATAAGATGCAAATGAAAGATTTTGATTTATAAATCACTGTTCCGCAATTACTATATCAGTTACACTCAAGTTAAACAATTCACTACTGCGATTAGTTGTAATTGTTAATGCAAGATTCTTTTTTTTGGACTCTTTCTTCTAGACAAGACGAAAGTTCTAGAACATAAATCAACATGAGAGTGAGTACTTGGCTACCGGAAAGAGTAGATATTATTATTCGATGGAAGTAGTTTTATGAATAGACGAGAATGCTTCTCTTTTTCACTAGAGTATTATGTAATAGCGGAAAATTACTGTTTCACATATTTTATATGTTGTCTTTTTTCTCTTTCGTTTGTTCGACACTCATTATAAGTCAAAAATTTTAAGTGAGCACGGAGGTAGTTGATTTGCGCATTAACCTGGAACTTGAGACAGTGGAGAAAATATCTAGAAATCAGAACTTTGAAAAATAAAATTTTATGTGTCTTACTGTTTTAAAAGAATTTTGTATTTCAATGCTACTTTCTCTCGTCGATCAATGATTTCAACTCACAATTAATTTTTTTATAATTTCAGAAGAAAATTATTTTAATGTCTTCCAAGGAATCGAAAAAGAAAAAAACCGAACTACCAATTTTTGGAAACGCAAAATTTTTTAGCAGAAATGCAAACCTATTGGGATCACCAGGAACTAGTAAATTGGATTTGATATTTAAAGCTTTATGCACTTTTGAGATATTTTTAGAAAGCGAAAGAAATTATGAATTTAAAAAATTCCCAGTTTTAGAAAAATCATAAATGCGAGGAACTTTTTTTCTAGCTTCGATATCTTTGAACTCTGAATACAGCATTTGCTCTAATAGAAGTTCACCCGACACTTTGAGATCAATAATATCAGTTCTTATGAAACATATAAAAAATCTGACAGCTGATAAAATATTAGCGATATTATGATACTTAATTTATCAGTTGAAAAATTTCAGTATTTTTTTGAGGAACCGAGATGATTGAGCTGACATTGCATTAGAGAAAATACAATAATTTAGGTAAAACTTCAAGGAATGATGAATCTCAAATTACAAAATTTCTAGTTTTAGAGAATTCGTAAATTCGTGGGTGATATTTTTCTCCAAAACTTTTCAAAAATTTACTGTTTCTGAGAAGTTGTATGTTTCCTTATGTGTGAACTCTAAATTGCTAGTTCAGAAAACACATCCGTACAAACTTTTTTACAGAGTGAAACTAGTGAAACAAAAATTTCGAAACTGAGCGATTAATTTTACCACAATAGAAGTTTTATTTCTTAGGACCTTTTAGGTAAAGCTTTGAGAAATGATGAATCTCAAATTACAACATTTACAGTTTCAGAAAAGTTTTCAGTTTGTGAGGAAATTGTATAGTTTCAATCGGAGAAAAGATTCAAGGATTGAATTCCAAATAACTCATTCAGAAAACGCCTCCAAAAATCTTCCAGTTAAATACAGAAAAGGAAAAAAGAATAAATTGAAGGATCTCCTTTCTACTATGGAGCGTTTATCACTGTCAGGATACTTATTTTTAAAAGCCCTCACCCGAGCCTTAAAAATGTTTTCAACTTTCTAAAAAATTAACTGTTTCCAAAAAGTTACAAGTAAATGGATATTTTTCACCTTCAATCTATGTCCATTTTCCACTTTTGAACTCTAAATACTTACTATTAGTTTATTCAGAAACCGCCTCCATAAGAACTTTTTTAAAAAACGAAAAAAAAAGTAACCAGTTGCCCCGAGTGGGAGCCACTTGGCATATGTTATTTTCAATGCGCGAGAAGAAAAAACTTCTGGTTGGAAAAGGGAGAAAACCGGAAATGGGACATCCATCCGGAGAAGAAGGAATTCTACACAGATTGACAGCTCCGTCTGATTATTACATCGAAAAGGGAAGAAGAAGAGGACGAACATATTTGGGATGTAACGTCTTCTGAAGAAGACCTCTCCTTCGAATAAGAAAAGACTCTGAATTGAATTATCGGCACCCCAGTCCAACGGGGAAAAAACGAAAAAAAGAAGAAAAACGGATATACATACATAAACATATGTTTAAAAAAGTAAGAGAAAAGGAGAGATGCTTCAAAAAAAGGATATGGAAATGAAGGGAGTGCTCGACAGAATAAGGGCATTAATTATAGGAATACGGAGAAGACAAAGAGTGTTTTTTGGAGATGCTGGAGAATGATCGATTAGGAGATCTAGGTTCAGATGATCTTTGGGTTTTTTGGAAGATTCAGCGTCATTGGGTTAGAATAGATATGGTGGGACCAAACTAATATTGAGGAATGGGATTCAAAGTTGGAACTTCGAAGTTCGAACCAAAAATTAACTGGTTTCTGAAATCGGACGTAGCTAATTTTATACAGTTCCAAAAGGTTATCAAATCATAGATTTGTTACGGTGTCCAATACGTTATTTCGGGTTAAAAACCAAAAATTCGACAAAAAATTTTCAACATTTCGAAAATTTCAGGGGGTCCTAAACTTATTGGACGGTTGAAAAAGTGTCTTTTCGGTGGTACGCAGGGACCAAAAATGGTGGGACACCCAAAATATGGTTCCTGGGGTTATTTCACATTTGGAATCGAACTGCATTCACAGATTTTTGATAACTTTTCTAGTTTTGGCCAGACGGCCAAAATCTAAGGGGGTCCTAAACTTATTGGACGCACTGTATATAAGATGCAAATGAAAGATTTTGATTTATAAATCACTGTTCCGCAATTACTATATCAGTTACACTCAAGTTAAACAATTCACTACTGCGATTAGTTGTAATTGTTAATGCAAGATTCTTTTTTTTGGACTCTTTCTTCTAGACAAGACGAAAGTTCTAGAACATAAATCAACATGAGAGTGAGTACTTGGCTACCGGAAAGAGTAGATATTATTATTCGATGGAAGTAGTTTTATGAATAGACGAGAATGCTTCTCTTTTTCACTAGAGTATTATGTAATAGCGGAAAATTACTGTTTCACATATTTTATATGTTGTCTTTTTTTCTCTTTCGTTTGTTCGACACTCATTATAAGTCAAAAATTTTAAGTGAGCACGGAGGTAGTTGATTTGCGCATTAACCTGGAACTTGAGACAGTGGAGAAAATATCTAGAAATCAGAACTTTGAAAAATAAAATTTTATGTGTCTTACTGTTTTAAAAGAATTTTGTATTTCAATGCTACTTTCTCTCGTCGATCAATGATTTCAACTCACAATTAATTTTTTTATAATTTCAGAAGAAAATTATTTTAATGTCTTCCAAGGAATCGAAAAAGAAAAAAACCGAACTACCAATTTTTGGAAACGCAAAATTTTTTAGCAGAAATGCAAACCTATTGGGATCACCAGGAACTAGTAAATTGGATTTGATATTTAAAGCTTTATGCACTTTTGAGATATTTTTAGAAAGCGAAAGAAATTATGAATTTAAAAAATTCCCAGTTTTAGAAAAATCATAAATGCGAGGAACTTTTTTTCTAGCTTCGATATCTTTGAACTCTGAATACAGCATTTGCTCTAATAGAAGTTCACCCGACACTTTGAGATCAATAATATCAGTTCTTATGAAACATATAAAAAATCTGACAGCTGATAAAATATTAGCGATATTATGATACTTAATTTATCAGTTGAAAAATTTCAGTATTTTTTTGAGGAACCGAGATGATTGAGCTGACATTGCATTAGAGAAAATACAATAATTTAGGTAAAACTTCAAGGAATGATGAATCTCAAATTACAAAATTTCTAGTTTTAGAGAATTCGTAAATTCGTGGGTGATATTTTTCTCCAAAACTTTTCAAAAATTTACTGTTTCTGAGAAGTTGTATGTTTCCTTATGTGTGAACTCTAAATTGCTAGTTCAGAAAACACATCCGTACAAACTTTTTTACAGAGTGAAACTAGTGAAACAAAAATTTCGAAACTGAGCGATTAATTTTACCACAATAGAAGTTTTATTTCTTAGGACCTTTTAGGTAAAGCTTTGAGAAATGATGAATCTCAAATTACAACATTTACAGTTTCAGAAAAGTTTTCAGTTTGTGAGGAAATTGTATAGTTTCAATCGGAGAAAAGATTCAAGGATTGAATTCCAAATAACTCATTCAGAAAACGCCTCCAAAAATCTTCCAGTTAAATACAGAAAAGGAAAAAAGAATAAATTGAAGGATCTCCTTTCTACTATGGAGCGTTTATCACTGTCAGGATACTTATTTTTAAAAGCCCTCACCCGAGCCTTAAAAATGTTTTCAACTTTCTAAAAAATTAACTGTTTCCAAAAAGTTACAAGTAAATGGATATTTTTCACCTTCAATCTATGTCCATTTTCCACTTTTGAACTCTAAATACTTACTATTAGTTTATTCAGAAACCGCCTCCATAAGAACTTTTTTAAAAAACGAAAAAAAAAGTAACCAGTTGCCCCGAGTGGGAGCCACTTGGCATATGTTATTTTCAATGCGCGAGAAGAAAAAACTTCTGGTTGGAAAAGGGAGAAAACCGGAAATGGGACATCCATCCGGAGAAGAAGGAATTCTACACAGATTGACAGCTCCGTCTGATTATTACATCGAAAAGGGAAGAAGAAGAGGACGAACATATTTGGGATGTAACGTCTTCTGAAGAAGACCTCTCCTTCGAATAAGAAAAGACTCTGAATTGAATTATCGGCACCCCAGTCCAACGGGGAAAAAACGAAAAAAAGAAGAAAAACGGATATACATACATAAACATATGTTTAAAAAAGTAAGAGAAAAGGAGAGATGCTTCAAAAAAAGGATATGGAAATGAAGGGAGTGCTCGACAGAATAAGGGCATTAATTATAGGAATACGGAGAAGACAAAGAGTGTTTTTTGGAGATGCTGGAGAATGATCGATTAGGAGATCTAGGTTCAGATGATCTTTGGGTTTTTTGGAAGATTCAGCGTCATTGGGTTAGAATAGATATGGTGGGACCAAACTAATATTGAGGAATGGGATTCAAAGTTGGAACTTCGAAGTTCGAACCAAAAATTAACTGGTTTCTGAAATCGGACGTAGCTAATCATTACTAATAACATTCACCAAATTCTGTATGTCCGGATGGATGTCGCGTTCCCGTTCACCCATTCAAAGTTAACCGATCAAGCTGAAACCTGGACAGGCGAATTAAAAATTTTTATTAGTTTAGGCCCGACTTTTTCTTTTTTTAATAATTTGATTTTGAAGTCTTCCGGAGACGTTCCTTAATTTCACCATAATAAAGCGTGGCGGGCAGAGAGGGCGAGGGAGGAGGGCGAGGGAAGAAAAGGGGGAGGAAATCCAACACACGTGTACGCCATTTCTCCCGCTCTTCGTTGTGAGCGGGTGGTGTGGTGGTTAACGCGCTGAGCTTTCGTCCGCGCGACGCGAGTTCGAGTCCGATAGGCGTTTTCAGAAATGAATAAAAACATGTCTGACTGTTTTTAATCAGATTGAATGAAATCCTAGCAGGGTTTCCCAGTTTCATTAGTTTCAAATCGAAAGAAAAATTTATCGGAAAATTGAAGTTTTTTGTTTTGTAATCAGCAAATTTGAAGGTTCGGAAAAGTGGCAACAAGTTATTAGATTAAAAGTTTGCAAGCCAGAGCGGTTTTTCAGTTCCAGTTTTCTGAAACTAATGAGCTTTTAAAATTTTAACCGTACTTCTGAGTTTCTCATTTACCGATATTTAGAACTTTGGAACTTCAGAATTTTTGAGCTTTCGAATTTTCGAATTCCCGAATTTCCGAATTAGTTTTCTAAACCCCAAAAAATCAGATTATATTTACAAACTTCTGGGATTCGGGGAATCTGAATTACTTCTGTTTAAAGCTGTACATGTTCAGAATTTTTAGCTTTTGAAATTCCGAATCAATAAATATCTGAGATTTTGAACCTCCGAATTCGGATTCCAAGATTTTCGAGATTTTCGAATTATCAGAAATATCAGAAAAGGAGGAATACAGGAATTCGGTCGAGATTCTTAAACTGAAAAACCGGAAATCGGGAGTTCAAACTCCGGCAATTTCAGAACCAGACTATTAACTCCGAAAAATTCCCTCAAAACTCAAACACTCAGATTTTTTGAAAACTAGGGAATCTGAAGACTCGGAAACCGGAAAATTAGAATATTCTAAAACTCCAAAAACCTGAGTTCCAAAATGACAAATTTCAGCAGTTTGGAAATGGAAATTCAGAAAATCTGTAATTCTAAAGTACCATCTGAGATTCGAAAATGAAGGAGAAACTTCTGAAATTAGGAATTACGCATATTTCTGAACTTCCAAATATATATTTTCAAAATTCCATTTTCATGTGTAGATATCCTCGGCAAAGCGCAAACCTATGTTTCTATTTACAGTTTTAATTTCAGATTACAGAGAGCCACAATTTCGAAAAATTCAATAACTTTTCTGAATTTCAAACTTTAACTTTTCGAATTTCGAACTTTATCTTTAAAAAACTGACATTTCTGAATCACACGAATTTCTCAATTTTAAGGCCCTGAACAAAAGTGAAGAAATCTCTTTATAAGATTACGGATACTGTAACCGGAGGCCAGGAGGTTTAGCCCCGGAGGGGCGTAAACCGACTGGTTTTATACAGTTCCAAAAGGTTATCAAATCATAGATTTGTTACGGTGTCCAATACCAATCTGGTGTTTACGATTTTTTTAACAAATAAATTCAAGCAGGTTTTAGGCAAAAGTTCTGAAAATATGAAAATATATATCAGACTTTTACGGGAAATCAAACAAACGAATTTCGATATGATTCTAAATTATAGAGTATTGAAACAGACATTTTATATCGTACCGTATTCACTCTAACATGCAGAAGCCTATCGTATACCTGCACTTTGAGCTCATTTATCTCGGTTCTTATGAGAGATATCAAAAATTTGTCAACTGATGAATTTTTAATCACAATCTCAAAAACATTTTAGCAGTTGACAGATGTTTGATATCTCTCATAGGAACAGAGATAATCGAGTTCAAAGTGCAGGTATACTGCGGGCTTCTATTAGAGCTTTCCGGTATCTGCATTTCGATGAAATCGTTTTTACAGAAAGCATATTATTTTGGTTTCACAGTATCTTTAGAATGTGTCTAGAATTATCTCTGGGAGGTACGGCAGGATAAAACTCACCATGTGCTGGCGAATATTTTCAATTAGTCTTTCAGTTTAGTTCATATTTTTTCCAAATTGGAAAGAAGTTATAAAGACACTCTTTCTACTATTCAATTTCAAAAATTTGAAACTCCGAACGAGCTAGTTCTATCCCGTCTGACCTACCGGTTTTTGTCGACTTCCAGAAACATCTACCTTGTGTGAAACATCCAATAAAAGATCACAGCAAGGTTATCACTTGCATGAAACTGAAAATAATCTCAAATTTCATAAGTGTTGTCAACTATTTCCTGGTACACAAAATCGGAGATGTGGGAGAGAAGCGCCGTTGCCAAAGGCCCCACAGCAACAACTACCGTAACCTAAAAATAATAAACTGTTTTTGTTTTCCCGTTTTTCACTGCTCTTGGCTCTGTTATTGTTTCCTAAAAAGTCGGAAAGTGAAAACTTTAATAGTGAAAAAATTGACTAAAACGTACGGATATCGAGGTAATAAATCCGGAAAATATAAATATTTTTATGTTACGGTAGTTATCATTGTGTGACCTTCGGCCACGGTCCGGAATAATATCAAATTAGAAGCCGGTTATAAAAAAATTGTGGAAAAGCGCGATGGCGCTGGAACGAAAACTACCGTAACCTGAGAGCGTGTTGTATGAAAAAATATCCTCGACTCAAATATCCTCGAATCAACCAAAAAAAGCTCACAGAGAACTTACCACTTACATTAAACGGAAAAACATGTATTCCTTTTTTAACTAAAAAAATCTGACACCGATTCTGAGTTCTTTTTGTCATTACGAGGACTTAAGATAAAATTATCAAAAAATCTCTCATTTTCAGGTTTAATCTGAATTATTCGAAACAGTGAAAAAAAAATTCTGAAACTTCACTATTCTAGAAAAGTCACAAGGCCAACTTTCCGTATTCACAGTGGTAATGGTTATAGAGAAGAAAAAGCGAAACTAGAATTTCAAGAAAAAAAGGGGGTTTTCCATTTATAGCGGTGTTTTACGAATGAAAAAGTTCTAAAAACATTTTTTCTGCTATTCAAGTTCAAAATTTTCAAATTCTAATCGAACGTTACCTCCCGATTTTTGTCCGTTTTCCGTCAATTTCTAATCAGTCCAGTCAGCTTTTCTAATTCAAACAGTAACAGTCACAAAGAAAACCGATCTTATTAACTTTATGAAGCTGAAAAAAATGGAATTCACTATTTTTTTTTCAACTAACATTTTGAAACTCGTCCCATTCGAAGATAACACTAAACTCTCTTTTTCCTACCCAGAAATCAAAAGACAAATGAAATCTGACACTGATTCTAAAATCTTCTTATCATGAAAAACAGTATAGAAGAAATCATCAAGTTTTGTATCTGATCAATGTTATTTGAAACAGTGGAAACATGAAATTCTGAAATTGTACTATTCCAGGAAAGTTATAACGGAAGTATAACATCGGTGTTCATAGAAATCATTATGGTTCCGAAGGAAAAAAAGAAAAGCGAAACTAGAATTTCAAGAAAAAACATACATTTATTTACAATGTATAGCTTCTTCCGAACGACAAAACGTTTTAAAAACACAGTCTTTTCAATTCAGGTTCTAAAAATTCCCGATTCGAAGCGAACGTTACTTCCCGATTTTTGTCCGTTCTCCGTCAATATCTAGTCAGTCAAGGCAAATTTTCTAATCCAAACAGTGAAAATTACAAAGAAAACAGATCTTATTAATTCTATGAAACTGAAAAAATGAAATTTTTATTTTTTTTTTCAACTAAAATTTTGAAATTCGTACCATTCGAAGATCACACTAAACTCTTTTCCTATCCAGAAATCACAGGACAAGTGAAATCTGACACTGATTCTAAGTTCTTCTTATCATTCGATCGTATGCAATCGTTAAAGAGGAATGTATTAAAACGCTCTAATTTTCAAATTTCATCTAAACTTGTTGAAACAGTGAAATAATGAAATTCTGAAACTTTACTATTCCAGAAAGGCTATGAAACAAGAATAACATCCGTGTTCATAATAGTATCATCGACCGAAAGGAAAAGTGAAACTGGAAATTTCGAGAAAAAAAGACATTTCGTAGAGACGAATATCCATTCTCTATCTCTTGAATTTCAGATTCCTTCATGAATACTAAAAGAACGAAAAGGAATAAAAAGAAGAAGCTCTTCTCCTTGTTCCTAGTTTCTGAAAGTGACAGCTGCTAATCAAAATGTAAGGAAAAAATACGAATCTAGTTAAGAAGCAACACACATCAATCAGGTTGTACTCTCCAAAAAGTCAGAAACTTCTAGAATAGAATAAAAAGTGCGCGCTCGCGAAAATTGAAAAGAAAATTGGAGTCACACCAAAAATTGGTTTCTGAAGAGACAGCAGAGAGTTTCAATTCAATTAACCTCGTTCAATTGGTTTTGGCCTTTTCAGAGAAAATTGAAAAAGAAAGTTTGAAAGTTTAAGAAATCATAAATTCAAAAGTGTTTCGAAAAGTGAGCAACAATTCTTGAGAGGGGATGAGTTTTCGGAAGATCAAATTACTCTCTGGCGATTTGTTATTCTCTTTGAGTTTATGAAAAAAGCAATTAGTGAAGAAAGAAGCATTTCTTGGAATTTTTTATCACTGTTTCATTGTTTTTATTTTGTTTTGTGGGATTTTCAGTTGACAATAAGTTTCCTAGTTCTGAAATATCCTTATTAAACTTTCTTCGTAAAATAAGAGTTGTGGAAGAAACTATGGTGGCCGTAGCCGAAGGTCCCACATCGACAGCTACCATAAGCCAAAATTTTAGGATCTTTTTCCTCGATTACTGTGACTTTTTCTTTTTTGTTCTGTTGTGGTCCCCAAACAAGTCGTTCAATAAAATTTCTCCAAATCAAAACAATTGCCGGAAAACAGACGAAAATCGAGAAAAAAATCGAAGGAATATTTGCGAATTACGGTAACTAAACCGTGGCCGCGGCAACCAGATTTTCTCTTCCACAGCTCCGATTTGCAGACCGCCATAATAAACACTGTTTTATTGTTTTTATTTTATCCTCAGGATTTTTTCATGTGATAATGAGCTTCCTGGAAAAAGTTATATTTACATTAAAAAGTTTTTATTTTATGTGTTTTTCTTTTTAGAAAATTGACTAAAAACACACAAAATCGAGAAAACAAATCCGGCATATGAAATTATTTACATAGGTTACTGTAGTTGTCGTAGTGGGACCTTCGGCTTTCTTATGAATTTCTGTTTCAGTCAGTTATGAACTCGAGATCTGTCCTAGGAAACTTATTGTGAATGCTAGTCAATAAGCTGTATAATTCAACTTTAAAAAAATCGAATTCAGTTGTGCAGATTCTGAAAATTGAGAGACTACATCTTCATTTTTCTAAAGCCAGAAATCAAATTCCAAAATCAGCTTTTGCTTCAAACAACAACTATTTTCCATTATTCATTCAAAAAATCCAACAAAATTACAAAAACTATTAAAATATATACTAATTCTGGCTCTTGGCCTCTTCTGTGCAGATGGCGTGTGTCATAAACTCCTTCTCGCAGTCCATGCCACGTGGCGTTGTCTTCGAAGCGTTGAAGCAGCTGAAAAAAGTTTTTAACGGAAGGAAAAACGAAGGAAATCCTATTTTTTAAATCGAATATTTGAAAAAAAAACTTCAAAACTGATATTTTTTCGGAATCCGAAAACTCTGAAAATTGACTGATTTTTTCTTTAAAAAGTCCCCAAAAAAATCAGTAAAACTAACACCAACGCCTGCCTAATCAAATATCCGCACCGGTGTGCGAGTGCCGAATGAAGGCACGGACAGTCGATATTCACACGTCCATCCGGGTACACTGATTCTGGAAATTTCTTTGAATTTAAACGAGAAAAATCGATATTCTAGCAAAACCTGGCTCCTCAAACGGCTCAAAATATCGCCGATATTCCATTTTGACCGACTTGAAGAACTCTTCTCGTGGAATTTTCAGAATCTCTTCTTTGGACATCTGAATGGGGGTTTTGTCGGGTTTTAGTGAAAAATGTGTTGGCTAGTGATCAAAAATACAAAATTGGGAGAATCCTTTTCGAAAATTAAACGAAAATTGACAAAGAACAATAAAGAAAACAACAATTTATTACAAACTAAAAACAATAAAAATTTCCAAACAATTATTTCTTTTCACTAATTTTGAGATCTCCAGCCTCCTCGGTCATCGCTTTTCGCATCTGTTCTCGTCGTTCATCTGAAAAAATTTCAAAATGTCGAAATTCAATCACCAGAGCTTCAAAATGAGCCTAAACTCGACCAACTAAGCTCCGCCCATTTTTCGGATTACTGTAGTCTTCGTGGTGGGACCCATTGAAAAGGATAGGCGTGTTTAGGCTCATTTAGAAGCTTTAAATATTCTCAAAAATCAAAAATTATCCATTTTTACCACTCATATTCTGCATACACGCTGCCCAATTCACAAATTGATGCGGACACTTTTCAGACGGATCCCGGGTGTCGTCGCTTTTCATACAAACGTACAGCTCTCGGAAATAGTTTCCACATCTGCAAAAACTTTTTTGTGGCCTTAAATTCTTTAATTTTCAGGCTAATGCTCTCATTTCGGTCGGGAATTTTATCCGACCGAGCTAGCGGAATGTGTGCATTTGCGCGTCAGACTGTTTGCGTTTTATTTTACGGCGGGACTATTTTTTCATATTTTTCAGCTCACTCGGCTGATTTTCCCTAATTTTCCTGACGAAAAATGGAAACCTAAGGACTCATTTCTGACCTATGAGCTACTAAAGATCCTCCAGCCATGCATGCGCATTGCCAGTTGATAGAACCATCGGGAAGCACGGGACCTGAAGAAATTCGATTTTTTTCAGAATTCCAAATTTCGAAAATATACCATTTGGCCTATATTTCTCGACATTTTGCATTTCTAGAACCCATTCTGACTTGATTGGCTCCTCGAATTCGTCTCGTCGAATGTACAAAACCTCATCTTTGCTGACGTGGCATTGTAGTCGTCGAAGGAATGGGAAGAACATCGGAAAAAACAGATTCCTAGTGTGGAAATGGTCCAATTTCGATAAATTCTGGATAAAATCCGGCACAAAAATACAAAAAATGAGCAAAAATGGGAGATGCTTTCATATGAGAATAAATAAAGGAGAACAAAAATTAAAAAAAGGAGTAGAGAAAATAGAAAATACAGAGAATCGTACAAAGAATGGAACAAAAAAAAACATCAGCTCTCTCAAAAATAGTTGAGATCGATATAAAGGATTTTATAGGTGGGGAGGGAGGGTAAATACACGAAACTTGATGATTGATGAATTAAGGGGACATAACATAAATTAATTTAGAATTACGGGCACTTCTTGTCGACGATCGTCTTGCCAATCTCATCGTATTCCGCCTTACTGATCCACATTTGTTGGAAGGTTCCCAGTGATCCGAGGATCGATCCTCCGATCCATGCACCGTATTTTCGTTCGGCTTGAGTTGGTGCAGCGAACACACGTAGTTTGATGGTCTGGAATTCAGAAAATGGAACTTAAAATTGAAATTATTTGAAAGGATCCTTACCGGTGGGCACTTTGTGGCGAGAGCGTAGTTAAGACGTTCGGTGAATCCAAGAATTAAAGAGTTTCCTCCAGTCACTGTTACGTTTGAGAAGAGGGTCGGCCTGATATCGATATCAGCAAGATTCGCGGAGGTAGCTGCCATTTGAGCGACCGTCATTAATCCCTCCCTCTTCATATCTGCTTTGAGGTACGAGAGATCGAACAGGCACTCTGGAAGTTTGATTCTCTCGGCACCAAACTCTTCGGTGAATCCATTGGGGAACGAGTAGGGTGTTGACGGCAGCTTATCCACGTACTCCATATCGATATTGGTGTCACATAACTGAAGCATACTAGCAGCCATATCTTCCAGAATCATCTTCTTCATGAATTTATCGTAGCTTGGAGTGACTTCTGGAAGATTCTTCTTCGCTGTCCACTTTGGTGGATCTCCCTCATTGACCTCTTCTTTGCCAGCAATTTTGTATGTTGGCACCAGGTCAACCTTCTGTTGCTCGAGCATATGCTCCAATTGATCAGCGATAACGTCACCTCCTAATGGACATTTTACCACGGCGTGGGTGATGGCGTATCCATCGAAAACAGGGACGACCGACGTCTGACTGGCTCCAGAATCAACCATCAAACCATGAGTTCTACCTTGAGCAAAGCAAGAGAGAACCACGTTCTTCGAGAGATAATAGGCCGGAACTTGGAACTTTTCGAACATGAGCTCGGTGAGCTTCTCACGACGAGCACGGTCGTTCCAAGCGCTTTCAGAAAACAGAACTGGATGTTCGGCAGGGTTTGAGTAGAGTATATTCTCGTAGGAGTGCTCTACAATCTTCTCGAACAAGTCCCAATCTTCGACTGAAAAAATTTGAATGAGAATTCTGCCATAATTTCCAATTCTTACTCAATCCTTCCTTCATAAAATTCTCCATAGTGGTTCTGGCCCGTGGCACGATGATTTTCGTGGTTCCGATGAAGAAGTTCTTCTCACGCTTCGTCTGAACCTTCGAGGTATCTCCTTCTTCCATTGCTTCGTCTTTCTCGATAACCTCATCGGGAAGTGGCTCTTGGACAGCGATGTATGACGGGATGTCTCCCTGCAATTAATTTTCGTTGGTAACATTTTTCAAATTGGAAATTTTCAAAAAATTTACCTTTGGATATTCTTCTCCAGCGAATCCAACACGGAACGACTGTGAGCCGGCGTCGAACACCAAGCCGCTGACTTCATCTGAAAAAAGTCGATTTTTCTCAATTTCTGGTGAGGATTTCAAACAAACCTCCTCCGTAAACTGCTCCGCTCATTTTTCTTTCTGAAATTTGCCAAAAATTAGTGAAGAATTATAAAGAAAAGGGGGAAAAATGACCAAGAAGGGATTTTATTTGAATTTGTCTATGCGCCCGAGAAGTGCGTCAACACCAATCGCGAAGCGCGCCAGTAACGCAGCTGGCGTGCTTATCGATTTTCGGCTAGCCGATTTTGCATAACTTTGACTGCGTTGAATTCATCTTTTAAACTGAGTTTTCGCGAATTTTGATGACGAATTAGATGAAAAATCACATAAAATTTTGAGAAAATCTCTCGAAAATTCAGTTTCGCTTCTTTAAAAGTCACAGTTTTCTTGTAAAAATTGACCCTAAAAATATGACTTTCTCGATTTTTCTTCCGTTTTTCCGAGTTTTTGAGTTCGTAAAATAGTAAATTATATTTTCAGAATGTCGCTGTCACAGTGGAAACTTGACTACAGCTATTCGTCGAAAAGCTGCCGCACGTCGGATAGCAATTTCAATCCACCTGGATTCTACTCGTCAGCAGCTACTATTCAGCACACCGTAGGTCTTTTTTCGCATAGTTTAAGTCAATTTTTGTCTAAAATAGAGCAGTAAACGAGATTAAAGTCTTTTTTCTCATTATTTTTGTCAATTCTAAAAAATTCCAGGCCGACGCTGAACGATCCGCCGATCAACACGAGCATTTGGCTAGGAAGCGAGCGTGGGATACTGCGATGGGACCAGCTAAATCTCTGCCGATGAACATGTTCATGATGTACATGGCCGGCGGTGGCGTGTCGATTTTCCCAATTATGATGGTCGGAATGATGCTTTTCAGGCCGCTCAAAGCCCTTTTCTCCGTTAATTCCACCTTCAAGCCACTAGAGGTAGGCATCTGGGCTATTTCAGGCATAATCTGCAGCTCCTGGACGTTTTAGAACCTGACCCTGCAGAACTACGACGTGTGTGCGCGAGAAATGCTCATTTGTTGTGCAAAAAACACCATGCAAAATTGCAGAAAAGTTCTGAAACGTCGGGTTCTGAATTGTCCAGGAGCCTAATTTGCTGCTATCATGACCTAAAAGAGGGAATTTCAACAAGAATCTGAAGTTAAAAACATCTAAAATCCACGTGTTTTTTCCAGAGCCCCGCCACCGGAGCCATGATTATCCACAAGCTGATCTTCTGTCTCGGAAATCTCGGTGCCATCGGTCTTGCCATCTACAAAGTACACACAATGGGTCTTCTCCCTAATACTCCCTCAGATTGGCTCGAATTCATTCCACAGCCGGGTCGTGCTCAGTATTCGATAATTGACGAAGTATTCATCTGAAATCTCCCATGTTCATCTGATAATATCGTCTAGTCATTCCCCTTTTTTCCATTCAATCTGTGTGATCCTCTTTTCTATTTCGATTGCTTTCAGACTAATAATTTATATTTCATGTCAGACTTCTATTCGTTTGTTTAGCCCCCTCGCCTCAATTTTTCTGCTTTTTTAAAAAAGATAAAATTGCAACTAGAGACGTTTTTGAGTAATCATCAGGTTATTTTTTGTCACACCATTCCGAACTACTCACTCGCCATCAAAGCAGAAATCACTGATAAGCGGCAAAAATAAAAAAAATGGAAGCGGGGGGCGCAAAGAATGACGATTCATGTGAATTCTGAATGGAACGGAACTGAAAGTGATCAGTGAAATTTCCGGTTTTTTTTGCTGAAATTCTGATTTTTGCAAGATTGTTGCTCTTTTTTTGTTTTACCAGGAATTTCAAATTTAAAATTCTTCGGATTTTTAGATAAACAAGAGAACTTTGAATTTCTGAACCTTTTGTTGGTGAAATTTACAAACAAAACAACAAAAATGACCTCGAGAGGAATCTGCAAAGAGATTCTATCAGAAAAGGTCTTCGGGGGAAACAAATTTATTGGTTTTTTTTCCCTTTGAAGGGGGTTTTGCGAAAACCTGAAGTATTTATACGATTTGAATAAGTTTAAAATAAGAAATTGGTAAACTTTCTGGGTATATTGTAGTAAATACATTGTAGAATATCCACAGAATTTAGCGTTAGTCTTGACATGAAACATTCTTTTATATTTTCAAATTGGACATCATTTTTCGGATGTGAAGCAAGACAGGGCGTTTTAGCATAGTTTTGAGTTCATAAATTCAATCAAAAATCGAAAATTCGGTGGAAAAAGTCCTGCAATTCGTATAATAATCGCACAATTTCTACTTTTTTCAGCACTTTTGGTTTCACTTTTGGTCCCACTGGGGTACCTAAAAATGAAGCCAAATTAAAAATTTTGAGATCGTCTTTCCATCTCCGTAATATCGTAATAAAATCAAACACTCGATATAAAAGTTAACTGAAACAGGAAAAAGTGTAGTCATAAAAAATGAAATTCAATGAGTTAAAATCGATAAATCGTTAACAAGTAATCAATACTACAAATGCGAATTCCCGAAATGCGAAATTTTTCACTGTTGCATACTGTTCTTATTTTGAAGTCTAAAGTAATTTTTTCAGTTTTACCAAATTAAAACAATTTTCATTATGGGGTTATTCAGGAAGTCGGCAATCGACTGTGAAAATTTGGCTGGAATTTCAGTTTTTTTTCTCAAGTTTTCCTCTAAAGTTTCAGCCAGATTGGTTCACTCTCCGAGTTTTCGCGGAGTTTTTTGCCTTTTTTGCCGACTCTCTGAATAACCCCATTAGTTGGAGTATCAAAGAGGTTTCCAACTAACAATGAGAATTCATACCCAAAATGATCGAGAAACGAAATCCGATCCCCGAATGAAGGGGTGCTCTGTTGAATATTAAATTTGCGTTTAGCGCTATTTTCTGAATGTGCTCTAATTGTAAGAAACAAAATCAAGAGTATCAGCCTACGCCTATGGTTAAAAGCGCCCATGGTTAATAAGGCAAAATATTCTGTAACAAAATTTCATTTGAAAAGTTTTGAAAATCGCAAAAAAAAACGCACAGCACAATGTATACTTTTTTCAGAATTTTCGGTTTTTCTTTAAAAATTATAGGCGCATTGGCTGTCACCATATCGCTTGAAAAAATCTAACATTGACATAAAAGCTAACTGAAGCAGTGAAAATTGGAATTATAAAAACTGATACTAACAAAGTAAAAAATTTTCACTGTTACAGAATGTTCATATTCTGAAAACTGGAGTTTCTTCACTCATTCTTTTATCGACTTTTTTTATCGTACTCAATTCAATTCAATTCACTGTAATCTATTTTCAGTACTTGCATAGTTTCTAAACAGTTTCCATCCAAGAATTTATGTCCAAAGCAATTGGAAAACAAAATCCGACAACAGAATAAAGGGATATTTGATTGAACATTGAACAATTCATTTGATGTAAAGTATTTTCACACCGTAAACCTGTAATAGAATGACCCCCTAATTTTTAACTTTGAGCTCAATTATCTCGGTTCCTGTCAAAGACATAAAAATTATGTCAGCTGTTAAAACGTTTTTCATAAAATCATAAACATTTTACTAGTTGACAAATTCTTGATACTTTGTATCAGAATTGAGATAATTGAGCTCAAAATTAGGGGCCCTTCTATTACAGGTTTCACGGTAACGTTTTTCTTGGGATCCATCTCAATATCATCAATTGGTCTGCTCCTGAACCCCTGTTCAAAACATTTTCTGAAACAAAACTAATTGAAAACTTTTGTTCTGTTTCAAAGGTTCTTAATATTTTCCTGAATTTTCTATTGACTCAATCCTTTGAGGGAAAAAACTTATATGAAAAATTTCGCTATTTAACGGTAAAAGCACCACGATTCTTTCTATAAAGTTCCGATCGTTAAAATTCGACTCAAATATTTTTCTAAATGGTTAAAATCAGCTTGGAAATCATTATAAAAATGATCATCGTTAGCTAATAATCCCTTGAAAACAAAATTAAATAATTCAATTTTTTTCTCTGTTTCAATAAAAACTTATCTGAATCTTTATTGAATTTGCAACAATTCAACTTGGGAAAACCCTTCATCTCAAATCCATGAAATTTTTCTAAAAAACTATTTTCCAAGTCTCTCTCGAATGTTTTCGTTTCAATTCTTTGACCGTCCATTGTGTGTTCTGAATAGGTTAGATAACATTTTCCTTCTCCTCCAAAAAACCCATAAACATCACTCACCTACCTCTCTCTCCATCGCCCCACTTGCCAATACGAATTTCCAAAATCAAGAAGCTCCGCCCCTTTTTCTCCCGTCTCTCCCTTTTTCTTCAAAAAAATCAGACCACCATTCGGTACTCTCTCGATGAGAGACGCAGAAAATGGTATAAAGTGACCGTGTTTTGTGACCAAGATGCTCCAAAATGTTTGCTCTATCTTTTTGTGTATATTTAGGGGATCTTTAGGGGTGTACTTTGTACCCTTAGGAAGCTCCGCCCCTTTTTGACCTGGCTTACTTATTCTTTCTGTTCATTTTGACTTGGTTTGCAGGTAAAGATGCCAGAAGTTTCCTTCTTGGAAGTTGCTACGTCCTGGCCATTCAGTCATGAACTATCCAAGAAGCACATTGCTCAGACCCAATGGCCAGCCTTCTGGATCTCTATGGCCTATGTTGTTGTGATTTTTGGAATCAAGGCTGCCATGGTTAATAGAAAACCATTTGATGTGAGTTTTCGTGCTGGAAAAAATGTATTGCAGGGTTTACAAACAGTTTTAACTTCAAAGTTAATACAATTTTCGGGTTTTTAGGTTTTTTAAAAAATAAAATTGCATAGTTAACCAATAGTTGAATTTATGAAGTTTGTGAAACATTGTTTCTGAATTTCAGCTCACTGGTCCCTTGAACTATTGGAATGCCGCACTTGCCATCTTCTCCACAGCCGGATCCATCTTCACCTCCTTTGGCCTCCTTCATGAATTCGTTACCCGTGGATTTTTCGAGTCCTACATCCATATTGGAGACTTTTACAATGGATTTTCTGGATTCTTCACTTGGCTTTTTGTCCTCTCAAAAGTTGCTGAATTCGGAGACACTCTATTCATTGTCCTTCGCAAGAAGCCATTGATGTTCCTCCATTGGTACCATCACGTGCTTACCATGAACTACGCCTTCATGTCTTTCGAAGCTAACCTCGGATTTAATACTTGGATCACTTGGATGAACTTCTCTGTTCACTCGATTATGTACGGATATTACATGTTGAGATCTTTCGGAGTCAAGGTTCCAGCATGGATTGCCAGAAACATTACAACTATGCAAATCCTTCAATTCGTCATCACTCATTTCATTCTCTTCCATGTTGGATACTTGGCTATGACTGGACAATCCGTTGACTCTACTACAGGATATTATTGGTCAGTTTCCAACTTTTACCGTTTCTAGCTAGTGTTAATTTGTCCGCATAAGGAGGAAATTCTGATGCAAAGATAGGAAGTCGGTCTTATTTCAAAAAATTTCCGCTCAACAAGAAAATTCTAATTTCCAGGTTCTGCCTCCTCATGGAGATCTCGTACGTCGTTCTGTTCGGAAACTTCTACTATCAATCGTACATTAAGGGAGGTGGCAAGAAGTTCAATGCTGAGAAGAAGAATGATAAGAAGGCTGAATAGATTACAGAATAATTTTATGTTTACCCCGCGGGTTGTTTTTTAGAAAGCTAATTGTATTTATTTTCTATTTGTGTGAATGAATTATTGACATAAACTTGTGGATTTTAGAGATGCAGCCTTATACCAATCATATGTTCAACATGAAGATAAAAATGTAAGCCATGTAAAACAGGAAATTTTTGAGAAAAACAATTCTTGGAACTTCGAAAATTGGTCTTTTGAAATAAAGTTGGTCAATGAACCATTTGAAAATAAGATCTTCTGTAGTGAAGATTTCTTCAAATCCCCGTTACCCATTTGGTTGTTGACATCGAAGGGAATTCCCCAACATGTAAATCTTCCGAAGAAACACGTTGAACTCATTCCAGGATAATTTAAAAATTACACATCTTTGCAGTTTCTCGGAGTAGCTAAATAGCCTTCTACAGGGTGGCGCATAATTACCCGGACTGATAAAAACGAGTATATCTTTCGACATGAGTATCTTGGAAGAAGGAAAATTGGTAGAAATATAATTTCACGTTTGATCCAAAGCTGCTGAAATTTTCAAAGCGATTCCTCACGTCGAACTATTTTTATGATCGTCCAAAGATGACCGGCGCAATATTTCTGGCACGACCGATTTTTCTGATTTGTATTGATGTAACTCCGTACTACATTTCGCTATTTTGCTGAAATTTTGTCAGAAGTAAGATACATAACAGTATTGTTTTCACACAAAATTTCACGTTCGTTGGATGCATTTATTCGGAGAAATCACCCTTATAGTCACCATACATATAAGCTCAGAAATCTGGTAAAATTTTCCTTGTCAACCGAATTTCCATAATAATGCGTTTACAGGGCCAGAAATTTCTATTAATGTTTTTGATGTAAATTTAATGAAATATTAACATCGCAAGCACCCAAAAGCATGAATTTTAAGCCGTTAGATCAATTTATCTCAAAAAATCCTAAAAAAGTTAAATTTTGATCTCTTTGGAAAACTAGTAGCTACCAATTTGATTATTTTCGTATCAATCTAAAATTTTTACAGGTGATTATTGAAGAGTTGGTCTTGGCACTCAGGAAATTTTAGCCACTCACTATCATTCCTACAGTTTTTAGGGTTGAGCAAAGTTGACCAAAAAATACAAATATGCCGCGTGCCTTCCAAACCTTATGTTTTTAGGGACCACATTACGAGTCCCTTGGTAATTAAAATATTTCCAAAACTTTAAAAAATGATAAAAGAAGATTGTAATTTCACATTTCAGAAGTAAATACTACGGAAAACTCGGTTTGATTTCCGTTTGAACATATTTAATTTTCACTAAAACGGCCATTTTTATGATTTCATGAGATGAAGCAACTTTGACAAGCGACAACTCAGCTCAAATTTGATGAAATAGTTCGAAACTTGGCTAGTTTACTGGTGAGGTGTGTGAATTGTTGATCTCAAAATTTGAGCCCAGTGTAACGATCCACTCAATTTCTATGATAGACGAAATTCGAGTCCGGGTAATTATGCGCCACCCTGTAGTTAGTTGTAGATGATCGACCAGGGGCATTTACTGCTAAATATAAGGTTTTCCCTTTTCAAATTATTTATAAAAACGATATCGAAAATTTTAAATCTACTGGTTCCGCAGTTTATCCAGTTTTCCAATGTTCAAGAAATTTGTCATCCCTCACTTCATTCTCTTCCATGTTGGATACTTGGCGATGACTGGACAATCCGTTGACTCTACTACAATATACTACTGGTGAGTTTCAAATTTTTACAGTTTCCAGGTTTGCTTAATCTGTCTCGACATTCACAGAAAACTGATCAAAAGTAAACATATTTCGAAAAACACATCCTCGATTCAAAAAATTAGAAAATTTCCACTCATTTGAAAACTCTGAGTTTCAGGTTCTGCCTCCTCATGGAGATCTCGTACGTCGTTCTGTTCGGAAACTTCTACTATCAATCGTACATTAAGGGAGGTGGCAAGAAGTTCAATGCTGAGAAGAAGACTGATAAGAAGGCTGAATAGTTTGAAGAAAAAAGCAAATTTTATCTAACCCCTTTCATTTGCTTTATTAGTGTGAATGAATTATTGACATAAGTCTTAGATTTTGTGAAAAAAAGGAGAATAAATTCATCAATGATACATCGAAATCGAAAACAAATAGTTAGGTCATGTGAAACGGATAATTCTCTTGAAAAAATCTGGAATTCTTAAAAATCGGAAAGTTGAGATAAAGCAAGTATACGTTTTGTTGGAATAGCTTCTTTATCTTGTGAACCATGAAAATATTAGATCTTCCGCAGTGCCGGTTTCTTCTCATCTCTATTTTTTTTTGTTTCATCTGAATATTAGTTTGGATACGGAACAATGTGGTTCAAGTAACTTCAAGGTTAACCTCGAAAAAAGAAAATATTCCGGCGGAACACGCTGAACTCATTTCAGGATAGTTCATGAAATACAAAATTTTGCAGTTTCTTGGAACATGTAATTTGTCTTCTAGCTGGTTATAGACGATAGTGTAGGATGATTACGTTAAAATTTAATTTTTTCGCCTTTTCACAGGATTGACAAAAACTTTATCAGCAAATTTAATTCTACTGATTACCTTGTTTATCCGCATTTTCATTATTCAAGCGATTCGTTATTACTCATTTCATTCTCTTCCATGTTGGATACTTGGCAATGGTTGGACAATCCGTTGACTCTACTACAGGATACTACTGGTCAATTTGCAACTTTTACAGTTTCCAGTAACATCTTCCGAAGAAATAGGCTAAACTCATTCCATGACAATTCACCAGTTACAAATTTCCTCAGTTTCTCGGAATAGGTAAATGTCCTCCTGACTGGCTAGTTTGATAATCTATTTTTGATAATAAATCTAAAGGCGTTCGACAATGTTGATATGTTTTTTCGAGACAGTTTTTTTAGATTACAAAGATTTGTAACTTTTTATCAGGACGCCACCTTATTTTTCTACGTAGAGCTCAATGGATGAATATGAAGCGAACATCGTTTTTAGATCACAATAACTCGTCTTTCTATTAACAACAGGCTTGCTCGGAGTGGGAGAATCGGATATCCGATTTTCCGATTTTTCCGACTTTTTTCGGAAAATTTTCCCGACGGGAAATTTTCCGGCCAGGTTTTTCGGGAAATCGGAGAAAAAATACGAAAAATGTTGAAATTTGAGCCGAACAATTTTTGAAATTTTGGTTTCTATTGCTGTATTTTAGCTCACATTGATATTTTCTCGTTTGGAAAAGTCCAAAAAATGACAACTGTGGTAAAAAACAGAAAAAAAATCGATTTCGGTCGAATTTTGGGCTGTTTTGATGTTTTTCCGATTTTTTCCGAAATAAAATTTCGGATATCCGATTTTCCGAAAGAAAATTCGGGAAAAAATTATTTTTCCCGATTCTTCAAAAATGTTTTTCCGAGCAAGTCTGATTAACAAAGAAAAAAAAACATTCGGAAACCGAAAAATTTAAATTTAGAAGTTTCAAAAAATCCTCCGTTTTGTGAAATTGTGATATTTCCACTTTTTTCTTGCTCCGGTCAATTCCTTCCGCGTCCACTTAACCAAAACCTCAGGAATTCGAAATATCTACCGTGTTCCATTTTTCTTCTAGCTCAACCCCTATAAATCTGGATCAGCAGCAAAATTGCAACTAACGTTGTGAACTGAAGTTTTCGAAACAGTATAAATCATTACTAATAACATTCACCAAATTCTGTATGTCCGGATGTATGTAGCGTGTTTTTTCACCCATTCAAAGTTAACCGATTGAGCTGAAACCTGGACAGTCGAACCAGGAATTTTTATTACTTGATGCACGAACTTTTCGTTTTTCAAAGTTTTGATTCTGAAGTCTTCTGGAGACGTTCCTTGGTTTCACCACAGTAAAGCGTTGTGGGCAGAGAGGGCGAGTAAAGAGGGCGAGAGGGCAAGAGGGCGAGGAAACCTCGCACATGTGTACGCCATTTCTACCACCGCTCGCTGTGGTGACCAGTGGTGTAGCGGTTAACGAGCTGTGCTTTTGTGCGGGAGGTGGGTGGTTCGAGTCCCACAGGTGCCAATATTTTTTTGGTTTTTGTAATGAGTTCAGAAATAAATATGAAAATGCCTGACTGTTTTCCAATTGGCTTGAATGAAATCCTAGAAAAGATTTTCCCATGATAATTTGTTCAAGTTAAGAGAAAGATTGGATTGAGATTTGAAGCTTTTAGTTTTCTTTTGTGTCATCAGAAAGTTTTGGACAACAATTTGGTACAAAAATCTGTATATTTTACGCTTTTTTCTCTAGGATGTACTACAAGCGGAGCTCAGGAGGCTCATCTCTGAAGGGCAGTAATTCGATAAAAACGACATCTATCGTTTTGCGACTTTGACCAAATATATCTCGATTCCTGTGAAAGTTATTCCAAAAATCCAAAAGCAAAAATGTTTGTCTTGATATCAGAAAATTTTTTTTAGTTGAAAATTTTTTGAAATCTCAAACAGGAAACGAGATACCGTATTTCCTCTAATAGAAGCCCATGGGCTTCTATTCTTCAAGGTGGGCTTCAATTAGAGGGTGGGCCTCTATTCTTCAACGATTAATTTTCAAAAAAAAATTTCAAAAAATCAGAAATTTGACAATTCGGAAATTAAGAATTTCGAAATTCGGTGTTTTTTTTTCAATTCGAAGTTTTCATTCTGCAATTCGAAACTCCAATTTTCCGAATTTATGAAATTCTAAGATTCCAGAATCTCAAAATTCAAGATTCTGGGACTCTGTAGATCAGAAATTGAAACATTTAAAAATTGAGAAAAACCCATGGGTTTCTATTAGAGGGTGGGCTTCTATTTTTCGAAGCACCTCGCGAGGTGGGCTTCTATTAGAGGAAATACGGTAATTGGGTTCAAAGTAGCTATCTTTTTAGAGAGTTTAACAGATTTTAAAAATTGAAATTCAAGTGTCATTTAAACGTGATGAAAAAAGTTATAAAAAATTCTAAATTCTAGACGAAAAGAACTACGTGAATTTGTTTAGAAACCCACGACTCAAGATGATCTCAATGAGATAAGATCACTATAAAGGAAGAGGAAAGTAGAGGAATAATCAGTTTTCCTTTCTCGAGGCTCCCGAGAGGGGACCGGAGATTCCGGATTCCGGATTTCTGATTCCTGGGTCCGGATTCCGGATTCCGGATTTCTGATTCCTGGGTCCGGATTCCGGATTCCGGATTTCTGATTCCTGGGTCCGGATTCCGGGTTCCGGATTCCGGATTCCGGATTCTGGATTCCGGATTGGCAAATTCCGAATTTTCTGTCATTTGAAAACCGGAACTTCCGAGAACCCGGTCCGTTACTCGGGATCTGAAATTAGGAATTCCGGATTCCGGACATCGGATTTCGAATTCCGGTTTCAATTTTAATATTGCCGAAATTTTGAACATCCGAACTCAGAAATTTTGAAACTCTAAATTTTCGAATTTCCAATTTTTCGAGTTTAGACCTATAAAAAATAGTCCCTGAGCGAAAGTGAAAAACAACTTTTCTATAAGTTTACACGCACTGTAAGCGGAACCCAGGAGGTTTAGCCCCGAAGGGGCGTAAACCGACTGGTGTTATTCATATGTGATAGAATCCTACCATTTTCAAAGCTCTCGATAGGTCGAAATATGTTTGCATTCTTATCTCCACATACCGTATATGTGGTATGGATACCCTAATCGAGAAGAAAAATGCACAGCCAGTGTGGGCTTCTATTGGAGGTGGTCTTCAAATAGATGTGGTTTTCTATTAGAGGAAATACGGTAATACTGATTTATCATCGCAGCTTTCAATTAACAAAGATTATAATATTCTGAAACCGAAAATTCCAGAATTCAAGTTTGAAAAATATTTCCGTTTCGTGAAATTGTGATATTTTTAGCTTTTCACCATTTGGGTCAGTTAATATCTCGATTCCCCTTTGAAATCACTGGATGCTCTAAATTTTGGAATATCTGCCGTGTTCTAGTTTTCTTCCAGCTCAAATCTTAAAAGTCTGGAATTATCAGCCAATACGAAGAAAATAAGTTAAGTCCTCGAAACTGCAGATTTCGATTCTCAACCTAAAATGTTCTCGGTCACAAATAATTCAACTACAACAACAATCAACACAATTCAGAGTTGTTACTCGAGAGAGAAGGTGAATTTGAAAACTCGAAAAAATTCAAAATCCTCGTTCTAACATTTTTTCCAGATGCTAATCCTCAACACGTCTCCAATCTGTTTCCTCCGTCCCCCATACTTCCATACCGTCGTTCGTGACCTCCCGGAGCTGATTCGTTTGGCTCCATCACCCGATGAAATTGTTACTACCGTACTCATCGAATCTACACAATGATGTACAATATTTTTCTCTTTTTTCCGTTACTCTTTTTCCGCATACTCTCACAAACATGTACCTAAAAAATGAAGTCATTTTTGATCAGTTTTCTTGTTATCAAATCGTGTCATTTCTTTTCCAGAAACCGTGCAAAAACCCAGGAAATCGTTGACAGATTATTGCCTTATCTAATGCGGAATTCCGCGTTAGATAAGAAAAAAGAATTAGGTCCAATGAACAAAGTATGCAACGTGGAGTCTTGGAGTCTTTTAGGCATCAATAAGTTCAGGGAGTGCAGTTATAGTTTTGCGAGGGAGGGCAGACTTTTGAATTTTTACTGTTTCGAAAACTTGATTTGTGGGAAAACTGCGAATTTTGTTTATTACATCTCTAAAGTATTATCTCAATATATGGGAAACTGGTTTAAACATTTATTCAGAAGATTTCCCATTCGAAAAAACAAGAACGTTTCTGCATCTTTCTATTGACAAGAGAGTAATTTTCTGCTCATTATTCTGCATGGGTTTTCGATCAGAAAATTTGATCAAGTAACAGAAACGGGAAGAAAAAGAATCAGTTTTGATAGGATACGTTTGAGATATTGACTGTTTCTAGAATTTCATGAATTTAGCTGTTTTTTTTTAAATCAATGGGTCTATAAGTTCGGATAGATAAGCAATCCCAAAAATAACCGTTCGACCTGGACTTTCAAAGTTCAAAAATATTTAAAATTTGCACAGCCCCCAAAAAAGGTTCAGTAAAATTATCTGAACCTGTACCCTTTATCGAAACCGTGCAAAAACCCAGGAAATCGTTGACAGATTATTGCCTTTAGGGAGTGCAACCCTTTTAGGGAGCAGTGTGGAATTCGAAAGTATTCACTGTTTCGAAATCCGAAGATTTTTTTTAACTGCAACTTTTATTTAATAAGTCACATACACTTGTTTCAAAATATAAAAATATCGAATCAAAATTTATTTGCGAAGTTTCGCATTAGGAAAGAAAACGCTCGTTTCTTCACCTTCTAATTTGCAGTGATTTAGGAAACGAGGGGAAATCACTAATTCAAAATTTTCACAGTTTCCAAAACTTCATTTTCGGAAAAAAAAAAGTGCTAATTGTAAAGTTAATAATTTTGTTCGATTCGACAATAAAATTAATTGAAGCTAACATTTATTGGACAATTTTGGAATTGGAGAAAATATGACTCCTTCATCTTTTTATTCGAATAAAGTTTTTCGTTATTCCAGTTTCGGTTTTCCGCAAAAATTCGAAAAAGTAACAGAAACTGGAAAAAAAACTAGATAAAGTTTGATAGGACTTTGTTGAAATGTTGACTGTTTCTAGAGTTTCATGAATTTAGCTGTTTTTGTAAGCTACAATATGGCGTTAATTCAATCAAATCGAATCGAGTAGATGAGCACTCTCAAAACAAACCGTTCGACCTTCATTTTCAAGGTGGACTCCGACCAAAAATATTTTTGAAACATCAGTGTGTAGAAAAATATGTAGGTTTATAAACCACTGGAGAAAACACCAGAAATGTTTCCGAAACTTCAGAAATTCTTACTTCTTGTCCCTTTCTGGAAACTTCTGGAATGTGTTCGAATTGTTTTGGAATTCCCGCAAAAACTGAAAGTTCTCTTCTCTAGAAAACCCCCGTTTCTGAAGCTTCTCATTTGCCAGTGAACAATTTTCGCTCATTATTTTGTTAATGATTTGCTCTCAGAAATTCAATTGAAAAAGCTACAAAAACGGGAAAACCATATCAATTTTGATAGGAATTTGTTGAAATATTGACTGTTTCTAGAATTTCATTAATTTAGCTGTTTTTGAGAATTTCATTTTTTTCAAAACCATTGTTGGTAGTCAAAAAAGTGACTGAAAACGAACGAAAATCGAGATTAATAAATCCGGAAAATAAAAGTGTTTTTAGGTTACTGTAGTTGTCGTTTTGGACCCCAGGCTACTCCCAATCGTGTTTTTCTTTCCCAGCTCTGACTGTTTTGTACCAGAATAATATCATGGACTTTAAAAATCAATTAAGATATGAGAGAAAATATTGCCTGTTTCCAGAATTACAGGGTGGCTAATAAGTATGTGGTTTTTTTTGTGCGTGCTCCTGGCACCGTGCCAAGTGCGATTTTTGAAAACTTTCGATGAATTCCGAAAGTATGAGACGTATATAAGAGGTCTCCAGAACCAATCGCCATCACTTTTTGTTTCTACTTTTTCTATGCAAGCTTATTCACATCGTACTAAAAATTTCAAGCTTTTAAACTGAAAATACGATGATGTTGGACACTCAGCGTCGGTCAGCCGTTAACTCAGGAAATAGCCAAATAGTTTAAAACAGAAGAATATTTCAACGAGTAACTAAAAAAACAAAAATCTCGTTTATTGAACATTTGTATTATCTGTGGGATCCTCCAGAAGAGAACGATATGTAGGTGCGCCGCCTCTACAACGTCATATGGACCTGTGAAAAGATTTCCACCGCTGAGTTGCTTCCAGGAAGCAGAAAAAATTGGCAAACGATGATAAAAGATGACTCGAGATCCCCTAAACGTTTTTTGGTATAAAAATGACTTTTCCCAAAATCTGTCATGGTTTGAGCACGACTGACAACTGAAGGTAGAGCTCAACTGGTCTTAATGGATAAAATCGTGAAGATCAACTCGGATACCTACCAAAAAATGGTTTTGAAGGGTGTTCAATTTTCCTGAGTTGCTAGTCATGTTGGCCAGAAACAATGTACTACGAAACAATATTCGGCACCGCCTCGAAGCTCCAAATTCACAAAATCGAGGGTCGAAGCTTATTTTACGCGATACTGGGAGAAGGAGTTGAAGCTTGTCTCGTCGCCCGATCTCAACCCCCTGAATTTTCGTTTTTGGGGTACATGGAGAACAAGATCATGACTGGCTCTTGCCCAATTTTCGACTTGCTAAAGCGACCACTTCTCAAGTTATGAGATAAAACAGACGATCACTACTTGCGGCGCACGGTGACTTTTTCCGCGGAGCGTCTGATGGCCTGCATCGAAGCCGAAGCATTCAACTCCGATTATGTACTCGAATAAATATTCAATTGGTCCTATATTATAAGAAAATGAACTTAGTTCGAATGTCATAAGCCAATTTTTTTCCAGGACACTCGAAAACAAAAAACCACATACTTATTAGCCACCCTGTATATTCATTTAGCTATTTTTGCAAAACTCAATTGGTCATCAGTCCCATTAGAAGATCAACATTCCTGAAACTTATAGTTCGGTCATGCTTATACCAAGTTTTATGAAGTTTTTCAAATATTTCTTCCTGATAAATTTTTGCGTTTTGTTAGTTTTCTTTTGTAAGCTTCTCTTGTAAGAACCATGATAATCCCATACAAAGACCAACTTTCACTTCGTCATTTTCATAAAATAATGGGTTACTGTAACAGCAAATAAATTTAAGTGCAGAACCAGATACTTCGCATTGCTCGAGATTTACCAAGACGTTCGTCCACCTGCGTTTCTTTTCCACTGTGCCAGAAAAATAGCAGGGAGTATTTAAAAAAAGTTCACCTGTGAGAGGAAATTTCTGCACTTTTTTACAATACATATTATCTGTTTCGAGAATCTCATAAGCTTACAAGAGGTTGTTGGTGAATTCGATCAGTCGTATTCGATAAGAACGCTTTACCAAACAAATAGTTCGAAATTTTCAAAAAATAATTGGTTACTGTGTCAGAAAATCCATATTATTGCAGAGTCACATACTCTACATTGCTCCCATCTTGTTAGGTGATTTTAAATCATTTTTTGTTCAGAATCTGAATTTCGCACGACATTTTTATTCAAATTATACGAGAAGCTAAATTATTTTATGTGATGTCATTTAAAGTTCAATGAATCACTTTTTTGTTTGCTAAAACTGATTAAGTCTTCTTTTTAAAAAGGTCAATTAATCAAGACAAACATAGTTTTTTCTTCATTGTGCAACGTTTCAGAATAGATAATTTGAGTTTAAAAGGACATTTAGAGCTAAAATTTTATGTTTCTTTTTTTGGGTCCTGAATAATGTAGTTAAAATGTTTCGATTTTTAATGGTTTCCGAAAATAGTGCAACCGTAAAAACTGAAATATGTAGTAGGACTTCCACACTGTCGAGTTTGAGCTCAATTATCTCGGCTTCTATAAGAGATATTAAAAATATGTCAACTGATAAAATGTTTGTGATATTATGATGAACAATTTATCGGTTTACAACTTTTTTATATCCTTGAGAGGGACCGAGAAAAATTGGCTTAAAGTTCAATGTTAGAGAGCCCTTCGGCAATTAAATAACTTTCTGAAGATGAAGCTTCTTTTTTTGCTGTTTCTTATAATTTTGAAACTCTGATCATTTCTTTTAGGGTCGCTAACTTCATTATTCCATTAAAACAGTCAAATTTTGAATGAAAATACTTTGAGTCTCAATTTTGAGAAAACCTTCCAAACTCTATTATTTCTCCCAAATTCTGCAATTTTTCCTTCTTTTCCGATTCAAAAAACTATCATAGTTCCCATCAAAAATCACTCATCAATGCTCTCTTATCAGTTCTGTCTGCGAAAGACATTTTTGGAAAAAATGCAAATATATTTTTTCCTGTTTCACATATCCTTTGAATTATATTCTCGGTATTTAGAGTAATGGTGTTAGCATCCCACCTTGAAAATAACCAAAATATTCTTCTCAAAAATGCATCCAGTCAAAAGAAGAATCACATGAAAATCATGTCATCTTCCGAGCATGGCGTGAGCAGGCTCCCTGAATGCCTGATTTTTCCATTTTCTTATCAGTTTCAAAAAAGTTCTTCGATGCTAAACAAAAAGTGGGAGGAGATTCCCAATTTTCTCTATAAAACCGTTCAAAAATTTCTGAAATTTTCAGGACCTTCTCCTCGTCTGTTTCCAAAATGATGGACCAAATTCTGGGAACCAATTTCACTTATGAGAATGCCAAAGAAGTTGCTCGTGATTTGGAAGGATTCTCTGCCAAATTGGCAGTTGTCTACATTGCCGTTATTTTTGGATTGAAATATTACATGAAGGATCGGAAAGCATTCGATTTGAGTACTCCTTTGAACATTTGGAATGGTATTCTTTCCACTTTCAGTCTTCTCGGATTCCTTTTCACTTTTCCAACGCTGTTGAAAGTTATTCAGAAGGATGGATTCAGTCGTAAGTTGGTTTTTTTTTCATAAGGAGGGGGCATGATTATTTACACTTTTTCCTTTTTTTTTGCTGCCTCGGGAAATTTTTAAATCAGTTACCGCCTGCTATAATGTTAGAAACTAGTGGAGCTGTTGAAACAAATACATATTTTGAAACATACATTTTTTTATTGAACAGTAGTTGACAAGAAGTCTGACTGAAATAGCTCACCCAAATTGAAAAACTGCTGTTTCACTGGGTTTTTGAACTTTTGAAACGAGAAGGTCCTACAATTAATTGATATTTTGAGCTTCTAAAACTACCGGAATACTTTCCCGTTCCAGTTCATTCAATATCGGCCAAAAAAATTACAATTCGAGCGTTTTTGAGGAAAATGATTAACGTTGGGGTTCTGAAAAAGTTTTCCAGATTCTTTCAATTGTTCCGAAGATTTCAGTTTGTACTGAAATTAAGATATAAGTTTTGTAATATTATCATTTCTCCAACAATCCATGCTGATAAGATATAACATTTGCAACCGAAAACAGCGAAAAATAGATTTGTGCCACTTCAAGTTTTCTTATCTCGGGTTGTAGGATTTCTACAGAAAAAGTTGTCAATTACAAAAATGATACTCTACTTTTGTTTAGTATAGCTTGAAAAGTTCAGAATAATCGAAAAATTCTGGACTACTTTGTAGGTCTTTCATGTTGACTAGTAAAATTTCAACATTGCTGTTTCACAGACTTTAGAAGTTTTTCTTTTAAATAGATTATTTTATTTAGAGACTTTAAAGGCTTATTCGGAGAAGAACCGGATGAGAATCCGACAATGCGATTATTGACTAGATATTGAAAGATGCATGTTCAAATTCTATGATTATTGAAGTTTGGTCACATTTTTGTAATTCTTTTCAGTAAAATGTCCCGAAAAATTGTTCTAAAATCCTGAAAAACCTGACAACTTCTAACATTGTAATTTTTGATGAGTCAGTTATCGTCTGCTCTAATTAGTAGAATCTATGCGTGCTTTGAGTTCAATTATCTCGGTTCCTATAAGAGATATCAAAAATCTTTCAACTGACAGAATGTTTATCATAATATCACCAACATTTTATCAGTTTACCAATTTCGGAGATATCTTAAAGGAAGCGAAAAAAATAGGAAAATTCCAAAATCTGAAGAAATTCCAAACATAAATTCCAGACACTTATTCCCATGTCTCTGAACTCTACACCGACAAGACATCCGGCTACTGGATCTTCCTTTGGGTCATTTCGAAAATTCCAGAACTTTTGGATACGGTATTCATTGTGCTTCGTAAGCGACCACTCATTTTCATGCATTGGTAAGGAAGATTTTTAGCATCACTTTTTTGGAATCAGCACTTCCAGAAATATTTTACCAAATTTACAGAAAACTTGAATCCGAAATTTTAATTTTCTGTTTTCTCCAGAATTAAAAAATATTCATCTAGCACATCCAGGAATATATAACCAAATTTAAGAGAAAATCGAAACTGAGAAATTTTTTTGTTTTCCAGGTACCACCACGCCTTGACCGGATACTACGCCCTTGTCTGCTACCATGAAGACGCTGTCCATATGGTTTGGGTTGTCTGGATGAACTATATTATCCATGCCTTCATGTATGGATACTATCTCCTGAAGTCTCTCAAGGTCCCAATCCCACCATCCGTCGCCCAGGCCATCACCACTTCTCAAATGATCCAATTCGCCGTGGCGATTTTCGCCCAACTCCACGTCTCCTATAAGCACTACGTGGAAGAAGTCGAAGGATTGGCGTACTCGTTCAGAGGAACCGCCATCGGATTCTTCATGTTGACCACCTACTTCTACCTCTGGATTCAGTGAGTTTCTCTTTTTGAATATGCGCGTCAACTAGCGTGTATGCGTACTTGATTCGTAAAGTGTACGCAAACACATTCAGGCATGTTGACGCGCAAATACAAAAATTCGGCCTTAATTGCTTTAAAACGAAGAAAAACTAAAATTCCGGAGGCCTATCTTTTGCAAGTTGAGATTTCTAGGCCACCACGGTGAATGGCTTCGAAAACACACCAAATGAATGTTAGACCATTTCTAGGTCATTTTGATATGGTGGCCTAAATTCAGCAATTTGGGGTTTCTAGGCCACCAACATTTTTGCCTATTAATGCTCGGATATTCACCTGATGTGCTTTTAATGCCATATTAATGTGGTGGCCTAACTTTTGCAAGTTATGATTTCTAGGCCACCATGGTAAACTCGCAGAGGCCGAATTTTTTAATTTGCGCGTCAACTAGAGTGTTTGCGTACTTCAGTCACAGAAGCGTACGCAAACACTATCCGGTGTGTTGACGCGCAAGTTCAAAAATTCGGTCGGCGGACGCCGATTTTCGACCGACAAAAAAAGACGTAGTTTTGAAACAAAACTATATAAAATTGAAATTCCAGATTCTACAAGGAGCACTATTTGAAGGACGGCGGACGAAAGTACAATTTGGCAAAGAAGGATCAATCAAAGACTGAAAAGAAGACGAATTAAGCACATTGTTCATCGGAAAATTACGGGGAATAATAATATTGGAATTTTAAAGAATTTTGAATAAAAATAATATTTTTAAAAATAAATGTGTAATTGAGTTCATATGAAACATGGGGAAAAGAGGTTCAGAAAACAAAAGAAGGATTGAAAAATAGAAATAATAATAATAACTGGGCTAGAATAATTGGGGAAAAGATCGTTATGTACTGTGTGAAAACAGGGATAGAAAAGGGGGAGGGAAATTGGATGATTTTAAAACCGGGTGTACATTTTGACATTGAATGACTATATGTAATTGGGGGAAAAAAGGATAATGGGCCTATCGTTTGAAATTCAAAATAATGTTGCTGATGGATGGTCCCTCGCCAACACCGCTCTCCATCACTCGTTGTTGTTCGTTTCGAATCGCATCACTCAGTTGTTCCGGTGTCATTGTGCCGTGTTGTTTTCGGACTCGCGATGCGATTGTTTTCACTGTCACTCTGAAGAGAAATTTGCAGTTTGGAAATTTCGGGAAAATGAGTTTATTTCAGTCGGCCGAACATTGGCGACTGTCGACCGGCCGCCGACCGAATTTGTACATTTGCGTATCAACTTGGTTTGGCGTCGTCGACAGGGAGGCCTATTTTTTCAGAGAATAATTGTCTAAGCCACCATAACGGATTGGCTAGAAATGACATAAAATTCATCCAATGTGTTTTCTAGGCCATTTCAACTAATGGCCTAACTTGAGCAAGTAGGTTTTTCTAGGCAATTACGTCAAAATGGTCGAACATGACCCTCGTGTGTTTTCTATTCTATTTTAACATGGTGGCCGAAATTCCCAACATGATTTTTCTAGGCCACCATGATAAATGGCCTAGAAAGCACACAATGCAAGTATACGATTGTTTCCAGGTCATTTTAGCATGATGGCCTAGAAAAATCATGGTCAGAAAGTTAGGCCATCATGTTAAAATGGTCTAGGTATGGTTTGATATTCACCTGTAAGTTTTCTGGGCCATTTTAACATGGTGACCTAGAAAACTCAATCCGCGAAAGTTAGGCCACCGCGTGAAAATGACCTAGAAACATATCACGAATATATCAGACCATATCTAGGCAAAAAAAGTTGGTGGCCTAGAAAACTCAACTTGAGAAAACTAGGCCATCATGCCACAATGGCTTATAAATGATTTTATATTCACCTGATGTGTTTTCCAGGCTATTTTCCCATGGTGGCCTAGAAAACTCAAACTGCAAAAGTTAGGCCACCACGGTAAAACTGCCTAGAAAACATCCCAGGTGAATATCGGACCATTTCCAGGTTATTTTTACATCGTGGCCGAACTTTCGCAATTTGCGTTTTTAGGCCACCAACTTTTCTGGCTCAGAAATGGTCTGATGTACATCTTGGGTGATTTCTAGGTCATTTTATCATGGGGGCCTAGAAAACTCAACCTGCAAAGGTTAGGTCAACACGTTAAAATGGCCTAGAAAACACCCCAGGTTCGTGTTCATTTATTTCTGAGTCATCAATCACGGTGGCCTAGAAAAACCATCTTGAGAAAGTTAGGTCACGTCACGTTACCCGATTTTCAACGGACCAAAAAAATTCAAAAACTCACTCATTCCTCGAAGGCGTTGTGTTCGTCACAATTGGTGTCCTCTTTCTACCGGGTTCCTGAGCAATCATCATCGGCATTGGTGGAGCCATCATTGATGTTACCATTTGTGCTGGAGGTGCCATTATCAGTTGCTGTTGTAGTTGTTGTTGTTGCAGTGGATCCAGAGCCATCATCGGTGGCCGATGATCCACAGCTCCTACCAACAACGCCGTCGTTCTTGCCGCCGTCGCCGCATCCATGAATGCCCTATTATTTTGGATCGGTGGCGCCGTCTGACGTGGATTACTAAGCCCTACACTTCCTATTACTGCAGCAGAAGTAGATGCAAGAAGTGCGGCAGGAGAAGGAGGCATTACAGTAGGAGCAGCTATTGGTGGCACGTTTGGAGGCCTTGGGACAGAACTGCTGAAAGGGCGTTGTGGTGGTTGCTGTGGCTGGACCACTGGGGTTCCAGAAGGCGCCACAGGAGGTCGGCGAACGGGAGCTGGTGAAGGTTGACGTGGTGGAGCAGTTACAGGTCCTGGAGCATCCTTTCGCCATCTCTGCTTCTCTTTGTATTCTGGAATGGGATAGAATGAGCAATCACAATCACGACATTAATGAAATATAAATCAGGGGGGTTACATGGCGAACTACAAAAAGTACAGTACGACGGAGAAAAAATTACGTACCGGTTCCAGAAGCAGCTGCTTGTAATTTCCGGTTTTTATCGTGTTCAGCTGAAAAAAGTTTTTTTAAGTTTTTAATTTTTTCAATAAGGCTTCCATTTCGGCCGGTCGGTCGAACCGTTGACCGGTTTTTTTTTTCGACCGACAGATTTTTTGGCTCAACTAGGTTTATTCGACCAACCGATTTTTTTACCAATTGATTTTTTTCGACCGACCAAATTTCCTTCCGACCGACCGTTTTTTTTGACCTACCGTTTTTTCGACCGACCAATTTATTTTTCGACCGACCAAATTTTTTTTGACCGACCGTTTTTTTCGACCGACCGATTTATTTTTCGACCGACCGTTTTTTCGACCGACCACCAGAATTTTTTCGATCTTCCGACCGATTTTTTATTCGACCAATCGACATTTTTCGGCCGACCGTTTTTCGACCGACCGATTTTTTCGACCGGCCGTTTTTTTCGACCGATCGATTTTTTTCGACCAACCAATTTTTTCCGACCGACCATCAGAATTTTTTTTCGACCAACCGATATTTTTTTTGGCCGACCAACTGATTTTTTCGACCAACCTTTCTTTTCCATCGACCAATTTTTTTTCGACCGGCCGTTTGATTTTTCGACGGACTAATTTTTTTCGGCCGACCATTTTTCAGGCCACCCGTATTTTTTCGACCGCCGATTTTTCTCGACCAAAAAAATTATTGACCGATTTTTTCCGACCGAAATGGAAGCCTTATTTCTAATATAATTTCTCAAAAAATCCACCTACCAACATGAGCACTATACGGTAGCGATCGTTGACACGTGCTATGATCCTCCACAACCACTTTCACCACTGGCTTCTCTGGCTTAACTGGTTCCACTACTTTTGCTCCTTTCTCTTCTTTTTCTTTTTCTCGTCGATTCGCAATGGCTACACTAGCTGGACTTGGCAATGGAGACGTCGCTCCCTCGCCCCGTTCATATCCTTCTCTCGCCAATCGATACATCGGTGGTGCTGTCTGTCGATGCGGCGGTGTTCCAGGTTGTCCTCCATTTTTAAACTGTCCCAAAAGATGTGGAGGCATTTTTCCTCGCGCCGCCGAAGAATTGTTGTAGTAGACCGGTCGAGCGTTAGAATTATAGGGATGAGGTCTTATCGGGGCACCCGGCGGTATTCTTCCGTTGATTCCAAATTTCGCAGTTGTCGAGTGAAGCTGTTTGACAGGATATTTATTGGCGGGTGGTGATGGGGCCACCTCTTTTCTCGAATACTTCACACGGACGTTGCTACCAGAGAATGTTCGTCCTGGTGGCAAATTGCTTGTTGTTCCTGGTGGTTGAGGCGCTGGAGCAGAAACAGATTGAGCCGGGGGTACTGTAGATGACGTGGAAGGCGTGGATGGCGGTGGGTAAGTTTGTCTTGGAGAAGCCGCCGCCGTTAGAGCCAAATTTCGAGCAGCAGTAGGCGGTAATGGTTCTGGACCTTGTCTTCCCGTTGATTTTCGTCGTCGTACAGTTTTAGGGGCGGGGACTGGAACTGGAACTGGAGCTGGCTGAGGTGGTGGTGGTGGTAGAGGTTCACGTGGTCCGCCAATGTCTGGAAAAGGGAGAGTTTAGGATAACTACAGTACCGGGGGTTTGGTCATTTTAACCATTTCCATGAGTCTGAAGCTCAGATACCAAGTTACCGGTGGCCTAGAAACCCAAAATAGGTCACCCTCCCGTTTCTAAATTTGGGATTCTAGGCCATCGAATGAAATAAAAATCTTGCAAAAAAATATTTTGTTCGGTGACCTAGTAACTTTCCTGCTGGGACTCCACTATTCATTAATTTGGGTTTCTAGGCCACTAGTTGCTGAATTCTTAGGTACTTATTGGGTGTGTGGCATAGAATCCCAAATGACTGAAAAAACGAGAATTGGGGATAACTACAGTACCCTTTTCCGTTGATTTTCGGCCACTTTGACCATTTTCAGAAGTCTGGAACTCGGTTACCAAGTTACAGGTGGCCTAGAAATCCGAAATTTTGGTTTCCTAGGCCACCCACCAGCTTCTAAAAGTGTCATTCTAGACCACCGAAAGAAAAAATTCTTGTAAAAAAATCTTTTTTTCGTTGACCTAGAAATTTTTCTGCTGGAATTCTAGGCCACAGTTCATTAATTTCGGTTTCTAGGCCACTAGCTTCTGAATTCTTAGGGACTTTTTTGGCGTGGCCAGAAGGATATAGTGGCCGAGAGACTCGAATGTCTGGAAAAATGGGAATTGGGAATAACTACAGTACCTCCCCCATAAGATTCACAAAAAAAAATTTTTCTTCAGTTGATTTTCGGCCATTTTGACAATTTTCAAAATGATCGGAAACTTGAAAATCGAGCTTCACCCCTGAAAATGGTCAAAATTACCGAAAATACACTGAAAATCACATTTTTGTTCATCTTGGACAACTCACAATGCTCCAAAATCTCTCTCGCATATTCCTCTGGCGCCAGTCCTCGATCCTGTGGAACCCATACATTCTGCCGAGAATCCGGATCCTCTCCAGGTCCAGTTTTATCATCCACGTGCTCTTCCAGCACGCCACCAAGTCCACGACGATTATCACCCCATCCATCGTTCGGCATAATTCGTTTGGCTGGTGAGCCGACGCTCTCCGATGGAAGACGTCGTTTGACACCAGGCGTTGGAGGTGTTCGAAGGATCGAAGGCTTCGTGGGGGACACTCTTGTTACTGGTAGCAGCTGATTTGGAGGAGGAGGAGCAACTGGTCGAATAGGAGATCGATGTGGATATGGTTGTGGGGTTCGGATTGGTGAACCTGTTGGAGGTCGATAAACTGGAGGAGGAGCTCTAGAACCACCCGGAGCATTCGGTGGTAGTGGAGGTCGTGGACGTTGTTGAGAAGATCGCATTGCGAATGGAGGAATCGGTGGTAGTTTGGAAGGAACGTGAGGAGCGGAAGCTGAAGATCGAGGTAGTGGAGCAGAACGAGATGGGGATGCTGCTGATGACGGTGGTGGAGCCGATGAACGTTCCGGAGACAAATCCAGTCGTGGAGATGGTGTAGCTGGAGATGATGACGTTGACGGCGCCGAAGACCACGTCGCCTGATTCGATAGTAGTGAAGCGGCAGGCGAATACTCAACAGGAGGTGAAGCTACAGCAGCAGCAGGTGTGGATTCTCGCGAGGCAGATGGACTTCCAAAGTCTCGAGGAATGTTCAACGGTCGCTTGAAAACAGTCCGGGCACCGCCTCTTCCTCTGGCCGTAGGTACTGTCAGTGGAGGTGTCGTTTTTCGGGGACTTGTGAAATATTCCTCCTCTTCTTTTGGATTCGATTTTCGCTTCCGTTTGTATATCGTCGTGTCCTCTGATGTTGACTTGTGAATCTGCAAGAAATTCTGATTTTATAATCCCTACAGTAATCCGAGACTTACCGTATGTATAAACTTGTCGACAATCCTCTTATTATCTCCACATATCATTCGATAGTACTGATTACGATCTCTATCCGTTGTGAGATCATAGTTGTGAGGATCAACCATTATTGGAGGATACTCTGCGAATAAAGCGTCTCCAGCTCTCGCAAGACCTTCTGTGTGTCGCTTCACCATTGACATCAGCTTCAATCCATACATACTGTACTTTCTATATGCCCATAGCAAAGAGAGAGGCCAATTGTTGGGATGGACATACAATGGGAACATCAACTGATTGTACATATCCACCAGGTACCTCCTTCCCTTCCATTGTCCATCTGGAGCCTTCCACGTCCTCGCATTCTCTTCCTCCCATACATCAAAAAAGGCGTGAATATGATAACCGGTGATATGGAAATTGAAACATTCCGTCGGCGTCAGCGTTCCCTTCCTGAATCCTTTCTTAATCGGAAGACCATTCGGAGGTCGAATCTTTGCGAACTGTGTAGCACAGTCTTCATTTGTTTCCATGTATCTCGTGTATAAAAACCATTCGTAATCAGTTTTTCCTGGGTCGTATTTGAAATATCCGTCCTGTTTGTAAGATGGGACATCGAATGAGGGGACATGTAGAACGCATCGTAATCGAAAACTGATTTGCTCTGGTTTCAGATCGACGTCGTCTTGGAAGTATTCGTAATCGTTGTAGACCTTGTGCTTCTTACGGTACTGTAATAAATGTTTTTAGTTTTTGATACTATCGTATTCCTTAAAGGCGCTTTTATAGGTCTCAAAGCGATTATAGTATTTTGCAATGATGATTTTTCCCCCAAAAATTGCTATGTTTCTGTTTTTTACAGCCAAAATCACAAATTGGAAATTTCAATTGAAAAAATTAACAAAAACCCCGAATTTTGGAATTACTGTAGTTCTGGTAGTGTGCAAACACCGAATGCATCAAAATTGACGACAAATTACAGATAAATCAGAATTTTATTGCAAAATGTCGTCAAATCCGATGCATTGTGTTCTACACGGTGTTTGCACACAATCAGAGCAGCAGTAATCCAAAAATTGAGTTTGTAATAGATTTTTTGCGATTTTTTGCGATTTAAGCTATCATACTGTATTCTGGGCAAAATTTCCAGTTTTCGAAGTCAATTTTTCAGAAATTTTTGCAAAAACAAACTAAAACTCGTGAAGAATTTTTTTGAAACCTCGAATTCGGGATTACTGTATCTCTAATCATGTGCAAACACAGTGCGACCCAAAATGTATCAGATTTCACTACAATTCGAACTCATAAGTAAATTGTCGTCAATTTCTGTGCATTCGGTGTTTTGCACATAATCAGAACTACAGTAATCCCGAACATCGGATTTCAATCGGTTTCGTTAATTTTAAGCAATTTTTGTGCTATAATTTCGAATTCCCGGAGATTTTTCTAGAAAATGCAACAGATTTGACAACAAAAAGCACATAGAATCGAATTTTAGTGCAAAATGTCGTAAAATCTTATGCATTTCGCGTCGCATGGTGTCTGCACATAATCAGAGCTACAGAAATCTCAAATATCGGCTTTCAATGGATTCGGCTTGAATTTTGAGTGATTTTTAAAGTTTTTAATATCACAAATTCTGGATTTTCAGATGAAAAATTGCTTGCTATTCTGATGAATTTTGTTCTGTTTCAGATCAAGTTGGACCTTGTTTTATTGTATTTTTAGATTTCAGATATTTTAAGTCAGTTTTCGGCTATTTTAGATCTCGCATGCACCTGCGCTCTATTGAGAACAAGGCGCAAAAATGTTTTTTTGCAAAAACCAATAAGATCCAACTTACCAATGGATAGCGTATTCTGAATCTCTTCTCCTGATCACAAGGAAAGTCCTTATCATAACTGCTCAAATGATTCCAGTGATGCATCACTCGTAGATTCTCATCTTGCGAAGTTTCGAAATTCGGGGGAGCTATGGAAGTGGAAGCAGTGATTTCCGAGTCTAGATACGTCGTTATCGTTCCTGCCTCACTTTCTTCCGATTTTCGATCTATTGAACTTCGTTCAGAATTTGATACTTTCACTGGTTTCTTTTGCTGCAAATTTTAACTTTTTTGCTAAAAATACCGTAAAACCTGTAATAGAAGGGCCCTCCACACAGTTAAGTTCAAGTTCATTTATCTCGATTCCTATTATAGATATAGAAAAGTAATCAACTGATAAACTGTTGATCATAATATCACAAACATTTTATCCGTTGACACATTTTTGATATCTTTCATAGGAATCGAGATAATCGAGCTCAAACTTGACAGCGTGGGAGAGCCCTTCTATTAGAGGTTTTATGATAAATTCAAAACACAAACCAGCAATAGTTCCAGCGATTTCTCATCAAACAAATTCGTCTGCTTGAATCCATTAATCCACCTCTTATCCACAAAAAATATACAATTGCAGACGAGTCGGAAGAAATTCGAAGAATCCGCATTTTTGAAAATCGGCAGTTTTTTCTAAAAATTTTAGAATTTAAAATTTTTTATTTTTTTCAAAGAACTTACAAAATAAGCGACAAAACGGAGATTCTCGCATAGCTGCTTGTAGCTGGTGCCGGAGATTTTGGCGAATTTTTCTAGGATTTCCTGAATTTTTTTTTCAGAAATTCAAAATTTTCAGATTCAAAACTTGCCTTATGATCTTCTAGTAACGATTTGAAGCAGACATTTCGGAGAGTGTAGACTTCCTGGAAATTAAATAATTTTTAAACAAATTTTGACCGGAAAATTACATGACGAAAGCGAACTTTCGCTGATTGACCGCATTGTAGGGCATTTACGACTTCCCAGAGGCAAGTTTGTGGATTTGCCGGAAAAGATTGCTGGAATCTCGACAGATTTTCGTCCCTACGACGTTGAACAGCAGCCGACGTTGACGGCTGCGACGGATCGTGGCGCGGCGCACCGCGAAACGACATTATTTTGCTGGAAATTCGAATTTCGGTTAGTTTTTGAGTCAAAGAAGATGAAATTGAGAAAAAATAGTTGAAAAATAGTGATTTTCTGCTAAATTCTGGGCCTAAAATTTGAGAAAATTCGAAAAAATCGGCGCATCTTTTTGAATTTGATGCAAGTGCGCTCTATCGCACATAGGGGAGAAATCGATTTTTTCGAATAAAACCGAGGGAAATTCGGTTGTTTTAGGTCAAAACCCGTGTTCAGACATTTTCAGGTCTAATTTCTGTGAAAATCGTGATTGTTGATGGTAAAGTAACTATTTTAAAGAGACAAAGCGCAGTTTCAAAAGCGAAAATGCTCGAAAAATCGCTGAAAACGGCGGATTGAAATTTTTGCCAAAAAACAGAAAAGTCTGTATTTTTGTCAATTTTTTCACATTTGACCGGTTTCCAGTTATTTTTAGAGTAATTTAACGGAAATTGATAGTATTTTTCATAAAAATAGGAATAAACAACGAAAAAGCTGTTACCACTCAAAGAAAATTATCAAAAAGGCCAAAAGATTAAAAATTTAGGGAAAAAGTAGGTCACAAGGCAACACAGATTTTTCTCTGGTGTTGCCAGGGGTGCAGAACGTGGGTATATGCGGTGTGGTGGGTGAGAAAAACGGGAGGCTGAAGAAAAGGAGGCGAGGGGATTGTTCGAAAACGAAGAAGAGAGTGGGGGCGTAAATAGTGTATGAAAAAGAGAAGCTACAAAGAAAACACACTCCCAGTCGCCTTACATCAAATGTTTGAATCGATACACTTCTTTTTTTTCCAAAAGATCTTGATTATGTACTTTACACCTTCCACTTATCATTATGGCATTTATAGAACAAGTGCAGTACATATATAAATATAAATAAATATCACAATTTTTACAAACAAAACATTATTTTTGGGAATAGTATATTCTTCAGAAAGAAGTCGTATTAATAATGAAGTAGCGTTGCTCGTGAGACTTCAGCGATTTCAGAAGCTTCTCGACGACTTGGAATGAGACGGCGGCAGTGACGAATGGACCGAAGATGCAGTATAACGAGAAAAGATCCGTAACCCAAACGAAGAGACAGTGCTTCGTTCCACGAACAAAAAGGGTTCGGAGGTGAGGATGACGGGTGGATAGGGCAGAAGAGCGTCGCATTTCACAGCGAGCCATCCATCTTTCCGTACGAGTGATAAGGGGGATTCTGGAAAAAAATAGAGGGTTGGAAAATGGGAATCCAATTTTTGGTCCATTTCTAGTAACTTTTGGAAGCTTCTGGCATTATTTCTAAATTTCTGTCAAAACTGGAAATTCTAGACCACCTCTAATAGAGTGTTGTAAATGAAAACGGAGAGTTTTAAGGTTCGGAGGAAATTCAAAAAAATTTGCGAAATCTCGAAAAATCGCTTCAAAAAGTGAAAAATCTCAAGGCGGTTTTTTGCAATTTTCCGAAAGAAAACTTCATTTTTCTCCGATTTTTTCGCAAAATTTTTAGACCTTTTCAGGTTTTTCAGCTATTTTTAAAGATTTCTTTTCCATTTTTCTAGTTGTTTTTTGTCTGAAATTTGATGGAACAGTGTTTGTGAAGATTACTGTAGGTTACTGTAGAAAATTTTGTAGTTTGTAGTTGTTTTCACAATCACGTCGAACTGCAGATAAAACGTGAATGTGGTTGCAAATAAAGACTACAAACTACAAAATTTTCTACAGTAGTCTGCATTAAACTTCGCGAACACCAAATTTCCATCAAATTTCAGACAAAATAAACCGGAAAAACCGAAAAAGAATCTTTGAAAATAGTTGAAAAACTTTAAAAGGTCTAAAAATTTTGCAAAAAACTGAAAAAAAAATAAAATTTTCTCACGAAAAATCGCAAAAAACCGGAGCGATTTTTCAAAATTTCAAAAATTTTTTTAACTTTTTCTTTGTTCCTGAACAAATCTACATATTTTTCTACAAATTTTCAGTCAGAGACCCCTTTTAGGAGAAAAAGACTCACTTCGAAGCAGACATACATACTTGTCTGGACGAGTGATTCAAGTATAAAAACGACCAAAGTGACTCAGAATTCGATCCGATTTGTGAGATCTGATACAGATTCGGCGTCTTCACAGCTTGACTGAAATTCGTGAAGAATTTCGCATTGTTCTCCAATTTGTTGACAATTTGTTGTCTGACTTCTTTCAGTCCATCGAAATGATCTCGTTTCACAGAAAGCAGTACTAGACATGCTGGAATGTCTTGATCCTTGTTGCACCAGGGATAAGAGATGTAGGCGTAGAAGAAGCCAGTGTCATTGAAACGTGGCAAACAAATGGGCACCCAGTTTTGAGAATCCGTTTGGAGAGTCGTGTCAGAGACGAGATTGATGAGGATGTTCAAGTCGCGAGGATGGATTACGTATTTCTGGAAAATAATAATTGTGGTTTTTGATAGGGCGGAGCTTTTTATAGGGTGGAGCTTAGGTCCGGTAGCCAAATCCTTAAGGTAGATTGTATTTTTTAAATATTTTCTGACCTATTTTTTTCGACGAATTTCCTTTTCTTTCACAGAAATCTAGTAAATTTGCAAAAATTATTGTTTTCAAGATTTCTCAATAAATTTCATACATTTCGAATTTTTGTCATATGAAAAATCGCCTGAAAACAATGAAACTTATCGGAAAATCGACAAAATTCGTTGTAAGATTGAAAAAATTGCTCTACTGTACTTCAAAGGCACAGCTTGAAAAATAAAAAATCGTTGCGAGATACTTTTTGAGTTGTCGATGCTGCGCCTTTGAGGATTACGGTAGAGAAAGTAATTTCTTGGTTTATTTTTCCGATTTTTCGATGAATTTTGTCGATTTGAACGCTTTTTTTAACGAAAAAAAAAACCGAAAAAATTGCTAAAAATCGCATGAAAACAAAGAGTTTCGTCGAAAATCGAAAAAAAAAACGAGTACCATAAACTTTAAAGGCGCAAGTATGACAAATGTAAAATCGTTGCGATATATTTTTTGAGTTGTCGACGTGCGCCTTTAAGGATTACGGTAGATGGAATAATTATTTTCTGGCCTATTTTTCGGACTTTTCGACGAATTTCATCGTTTTTGAACGCTTTTTTTTGCCGAAAAATCCGTAAAATGCAAAAAATCACATGAACACATGTGTTAACACAATGAAAATAATAGAAAAACCGGTAAATTTTCCCCAGAATTCAGTTTTCTAGCTCACCTTAAACCTAACAATCGCTGCAATTTGCCTCCTAGCAATCATAATTCCAAACAAAGCACCATCTAATTTCGCAGCTCCCATACACGATGCCATCGTTGTCGAAAAAAATTCCCGATCCGATGGATTCATCGGAATCGCTGAAATCGAAGAATCAACCAAATTGATCGGCGAGGCTCTCCACGAAGAAATCGATGAATCAATCAATCTATCAGTTCCGCGTAGCAGTTTTCTCAAATCATAATTATCTCCTTTCTTCTTATAAACATTTTCCAGTTGACTTTTCGACAAAATCGAGCAAATTTGTTCGAAAAGAACCTCCAATTGTTGGTCCAACTGTTCTGCATATTTCGATACAACACAGAAAATTAAAGGGGATTTGTGCAAGAATTGAATATGATTATCCTGTGACGTCATCGACATTAAACTGTCTCCCCATGATTGACAGCGGCTCACGAATGCGCAAATCAGTGCAGCCAGACTCACAACCTCTCCTTCGTCTCTATCATTACTGAAAACTTTGAAAATAAGGAATTTTGGCGCGATTTTTAAAATTTTTACTTCACAAAAATCGGTTTTCCAAACTCGCTAAGAATGAAAACCTGGAAGGGAAGCTGTTCGAGATGCTCGAAAATCGCTTCGGCGTTTTTCAAATTCTCCTCGACGTCTTCGATTTCTCTTTGGGACACTTTGAAGCTGGCTTCGCTGCCTGTATCGGTGGCTTCTGCTGACCCACCAGGGACTTCTACTTCCATTTTCTGGAAGATTTATTTTGAATTTGTAGGAAAAAAATGTGTCTGAAAGTATGTAGATTCATATACTTAGCAACAAAGAAAAAATTTCAAAAAAATTTGCAAAATTTCGAAAAATCTCTGGGTGGCTTTTTGCGAATTTTTCGAAAGAAAAATATATTTTTTTCTTCGATTTTTCGCAAAATTTCTATACCTTTTTAGGTTTTTCACCTATTTTCAAAGATTCTTTTTCGATTTTCCCGAATTTTTTGTCCGAAATTTGATGGAAGTTTGGTGTTTGTGAAGGTTACTGTAGAAAATTTTGTAGTTTGTAGCTATTTCCACAATTACGTCAAAATGCAGATAAAACGTGATTTGTGGTTGCAAAAACGACTACAAACTACAAAACTTTCTACAGTAACCTACTGTAATCTTCACGAGCACCAAATTTCCATCAAATTTCACACAAAAGAAACCGGAAAATCGAAAAATAAATTTTGAAAATTGCTGAAAAACCCAAAAAGGTCTAAAAATTTTGAAAAAAAAAACGGAATTTTTTTTTTTGAAAAATCGCAAAAAACCGAAGCTATTTTTCAAAACTTCGCAATTCTTGGGATTTTTTCTTTGTTTCTATGTCAATCTGCATAGTTTTCTACGGTCAGAATCCTGAAAAAATTAGAAAAAAATTGGAAAAAAAGAGAAAAATATTTCAGACAGTACAAAACTAACTAATCTAGAACAAAAATTGCATTATTCAGCAAGATTTCATTATGCACAAAGTATACAAATTGTATTTAAAAATGCTATAAAAATCATATCAGATCGTTGATTCAATTATTTAGCTGCAAAAAGAAGAACAAAAAATACAGATAAAATGCAATCAACAGGACAAGCGTATCTACAGTATTCACACAGGGGTAATTTTGAAAAAAACAGGGAATTTTCAGGAAATTAGGGATTTTAAGAGCGCTCCATCAGCGTCTGAAGGTTTCTCTGGAGGATAATATTCTTGGAAAGTGTCTCTTCGAGCATTCGTTGCAACTTTTTGTTCATCTCACGGACGTCGGAATCACGAGAATCTTGGCCAAGGGTGTTGAGGAGTTTTCGAAATGAAACTGAAAGAAGAAGTCTGAGAATCGGACTATTTCAAATCGAAATATTCCAGAATTTGAAAATTTGGATCATTCCGGAATTTTGAATTTTCCGATACGAGTTCGCTGGCAAAACGGTAGACAAACTGTACCAGGCGATTGAGAAGTGGCTGAGATCTTACCTTCAATCTTCGGCTGCTGCGCAGACCCATTTGGCTGGAATCCAGCTCCCAGTGGTTTCTCTCGAATCAAATTCTCAATCAGCTCTCCTTTTTCAGTGACTTCCCGTCTCAAACGACTATTTTCGGATTCCAATTGAAGAATCTAAATGAAAACCGCTATTTATTTGACCTAGATTCTGATCCATTCTATTACCGTATCTGCGTTCTCCGAGTGAATCTTCTGCAACGTGGCAAGCCGGGTAATCAGCTCCACATTCTCCGATTCGATAGCCGACATTGAGGAGACGCTCTCGTTGCCGTCGAATGTCTGGAATACTTACAGTACTATAAGGTACACAAGAACGTATTTTCAATTGATTCTCGATCTCGGTTTTCGAATTGCCGATCACTTTGAAAATTTTGGAGGGTGTAAAACAGAAAATTTCCTAGTTTTTCAGCCAGTTGCCGATTTCTGAAAGACATCCCCTTTTCGGCCCGTTCTTGGTCTGCTTTAGGGCCGTTTTTGAGCCGTTTTTGGCCCATTTTCTGCTCGTTCAGGGTTCAGTTTGGCCTATTTTTAGTCCATTTTATGAGCATAGTGTTTCCCTTTTTTGGTCAGTGTTTAGGTCGTTTTTAGGCCGTTTTAAGTTCGTTTATAACGACTCAAAGTGGCTCAAAGACAAGGAGACCATAATGGCTAGAAAACGGTCCAAAAAACGGACAAAAACGGCCAAAAATCGCTCAAAAACAGACTAAAAATGGGCCACGTGGCCACTGAAATGGGTCCAAAATAGGAGTCTTTCGGAAATCAGCAAATAGCTGAAAAATCAGGAATTTTCAAAAAATTCTGTGAATGCAATGTTTTCAAACTAGGTCTGTTTTACACCCTCAAAAATTTTCGAAGCGATCCGACACTTGTAAACCGAACTCTGGGCTCCTAAAATGACTGAAAATTGCCAAAAATCAACTGAAAAACATTTTTTTAAAAAATCTAAAACCCACATGACTACTCTGTCTATCATTCTCCGGTGGCACCACATGCCATCCCGATCTTTCTTCACTTTTCCTTTCATACGAATCCGCTCGTTTCCTCTCTTCCTTCAACGACTTCTGAAGTTCCTTCACCAACGCCGTCGACTTTTTCACAGCCATTTTCTTATCCTCTTCCGCCGATTTTAGTTTCTCCTCAAGACTAGCGATTTTCAATCGGAATTCTTCTTTTTCAGTCTCAAAGCTCTTCTTTAAATCATCAACTTCCAATTGATAACGGGTCTCGAGGAGAAGAACTCGATCTTCGAGAAGTTTCTCATGGTTTTTTGCAGATTTTTCAGCGTTTTGCGCAATTTCAGATAATAGTTTGCTATTTTCAGCTTTCACTACTTCCAATTCCTTCTTTAGATCGGAAATTTCTTGGTTCGAAATTTCAGATAAAATGCGTTTTTCTTCTTGAAGTTCGGCGAATTTTTTGGAGATTTCTCGATTTTCAGCCATAAGATTGATATTAAGCTTCTCCAATTCTCCAGATTGCTCATCAATTCTCCTCTTCAACTCCAGATTCTCTTCAGCTAGCTTCCGATTCTCCTCCACGACTTCATCATTTCTCAACTGCATTTCATCAACAATCGATTGATTTTCTTCTCGAAGTTGTTCCATTTCTTGCATCACTGAAAGACTTTCAGCCACCAATTGCTCCTTCTCCCCGTATGATGCTTCTGCGTCCGACGTCATTGTTAGAAGACGATCTTCGAGTTCCACGTTTAGAGTTTGGCAGTTTTCCAGCTCATCTTTCAGTGTGGATATCTTCTTGTTGAGCGTGGGAATTGTTTCTGGAAACTTTTGGAATATTGATTTTTGTGTTTTGTAAAGGGGTTTTTGGAACGGAATTCCGGAATTTTTCGGCAGACTTTTTGGATTATATGAATAAAATATTTGTCAGCTTTTTTGAATTTTCTTCCTTCAATTTTTCGCATAATTGTGATGGAAAATTCCGGAGATTTCGAAGTCAGAAAAGTCCAAAATTCCGAAATTTTCAAAATGTTGACTGTTTCAGAATTTTCAAAATCGGAATATTATAGGATTCCAAGAGTTCGAAAACCGGAATTTCGCAAATCAACAAAAATTCCGAAAATTCAAAAAAAAGCATTTTCCAAAATCCAGAAAATTCCGGAATTTTCAAAATCGGGACTTTCCAAAAAGAAAATAAAACGGAATTTTCCGATATTCAGAAAAATACTGAGTTTTCGACATTACAAAAAGTTCGAAATTTTGTAAAAACGGAATTTTCCAAAACTTTCGAATTTTGTAAGAATCGGAAGTTTCCGAAATTTTAAAAAAATATCTTTCTAATATTTTGAAAACGCGAAATTTTCCCAAAATTTGAATTTCTTTAAAAATCCGATGAGCTGAAAATATTGAAATTCCGTAAAATTTCAAAGGTTTCGAAATTTTGAAAAAACGATTTCCCTGAAATTTTGAAAATCGGAATATTCCGAAATTCTGAGATTTACTGAATCGGCAAATTCAGAAAATTTGAAAATTTAGAAATTGGAGACTTTCGAAATTTTTTATTCTCAAAAGCGAAAAAACTTCGAAAGTTTGATTTTTCGGAATTCTGAAAATCCGGAATTTTCGGAAATTTTGAAAAAAAAAACGGAATTTCCCGAAATTTCGAATTTTTAAATAAAATATTCCTAAAATTTTAAAAAATTTAAAATTACCTTGACACAAAAGCGTCTTCTCTTCTGTCAAATTCTTCAGATCCGCTTCTAATTGCTCCACAGATCTTCCAGCCTCTTTTCCAGATTCCTTCTCCAGCGGATGCTCCGAATAGGCACCAATCTGATCTTTCAGCTCTTGATTTTGTGAAGAAAGCTATAAATTTGAACTTTTTTCCCATACTTTGAAGAATTTTACCGATTTGAGTTCCTCGAAAAGCGTGGATTGCTGAAGACGAAACTCTTCTTCCTGGGTCTCCAGTTTTCTTCGAAGCGCATCGATTTCCGACTTTTCTTCGTCTTTTTTCGATGAAGAAGCTTTACTGAGGAGCTGAAAATGTATTTTTTGCCAATTTGAACTGTAATTTTAGAAAAAAATACTTTCGAAGCGAATTGCAATGCCTCGTTTTTCGGCGAATTCTGATGCTGTTGTTGTGCATTTTTCTTCTTTATCTCCTCTCGCAATTCGTAATTTTCGTTTTTCAATTGTAATAATTGCTCTTGAACGAGCAGAAACTCTGCTTTCGATAAGCCTCCGGATTCTGTGGCCATTCTGGAGATTTACTCGATAATTTAGGTTTATTTAATTTGGTTTTTTTTAAACATTGCAAAACACTTCTAATTTGAAATTTTGGATGAAAAATCAATTTATTTTATCGAAAATCAGTTGAAATCATGAGAAGCCTCATGATGCATCACCGAAAAATACCAATAAACCGGTCGCCGGCAGAGTCAAAACACCGGATGGCCGCGGCCTTGTCACAGGATTCCTAGTCCGCGGCCACCCTCGAGACAATTTTTTTCACACCGAATTTCTAAATTTGCCGCTTTTTAGACCTTATTAGCTCTAGTTTTCCATGATTTTCGAGGATTGTCAAAAGAATAGAAAGCTGGTGAGATTTACAACTTTTTCGGAACCCAAAACAACCCCTATACCAAGCTTCAGGGCCCCACACTCATCGGATTCAACGAGTCACAGGATGAACACAAGAATACCGTTTGCCCGACGCATCCAGAATCGCCGGATCGGATTCAGAAGATCAAGGAGGCGTTGAAACAGACAAAAGTGTTGGAAAAGTGTCACGTGTTGACTAGTTTTCTGGAAATTGACGATGCCGATCTAGAGTTGACGCATGAGAAGAAGATGGTGAAGGAGTTGGTGGCGTCGGAGAAGAAGACACAAGAGGAGATCAATTCGCAGTGTGAAAATTATGATTCCGTTTTCATGACAGAGGTTTTTAAAATCCAACTTTTTTTGGTGAATAAAGCCTTGTTCAGAACTCGATGAAAGTGGCGAAAGATGGTGTTGCCTGTGTTCGAGACTTAACGAACCGAATCATGGCAAACGAGGCATCGAATGGATTCGCAGTGATTCGACCGCCAGGACATCATGCGGATTCTGCGTCGCCGTGTGGATTCTGTCTATTCAATAATGTTGCACAGGCCGCCGAAGAAGCCTTCTTTTCTGGAGCAGAACGAATTCTAATTGTGGATTTAGATGTGCATCATGGGCAGGGAACTCAGAGGATTTTTTATGAAGATAAACGGTGAATATTTATACGAGATTTTGATGAGAATTTCATTAAGAATAGTCTATCTAGGCTCGGAAAATCAGAAAATTTCAGAATCCACTCGCCAGTTTCAGCCAAGTTATAAGAGTTCCAGTACCAAAAATTGCGTTTTTTTTTTAGTTAAAACAGCGATTTTCTTAACTTTCAGAACATGGAACTTGTTTTTTATGTTTAGAAGTAGGCGAAATTTTATTTTTCAGACATTATCTCGAAAAATATTTTTTCAGAATTTTCGAAATTTCCACCACATTGTGGGAGACTTCTTCAAAATTTGAATTTCCTTTGAATTTTCAATTTTTTTTCATATTTCAGGAATTTTCTCGGAATTTATAAATTGAAGAAATCTTGAAAAAAATGAAAAAAAAATACTAAAAAATTTGAAATTTTGTAAAAATTAAATAAATAAATTTTTTCGAGAAAAAGTCTGAAATATGAAATTATAGTCAATTTTTGAGCGATTTTTCTAAAATTCCTAAATTGCAGAATTTTAGGATTCTAAGATTGTGAAATTCTGAAATTTCTAGATCCTGATATTTTGAAATTTTGAAAATCTCAAATTCTGAAATTTTGAGATTCTGAGATGCTGAGATTCTAAGATTCTAATTGTAAGATTCTAAAATTCAGGAATTCTGAGATTTCGAATTTTTAAAATCATGATATTCTGAACCTTAGAAAATCGCAAATTCTGGAATTCTCAGATTCTGAAATTTTGAAGTTTTGAGATTTTGAAGTTCAAAAATCTCAGTTTCTGAAATTCTGAGATTTCGAAATTTCAACATCTTGAAAAAATTTGAAAATCGGTGTTTTAGCACTGAAAAAAACGCATTTTTGGTACTCAAACTGGCGAGCGGATTCTAAAATTTTCAGAAGTTTGTATTTTCATCAAAATCCGCGTTAAAAAATTCGAATTTCAATTTCAATATTTTCCCCCATTTCAGAGTCTTCTACTTCTCCATCCATCGTCACGAGCACGGTCTCTTCTGGCCGCATCTCCCAGAATCCGATTTCGATCACATTGGCGCAGGCATAGGCGTTGGCTACAATGCGAATGTGCCTTTAAACGAAACCGGATGCACCGATTCTGACTATCTCTCGATTTTATTCCATGTTCTAATGCCACTTGCCACACAATTTGATCCTCATTTTGTTATCATTTCTGCTGGTTTTGATTCCCTTCGAGGGGATCCGATTGGTGGAATGCAGTTGACTCCAGACGGATACTCTCATTTTCTCTACCATCTTAAATCACTGGCTCAGGGGAGGATGCTAGTTGTGTTGGAGGGTGGCTATAACCATCAGATGTCAGCTGTGGCAGCTCAGAAGTGTGTGAGGGTTCTGCTAGGCCACGCCCCTTTTCCAGCTTCGGTGAAGGATCCTCCAAAAGAGAGGTGAGTACTTTTCAAACATCAATATGTGTAGGAAAATATGTATATTCCTATAGCAACAAAGTAAAAATTTCAAAAAAGTTTTGCAAAATTTCGAAAAATCACTTCAGAAATCGAAAAATCTCAGTGGCGTTTTTTGCAATTTTTTCAAAGAACAAATAATTTTTTCTTCGATTTTCAGAAAATTTTTTAGTCCTTTTTAAGTTTTTCAGCTATTTTCAAAAATTCTTTTTCAATTTTTCCGAATTTTTTGTCTGAAAATTGATGGAATGGTGTTCGCGATGATTACTGTAGGTTACTGTAGAACACTTATTTCCTTCTGTAGGTTTTGTCTTCTGAAATCTGCATTTTGACGTGATTGTGTTTGCAAAAACTGCAACTACAAACTACAAGTTTTTCTACAGTTATCTACAGTAATCTTCGCGAACACCAAATTTCCATCAAATTTCAGCCAAAAAAAAAACCGGAAAAATCGAAAAAGAACCGCTGAAAATAGCTGAAAAACCAAAAAAGGTCTAAAAATTTTTCCGAAAAATCGGAGAAAAAGCTTTTATTATTTCGAAAAATCGCAAAAAACTGCCCTGCGATTTTTCAAAATTTCGCAATTTTTTTGAATTTTTTTCTTTGTTGCTACATACTTTTCTACACATTTTAATGCAAATTTTCCAAAATCTATTTTTGTTTTCAGCACTGTAACATCCTGTGTAAACCTTGTCACTTGCCTACGGAACTACTGGAATTGCTTTGACTACTTCCCATCGAGGACATCTCTAAGACTGGCTCAGTGGCCTATGTAAGAAATTTTCTAGAAATCCCTCTCTTAAAGTAATAGCCTTATTTTCAGTGTTAATTCAAAAGTCGAATTCAAATACGACCCTCATAACCGTCCCGCAGACACTGGAGAAATCGTTCAAACAGATTTGATCACCTCAAATTTCATGGCTTCTGACTCATTGCCCGCCGGCGAAATGGAGACATTCATCTATTTCAACGAGGGAGATGAAGCACATTTCGATTTAGAAGAGGATAATCATCCGGAGAAGCCAGCAAGAACTAGGAGGATTCTGAAGACGTTGCAAGAATCTGGAGTACTGGATAAGTGTATTGAGAGGAATACAGAACGGATGGCAACGGACGATGAGATTCGGATGGTTCATACAAAGAAGATGTTGGATCATTTGAAGCAGACGGAGACGATGAAGGATGAGGAATTGATGGAAGAGGCCGAGAATGAGTTCAATAGTATTTACTTGACAAGGGATACACTGAAAGTGGCCAGGAAGGCAGTTGGAGCTTGTTTACAGGTAAGAAAATTGAAAAAGTCTAAAAGAAATCGGAACAAAAAAAAATCAATTTTGAGGTTCTCAAATATTTTTTTGAATTCCCGCTGAAACTGAAAACTGTCCATTTTTCCAAGAATTTCCCATTTTGGTGGGACTTTAAAAAAAGATTCGAGTACCTTTCAGAAGTTCCCAGAGGCTTGCAATTTTGTTTTATGCTAATCTACATACGTTTCTGTACAAAAATTCAACAGAGTTTCAAAATAATGCTTTATTATTAGACCCGTATACAGCAATCATAACCGTAATTTATTCATATCTCGAAATCCAAATAATCTAGTTCTGCTTCTTTTCCTTCTCCTCATTCTTATTATCCCTGGTGACTGCGAATCTGGCTCTCAAGTTCTCCGGCAAAAACCCATCTGCAGCTAACAACCGCATGAACAGTAATCCATTGATACACCCGAAAACGATTGGTCCCAACAGTCCAATCATCTCAAAGTACCAATGAAGGCCGGGGACATTGTAGATAGCCCAATGGGTCCAAAGTAGTTGGGAGATGATTCGGAAGAAGAAGAAACTGATGATGTTGGAGTAGACGACGACACGGAAAACTCCAGGGAACTGGGTGTTGAGACCGCAGATTTGAAGAATGGTACGGGCGTGGAGGAAGATGCTGGAAGATTTTCGAAGTTTAGAATTTTGACTCCAAGTCTTGGAATGAGATCATCCTATACTTGCTTTTTAAAAGATCAATTATCTCAACTCTTATACAAGATTTCAAAAATCTGTCAACTGATAAAATATTGCTGATATTATGATACATATAATAATTTATCAGTTGAAAACGCTTTGGTATCTCTTTTGAGAACAGAGATAACTGAACTCAAAGTGTAACTATCCTATGCGTGCACATTGAGCTCATTCATCTCGGTTCCTAGGAGAGCTATCATGTTATCAGTTGACTGATTTTTGATATCTCTTAAAGGAACCGAGATAATTGAGCTCAAAGTACACGTAAAAAATAGGATCCTTTTCGACCGAATTCGGTAGATTGCTCACCTATTAACTTCCATCAATAGTGCCCATCCGGCAGCTAGTGTGAATCTTCCAGTGACTCCTGGACACACTAGAGCCGCACAGGTGACAAAATGATGGAGAAGAAGTTCCAGAGTATAACTGGACCATTCATACATCAACATATCGATAGCGTCTTGGAAGAAATAGGCAACAGAGATCAGAGGGAGTTGAGCGGCAATTGGGTCGTACCATTCGATGACTTCATGAAATATCTCATGGGGATGTGTGAACATTAGAATCAAGTCTCCGAGACCGACGACGACGGCGTGGGCCCAACAAATTGTTAGGTTTTGGAGACGGTAGCGTCTGAAGAATTGGGTGTACTGTAGTCAGGGATGTGCGGAATGGGATTCGGAAATTTCGAAAATCGGAATATTCCGGAATTCCGATATCTAGAAATATTGAAAATCAGAATATTCTGAAATTCCGAACTTCTGAAAATCGAAACACTCAGAAATTCCAAAAATTGGAAAATCGGAATATTCCAAAAATTTTGAAATATTCCGAAATTCTGAAAATCGAAACATTTCGAAATTTTCAATTTTTCGGAAATCGGATTTTTTCAGAATCGAAATATTCAGAAATTTCGAAAATCAGAGTATTCTAAAATTCTGAAATTTTGAGAATCGAAATATTCCGAAATTCTGAAATTTGAAAATCGGAGTATTTTGAAATTCCGAAAATTTCAAATTCAGAATTATCCGGAATTTTTGAAAACTGGAGTATTCCGAAGTCCCAAAATTCTTAAATTTTGAAAAACGTAATTTCCGGAAATTCCGAATTTCTAAAAATCTAGATATTCTGAAATTATGAAATTTTGAGAATCGGAGTATTCTGAAATTCCAGAATTTTAAAAATCGGAATATTCCAAAACTGGGAAATTTTGAAAATTAGGAATATTCTGAAATTTCAAAAAATTCAAAAATAAGCCAATTCGAACAACCCTGGTATACTGTATTCATGAAATTTCAACTCACTTGAATCCCTCGAATTTCAACCAAAAATTCGTCTTCACATATTGCCGAGCTAGTCGAAAAATCAGCGAGTAGATGATAAGCGGAATAATGTTATACGGAAGAAATAGGTTGAGAAAATTGGGCATATTGTACTCAGGAAGCGCGGATAATGGAGGCTTATCTTCTGTCATTTTTCGTTATCTAAAAAATCACAAAATTCTGATTTAGATACAGTAGGATAAGGATACACACCAGCAAGGTTTATGAACCGAAAAATCAATTAGAATCTCAAAGGGGAGTCTCTAGAAGGGGTAGCTGAAGCCTGGGAGCCGGGAGCCGCCACGCCCCTAGTGGAGATCCAGAAGAATCCACGTCTAGGTGTCACGTAAAAAAGATTGACATCAGAAATGAATGAAATTCTCGGGGAGCTAAAGAGAAGGGAAGGAAATGAACGCCATCAGTCAGAGCGGCTCTAGAGCTCCGCGGAGCCGGAGCCAGACAGCGACATTATTCATTTTGACGTTTAGTAGAACTGACGACTCTTAGCAACCGGAGGAAGAGCAGCACAAAAGAGAAGATTTTTCGTATTCTGAGCTTTTGAACTAGGCTACTGGATGTTCCAGAACCACGGCGTTCTGAAGCCACGACGTTTCAGAACCACGACACTTCAAAACTCGACTTTTCAGAACTCGTCATTTCAGAACTTTTCAAACCACTACACAAAAATGCAGAAAAGTTCTGAAACGACGGGTTCTGAAGTATGTGCTTCTGAAATGTCGAGTTCTGAAGTGTCGGGTTCTGAAACGTCGTGGTTCTGAAACGTCGGGTTCTGAAACGTCCAGGAGCCAGTTCAACGGCTCAAAATACGAAAATTTTGTCTTTTGTGCTGCTCTTCCGGCGGTTGCTAAGTTTTTTCGTATTTTGAGTCTTTGAACTTGGAGCTCCGAGCTCTCGAACCAATATGAGCACATCTGCTGCTTAGAAAATGAGCAGAAGCGAGAAAAAAGCACAAAAAATCATCAAGAAAAACGATCGGGAATGGCGATAAACCAACGAGACGCCCAATGTGTTTGTGTGTGAAGAGCTCGTTGCTCATTTCGCCGCCAAATAACTAGTAGAACACAGACTACTAATATAAATAAAACTACAAAAAACTGATTTTTGTGAGATTTTTGTGACATGCAAGAAAAAAGAAAAACGGAAAAAAGTACAGAAGAGAGGAAGAGAAGAGCAAAGAAACATGAGTTATTATGCAAACATTTGCAGGAAAAAAAGAGACATTAGTTCTCTGTTTGGAAACAGCCAAAAGGTGTCCCATAGATGGGCAGAGAAGAGCATAGGCATTGTTTGTATTAGGCAACGCTGGGCTTTTTGTTAGAGAAAAAGCACTGAGCATGGAGCTGTGGAAGAGAAAGGTCGGTGGCCGTGGCCGAAGATCCGACAACGATAACTACAGTAACCCCTGAAAAATACTTTTTTTCAGGATTTTTTTCTCGATTTTCGTGCGTTTTGAGTCACTTTTTTTCAGTTCTGACATTCAAAAAAGTTTCTAAAGAAACAAAAATTCAATTTTCTCTTCAAAAATTCGAAAAATCGGAAATTTATCAGAAATTCGAAAAGCATGGAAAAATTCTGAATTTTCGATATTTTCGAAAACAATTGAATTTTTAGTATTTTCGAGAAATTTCTGATTTTTTGATATTTTTTGAAATTTTTGGGTTTTTAATAATTTCGGAAAAATTATTCACATTTTCGAAAAAAAATTGATTATCTGAATATTTTTGAATTTCTGAAATATTTGTGTTTTTGCTGAAATTTTGATTCTTTTGAAAATTTTTTGATTTTTTGATGTATGCACATTTTTTAGTGCATTGACTGAAAAAGCACCAAAATCGAGATGAAAAGTCCGGAAAATTTACATATTTTTAGGTTACGGTAGTTACTGTAGTTGTCGTTGTGGGATCTTCGGCCACGACCACTGACGTTTAAACCAACAAAAATAATAAAATCTCTACAGTAATCCCCTCTCCCAACAAAAATCGCTTTTTCTAGTCCATCGACGAAATCTACAAAAAGCCAGCCGGCCAACGAAACGCTCTCGTCATCGTTCGTCCTCCCGGCCACCATGCGTCCGCTTCGAAATCCAGTGGATTCTGCATTTTCAACAATGTAGCCGTCGCGGCGAAGTATGCTCAACGTCATCATCGAGCGAAACGAGTGCTGATTCTCGACTGGGATGTTCATCATGGAAATGGGACGCAGGAGATTTTCTATGAGGTTTGTAGGGTTTCACATGTAGGTCAAGTTTGAGCCAATTTATCTCGGTTCCTGTGAAAGATATGAAAAAGTTGTCAACTGATAAAGTGTTGGTGATCTTATCATAAACATATTATCAGTTGACAGATTTTTGATATCTTTCATAGGCACAGAGATAATTGAGCTCAAAGTTAGAAGTGTGGTGCTCTTCAATTACAGGTTTTACGGTATTTTCTCTGATAGAAGCCCACCAAGACTGTCAACTTTAAGCTAAATTATCTCGGTTTCTTTGAAAGATATAGAGAATTTGGCAACTGATAAATTGTTTATCATAATATCAGTTGACACAATTTTGATATCTCTCATAGGAACCTAGATAATTGGGCTCAAATATTGATATTCCAAAATTTTCAAAATTTCTAAAATTCCAGGATCCGAGTGTAATGTACATGTCTATCCATCGTCACGATAAGGGAAACTTCTACCCCATCGGCGAGCCCAAAGATTACTTTGACGTCGGAGAAGGTGCTGGAGAAGGCACTTCGGTCAACGTACCGTTCAGTGGAGCGCCAATGGGAGATCTTGAATATCAAATGGCTTTCCAACGAGTGATAATGCCGATTGCCTATCAGTTCAACCCGGATTTAGTTATCATTTCTGCTGGTTTCGATGCAGCAATAGATGATCCATTGGGAGAATACAAAGTGACGCCTGAAACCTTCGCCTGGATGACTTATCAACTCTCTTCTCTTGCTTCTGGACGTATTATTACTGTACTCGAGGGTGGCTACAATCTAACTTCTATCTCAAACAGTGCTCTTGCTGTCTGTGAAGTTCTTCAGAATCGAGCAATGCTTCGTCGGCTTAAAGATGAGAAGGAGCAATTCGGAAAGCCCCATGAAATCCACTCTTCGTGTATTAAGACACTTCGAGAAGTTTGCGCGGTTCAGCAGAACCATTGGAGTATTCTAAAAGGTTTCCAGGTGAGTATTCTGCCCATTTATGTCGGTGGACGCCGATCTTCGACAACCTAATTATCTCTAATTATTGTCCTTGTCTCTCTATATCTCGTCTAAATTTGTGTGTTTCATCTCAAGATTATCATTGGAACTGTCATGGATTCGAAGCTCATCAACAAGAATGGAAAAGTGAATTCTACCGTTAAGAAGAGCATAAAAGCAGCAACAGAGCCAGTGACACAGAGAACAAGTGGATATAATACTCGACAGAAGAATAGAAGACGTTCGGCTGAGACAGCACCAACGACGACGACTTCAGTGGAAGAAGACGTTTTGAAGAAGATGGAGAACTTGAAACTCTGAATATTAATATTTGTAAAATGTATCTGCAAAATGTACAAATTTGAACATAAATATACATATTGCTTTCTAATTTTAATGTGCTTTGATTTCGAAATTCGAGAGTGGGCGGAGATTTTTAAAGGAGCATGTCTTTTTTTTTCATTTTATGGCCTATTTTGTTCCTTTTCCAATGAATTTTATCGATTTTTTAAACTGAAAATCGGAAACATTGCAAAAAAATCGCACAAAAACTATGAAAATTATCGAAAAATCGAGAAAAAGTCAAAGTTTTAGCGACTTTTGTGAAAAAAAAAAATGCAAATCGATAAAATTCGTCGAAAAATCTACCGTAATCCTCAAAGGAGCAGGTCGACAGCTTGAAAGAATATCTCACAACGATATTTCAATTTTTCGTGTTGTGCCTTTAGTGTATGGTACTGTCTATTCAACAAAATGTGGACGCGCCGCAGGTTGCAAAGCGACACGCCCCTTTATGAAACGTGTGAGAGAAGAGAAAAACTATTTTTGAGATTTTTTTGTCGAATTCTTGTGAAAAAAAGTCAATGAAATTTCGAAGAAATTTGAAAAAAATAGTCCAGAAAGTCGCTACCAGGCATAAGCTCCGCCCACTTTCAAATTTTCGCCAGCAACGTACAATAAAATTGGACCAGAAAGCACCCTCACTTGCACGAAATTTACAAAAAAAAAGACAAAAATAAATAAATGGATTTTTGTAACACAAATTATTATGTTTAAATGAAAAGGGTACTTCGCCTTGTCCCGTTTTGTATTTATATTCACCCCAAAAATTGAAATCCCCTCCCCAACCCATTCCTTCAGGTCCTTCCCTCGACACTTGGCCTATTTGATCTAAACGAAGACACTGAAATGAGCGATCAATCGTCTTCTGGCTCATCATCGACTCGTGCTCCATCTCATCAAGATTTAGAAGTGATGAGCATGGGAGCCGCCCACGCAGTCGTTCCCCTCTCCGAATGTCCACATCTTCATCAAGTTGAACCACTTCCGCCGGCTGGAATCAATGCGGCGAGCACATGTGCAGAATGCACAATTGGAGCCGAAGTTTGGACATGTCTCACTTGTTATAAAGTAAGAAAAATTGGCTTAAAATCCAGTATTTCGATCGGAAAATTCAGCAGACTGAGCCTGTGAATTTGCGCGTCAGCGTGTTTGCGTTACATTCTATCTTACGACACTATTCACTAAATGTGTCGTAAAATATAATGCTACTTACGCAAACACACTGACGTTCAAATGCACAAATTCGAAACCCAACAAATGAAAAATTAAAATTTCAGTACAACTGCGGCCGTTTCGTCAACGAGCACGCCCTAATGCACCATCTCAACTCCTCCCACCCAATGGCTCTCTCCATGGCCGATCTCTCCGTTTGGTGCTATCCGTGTGAAGCCTACGTTCATAATCCAGTCCTCATTCCCGCCAAATCCGCAGCTCATCAGAGCAAATTCGGCGAGCAAATGCCATCCTAATTGATACCGGTTTTACACAAATTTCACATTCCATTAACGAGTTGTCTTGAAAAATGAAAGCACTATATTGATTGTATATGAAAATGAATTCAGATGAGATTCTGTATAGAGAAAGCGAAGAAAGAAAGAGTAGGAAAAGAAAACAAGAACATTTGTAGAGAGAAAAAGTCATGATCTAGTAGAGAAAGACAAAAATAGCGGGGAAACGATAATACATACAAAACAATATATGTCGAATTTATATGAACAGAAAAAGAGAAATCATTCATCCCACGTGGCATTCACATCATCATCCTCTCCGTTTTCTTCTTGCTCCGAGAATGAAGTGTCACCATGGAATCCGCGGAATCGATCACGAAGAGCAGCTTCGAACGAGGAGACAGGACGCTTGAGGTGGCGGTCTTGGCAAGCTGGGGAGCCTCCCGGGGATCTGAAAATAGGAATTTTAAGCCTCCGTGGAAGTGCCACGTGGAATCTTACCTAACAGTCTTCTTCAAGAGACTTCTTCCATGCGCGATATCCGTCAAATACGGCCGATTGGAGACGATAACCTCTGCAGGAGGCAGCGAATTGGGTGCCTGCTTGTTTACGGGCTTCAATGGGGTCTTCTTGATTTCTGGAACCTTCGAAGCACTTGAAAGAATCTGTGGAGGCGGTGGCGGCGGTGGTGGAGCCATGGCAAGAGGTGCGATTTGAACGGAAGCTGTTGAGCGACAGGACTCCGAAGTTTTCCGGTTCGAAGAGAGCGATGGAGAGCACACGGACGGTCCCTTCCCTTCATCCTCGGAGACATCGGACGAAGAAGATGTAGAAGAGATTTCAATGGAGGATTTCTTTTCCATAATCTTGGCACCTCTTCTGGAACTAGCTCTCGACGATCCTCTCTTCACCTCAACACCTCCGCCCTTCTGAAGACTCATCAGTTGCTTCGAAAGCATTGCCAACTGATTTTGAATCGCCGCCATTTGATCCTCAGCGGTGTACTGTGTCACTCCAGTTCGGGTACTCGGCATACTCAATCTATCCTCCTCATCCTCATCAAACGTCATCGACATTGGAACATTAAGCTTCCTGAATTCACAGAATGCATCTTCATCCTCCTCATAAAACTGCATCGGTCTCTCCGGAAGATGTGTCCATTTCTCTGTACGCCGCTGAACAATCCCTTCCTCCAAATCATCAGTCAACAAGATTTCCTCCATATCATTCAGTGTATATCTCGGCATTTTATATGTGTTCGTTGCATCGTATAGCTCATTCATTATCACTTTTGCCTCGTTCTTGTACTCTATCATCGTTCTGGAGCTTATCGATTTCGAGAAAATTCTGAAGAGCACCGCCCGAATCTTCGTGGCGCCGTCCGAGAAGAACGTGCGCATCCTGAGCCCATTCTCTCGGATTCTGTGTCTCAAAATCTCCATTTCATCCATAAAAATTTGAACGAGAATCTCGATTCCTGAAGCTGTATTCACCACTGCCAACTCATTATTCAGACGTTGACGAGCAAGTGTGAGCTGAAAAATTTTGAAAATTTGGTTTTTTTATTTTACAAAATTCAAGTTACATACATCTTGAAGAGTCTGCTGCTGCTTTTGCTGCTCTGGAACAACATTTTCCTCGCCATCAACGTAAATTGTCTTCTTGCTCTGCGGACCCGTCACAAAAATCGTCGCTCGTCGTTTCGCCTTTTTTGCCGGGGTATCTGCCATGTTTCTGGAAAAAATTGCATTGATTTTGAGCGATTCTATTGAAGAAAATCAAGATTTCCAGGTAAAAATTAGCAAGAAAAAAGCGATAACATTTTTCGGATTTGAAATCCGCGCTAGTCCGGTGGAGCGCACATACATTATCTGCTACAAAAATCGGGGTTTTTCTTCAATTTTTCAGAGTTTTTAGAAAAGCAAATCGAAAAATAATTAGAGAAATCAATGTAAAAAATGAAAGAGAAAATTATGTGGACTGTCCGAGCGGAGTACAACACTACAGGGGTCCAGGTGTTCGTTGCGAGACCCATGGGGAATGGAAGAGAGAACGGGGAAGACGGGTGTGTGTATTTTATGGTTGATGGGGGAATAGTGTATGGGTTGATGGTTTTATTGCATATGAATAGAGAAAAAGGGTGCACTTTTTAAGGGGAAAAAGTGCAGAATCTTTTTTGCCAAGAAATAAAACAGCTGGGTTTCTGAACATGGAAAATCGGGTTTCGAGGGGTATTCAAGATAATTTGGGAAGTTAAAATTCTAAAAAAGCTGAGAATATTTTCATCAGAATATGTTAGATTTGCGATGAAATTTGATTTGAAAAAAAAAGAAACTCTTCAATAAAAAATTCCAAAACCCCAAAAAAAACTTTTTCAAAAAGTTGATAATTTTGAACCATATTTTATCCGATTGATATCTTTCTGAAATTGCGTTCAATACTTGGAAGTTATATTTTACTGAAAAAAACTTTGTAAAAAACGAAAAATACCGTATCTCAAAAACATTTTTATTTACCGTATTTATTGCCTCGATTTTTGTGTGTTTTCAGTCAATCTTTTCACTATCAAAAGTTCTCATTTACCTATATTTTTTGAGAAAAAAAATAACCGAAAATTCGACGAAAAACACTAGAAGAGAAGAGAATAAATACGGAAATGAAAATTTTTTAGATTACGGAAGTGGTCTTTGTGGGACTTTAGACACTCCACAGCTTCAGCTTTTTCGTACCAGAATAATATCGAGATCATTTTTCCAATCACCGAAGAATTCATTTTCAAAAACACAAAAAACTGTTTCAAACAGTAAATAAATCTCGAAAGTCTTTCGGCTGATCGATAGTTGGACCAAAGATCCTTCGATCTAAAAACTTAAGGAATTTCTCTTTTTTCAAGTTCCCATCAAGCATGAAAATTCTAGGCCACTGATAAAATCGTTTCAACGATGAAAAACAAAGACTATCGATACTTTCTATCATCACGACCATGATATTTTTCTCTCAAGAACTTTGCGATTTACAGTTTCAAAAACTAATTGATGAAAAAGAACAGAGCTGTGGAAGAGAAACGCCTGTGGCCGTAGCCAAAGGTCCCACAGCGACAACTACAGTAACCTAAAATGTTTCTATTTTTCGTATTTATTTTCTCGATTTTTGCTGTTTGTCCGTTTTCCCTTCATTTTCCTCCAGAAAAATCACAAAATAAAAATATTGATAAATAGTGAAAAATTGACTGAAAAAGCATGAAAATCGAGAAAACAAATCCGCAAAATGAAATATTTTTAGGTTACGGTAGTTGTCGTTGTGGGACCTTCCGCCACTGCCACCGGCGTTTCTCTTCCACAGCTCCAATTTTTTGTACCAGTATAATAGCAGATAGATTAGCCGATCATTGTAAATTGAATTTTCCAATCACTGTAGCTTGTTCTCAAAACCTCGAAAAAACTGTTTCAATGGGTAAATAAATCTTGAAAGGATTTCATGGACTCGTTAATGGACTCGTTTCCTGATGGACTCGTTTCTGGCAGAGTTTGAAAAAATAAAGAACTTCTAGAAATTTCTAGAAATGACCGACTTCTGAGGTTGTTAAGCATTCGAAGCGATTTTTCCAGTTTTTTTCCCCTCATTTTGGCATATCGGGAAGCCTATCTTCTTTTATTGGAGATAGAATCTTGTGTACCTTGGTCAGGATTTTTGAAAAAGTTTTTTGAATTTACAGTTTCAAAAACGTATCATCATTACTAATAACATTCACCAAATTCCGTTTGTTGGTTTGTATGTCGCGTTCCGTTTTACCCACTCAAAGTTAACCTGTTGAGCTGCAACCTGGACAGGCGAATTGGAAATTTTTATTAGTTATGGCCCGACCCTTTCTATTTTCGAAATTTCGATTTTGAAGTCTTCTGGAGACGTTCCTTTGTTTCACCACAGTGAAGAGTGGAGAGCAGGGAGGGAGAGAGAAGAGGGTGCTAGAGAAAAAGGGAGGAAATCCCACACACAGGTTTACGCCAATTCTACCACCATCCGATGTGTCCAACCGTGGTGTAGCGGTTAACGCACTACACTTTTGCCCGCGCTATGCGGGTTCGAGTCCGACGGCGGCAACTTTTTTTGGTTTTTTGTAAAGTGCTCAGAAATTGATAAGAAAACGTTCGACTGTTTTTTTTATCGGTTTAAATGCAACGAATTTCCCAGTTTCATTCGTTTCAAGTCGAGAGAAAATCGGGTCGAGATTTGAAGCTTTTAGTTTTTCTTTCGAGTCAGAAAGTTTCGGATATTTTTTTTCTTTCGAAAATTTTTGGCTTGATATCAGAAACATTTCTTTTGTTGAATATTTCCTGATATCTAGAACAGGAAACGAGATAATTAGGTTCAAAGGAGCCATCTTTTGAAGAGTTTCGCAGATTTTAAAAGTAAAAATTCAAGTGTCGTTTAAGCATGATGGAAAAAAGTTCAAAAAATTTTCGAAAAGTGTGAAATTCAAGACGAATTGAATTACGTGAATTGGTTTAGAAATCCACGATCCAAGATGACCTCAGGGAGATAAGATCACTATAAAGGAAGAGAAAAGTAGAGAGAAAAATCAGTTCTCCCTTCTCGGGGTTCCCGAGAGGGGACCGGAGAAGGGATCCGGTTCCGGATTTCTGGATCCGGATTCCTGGGTCCGGATTCCGGATTCATAGGTCCGGGTTCCGGATTCCTGAGTCCGGATTCCGGATTCACAGGACCGGATTCCTGGGTCCCAAATTCCGGATTCCAGATTCCGGATCCCGGATTTCGGTTTCCCGGATTCCTGGATCCTTGGATTCCGAATGTCGGATTCCGGATTCCAGATTTCTGGATTCCGGCTTTCTGGGTCCAGATTCCTGGATCCCGAAAATCCGGATTCCGGATTACTGGGTCCAGTTTCCTGGATCCCGGAAGGTCGGATTCCGGATCCGGGATTCCGAATTCCGGATCTCAGATTCAGAATTCCGGATTCCAAATTTGCAGGTTCCAAACTTTCTATCTTCTCAGAACCGGAATTTTTCAAATTCAGAATTTCAGAAACTTATAATTTCGGTAATTTGGATACACTTTTCCAAAATTCAAATATAAAGATTTTATTTTTCAATGTTTTTTTCCGAGTTTAGACCTTTGAAAAATAGTCACTGAGCGAAAGTGGAAAGCACATTTCTCTAATTGTAAGGTTACACGCTCTGTAAGCGGAGCCCAGGAGGTTTAGCCCCGAAGGGGCGTAAACCGACTGGTTTTGTAATAAACGAAGTTTCCTGGTCCAGTTGTCTCTACTCCTTATAACAGATCGATTGAACACCATATCTTCTAGAATGTTCTATTCTCGAATTCGCAGAATCTCAAAGTCTTTCCTAATCCCATTCTTCCTTCCTGACTCATTTCTCTCTTCCTATTTTCTTTCTTGAAAACAAACAACACATCAATCGCGAAAAAAGGTTCTTTAATCACATGTGTTGTGTAACAATTTCTCTTTGTCTCATCTCTCTTTCTCTATCTCAATACTGCCAATCAACACATACACACGTCCCCAACTCAATCTCAAAAAATGGCAAAACTTTACCTGATTTTTCTACTTTTTACTATTTCAACTATTTCGGCATTAAGATGCTTCGAAGGTACTGTAAAAGGACTTGAGAGCAATGCACAGACACCAAAGAAAGTGAGAAAATATAAAAAAGAAATTAAAAATTAAAATTAAAATTAAAGGAGTGCGGCGGAATGTCCAACTACTGTATTCAGCGTATCGATAAGAAGAGCGGAGAAATGAGGTACGTATTGTGTTTGTTTTTTCTTAATCCCCATTTATTTGTGTAATCCTCCTTTTGCGGAGAGAGAGAGAGAGAGAGAGAGAGAGAGAGAGAGAGAGAGAGAGAGAGAGAGAGAGAGAGAGAGAGAGAAGGCACTACTGTAGAAACAAGGGCATGTTTGCTCAAATCGTTCAAATCATAATAGGTTTCCGTCAGGATTGTTGTTTACGTTACGTCATATCCAGGAAGATAAGAATAATAGAGTTTGATGGTCAGTGGGATATACCGTAAATGCTCTAATAGAAGACCACCGCCGATTTCTGAAAGACACCCCCTTTCAACCTTTTTTGTACTGAAATCGTAATAAACAAGTGTCTTCGAGGCAACTTCTGAAAAATCAGAAATTTTCAAAAAATACTGGCAATGTAACGTTTTCAATATGGGTCTGTTTCCGAAGTGATCGGAAACTTGACAGCCGACCTCCAGACATCCGAAAATGGTCTAAATGGCCAAAAAGCAACCGAAAAAAACGTTTTTGTATATCTTATTGACCGGTACTCTATACGTTGAGCAGGTAATTTCTGACGTCATCTTGACTGAAATCAATAATTTTGTGTCTAATGTTTTTTTCTGTTTCAGAAAACTGATATATAATCACTACGATTGATCACAGAGCTTCTTCTTTTTTTTCACTGAGTTTTTTCACAGGGTTGCTTCGAAATTGTTTCAAGTTAAATATAAACATAAAAATTGCACTATTGAAAGCTCTGTTCGTTACACTTTGCTAAATATTAATCACAGAGAAGACAATGAATTTATTAATTGAATAATTCCCAAATAAATACAGCAATAAATGTTCCAAATATCTTGTCCCGTTTTCCAGACGCGAATGCAGTTCGTGGAGCGATGAACATAGTATGGAGGAGAAGTGTCCAGTAGGTTTTCCAGTCCAATTTCAGATAACCCGTTCTTAATTTCAGATGGCTGGATGTCACTTCCAAACGAAGGATACCTCGTTCTGTTGCTGTCAATTTGATGAGTGTAACGAGTGGAAGGGAGAGTCAGTTTTTTTTGAAGAACTGTAGATTTTAGAAGTTCTGGGTTTTGATCCCTCCTAAAGACCATTTCTTTTCAGCGGAACCGAGTTCAAGGCTGGAGAAACTCAAGTGAAGTCAGCTGTGCCAAGTGCTCCGAAACTCGGCGACGTCATTATGCCAACTGCCGCTTCCCGTAAGAATGTTCGTGTGTCACTTTTCAGATCTAAAAGTAAATACTGTCTAGATTTCCAAAATTCAGGAAACGGAAGAAAATAATTATTCGCTTTCAAAATCATTAAGATGTCACACTGTTTCATAAAGATCTAACCAGAGTTGAAACAATTTCGAAACAGTAATTTTTTGAACAAATTACTGTTCCAAAATGTTAGTGAAACTCAATGAACATCCTTTTTTGATTTCACTATTCATCGTACAAAAAAAAAAGAATTTCAGAAAAGTGATGACACCGTTCGTATCCCAACAACTCCATCTCCGACCCGGAAGAGCAGTCTTGTCGAACTTCCATGAAAATTGATTTTTCAAATTGATGAATAGAATAAACGTTTTTGTATATGTGTTCTATGAAATTTCTGAAAACTGACCGCAAAAGTCTTATGAAAAATAATCTAGAAATTCTTTTCATATACGTCCCCTTTTGGTGACTTTTGGTGAATAATGAGTGTGTTTTTTTCAGTGGAACCGAAAGCAAGGCTGTCAGAATTTATTGCCCATTTGTTTAAAAATTTAGTAAACGGATGAAAATAATGCTTTTCTTTCATAATACTCTGGCACTTGTATTGTTTCGTAAACTTATATTGCAACATTATATTGCAACATGTCTGGAAACTGTATACTAGAAGATTGGAACTGTATTAATTAACAGCTTTCAAGCTAGAAATTCATTTTTGATCCTCGATTGACCCCACACTGTGACTTTTAACTTTGAGCCAAGTTATCTCGGTTTCTGTGAAAGATATCAAAAAATAGTTGACTGTCAAAACGTTACTAACATTACGAGGAACATTTCATTAACAGACACATTTTTGATATCTCTAACAGGAAACGAGATAATCAGGTTCGAAGGAACGCTCTTTTTATGGAGTTTCACAGATTTCAAAGGAAACAATTCAAATGATATTTTAACGTGATGAAAAAATAATTAAAAAGAAACCCCGTAGCGAAAATTAGAAATTTAAAATTCTAAAATAAACGACAACGTGAATTGGTCCAGAAACCATTGACCTTTGGGAGAGCAATATAAAAGAAGAGGAAAATGAAAGGAACAATCAGTTCTCACCTTCTCTGGACTCCAGAGAAGGTGACCCGGGGATCCTGGGTCCTAGGTCCACGGTCCTAGGTCCTGGGTCCTAGGTCCTGGGTCCTGGATCCGGGTGATCTGGATCCGGGTGACCCGGATCCGGGTGACCTGGATTCGGGTGACCCGGATCCGGGTGACCTGGATCTGGGTGACCTGGATATGGGTGACCTGGATCCGGGTGACCTGGATCCGGGTGACCTGGATCCGTGTGACCTGGATCCGTGTGACCTGGACCCGGGTGACCTGGACCCGGGTGACCTGGATTCGGGTGACCTGGATCCGGGTGACCTGGATTCGGGTGACCTGGATCCGGGTGACCTGGATTCTGGCGACCTGGGTTCGGGTGACCTGGATTCGGGTGACCTGGATTCGGGTGACCCGGATCCGGGTGACCTGGATCTGGGTGACCTGGATCTGGGTGACCTGGATCTGGGTGACCTGGATCTGGGTGACCTGGATCCGGGTGACCTGGACCCGGGTGACCTGGATCCGGGTGGCCTGGATTCGGGTGACCTGGATTCGGGTGACCTGGATCCGGGTGACCTGGATTCGGGTGACCTGGATCCGGGTGACCTGGATTCTGGCGACCTGGGTTCGGGTGACCTGGATTCGGGTGACCTGGATTCGGGTGACCCGGATCCGGGTGACCTGGATCTGGGTGACCTGGATCTGGGTGACCAGGATCTGGGTGACCTGGATCCGTGTGACCTGGATCCGGGTGACCTGGACCCGGGTGACCTGGATCCGGGTGGCCTGGATTCGGGTGACCTGGATTCGGGTGACCTGGATCCGGGTGACCTGGATCCGGGTGATCTGGATCCGGGTGACCCGGATCCGGGTGACCTGGATTCGGGTGACCCGGATCCGGGTGACCTGGATCTGGGTGACCTGGATCTGGGTGACCTGGATCCGGGTGACCTGGATTCGGGTGACCTGGATTCGGGTGACCTGGATCCGGGTGACCTGAATTCTGGCGACCTGGGTTCGGGTGACCTGGATTCGGGTGACCTGGATTCGGGTGACCTGGATCCGGGTGACCTGGATTCTGGCGACCTGGGTCCGGGTGACCTGGATTCTGGCGACCTGGGTCCGGGTGACCTGGATCCGGGTGACCTAGACCCGGGTGACCTAGATCCGGGTGACCTGGATCCGGGTGACCTGGATCCGACTGACCTGAATCCGGATGACCTGGATCCGGGTGACCTGGAACCGGGTGACTTGGATCCGGGTAACCTGGATCCGGGTGACCTGGGTCCGGGTAACCAATCGAACCCATTGATCTTACTATATACTTTTGAAATCATAATTTTTATAATAAATAAATGTAACATTTGCTGCATACAGTGCGTCCAATAAGTTTAGGACCCCCCTATATTTCTGCCGTCTGGCCAAAACTAGAATAGTTATCAAAAATCTGTGAATGCAGTTCGATTCCAAATGTGAAATAACCCCTGGAACCAAATGTTGGCTATCCCACCATTTTTGGTCCATGAGTACCGCCAAAAAGACCCTTTTTCAACCGTCCAATAAGTTTAGGACCCCCCCTGAAATTTTCGAAATTTTGAAAATTTTTTGTCGATTTTTCGCTTTTTAATTGAAAATAACTTTCGAATTCGAGCTTTTTTCGTACATTTTCATAAGTATTTCGAAGAATTTCGATATTTTGTCGACTTTCGAAATCCTCACTTTTGCTCATTTTTCGGGTTTTTTTTGTAAAAATGACCAAAGATGTTCGAAATTCAAAAAAAATGTAGGAAATGGGCATGGAACATACAGAATAAGATGTCTAGAAGTGAATTCAGGTACTGAGAGCTCATTCAGAGGCTTGATTGGATGCAGACACTAAGATAATCCTGACCACCCATGTATCACCTGTGTGAAAATGGCAGTGTGGTAAATCAAGAGAAAGGTGTCTTAACGGTCTAGAACCCACTATATGTGCACTTAATTGATGGGAAATCATCAAATAAGTATTTTCCAATGTTGTCTAAGCTTGTTATGCCCACGATGCCTCTGTGGCGAAGCATCAGTTGATCAGTGGTGATACATCTGATGGGTGGTCAGGATTATCTTAGTGTCTGCACCCAATCAATCCTCTGAATGAGCTCTCAGTACCTGAATTCACTTCTGGACATCTTATTCTGTGTGTTCCATGCCCATTTCCTACAATTTTTTTGAATTTTAAACATCTTGGGTCATTTTTACAAAAAAACCCGAAAAATGAGCGAAAATGATGATTTCGAAAGTCGACAAAATATCGAAATTCTTTGAAATACTTATGAAAATGTACGAAAAAAGCTCGAATTCGAAAGTTATTTTCAATTAAAAAGCGAAAAATAGACAAAAATTTTTCAAAATTTCGAAAATTTCAGGGGGTCCTAAACTTATTGGACGGTTGAAAAAGGGTCTTTTTGGCGGTACGCAGGGACCAAAAATGGTGAGATAGCCAAAATTTGGTTCCAGGGGTTATTTCACAATTGGAATCGAACTGCATTCACAGATTTTTGATAACTATTCTAGTTTTGGCCAGACGGCAGAAATATAGGGGGGTCCTAAACTTATTGGACGCACTGTATTTTCATGTTTCTTTTAAGTGGGAAATCAAACATTCAGAAGAGCTGCCGAATTAGGAATTTCTGAATTTCGGAATTTCCGAATATATACCTTGAAAAAGTTTTCTCTGAAAAAGTGACGAAACCATTGCATAAGATTACGGGTACTGAAAGCCAAGCCCAGGAGGTTTAGCCCCGGAGGGGCATAAACCGACTGGTTGAAACTTAATGAGAATTCATTTTTTTGTTGCCATGGTCCATGGTATGTAATAAACGAATTACAGAAAAGTGAAGACACCGTTCGTATACCAACAACTCTAGCTCCAACCCGAAAGAGCAGTCTCGTCGAACTTCCATAAAACTTGATTTTGTATATTTATGAATAGAATGAACTTTTTTATATAACCAAATGTATTTTGTGAAACTTCCAAAAACTGACCGCAAATGTCTAATGAAAAAAAAATCTCGAAATTCTGTTCATATACCGCACACGTCCCCTTTTGGTATCTCTCAAAAATGAGTGTATTTTTTTCAGTGGAACTGAAATCAAGGCTGTCAGAAGCTATTATCAATCTGTTTGGAGGTTCAGAAAACGTTAGAAAATAATTTTTTTTTCAAAATAATGGCATCAAATTGTTTTATTCAAATTTATCAGGATTTGAAACAATTTCGAAGCAGTAATTTTCCAAAAAAAAATTGCTGTTTCGAAATTTTCATTGAAACCTAACGAAATTTCTATTTTTATTGGATTGCACGTTAACGTTATCGATGAATAGAATAAACTCTTTTTTAAAAAGGTATGCGGTGAAAAATTTTATTGATCTATTTTGTGTAAAAATCTATGTAGATTCTCATAAAAATGAAGAAAAAATTCAAAAAAATTCTTAAAATACGAAAAACCGCGTCGAAAGCGACGATGTATCCGGTGGCCGAGTGTGAGTTTTCTAGGCCACCCGCCCTCGAAATTTGAGGTATTATTGTTTTTCAGTGTTTTTTTCATAATCTTGAAAAGACTTCATTATGTTTTTGTTAATTTCTCCAAGATATGGCGAAAAGTTTGGAAAAAAATATGAGAAAACACTGAAAAACGATAAAAATTCAAATTTCGCGCGCAGGTGGCCTAGAAAACTCACACTCGGGCACCGGATACATCGTCGCTTTCGACGCGGTTTTTCGTATTTTAGGAATTTTTTTGAATTTTTTCTTTATTTTTATGAGAATCTACATAGATTTTTACACAAAATAGATCAATAAAATTTTTCACCGCATACCACCTTTAAAAGTATTTTATTGGTTTAAAAGAGTGTCGGCGGGCAGGAATATTCGGAATGACCTTTTCGGAGTTTTTCGGAATGTCGAAAATTCCAAACAGACTTTGAAAATGAAAAAAATTGGAAGTAATTATTCAATAAAAATTTTTTCACGACGTGCCGTATCTTTATTCCGAAAATAAGCTTCGAAAAAATTCCGGATCAGAATTTGATTCCGAAAAATCTTCAAACATATCTCGGTCGAAATTCCATGCGGGTCACTTTTTTTCGGAATTCTGCTCCGAACATCCCTAGTGGGCGTGGTCAACGATCCCCTTAATGAAAACTACCGTAACCTAAAATTTGTTGCCTTTTTTCTCAATTATTTATGCTTCTCGACAAATTTTGTGTTTGAAACCTCAAAACTAGAAGAATGAAAATGCTTCAAATTCAAAAAATTACCGGAAAACGGATGAAGCCGAGAAAAAAATTGCTAATTACAGTAGTTGGGCCGTGGTAGCGGCTACCAGATTTTCTCTTCCACGGCTCCGATTTTTGCATACAAAACAAATTTGTTTTGAAATCATTTTTTAAAGTCCTGACCAGAGTTGACATCTTTCCAAAGCAGTAAAATTTTCAAAAATTACTGTTTCGAAATGTTTATTGAAAATTGATAAAAATTAACTTTTTTGATCCCACTGTGGAAGACGCATTTCAGAGAAATGATGACACCGTTCGTATCCCAACAGCTCCAGCTTCGACTCGAAAGAGCAGTCTTGTCGAGCTTCCATGAAATTTGATCTTTAAAATTGATGAATATAGTGAACTCTTTTTTAATTATGGCAGGTAAATTGTACGTACCAATCACCTGAAAACTCTAGTGAAAATATATCAACAGGTTGAAACAGGAATCAACTCATCGCCTAGACACACTCCATATGTAGCTCACGCCATTTGGTACTCTGATACTTTATCACTCTTTCCATTTTCCGTGATTTCTATTCCACTATCTATATGTCTCTTTCCTTGCAAAAATAGGCATAGTTAATCAACCAGGAAATACTTTGAAAACTCTGACTTTGCCCCCATCGTTGTCTTATCAACAATTCAATTTCCCATAATCTGATCATCGCTTCTTCATAAATTTCTCCAACTGATGAGTCTGTATAAAAACGTGGTCTCGTTGTCTTTCACTCCTTATCACCTCAATTTTTTACGGAAAAGTGGTTGATCGTCCGGTTGCTTGGAATACACTAGACTAGGATGCTCAAAGTGTCCTCTTTTTTATTGTTATTTTTGGGACTAGCTGGATTTTCCAGTTTTGAAGCAAGTGAGTTTTGGTTGAATTTTTGGAGAATATCAGGGGCTTTCACCCACCAATAGTCCAGAAAGTTTCAACCGATAATTTCGACGAATTTTGAGAAGTATATTTACAATTTGTAACTTTTAAAGTTTGTCCTGCCAAAACTTCAACTCTAGTTATTTTTGGATTGCGGAGAAAACAACAGAGCATTATAATTTCACACCTAACTCAGCTAACATAAAGTAGCTGAAACAGATTTTTTTCTAGAAATTTGTGTGCTCAAAAAATGAACCATAAATTATTCCAGAGTCCTTGCCATGCTCTCAAGTACAAAAAGACCATGGAATCGTCTGCAGATGCAACGCCACCTACTGTGATACCATTGAGCCTCCAGGTACAGTAACCGCTGGAAAAGCTGTAGTTTATACAACTTCGAAGAAAGGAAAACGAATGGATAGAACCGAATTAAAGCATTCATCGTCTTCTAATGGTGAGTAGGATTTTTAGTTTAACCAGCATGCTGGCTGCTGCGCCTTCGGCGCAATTTAATATTTTCATTGGTTCTTTGCTCCTCTCCTCACTTTTCGATTTTTCTTTCTCAAGGAGAAGAACATCTACTCCTTCCCTCCCCCCCCCCCTTCTCTATGTGGCCGCAAGGCGTAACTGGGTGCGTGCGCAGTCTTCGGGCGACAGGTCCCGGGTTCAGTTTTGGCTGCGGCCAACTCCTTCTTTAAAAACCCAAAAGTCCACAGACTGACATGACGACCAACAGACGCGTCTAGCGTTTTATATATAACAAGGGAAGTCGTTTTAGGTAAGGGTTGAGAATTTGCTCATTTTTTGACATTGGTTAGTTCACGCCCTTGTAAACCTCCTGTCAAAATCTGTATATGCACTTTTTCCAAAAATGCTGAAAATTTTCGTCTGAAAGTTTCCAAATCCTTAACCATGGGACGCCTCACTTTCCTCTGCTAATTCACCTCCCGGCAACTCCAGGGAACACCGCTCATATGAACCCCCGCGCGCTCTATTGTTTTCAGTGACGAGGTGGCCGACTGGTAGTGGGCTGTGTTAGTAATCTGAAGGTCTGGGGTTCGATCTCGGCAAGGTTTTTTCTTTTTTGTTTCTTTTTTTAATGTTTTCTTTCAAATTAAAAGCAGAAACTTGAGTATTTTTTTTTCAAAAAATTTATTATCAAAAATTAGCAACATTTATGGTGGGAAATCACAAAGTCAGAGAAACAATAATATTTTGAGCAGTACAAGCAAGTAATGAAAGAAGTGTTTCTGCATGCTGGCTCAGAGCATCTCTGGGCGACATCTTTTGGGAACAATTGCTCGGAAGGGCTCAGAAATACTGGAGGACGACCAACGTCATAGCCAGATGCATGCCAAGCATACTGGACCCAAGGAACCAGCTTCGGATTTTGAAATTGCCAGTAGACAAGCGCAAGCATCTGGAGCGTCGGGTCCCGAGTGTGAATCTTGTATTTCGGATATTCCAGTTGTGCCTGACCGAAGATCCTCTTCACCACTTTCTTGAAAGCTCCGAATATGCCGACGTCGCACGGCTGCACCATACCGGTGCAACCGGCTGGTATCACCATTTTCCTTACATTGTATCCAGAAGGCGTCACGGAATCTCTGGCACTGTTGTCGACCCACCCGACCCAGGAATCGCAAACGAAAACCATGTCGTCCGGCATCGAAGAGTGAAAAAGCATGTCCTTGTAAAACAAAACCGCATGCTTTTTCGTCATTATGTGTGATTGTCCACAAGTGACGTAGAGGTTATCAGCAGTGAAATGTCCCTTTCTAGGGAACTTGCCTCCTGGCTCTTTGAGCTGGACATACAGCTTTGGATGGAGCTCCCCTGCTGCCGAAGCGAGCACTGTGACAGTCAGTGAATGTGTCGTTGCGGCAACGGTCGGCACCACGCATTCCACTCTCTTTGATCCTGTCCTTGCATGGGTCCTGGCAGTGTGCATAATGAGCTGGAAACCGCTCTGATCGGCGTTCCAGACACTGGATGGATCCCGAGCAGCGAGCACATTGTTGACATTCTCGACAAAATCACTTGCTTGATCCTCCAAATCCTGCTTTGATTGATGGCGAACCACCGATACGAACTTGGTGATTTTTCTAGAGCTAATCCGATTTGCACGCTTCCAGTCATTGAGCCACGATTTTGATGGGGTAAATTTTATATCAAGATTGTGTGCTTCAATGATTTGGGCGATGAAGAAACGCAATGTGTCGTCGTGCATTATCGATCCTTTGCGAAGGTGGTCTTCTACAATCTCAGCCAGCCGATCGGAAATAAAGCGGAGGTTTTGAAGTCGATTAGCCTTATATTCACCTAGAAAATAATTCATATTGACGGATCTAATCAGTTACCACTAACTAACCTGTCTTTTCAATTTCTACAATTTTTTGCAGATGATTGATGTTCTCAATAAACCGGAATCGGCGCTTCATAGTCTCAAAAGATGGTCTTTTCCTGGAGCCGTTGTTGTTGAAGCCATTGATGGATCCATAGAATGCAACGGCTTCCTCCACTTTTTCTTTAGAAACAAAATTCCCTTTTGCAAATTGAATAACATTTGGTTGTCCTGGGAGAGTTTCATAGAGTGGGGCTCGTGCTTCATCGTCTTCTGGATTCCAGTCTGGATCCTTAACATCATCATCAAATTGTTCGAATTCGTCGAATGTGTCCACAGTAGTCACTGCATACTCGGCTTGACCCAGAATGTCCATGATAGCGTGCGCCATTGCAATATCCTTTGCATTGAGACGATGCCGTTTAGGCAAGCTTTTGAGGCAGGCCAACGCATATTCCAAAATAGCTATTCCCGAAGTCATCTAAAAATTTACTGTGGCATAAATGATGTAAAACAAATTCAAAAAGATTGAAAAATAGAAATGAAAAAGTAAAATATGTTGTAAAACCGCCTTTTATAGTGGTTTTGGAGAGCTCCAGAAGTTTCAGTCCCATATTTTGTCATATGTCCTGCACATCAAACCTTGAATGAAATCATTTAAAAATTAAAAAAAAATTAAAATAAAAGGAAAAAAAACACATTAAAAAAAGAAACAAAAAAGAAAAAAACCTTGCCGAGATCGAACCCCAGACCTTCAGATTACTAACACAGCCCACTACCAGTCGGCCACCTCCCCACTGGAAACAATAGAGCGCGCGGGGGTTCATATGAGCGGTGTTCCCTGAAGTTGCCGGGAGGTGAATTAGCAGAGGAAAGTGAGGCGTCCTATGGTTAAGGATTTGGAAACTTTCAGACGAAAATTTTCAGCATTTTTGGAAAAAGTGCATATACAGATTTTGACAGGAGGTTTACAAGGGCGTGAACTAACCAATGTCAAAAAATGAGCAAATTCTCAACCCTTACCTAAAACGACTTCCCTTGTAAGGAAGATAATAACTGTTCTCATGGAATGGATACATGAAAACGCTATTGAGCATAAAAGATGCCTGAAACGGCGGAATTACATTTAAGTGCGAATCTGCGTTTTTAAAAGATTTTCGCGACACATCACTTACAGAAATCTTTAAAACTTCTTACGTTATAGCTGAAACTGAGAAAACATATTTTTCCGCTTCGAAAAGCCCATTCAATGGAATTTTAAAAGGTTTATAACTTTGTCGAAAAGTTTGAACGAGTACCAGCAGGCAACATATCAAATTTGATTTTCTCGTTGACAACAAGGTTTTGTTGTAGAACAGTATTTTAGCAGTTTCATGGTTACCGTATTATGTTTCACATTTGAAAGCAAACTTGATAGACACATTCCACGTTCTATGTACAATCGTGCTTCTGAGATTTACTACTGTTGTTCGAAATCAATGAACGTTTAGAGCAGATATAGTTAAATTATTCTTAAATGCGCAACAGCTAGCTACCGTATCTTTTCTGAGTCTATTTTCAATATTGTTCTTCTATTTTCTCAATTTTTCGACAATTGTCATCCATATAATGAGCTTTTTTCTGATTTGCATTTAAAAAAGAAACTCGTCAAAAATATAGGGAAATAAATGTTTAAATAGGTAAAACGAATACGGTAGTTCGCCCTCGTTGCATAGCGAAACAATACATTTCCAGTTCCATGGTTACCGTATAATTTCTCATATTTGGAAACACATTTAATAAACATAGTCAAAGTGGAAGTTATTTTCTGTGCGTTCGCTTCTATTTCACATTTAGATTTGCAAAGATAATTTTAGGTTCTGGTTTGACTACTTTTTTCTGGTTATGAATATCTGTAAAAATAGGGTTTGTTTGCTAACCGACTATCGAGTAACTATCAAATTTTTTCGTAAAATAAGTTCATTGAAATAGTAGAAAAACATAAACTACAGTTGCACTATTTTTCAAAAGATTTACCAAAAGTGTTCACAAAGAATATGCGATCATTACAGAAATAATAAACATACTGTTTCCATTTCATTTGAAGTTTCATACCCATATTGAACGTTTTATTCACAATAGAAACTACCTCTGATTCCAGCCAAAACGAAAGTGTACGTCAATGGAACTCAAACCTACCAACAAATCATGGGATTCGGTGCTGCCTTCACTGACGCTGCTGGAATCAACATGCTGACTTTGCCTCAAGCGATGCAGGATCAAATTATTCAGCAGTATTTTTCTGATGATGGTAGACCCCTATCAATCTTTGGTTCCTCCTGTGATTTTTGAGTTTTAGGCCTTGGTTACGTCTTCGGAAGAGTTCCAATGGCTTCTTGCGATTTTTCAACCCATGAATATAGTTATGCTGATTCTCCATTAGATTTTCAGCTAACAAAATTCAACTTGACCATGGAAGATTTCCAGTACAAAATTCCTTTCATCAAGAAGGCAATGGCAGCTTCGAATGGAAAATTGAAGCTGTTCGCTACTCCATGGAGCTCTCCTGCGTGGATGAAGACGTCGGGACGGATGATTGGAGCAGGAGAATTGATTGGAGATCAAAATGGAAAATATTATCAGACATGGGCACAGTATTTTGTCAAGTAAGAATCAGTTTGAGAAATTATCACTAAAATTGATCGAATAATGTTGAACATTTATTTGAAACAAATTACTTTCTAATTGAAACAGAAAAAAAATATTTCAGATTCTTCGAAGCCTATCACGCCCAAGGAATCGACTTCTGGTCTCTGACCCCTCAAAATGAGCCAACTACTGGAATCGATCCTTTCTGGAAGTGGCAAACTCTGTACTTTGATGCTTCAATGGAGCGTAATTTTATCAAGAAACTATTGGGACCGGCATTGGCTGCCAATCCAATCACCAAGAATATGAAAATTATGATCAATGACGATCAGAGAATCAATTTGCCGCATTGGCCGAAAGTTGTGAGTCTCTTTTTTAAAAATTTTGCGGTAAAATAACAGGAATTCGTTTTTTTCAGTCTTTACAATAGTTTTGAAACATTAAAAATTTTTAAATTTCCACAGATCCTCTCCGATCCAATGGCTGCACAATACGTCAATGGAATCGCGCTCCATTGGTATGAAGATTTCATAGATCCCGCTACCGTAGTCACAGAAACCCACAATCTCTATCCGGACTATTTCATCTTGGCCACTGAAGCATGCGCTGGGTATGAGCCAGCATTAGGACCGAAATTGGGGTCCTGGTCTAGAGCTGAGCAATATGCAAATGATTTGATTAAGGACATTGGAAACTGGGTGGCAGGATGGGTCGATTGGAATTATATGCTCGATTTGCAGGGTGAGTTGATTTTTGAAGTAAGCTTTTTCAAAAACTGGACTTCATAGTTTCGCAAATTATCTCAGATTAGATTGTGCCAATTTACAAGGTTCCGCCTATTGAACGTAATCGGACAAGACCAAATTTCTCCTAATCTAGTTGGATTTTCAAAACCAGAAACAAAAAACATCAAATCAACTAACATTGTTACTACATCTACAAAACACCCATTCGAAACTGTAAAAAAAATTTCCAGGCGGTCCAAACCTTGTCAAAAACTTTGTCGATGCGACCCTCATTGTGAATTCTACTGCTCAAGAATACTACAAACAACCAATTTGGCATGTTATGGCTCAATTCAGCAAGTTTATCAAACCAGGAAGTACTCGGATTCAAACAACTATTATCGAGAAATCTGTTGATGTGGAGGGTCTCTCCTTCCTGAATGCAGATGGAACCAAAACGGTGGTTTTGTTGAATAAGAATGAGGTCAGCTTTCGAAATGGTCAACGCAATTTTTATTTATTAAACTTTTAAAATTTCTAATCGAAACAGAAAATTTCAGGTACTCGATTTCGAGGTAGCAGTAAGTGATGTCTCCGCACCAAATGTCATCTATGATTTGACGATTCAAGCCAATTCTTTAGTCACTATTGTGTATAAATGATTCCAACAAAAATAAAGTACTTAATAATGAGCTTAATAGTTTGTGTGCAAGTCACAGGTATGAAAACTCGGTGCCACGGACAAGACAAACTTTGTGGGCAAAGGTCCGTGAACGATGGGGTTATTTGATTTTCACCGACTTTCGGCGATTTTTATGTTATTTCTTCCCTGCTGGACTGGCGGTGCGCCTTTGATTAGTTTTTCGACCGCAAGATTCGTCACCACCAGACAAGAATAATACAGCAAAAAAGTTTCCGAATAACGACGTAAATCGTGAAAAAAAAACGGAATTTTTCAGTACGGTAGTTACCGGTTTGCTTCTAAAGTAGTAGTATTAGCTTTTTCGCAAAATCCTCTAAAAACTTGGAGAAACAGTAAAAATTGAATTGTTCGACCAAGCAAGTCACAAACGCCATTTCTCTTCTCCCAATGCTTTCTCTTTCTCTGTTTTCCTCTCTGCACTTTTGTTGTGTATGCACTCTGACCGATAAGTAATACGTGACTGCTTGGCGCAATGGTAGCGCGTTCGACTCCAGATCGAAAGGTTGGGCGTTCGATCCGCTCAGTGGTCAAACTTTTTTTTTGCCTTTTTTTTTGGTTTCACAAAAAATTCAGAATTCACTAGGGAGGTCTTTTTAGGAAGGCTTTCAGAATTTTCTTATTTTTTGACAGGGGTTAGTTCAAGCCCTCAAAAAGCCACTGTCAAAATCTGTATATGCACTTTTTCCAAAAATGCTGAAAATTTTCGTCTGAAAGTTTCCAAATCCTTAACCATTGCAAGCCGCTTTTTCCTCTGTGAAATCGCCTCCTGGCAACCTCCAGTGAACGCCGCTCACATGTACGCCTTTGCGCTCTTTAGTTTTCAGCAGCGAGGTGGCCGAGTGGTTGTGGGCGCGTGTGGTAAAACTGAAGGTCTGGGGTTCGACTCCCTCCTTTTGAAATTATTTTTTGCTTTTTCAAATATAATTCCTAGGCACCCTTTTTAGGCTCCAAACGTGTTTTTAGCCCGAATGTTTGAGTTTTAGCAGATTTTCATATGTTGAGAAGCAGAATTTATCAATTTTTTCAAAGTTAATTTTTTTCGGAAATTTCGAAGTTTTTGGTGGTCAACTCCATGCGAAATTTTCGATGAAATTTTTTTGTTTGAAATCTCTCAATTTTTTCACAGAATGTTACTTTGTGAGTTCATATTCGTTCCTCATGTTTTTCTCGACATTTTTTGATCCAAAACAATGCGAAATCACTCAAAGTTCACTGTCATCTTTTGATATCGGATCATTTCAATCACTGTTTTTCGACATATTTTGAGTCGAAAAGGGGCGAGAAAAGAATGAGAAACGAATATGAACTCACAAAGTAACATTCTGTGAAAAATTGAGAGATTTCAAACAAAAAAATTTCATCGAAAATTTCACATGGAGTTGACCACCAAAAACTTCGAAATTTCCGAAAAAATTAACTTTGAAAAAATTGATAAATTCTGCTTCTCAACATATGAAAATCTGCTAAAACTCAAACATTCGGGCTAAAAACACGTTTGGAGCCTAAAAAGGGTGCCTAGGAATTATATTTGAAAAAGCAAAAAATAATTCCAAAAGGAGGGAGTCGAACCCCAGACCTTCAGTTTTACCACACGCGCCCACAACCACTCGGCCACCTCGCTGCTGAAAACTAGAGAGCGCAAAGACGTACATGTGAGCGGCGTTCACTGGAGGTTGCCAGGAGGCGATTTCACAGAGGAATGAGCGGCTTGCAATGGTTAAGGATTTGGAAACTTTCAGACGAAAATTTTCAGCATTTTTGGAAAAAGTGCATATACAGATTTTGACAGTGGCTTTTTGAGGGCTTGAACTAACCCCTGCCAAAAAATAAGAAAATTCTGAAAGCCTTCCTAAAAAGACCTCCCTTGTCAGAGTGCAAAATCAAATTTATTAATGTAATATACAATTTCTTAAATTTAAAGAAACCCGTTTAACAAATGAAGAAAACCCTAATTGTTCGTAGTCGACCTGAAGTGGTATTAAATTTGGAATAGCTACATTGTAGATTCATCATTTTTATCCATGAGATCCGGCTCCGACTTTGGTCAATGATGCTGAATTGAGACAAACCTCGGAGCCCATGGCAGAGATGTTTCGGAACATTCCACAGCACGCGATTTTACCGTGTCTGGAAATTTATTCATGACAGTGAAAAGAAGAATTAAATTTCTAAAAAGAACCCAGAATATAAGAAAGGATTTCGAAACAGTAAAAAAAATTTAACTTACTCAAAAGTCATTTGTCTCTGTTGTTCCAAAAGTTGCGCCTCTTCACTCCAAAGTTTCGCGTAGCACGGAGCACTGAATTCACTTTGGAGCATTGTCTGCATTGCGGATACGGTAGCAGCCACTCCACCCAATGTTGCGAATACTGAAATTAAAGAGGTTTCGGAATCATCGGCGTATCCAATATTCAAAAAACGCCATTCAACTATAACTGATGAATTTGAAACAGAAATTTTTTTAAGATTTGAATTGAGAAAAGAAAACCAAAACTAACCTAAAATCAGAATATTTGCCAATAATTTGATTTTATCCGAGTTTTGGAAGATCTCCTTAATTGAGATTTTCTCCTCTTCCTCTTTGTTTTCTCTCTTTTTACGAATTGTTGTTAGTGATAAATTGAACAGAATCGGAAGGACCAAAGCCATCAAAGTGATTGTAGAACCTCCGACTAGATCCAAAAGAACTCCAAAATTTGGTACAGATTCGGCAACAAAGACGACAGAGATCATAACAAGGGCACGGGATACAATTCGTTGCCAACCAAAGTCTAAAAAATGATAATTGGAGGTCAGGGTCCCAGTTTTTCTGGACGCTTACCATGAGACATATTCAAAACCTCTTCGAATTCTTGATTCAATGGATTAAAGGTGATAGTGAGAGCCAGAGAGACATGAAGACTGATGAGAAGATTCACGGTAGTTTGAATGTTGATATTCTGAAACTATTCACTAAGAATTTGAATTTAATGACATCCAACACAAACCTGAATCGATGGAATAATCGAATCTGTTAATGAACTTCCATAGACAAAATATCCGCTCATTGAAACTGGCAAATAGAAAATGAAGATGATAATGAATGCAATAATGACACTTCTCGAGAAATGATGAGGCTTTTTCATGTCATGTTGAATGGTTGGGAATGCACAATGACCTCCATAAGAGAACATGATTGTACCGAAAGACATTAAAGTTTTTGGAAGATTGAATGGTGGATAGAAGACGTCCTTATTACAAACTTCGTAGTCTTTCACTGATCCGATTATAATTAAAACTACGGATACTGTAGTTGATATCATGGCAGCTACCACAGCATACCAGAAGTCTTTAGGGGATTTTGGAAGGGTGAATGGGAAGACGAGAAGTCCGACGATAAGAATCATGTAACAGAAGCTGACATGAGTTCCGAAGTTTGCGTGGAGCATGTTTTCTCCGTTTTTGGCAGCAAGGAGAACGAAAACAACGGCTGTTCCGAATTGAGTCACTTGAAGGATTGCAGAGACGAAGTGACTGAAATTTATGTTTTTTGAATGATATCTAGTTAGTTGTAATGCTGATCAGACAGGATTGATATTAGCAATACACTGTCCAGACTTGAAAGCAGTCTGAAACAGAAAAAAAAACACAACTGTTCTAGACGGGCCTTCCGAGAGGACTTGGTATTTAAAAACCTAGATTTTAAAATGGGCTTTTATTAGATGGGGGATTCAAATAGTAGTGGGCTTATTAAAGGAGGAATATTAGAGGAAATTCAGAGGTTCAGAGAAAACATATAAAAAATTCGTTAAAACACACTTTTCACTCAAAAACTTGCAGAAATTAAACATTAGGATGGCAGGATACAGGTTTAACGGTATTGAAAGAACATTTCCCAAAACGAATCATCTGGGCCGCCTTATAGTAAGTTTATGACCTTGTTTCTAGACTACAAACTTTGGTGGCCTAGGAAATTCAGCCATGTCAATTTCGGCAAGAATTAACACCTTTTGTAACTTTCAACAAGAGTTTTTTTTCTCGAACCCCGATTTTTCAAAAGTTTTATTTTCTAAAAAAGGGACCTTCTCACCTATACTGACCTATTCAAAAAACACTTTTCCTCTTCCACTTTAAAAATTACAGTTTTAACTTTTTCACAATTATCTTATACAGATTTTCTGACTATTGCTTCGACATTTCTCTGCTTTGACATTTCAACTACTTACGCAAACTTTGGTCCAATGGCTCGAAGTCCCATCGCTGGATACGGCTTTCTACAATGGTCCCTGTATTCCGGATACAATTCTTGAAGGATTATCCAATTTTCAGCCAACAACGTTCCAGTGTACGTGCATATAATTGCAGCGAGGAAAAGGAGAAATGCTCCGGTAACTGCTCCAGTGCTTACGATTGCCGTTGGAAGCGCAATTAGACCTCCACCAGCGGTTTCACCGACTATAAAGAGGGCGGTTACAAGGATCGACATCCCTTTTTCATTGATGTGACGTTGGTCCATGGCTGGAAACAAATATGGGTTGCTAAAACACAAGGGGAAGACACATTGAGATCAAGAAATTGGCAACAACATATGTCATTTTAGTGAAACTGTGAAGTTTCTAGAAGTATTTCATAGGAAAATGGGGAGGGAGGAAGTAAAAATGGGGGAGTCAAAGAATGAGGAAAAATAAAAACACTAGTGAATTTGAATATTTTAAAAATTGTGATCTTTGTGTTCAAAAAACACGGGAATCAAAGTATGCAGTATTTTAGAGGTGTAGTATTTTACAATCGAAGCAAGATTCAAATTTTCAGAACTATTTTTTTCAAGAAATGAAACGAAGCTTACGAACTCAATCAAAATTTGTTAATAACAAATGCCATTCAAACTTTTAATTGTAAAATTCACTAAAAGTTTGAATCAACACAGTTTCGAAACTGCGAAAAAATATCTCGAGATTTTTGGAATTTTGCCAGAAATACATCATAAACTAAACCTGCACTGTTAAATTAATGAACATTTGAAACTGAACTTTAATTTTTGAAAACCTTACCACCCATTGCTATTTAAAATAACACTTTTAAACGCTGCTTAATAAATAGCCATTACAATTTGAACATCAATAAGTAACTACTAAAAAAATAGGCGGAGCCTAATTCGTATCTTACAGTTCAGTAACTGAGTTTACACAAAAAACCCACGTAATACCGCTTATACACCTTCCTCTTCTCACTTTTAAAGTATCACTTTTGTCTGTGTGGCGTGTCAGAAAACAGGGGGCGGAGTCTAGCAGAAAGAACATAAAATCAAGACCACGAGGGGAGATATCGAGAAGGTCAGATAGAATGACTTTTTTAGGCTAGAAGTACTGTAGGAATTTTAATAGGTGAAAAATGCGACCACGTGACTGAATGGAATTTCAGAAGGTAGAATAAGGAAATGGGTCAGGTGATTCAGCGGGAGTTCAAAAAATTAGGAGAATTTTTTTGGCTGTTTGAAAAAATTCAATTAGTTATTAATGAATTATCAATACAGTATGGAAGTCTCATTTCCAAACCATTAAAGTTAGGTTACTGAGAATATTAAAAAAAAACAATGTTACAAAAACTTTTCGAAATACTTAGAAATTTGACTACGTTAGTAGGATTACCTCACCGTTTCTAACCCTGTGAGCTCATGAAAATTTCCTAATTTTCTAAATTCAAAGATTGATATTCAGGATATAGTCATTTCAGCTGACAATGAGGGGTCAAGAAAAATAAATCAACGAAAGAGTGACCAAAAAAAGAAGAATCTGAATGTTAATAGTTTTGATTAGGCGAATTCTCCCTATTTGTGTGTGGTTTGGTGGTCTCGAAACGTTGATGCTATTCGTAGAATTGGGTTGCAAGGACGGAACATTTTTGAACTTGGAACTCGGCAGTGAATCTCTTACTAGTCCCTTCCACAAAAATTGAACCATCGGCTGAATACCAAAAATTAATTTTTTCGAATGATAACTTTCGGAAACAGAACATTTGTTTAATTGAAAATGAGATATCCACAGCCCCAGAAGTTCCAAATGATCAGTTACAACTTGTTTTTTTCTTCATATGTACTTTTAGTTTTGAAAGATGTACAGACTAGCAAATACATACTTTATGTTTTCTAAAGAACCTGATTTGGAGGTGACTTTTGTAAATATTTATGAAAAGTTAAATCGAGAATCCGAAGATTGTATGAAAAAAATCTTCCAGAAAATACAAATTTTGTGAAACAGTGAAACCTCGGATTTTGTTGGATTTTTTCGACCTGATTTTAAAGGCGGTGGACAAGATAACTTTTGAAGTTAGAGTATGCATAATGATGTGACGGTGAACAGTAATCGGTGTTTACACTTTTCACTTTTCCCTGTTGCTACCGTACTACTTATTAGTTGGCAGTCGAAAGTCAGTAGCCGCCCCTAATAATTTACCAGCAAGACTCCTCAAGGTTTTTTGATATAAAATTACAAGACATATTTTTTACGATTTTCTCCCTTTTTTCACGACAATGAGATCTTTTCAAAGATATACCATTGTAACAATGATCTCGAAAATATTTTTGGAATTTCACAAATTTCAGAAATGTTAAATATTTGGAAAAAGTGATCTCTGCTATTTTTTGTTTAGTTCTCAGATTTACCTAATAAAATCTCCCGGTCTTCAGTTCAACGTGTCTCCTAGAAAAGCCATAAAACTCATTCTGATTCTCTCTTTCGAAAATTCGTTTGTTGAACAGAAATTCTTCTTTTTTTTCTTTCAAATGGGTTTTGAAAGTTAGATAAAAGAACTGACAAGTTTTATGATGATAAGTAACAATTGAAAAAGAGAAGAAAGAAAGAAGATCATGAGAACATGATAAGAATCAAAATGACAAGAATAGCGGAGGACAATAGAAAAAACGAACATTGAGTAGTAGAAGGCTAGAAGAAGAAGAAGAAAAAGTGTAAAAATTTTCAGAAGAGAGAGACGAAAATGTTGCAGAGGCTAATTAATTGTTGTAGTCTACTGTTTATAGAACAATCAGAAGAAAAATTGTAAGGGGAAAAATACATTTACTGTTTTATGATTGCGTTATGTAAGTTTCCATATTTCGTTTTTATAATTTCAATCCACATAGCCTATGGTATGGAATACCGCATTTCCTTTCATAGAAGAACCTATAAATTTCGAGTATTTCCAACAAAATCTACATTATTTTTGAATTCTCCCATTGGGGCCCGAAGTAATTTCAAAATTTTTTTCATATTTTTGTGTTTCACGATATTCTGAAAAGTCAAGCATTTCGACCGTACCCTTGATGTGGGAGTGCTATTCACGGCTTCAGTTTTCAATGATACAACGCCTTAAAAACTGATCACTCAAAATCAGTACTAATGTTTACGGATATCCCATCCCATTTCATGATTCTCAAAAACGAAATCAACGGAAGTGACCAGACTGATTTATTACCCTCTTGTCACTTTTCCATCACTTTTCGATCATATTTCATTTTGTTGATCATGTCGAAAAAAGTTACTAACCGGTTTATAATAACGATATGTTTTAGTTGTTACTTTCTGTTTAACACTGTAAAGAAAACTTTACAAGTACATATTATCAAAAAGGGGAATGTTCGAAGAATTTTCTTTTGAAAGATTACTGTTTCCGCGAAAAGCATTCAAGGGCAAGTTCTATAATACGCATTATTTAATAAATAGATTGTACCTAATTCAAATGAACGCTGAATACAAACTGAAAGAGTATCTCCGGAAAAAAACACGAATTTTGTTCTGATCCAAAGTTTCAGATCAACATGAAACCGGAAAAAACCAAATTGTTGAAATCCAAACGAATTTCTGACATCAGTAGAGACTCTCTACTAGGGAGCTACAGTACCAAACTAATAGCAAATGATGCCATAATGTTGTCTTGATTCTGTCAGTGGAAAATAGTCAAGTATTCCAAAAAATTTTTTATCGCTCTGAAAAGTTCAGATTATACCAAGCATAGGAATACATTAATTTTTGGTGAGGTATGCCGTCGGTAACCAAAACGTACCAAAAATGTTCAATTAAAACTGAAGTAAGAATTATGCCACTTTAAAACCGCGTTTCTGGCCTTTCATGTTTTCGTAAAGAAATTTTGTCAATGAAGCTGAGGCTCTAAACTTGTTTAGTACACTCTGAAACTTTTAGACAAATTGAATAATTTTGAAATATGGTTTGAATACTTGAAAAATAACTATTTTTCGCTGAAAAATGCGCAACATGGTAATGGAAGCCCACACTATACGCGCACTTTGAGCTTAATTATCTCGGTTTCCAATAAAGATATTATAAATTGATAGCCTGACAAAATATTCGTGATATTATTCTAAATAGTCTATCAGTTGACCACTTTTCGATATTTTTTGAAAGAACCGAGATAATTGAGCTCAAAGTGCACATGTAGAGGGGACGTTTCAAAGCAAATACGGTAGAATTTTTCCGGAACTGTATATTTTTCTGAAACATGACAGCCTACGGTCCGTTTTTTGGGTAGTATGGTAAAGTATTCAAAATGAAATGTAAACGCGTTCGGTAGTATACTGTAATAATAAAAAGAGTATACATACTGTAACTGCATTGCTGACTTGTGAGTCGTTACACAGCAGTGCTCTCACTATCAGAAGAAGTATGCCAAACTTTTTTGTTTAAAAATGGTCTCAGAGAAATAACGACATAAGCAACTCAATGAAAAATTTTATCAATATTGTGAAACAGTAAAAAATGTAAAACATGAAAACTTTAGAACCCGTAGTATCAACACTTAAAAAAAGAGAAAAAAGTACCCAGATGGACTTTAGACAATCTACATGACGTACAAAAAAGCAAAGTCCTTTTTTGTTGATTTTTTGAGAAGAGCGGGGGCGGTTTTTTGTGTCTCATCAACGTATTCTTCTACACTCATCAACTATGATAATCACGTGAAGAAAGAGAAGACGATCTAGTGAGAGTTTGTTTCTCACGGGGGCAAAAAATAATAAATGAGAATCTAGAAAAAAGGAAAAAAAAGAAGAAGAAGGAGCGTAAGAAGAAGAATATCCTAGTGTTTGAAAAGAAGGATAAAATGCATAAGAGAGAAAAAGACGAGGGAATTGACTCATTTTGCTCGGTTACTCTTCTATCTATTCGTAGAAAAACATTGGGATTCTTATAGCAAGAAGATTCTTTCTCCTCATTAGTTGAATTGGATGGGATGAAGAAGAAGATGGAGAAGATGGAAAGAGCAAAAAGGAGATTCTAGATTTTCACGATTTCCTTCTTCTTTGAATACTTCACAACGCCTCCGTCTTCCGTCCATTTTGCTGGTTGATCCGTGAAGAAGATGAAAGAGAGAATATTTGCCTGAAAATGGATAAATTTAAGGTTTCAAATTAAAGTTAAATAAATGCGACTCAAATTGAGACACTCAATATCCAATATCAATTTTGAAAATTATTGAAAATCAAATAAAGAAAAAATCTCATGTTTTCAAAATTCAGACTTCAACATTGAGTGAACTCTGTCAAAAAAAAACTCATTTTTTAGATTCTTCAAAAAACAAGGTGGAAAATTTACAATGGCTTACAGTCAAAAATTTTAGTTTCCTAGATTATTCGGAAGATAAGGAATGATTGGTGACAATGAATGACACCTAATAATCATTTTTTTGTGAAACAGAGTTTTGTTTTCTGAATGGTACAAATTTTCACAGGAAACAAAAATGTTCTCCGATTTTATAGAATTCTCCCCAAGAAAATACATCTTCTTCGAAAAAGTTGGTAATACTGATCGAGGATTTTTTATCGTATTTTTAGTTTTTGTTTCGACTTTTAAATTTAGGAAGATGTAATGGGGTTATTCAGGGAGTCGGCAAAAAAGGCAAAAAACTCCGCGAAAACTCGGAGAGTGAACCAATCTGGCTGAAACTTTGAGGAAAACTGGAGAAACTATAGGAAACAATTTGCCAAAGTTTGGGGTCAAAATGTCAACTTTGAAAATTTGTCTGAAATTCCAGCCAAATTTTCAAAGTCGATATTTTGACCCCAAACTTTGGCAAAATGTTTCCTATAGTTTTTTCCAGTTTTCCTCAAAGTTTTAGCCAGATTGGTTCACTCTCCGAGTTTTCGCGGAGTTTTTTGCCTTTTTTGCCGACTCCCTGAATAACCCCATAATAACCAATTACCAATGTTTATTAGAAGCGTTAGAAAAAAAAACGGTTCTCACAGCTTGTCGAAACAGATTTTCGTTTTTTAAAAATGCTAAAAATAGGACCGAAGAGAATATAGAAAAATCGTACGGTCTTTATTGTCGTTCAGTTTTTTTTTGCATACCACGGACTGGTGGCACTGAATCACACCTAATTATTACACTTTTGCGAAACAGAGTTTTTTCTGAATCATCCGAGAATTTAGAGGAAACAAAAAAGTCTGTCTGATTTGAAAGAAACTCCTCAATGAAAATACGAAAAAGTCTCACTTATCGGAGATTTTCATTGATTTTTAAGATTTTCGTGTTTCGGTTTTATATATTCAATGGAATGAAGAGAGCATTGTCCATAGTTGGAAAAAAGTGTTTCACCAATTTGTGGAAACAGATTTTTTTAAATAAAAATTTTAACAATAATTCCGAAGAGAATACAGAAAAATCATTAGGTGTTTTTGTCATGAAGTTTTCATGAAGGTTTTAATCCTAAGTTAGATTCCTAACTCAATGAGGATATAAACGAATAATGGGAACTTTGAAAGTTTATCGAAACATATTTTTTCGGAAAAGTTCTCGTAATTTTTTATTTATACTGAAAGAACTTGAAACTTTGTCTAACTATATCTTTTGTCTAAAATGCACCGAGTATAAATACGGTAGAGACAATTCTTAAAGGCACATGTGTTTAAACGAGCTAAAACTATTTAAGGCTCATTTTTCGACAACTTTCATCGTGGTGAATCGAATTTTCCGCATTTTTAATCGAAAAACGTTGAAAATCATCGAAAAAAGGAAACTAAAAACAATAGGATTAGACTAACTTCTTACCGTAAAACCTGTATTAGAAGGGCCGGCCCTTAAACATCTGTCAATTTCACCAAAATTCAGAAAGTTTTTCATGTAAAAAATAGTGCAATTCTTTTTGAATATGGAATTCCAGGAATATTTTTCACTAAAAACTCTTTTATTACGGGGGTCCTTCTAGTACAGGTTTTACGGTATGTTGAAGCTGAAATGTTCTGCAAGGGCTTCGCTCGGCTGGCTCTGTTTGTTCACAAATTGCTGATTTTGCTTCGCTTTGCTCAAGAAAAGAACTAGCAAATTGCTGATATGCTTCTCTCTGAACAACCACAAGTCGTTGTTTTAAATTGATACGTTTTTAACTATTGTCGCAACCAGAGATGAGCGGAATTCCTTATTCCTTATTCCTTCTTCCTTATTCCGGGTGTTTTTTCTATTCCTTATTCCTTATTCCTTCTTCCGGATTATTAAATTTTTATTCCTTCTTCCTTATTCCTTATTCCTGATTTTTTAACATTTTTCCGGAAATTTTGGGCAATTTTTAGTTTGAAATTTTTCAATTTTTAACATTATTTAAACCTAGAGCTTTACTTAAAATGTCGTTTAAAGTAGCTTAAAATTTATTTCTACATGTTTTTTCAAAAAAATGTCAAAAATAATCAGATTTTTTCAAACTTTTGTTCCTTATTCCTTTTTCCTTCTTCCTTCTTCCGAGTGTTTTTTTCGTTCCTTATTCCTTATTCCTTATTCCGGATTTTCTAAATTCTATTCCTTATTCCTTCTTCCGTGTTCCGGATTTTCAAATTTCATTCCTTATTCCTTATTCCTTCTTCCGGATTTTCAAAATTTTTATTCCGCTCATCTCTGGTCGCAACCAGGTTTGACGACTGATTGATCGTTCTTATTTCAGAATGTTTTCATATTATTTTCGAAACAGTAATTTTTGATTTTTTTAACAGGCCTGGGAAAAAACATAATTTTGAACATATCGTTAAAATTAGCTGATCCGTGTTATTCACAATACTTTGATACCGTAAAATTTTCAAATTTCCATAACCCAAACTTACCAAGAAAGTGAATCCGGCTAACACGAAAAACACATAACTCCATTGTATTTGATTCGTTTCATCAGTCACGAAAAATGCGACAAGAGCCGGTCCGGAGAATAAAGAAATGCATTTCGTGAACTGGATTGCAGAGATTACGATTGATGAGAATTGTCTGGAAAGTTTTAATTTGTTGTATAGGTCGGTCAGATTTGTTAAACACAGTATCAAACTTTTGAAAAGAGTTCAGTTTTTTTTTTGTCAATTTTGTGAAACATAATTTTTTTTAAAAAAATTAGTCAAACCTCGCATGCAGTGTTCCACATTTATAGAATCCTCCGCAGTTGAAACTGGTGAAACATTCCAGAACTGCTAAACAGACAACTGCAGATATATTGTGCTCTGCTGGGATTTGACTGGAAAAAAAATTTCAAAGTTTCAGTGTGGGCGTGGCTATGAAACTTACCTAAAAACTATGAAAGATATTCCAACACACCCAACTGCTAAAGTATTGAAAATGTGGATTTTTGAGATTTCAGAGATACATCTGAGAAGGAATGTATACTAATTAAGGCGAATCAAAACGACTTACTTAGTTTTGTCGCTCAAAAATGCGCAAACGAATCTGAATGGAAGATGAATGGCCAACATGAGCCCCAGGTAGAATCCTATTATTTTGATCTAAAATTTCAATTCATCCTCAATTTTTAAATTTTTTTGCACTCACATCAAATCCTAGAACACTTCTGAAATAGATTGGAGCATACGTGGCAATTAGAATCAATGTAGAAAGTTCTGTAAATGCACATAGCCATACTGTAAGCACAACTGGACTTGTGAAAATTTTGACGTATGGAATTTCCATGTCATCCTTGATGTGAGATTCTGATTTGTTCCTCTGAATTTTCCCGAGCTCTTTTGCACTGACACTTTTGTGTAAAGTTGGATCATCTTTGTAGACCAATGCCCAGATGATGAAGACAGCGAGACATGCAGCAGCATGGAAATAGAAGCTCCATTTCCAGCCCAAATGACTCTCACAAATCTAAAAACCGCGAAAATTATTTCAAAAAACTGCAAAAAGACATAGGTCCCACCGAGATTTGAACTCGGGTCGCAGGATTCAGAGTCCTGAGTGCTAACCGCTACACCATGGAACCGACGGGAGAGAGAGGAGGCGAGGGGCAAGACAAGGCAAGCGCTTCTCGCGTGTCTTTTCTCTCTCGGTCTCTTTTGACTCACCACTCCGCTCACTCCGTTTGTAATGATGGACGAGATAGAGGTGAAAGAGGTGAGAGTAGAGATGAAAACGGCCGTTTCGTCAAGAGGCGCCCATTTTGAGATGACGATTCCAATGGCGGCGAAATCCGCTGAATAGGCGACTCCCTGAAAATGATTAATGATAGGGAGAGAGGGTCAGTGTTCAGTAGTGATCTATGGAATGATCAATGTTTCGTTAAAATATATGTTTCATGATCTTTGTATTAAAGTTAGGAAATCGAAAAGAGATGATAGTACTTTTGCTGACAAAAAATTATTCTTCGACGATTCTGATTTTCATAACAGTTTCTACTTTAATGAACGAAAACCACTCTTACTTGTAAAAACCTAAAAGCCACCAGAGCCCAAATCGATTGACTAGCTGCCCATGGTGTCAGTCCTGTGGTGATTGCTGACAAAACTCCCGCTGAGAAAAAGGCCAATCTGAAGAAAAAGGTTTCACCGGAATACCCGATTTCCGTGCTTACCTGGCTCCACATCTGACATACAGCATGTTCATAGGGAATATCCCAACAATTGTACCAAATGCGACCGCCCATAAAATGTGTTTCTTTTCGATTGGAGTGTAATCATATGCGCTTTTGATGGTCTGAAAATGAGTTTAGGATAATGGGATTTTTCAAAAGTTTTCTGTTTCAAGTAGGAGATAAAATTTGAATTTATTCATATATTTTAATCAGTATCTTTTAATAACCGGAATATTCATTGACTAGAATAAAAATATCTGTTTCTGAACATTCAGAATGGATGAAATTTTTTAAAGACAGCGATGTACTCCGGTTACTAACTGATTTTTTTATTGCTTCAAGTTTTGTAAAATCGAGATGTTTTAAAATTTAAATATCTCTAATAAACTCAAGCAAAAGAAAACCAAGAAAAAGCACTGGAAATAGAGTTTTTCGTCAAAAACGGCAGGAAGTAAATAAGGAACGCCCGAAATTTTCTACCGCAAGCCGTTCGGAAACTTTCGGAAACTTTCAGTTTTTTGATTACGAAAAAGTTGAATTATCAAAAAACTATCGGAAAAAAAGAGCGGCTGAAACTGCGAAAAATATTAGAGAAACATCAAAATTTGAAATTTGACTGCGGACTCAAAATTTCTCTTCTGAACTTGAATTTGGTTTAAAATTTTTGATACTCTTTTAGAAAAAAAAAATACTGTAGTGTTTTGCTATATCGGTAAAAGATTGGTCCCTTAGGAATTGAATCGTTCTTGTTTGAAAAGTTGTCCCTGGTCTTAAAAAATGCTGTAAAAACTTTTTTCGATCATTTTGCCTGATCAAAAATTATTTTCAGTCCTTTTGGATCTGAAAATGAATTTAAGGAAGAAGATTTTTAAAATGATTTTTAGTTTTTTTGCAAGTTTTTACAGAGTCAGTGTCTATTTGTTAGCATCGTCTTGATGATGAACACTAAATCGTCTGAAGCAATATTTCAATTTTGGCCCCCAGAAGACGTCAGGATCAGATATCCCAAATATAGTTAAAAATTACAGAAGAATGTTCTGGGGTTATGGTTAAGTTTATCATGAGTGGGTAGTGAACAGCCTCTCAATACAGTAATATTTTTGCCGGATTACTGTAACAGTAGATTTTTGGAAAAAAAATAGTTTCGACTACGCCGGAATATTTTATTAAATTAGGTAATGTTCTCTTTAAAAAACAACTGATTACTGTAACAGTAGGTTTTCCAAATGTTTTTTAGTCTGAAACTCGTTCACAAGCTATGTAGGTTCTCAAGAAATCAATAAATCCACTTGACATATTAATGAATATCAATCAGAAGTCACATGTAAATAAGGTTCATACGTAATCAGACGAAGAATCACGTAGATGAATGCTGTCGGTGTGTGTGTCTGTTGATTTACCGGACATGGAAAGTAACCTCTCAAACCAGTAATATTTTTAGTTGGGTTACTGTAACAGTAGATTTTTGCAAAGTAATTTGACTACCATGAATACTTCTAATGAATCAGGGGAAATTTTGTCAAAAAGCAATTGGTTACTGTAACAGTAGATTTTTAAGATATTCCTGAAAACCGGACGAATCGTACGACAAAACGGAATTAGTCACTTTTCTTAACAAATGTGGGGGTACTGTAACAGTAGAATATTTTTTTCAAAAAGTATTTCATCAACTGCAATATCTTCTTCAAAATTCCAACTTCGAAAACATAGAAAGACTCACCCCATTCCAAATTTTCGTCTCACTGAAATCGTCCTTCATACAAATGAATGTGAAATTTATGATGATATAATTGGAGCATACAGAAACCAGACACATAAAACTGACAAGCACAATGACGACTCGAAAATAGTTTCCCCATAATCGATTAATCATTTTTGGATCTAAAAAAATAAGATTTCAAATTTCAAAGAAAACGAAAGAGAGAGAAATAGAAAACATATGATAAATAGAGAGATAAAAAATTATGTAATCCTCATAATAAGAAACAAAGAATCAGAGAACATGAGAAGAGAGGGAAACGAGTTTCTAACATCGTATAAATGACAAAAACCGAGAAATGATAAATGGAGATTGAGAATCTTCTAATTCCTTTTAAATCGAAGCAACAGTTCCTCTAATTTTTAAAACAAATTCGATCAGACAAGAGATGAGAATTAGAGTTCAATCTCGATCTCTTCTTTTCCGACGATTTTCATTTTCTCTCTTATCGTAAAACTTTGTGATAATGGAATCTCTATCATCCTCTTCTTATATATATTTTTTTCATTTTTATCTATCTCATAACAGATGTTATTAAATTGATGAGAAAATGACGTATTTAATTGGCCTTTGGTTGTATTTTACAGTGATCTGTTTGTTGCTATTTTTGTATTTAGAAATTGGGTCGAAGGTTCTAGAAGAAAAATAAAGGAAAGAATCGGAAACGAGAGACTAAAAAGTGAAGCTTCTTCGATTTTTGAATATTTGATTTTGAGAAAATGAAGAAGAACGGGTTTCTAGAATTTCTCTGTTGTCTGCTTGGTCTTCATGTGATAGACATAGATTTCAAATTATCAAAAAAGATGTAATTCAAAAAATTCAGAAATTTTTTAATGTTCCAAATTTCCGACTTCGGCATTTTCTCAAGTCAAGCTGTGATAACGCACGTTTGATCATTGGGAAAAATAAAAGTTGAACTAAAAGGAGTCGCTAATTTGTTAGAGTTTCTAATTGAAATACAGTGCGTTGCAGGTTCTTACGTCCACCCATGTTTAGGGTCATAACTTTTGGACCGTTCAAGTAATCAACCTGATCTTTTCAAAATCGGATTTGGGACCACAAATTACATTTAGTGGCCAATTTCTGTATCGAAACCTCAAAAACTGCCCGAGTTATCTGGAAAAGTCTGAAAATGTGCCATTTGCAACCGTTGCAGGTTTATACGTCCACTCCAAAGATCGGTAGATCATGACCTCCAGCGAAGACGATGGGGTCCAGTTTTGATTCTGTACATCTGAAATCACTGTAAAAAGCTGTTTTCATTACGTATTCCTCTTTTCTTTGACTTTTTATCGTTTCATATGATCTTATGCCGACTGATGCTGGAAATTCTTCAACCGGTGTAGTTAGAGCAGCTGGATGGACTAAAAAAGCTATCGGAAAGCAACTAAATCATTCACACTGTCATACTGACTGTTTTCTCATCCAGAAATTAACAAAAAAAGACAGGATCAGCTCAAATCCTGCACTCAAGGTCCCAACGATCTACCATTACTGTCGTTTTGAGCTCTTTGAAGTCGTGTAACGGTATTAACCAGCAGCTGAAGTCATTGAATGTACAGGTTAGAAATGTCTTGAGGATGATTCAAACATCAAAAGAAAAATCATGCTCCCAGCTCCGAGACCTGCCGACGATCACAAAGTACGGTGTCTCAACTTCTCTCAAACAAGCATCGGATCCAACTGCGGGAAGGTGTTAAAGTTTAACATTATCTACCAAAATAACCTTAATCAGAATGTATTTCATTCTAAAAAAATACCTGACAAAATTATCACTGTTTATACCTTCCCGCAGTTGGATCCGATGCTTGTTTGAGAGAAGTTGAGACACCGTACTTTGTGATCGTCGGCAGGTCTCGGAGCTGGGAGCATGATTTTTCTTTTGATGTTTGAATCATCCTCAAGACATTTCTAACCTGTACATTCAATGACTTCAGCTGCTGGTTAATACCGTTACACGACTTCAAAGAGCTCAAAACGACAGTAATGGTAGATCGTTGGGACCTTGAGTGCAGGATTTGAGCTGATCCTGTCTTTTTTTGTTAATTTCTGGATGAGAAAACAGTCAGTATGACAGTGTGAATGATTTAGTTGCTTTCCGATAGCTTTTTTAGTCCATCCAGCTGCTCTAACTACACCGGTTGAAGAATTTCCAGCATCAGTCGGCATAAGATCATATGAAACGATAAAAAGTCAAAGAAAAGAGGAATACGTAATGAAAACAGCTTTTTACAGTGATTTCAGATGTACAGAATCAAAACTGGACCCCATCGTCTTCGCTGGAGGTCATGATCTACCGATCTTTGGAGTGGACGTATAAACCTGCAACGGTTGCAAATGGCACATTTTCAGACTTTTCCAGATAACTCGGGCAGTTTTTGAGGTTTCGATACAGAAATTGGCCACTAAATGTAATTTGTGGTCCCAAATCCGATTTTGAAAAGATCAGGTTGATTACTTGAACGGTCCAAAAGTTATGACCCTAAACATGGGTGGACGTAAGAACCTGCAACGCACTGTATTTGGTGTTTTCAAAAAAAAAACTTGGAAATTTTCGAAAGTTTTCGATACCATAAGCCCACCCCATTGCACTTTGAGCTCTATTATCTCGATTCCTACAAGAGATACCAAAAAATTGTCAAGTGATAAAATATTGGTTACATTGTGATAAATAATTTATCAGTTGACACCTTTTTGATATCTTTTACTAGAATCGAGCTAATTGAGCTTAAAGTGGGCGTATAGGGTGGGCCTAGAGGTTCCCTAACCGGTAACTTTGACCTAATTTATCTGGGTTCCTATGAGAGATGTCAGAAATATGTCAACTGGTAAAATATTGGTGATTTTATGATAAATGATTTATCAGTTGACAATTTTACGGTATCTTACACACTAAACAAGGAAAATGGGCTCGAAGTTGGTCTAATACTGGTTATACGGTAACATCTAACGATACGGCTATTCTATTCAAAACAAATTTGCCTGAACTATAACTGAAAGCTATAACTATAACTATAACTGTACCTAGCTATAACTGAAATTAAAAAAAAAACAGTAAAAATGTTTTTACAGTTTCAAAGTGTTGTAAAAACTTGTCTTGAAATTATAGTATGTTTCTCTTTACTTTTTAACTTAAAAACTTAAAAACTATAAAAACGAAACGCCTTTTTTTTTAAACTCCAGTCTACAATTTTTGATCATTCTCCTCTCTATCTCTATCTCTCCATTCAAGAACTTCCTCTTACATGAAACACAGTTTTTTTGAACAACGTGATGATCACTTTACATTAATCATGTTTGACGTATGTTTGATTTGACCAATCAGGTCAAATCGCGCTTGACATTTCGATTCGGTTTTCGTCATCGACTTTTTTAAAGATCAAAACTTTTACAGCGATTGAAAAAGTAGTGGGTGGCAACTTTAAAACTATAGTGATCATTTTTCAACATGGGGCAATATTTTCTTTTATTTGACCAGGTGACTTGTGACTTGAAAAAGTTGTTGGAGCTTTCATATTTTGAAATAGCCAAATTATAGTTCAAAATAATTTTGAGATTTCCTGAAAATCAGAAATCCAGCCAGTGACTTTGGTTCAGTGACCCTACCTCCATTGTTTCTAAAACATTGGGATTCTGAAACAGTAGAAAAAAAAGTGACACAGAAAATTGAATCTTCAGACTGTGGACAAAATTTTATACCGCTACAGTATCGCTACTTTATTGGTTGAATTACAGACAAAGTCTGTTAACATCTACCATAGTCTTTCGACAAACTAGCGAAAACAACAGTTGCAAGTGATTCATAATTGATAAACACAACGACTGATAATCAGGATAGTGACTGAAAACCAAATACCACAAACTTAGTACACAGTATTTCCGCCTGATCTATTCGCACCGACGACATAATTGGCAATAGAATTGCATGGTATAACAATAGTTATATGTTGTTCGCCTTGCATGTCTCACATTCATGTGACTCGAGAATTGACAGAAATTTTGATTTGGGTGCATATAGTTCGATTTTGAAGGATTCATGGAAGTCAAAAACAATGAAAAATATCTGCGGTTTCAAAATGTTCTGATATTTGAGAACGAATTGAAAATGCTGATCGGCCCTTTGGGAGTGTAAATTAAAAACTCTTTGAGATACGTAGAAACATTGTGAAGTATAGAAAAAAAAATATTTGCAGTCCCAAAAACTTGACATATTTAAGAATGAATGAATAATTTCGATTGGTAACTTGGTTAATCAAATCCTGTGAGATTCATAAAAAATGGTAAGTTTTTTGGAGACCAATTCATGAAATCAGCCAAGTACGAAACTATGTTCAAAAACTTATTCGAATGACAACTTCAACTCTGAAACAGAAAATGTTTTGATGGTGATGAAAATCTAATTACCTCCAAGCTATTCGAATTTTGTTGAAGCTCAATTAATGAACTAGAAGAAAAGTTGAAAAAAGAAAACACTGACTAAACCATCATTTTAGCTAACTCAAACTCGTTTTTATAATTCTTGAAGAGGTTGTATTCCGATATGTACTCATTTTTTAGAGAACAATATTTCCGTTTCACTGTCGCTTCAAAAAAGGTTTCTGAGATTTTGTTTTATTGTTTTTATTTTGCTTTTTTTTTAATTAAAAAAATCTCATTCTGAACTACAGTGCGCGTCATAATTATAGGACACCCCTTCTAAACGAGTGTTCTGAAAAAACCAAAAAAGGTAACTGAATTCTGTAAACGCAGTTCGATTCAACGTGCGGAAAAACTTATGTTCACAAAATTTCAGACCAATCGAGCCATTTTTATGCTCACAGGGCTGAAAAATCACTTTTTAGGCCGCGTCATAATTATAAGACACCCCTGGAAAATGAAAAATCTCAAGTTTTTTAGGGAAAAAATTCACGATTTTTCTGTTGAAAATTGTCAGAATAGTCTCAAAACAACCTATTTTGACAATATACATGAGCATTGATCCCTCTTTTCAAGTTTCAGAAAAAATTATTTTCAGACATTTTTGTCATTTTTCGGGTTTTTTGAAAAAATCGTGAATAACTTTGCTCCTAGGTAAGCTTTCCGGCTGAAATTTATAGGAAACATTTGAAGAGTGATTTGGATTGTATACTAGTTGTTGTTATGATATTCTGAGCTGTTGTTCCAAATTTAAGCAAAACTAAAATTTCTAAAACAGCCTTTGAAATTCGGTGAATCTGATTATGGTGAAAAACTTGTTTAGTTGACTGAATTTTTTATTCCGCACTAATCCTCAACTTTCATGATATTTTTGGTAATTTAAAACGTCTTTGAACATTTTTTACAGTGTTACAATTTTTTCTGATCCCGCAATTGTTTTTTCAGTTCAAAACTTGTGCTTAATTTCGAGCTGCCAGTGCTCAAAATAACTCGAACACTTGAAACTTGATCACAAGAACTCTTCAAATGTTTCCTATAAATTTCAGCCGGAAAGCTTACCTAGGAGCAAAGTTATTCACGATTTTTTCAAAAAACCCGAAAAATGACAAAAATGTCTGAAAATAATTTTTTCTGAAACTTGAAAAGAGGGATCAATGCTCATGTATATTGTCAAAATAGGTTGTTTTGAGACTATTCTGACAATTTTCAACAGAAAAATCGTGAATTTTTTCCCTAAAAAACTTGAGATTTTTCATTTTCCAGGGGTGTCTTATAATTATGACGCGGCCTAAAAAGTGATTTTTCAGCCCTGTGAGCATAAAAATGGCTCGATTGGTCTGAAATTTTGTGAACATAAGTTTTTCCGCACGCTGAATCGAACTGCGTTTACAGAATTCAGATATCTTTTTTGGTTTTATCAGAACACTCGTTTAGGAGGGGTGTCCTATAATTATGACGCGCACTGTACTGGTGTCGAACTTTAGAAATTCTTGACCCGTTGTAAAATCGATAATTGTAAATAATAATCTAGCAATTAACATCCTGTTCCTTCTTCGAACAATTTTCTTCTTTTGTCCATTCTGCTGGTTGATCCATGAAATAAACGAATGAGAGGATATTGGCCTGAAAGTGCTCATTATTATGTTCTGTCAGCGGGACCTGGATTGAACTGGAATATTAGGACACAAATTAAACCCAAATTGTGAAACAGTAACTTACCACAAAAGTAGTCGCAGCAAGTGTCATGAAGACATGACTCCATTGAGACTGGTTCGATTCATCAGAGACAAACAGGTTTACAAGAGCTGGTCCGGTTATCAAAGCAACGCATTTCGAGAATTGGATTGCCGAGATTACGGTAGATGAGAACTGTCTGGAAAGTTTTAGTTTTAGAGTGTTGACCTGCAATTTTCAATATGTTCCAAGAAAGTACACAGAAATTCGACCAGAACAATTTTACTTAACAACTCCCAACAAAATCCAAAACTGAAACCGAAAAAATTTTAAAGCTTTTATCACGAACCTCGCATGCAGAGTTCCACATTTATAGAATCCTCCACTATTAAAACTCATAAAACACTCCAAAATCGCCAAGCAAACAACCGCTGTTATATTATGTTTCGCTGGGATGAATCTGAAAATTTCAGTCAAAATCTGGAATTCAAAAAGAAAACTGACCCAAAAACTATGAACGATATCCCAACGCATCCAACAGCTAAAGTGTTGAAGATGTGAATTTTAGTGATTTCCGAGATAAAACTGAAAAAATAATATAAGTGATTGGAAATAATTCAGATGGATTAAAATGCCAATCACAAGTAATATCTTAAATTTGTGGGCTTCTTGAAACTGCAAAGTTTGTATAACCAACCTAATTTTATCACTCAAAAAAGCGCACACAAATCGGAATGGGATGTGAATCGCTGTCATAATTCCGTTCAATAATCCAATTGTGACAATCTAAAAATATAAGAAATATTAGAAAATTCTTATGTTTTCTCAAATACATCAAATCCCAAAACTTCTCGGAAATAAGCTGGCGCATATTGAGAAATCAAAATGAAAGTGGACAATTCTGTGAATGCACAAAACCAAACTGTCAGAATAACTGGACTTGTGAAGATCTTCAAATATGGAACTATTTTGTTATCTTTGATATGAGCTTCCGATTTGTTCTTCTGAATTTTGAGGAGCTCTTTTGAGCTGACACTTTTGTGTAGAGTTGGATCATCTTTGTATAGAAGAAACCAGGTAACAAAAAGAATGGATCCAGAAACAGCGTGAAGATAGAAACTCCATTTCCAGCCAAAAGTGCTACTGGCGCATAGCTGAAAAATTGGGAAATAAGGAAAATGATTCACCGATGCGATCAAAGATATTTCCTATTTCGTAAGATGTATCAACAAATTGTCTTATAAAATTTTGCTTTTTAGCATTCTAACAATATCATTCAAAAAATATTCCGGTACTTGATATGCTTTATGAGAAACCGAAATGAATTTGTTCAAACGAGTATAATGAGAATTTCGGTGTTCAATAAAAACAAAATAGTTTTCATTGCTCAGTTCCTTACCACTCCGCTTACTCCACTTGTGATAATGGAAGAAATGGAGGTGAAAGATGTAAGAATCGCAATAAAGATAGCAGTTTCGTTAAGAGGTGCCCATTTAGAAATGACCATTCCAATGGCGGCAAAATCAGCAGAATATGAGATTCCCTGAAATTTTAGTCACATAGTAGCTCACTAAGATAAATGATTTTCAGATTTTCAGTGAAAAAAATGTTTGAGGGCTCTGAAAAACTAGACAATCGTTTTCTAATTGCTATGACGATTTTTATCTACTGTTTTTAGTTTACCAAACTCAACAATGTTCGACACAAAATTTCAATTAAAAAACGCTCAATTAAACAGACTTCCGTGTGGCGAGGAGCTTTTTTTTGCGAATATAGAAGACACCGCTTTTTACGATAGATACAAAAGAATTAGTTACATCGAAACATTTCAGCAAAACAGGAATAGCTGAAATGGTAATTTTTGTGTCACTTTTCGACAACTAATTAATTTGGGATTTGAATTAGCAAAATTCAAAAATGGTAGGCTGCCTCAAAATCATGTATAGGGAATCATCAACATTTTCGAATGTCGAAAATGAAACTGTTTCGGAAAATTCATTTTTGAAAACTCCCTCTCATTATCATCAATAAAAAGAGTTTTCTTTTTGTTATATGTTATCAATGCGCAAAGTTAATTCCTCAAACCAATATAGGTTTGTACCTGCAAAAATCTCAACGTCACAAAAATCCACATTGATTGCCCTGCAACAAAAGGTGTTAACCCAGTAGCAATTGCTGATAAAATTCCGGCTGAGAAAAATGGGATTCTGAAAACTCATCAATTCTTGTTTAACAGCTTGAATTTATCGGTACCTAGCTCCAATTCGCACAAAAAGATAGTTCATGGGAAATGTTCCAAGGATAGTGCCAAATCCAACCGCCCAATTAATATAGGTTTTTTGATTCTGGTTGAAGTCATAGGCGCTTTTGAGAGTCTGAATAATTTCTGTTTCAGGAAGTTCTTAATAGTTCGGAGTTTTTCGTAGAACTATTAATTTAATCTTTTATTCTAGAAAAAATCATACTTGAAAATCAAAAAAATATCTTACCCCATTTTCTGTTGCAGTCGTCAAGCTGAAATCTTCTTTCATACAGATAAACGTCAAATTGATAATTGAATGATTTGAGCAAATCGAAACCAGACATAAGAAGCTGGTGACCACTATGATGATTCGAAAATAATTTCCCCAGAGCCGCGTCATCTTTCTAAAAATCGAAGAATTCTTTCTGATCAATAAATAGAAAAATTCAGATCAAAAATGTTAGAAACGGAACAGTAATTTTCAAAAAAAAACTTTCCTCATGTCATTTTCTTTCTTTTATATGGTTTTCTTCGAACAATTGACGACACCATTGTTATGCTCTGTTGTATCAAATGTTCCAGAAAATGTAATTTGGAAGTTTTCGTTTTTAGTGAATTCATTGTGACAGTACAAAACGACCAATACATTCTTTCCTGTTACAAAATGTTTAGTTCTTTGGAGTTCGATTTTAGTCCTTAATTGATATCGTGACCGTTTTTTTTGAATCATACGAAAAACAACTTATATAATATTTATGACAAATAAAAATTACAAAAAAGTGTTAAATTATGGCAATAATGACCCGTAAGTAATAACATTTTCAATGTCTAAAATTTAACATCCTCTTCCTTTTTTGAATATTTCACAACACTTCCGTCCTCCGTCCATGTGGCTGGTTTATCGGTGAAAAATATGAACGACAGAATGTTGGCCTGAAAAAAAGATGAATTATAATTTTCGCAGAAGGAAGTCCTATTATCTCATAAATCTAATCCTGTCAAATATGAAACTCGTGAAACCGGGTAACTTACAAAGAATGAGCATCCAGCGAGTGTCATGAATACATGACTCCATTGGGTCTGACTCGATTCGTCGGAGACGAAAAATGCGACAAGAGCGGGTCCGGAGAACAGAGAAATACACTTGGTGAATTGGATCGCAGAGATGACGGTAGATGCGAATTGTCTGGAAATGAAGTAAATGGAGTGCCAATAGCGATTCACCTATAAATAAGTGAATAAACATTTTAAAACATTTGCAAACATATGAAGAAATAATTCCAGAAAATAGTTAGATCCTATTCTATTATTTTGTTGAAACCGAGAAATCTCGTAAAGTCACTAATCAAAGGATCTGGGCCCCAGGCCCCAGGCTCCAGGCATTCCAGCCGCAGGTTCCGGCTTTCCGGTCCCAAGCCCCAGGCCATCCGGCCACAGGTCTCAGCCACAGGCCATCCGGCCGCAGGCCCCGGCTTTCTGGCCGCAGGTCCCAGGCCTTCCGGCTCCAGGACCGAGGCCCCGCCCTTCCGGCCGCAGGCCCAGGCTTTCGGGTCCAGGCTCTCGGGCTCAGACCACAGGCCCAGGCCCAGGCCCAGGCCCAGGCCCAGGCCCAGGCCCAGGCCCAGGCCCAGGCTCAGGCCCAGGCTCAGGCCCAGGCCCAGGCCCAGGCCCAGGCCCAGGCCCAGGCCCAGGCCCAGGCCCAGGCCCAGGCCCAGGCCCAGGCCCAGGCCCCAGGTGCCCGGGTCGCCTTCTCTTGAGCCCAGAGAAAGCGAGAACTGATTTGTTCCTACACTACAATCTTCCTTTAAAATTCTTCTCCTGAGGTCAATGGGACATCGAGGGTCGCGGGTTTATATGCCGATTCACGTAGATTTTTCAGTTGAGAATTTAGATTTTTTGAACACTTTTTATGCCATTTTTTTCATCCACAAAAACGTTTTTTTCATCACGTTTAAATAACACTTGAATTTTCACTTTTGAAATCTGTGAACCTTCTTAAAAAGATGGTTCATTTGAACTTAATTATCTCGTTTACTGTTTCGGTTATAATCACTTTGTCAACTGATGAAAGTTGCTGATTTCAAGACAAACTTTTTTGTTCTTAAAATTTGTTGATATCTTGTACAGTACCAAGAAATATTGACTAAAAGACTCGTGTAAATCTCACATTTTCAGATCAATTTTTCTCGAGTTTTGCAGGGCACTCTTATTACGGAAAAGCCCATACTCGATTCTAAAAAAATGAAAGGAAGAAATCGCGTATCACGTTACAACTCCATCACTGAAATATAAAGATACCTATTTTATCATCTTATTGAAACCGAAAATTATGTAATCATTTTTACCTTGAATGCAACGTTCCACATTTATAAAATCCTCCACTGTTAAAACTGATAAAACACTCTAGAATCGCCAAGCATACCACTGCAGAGATATTGTGTTCAGCCGGAATATATCTGAAACTATCTACTTTTTTTGAATCTATGAAAAAGAAAACAAACCCAAAAACTATGAAAGAAATTCCGACGAATCCAACTGCCAAAGTGTTGAAGATGTGGATCTTTGCGATTTCAGAGATGCAGCTGGAAAGTTTTATTAAAAGGGTATCAATTTTAAGAAGAAATAACCAGTTATATTGGCTTTTTGAAACATTAAATTTTTGTATAATATCTTGTATAACTAACCTCATTTTATCACTCAAAAATGCGCAAACAAATCTGAATGGGAGGTGGATCGCAGTCATGATGCCAAGATAAAATCCAATTATTTTTATCTGAAATTTAAATTCTTCGTTATCTTTTAACCTATCTTTTCACTTACATCAAATTTCAGCACACTTCTGAAATAAATTGGAGCATACGTGGCAATTAGAATCAAGGTTGATAATTCTGTAAAAGCACATAGCCAAACTGTTAACACAACTGGACTTGTGAAGATTTCCTTGTACGGAACCTTCATCCCATCTTTAATATGAGCCTCTGATTTGTTTTTCTGGATCTTCCCGAGTTCTCTAACACTGACACATGTGTGGAATGTTGGATCATCTTTGTAGATTAGAACCCAGATAGTGAATACGAAAAGGCAAGCGCCTGCATGAAGATAGAAACTCCATTTCCAGCCAAGAGCACTGTCGCAGATCTGGAAGTCTAGGTTTGTATTGAGTTTCTGGAAAAGGGGTGATTACCAATCCACTGACACCATTTGTTATAATTGAAGCGATAGAGGTGAAAGATGTCAGAGTAGCTATGAAAATTGCAGTTTCGTTTAGAGGCGCCCATTTTGAGATGACTATTCCGATGGCCGCAAAATCGGCGGAATACGCGACACCCTGGAAATTTTGGTTTCTGTTTCAGGAGTTTGAGAAATGTAGGAAGATAAAAATTATCCAATACTCCAGCGTCTCAAGGTTGAATCAATGTATTTTATGAAAATTTGATGAAAAGCCATTGGAAATTTTTCACAAAAACAAGGGAAGGGATCGGAAAACGGATAATTTTCCGTTTTTTTCTTTTTTGGATTCACTAAACGAAAACTATGTATTTGGGAATTTTTCAGCGAATGTACACGCAAAAAAACTTTCCGGTAGTATGGACACCTCCTTTGTCATTGGTTCCATTTGATAATTCTAACAAATCCGAAACAACTGAAATGGTAATTTTTGTCTAGATTTCAAAATTGCAAGTTTCCTTAGAAATCATACAACCATTTGGAATTATCAAATAATTTGAAAACCAGTCGATTTCCGCCGCCTGTCGGCGGCTACAATCTCCTGGCTTCACGTAAAGCGTTCGAATTTCAAAACCGGAGAGAAAGACATAAAAAATGTAGTTTTAGTAAATTGCGAAATATTCACTTTCGTAAACTTGACTAACAGTCTGCTTGCGCCCTTCCGGGACTAAACTTCTCGGTTCCCGCTTGCAATGCCCGTAATTATAGGAAATGATAGTCAAAAGAAATGAGACAGTAGAAAGTTTGGGGTACAATTTGGGGAACAAAGCCGTGGTTTTGTCGATAGTCGCTTTCGCGCCCGCTTAGCTCATACGGTAGCGACGTTTTTACTCCCCTGGTCGTCTGCCCATGAGTTCAACTCCTTCTGGGGCTTTCTTAGGAAAAATATCTAGAAAATTTTTTTATGTCTTGTATTCGTTAAGCAATGAAACTGTGGTGAAGAAAAGAAAATTCAAAAAATTATAATTTAAATTATTGGGCCGAGGGTTTCGAAATTTTGAAAGTGTGAGATTTTGAAATGTTGAAATTCTAATGCCCGCAAATTCGAAAATTTGAACATGTTGAAAGTCGAATGCTGGCACTCCGAAATTCGAAAATTCGGGAAACATGAAATTTACAAATTCAGATATTCGGAAATCGGAAACTCTAAAATTCAGAAACTCGAAACGCGAGACTTTGAAAATGAAGAAATTAAAATGCTTCTAAAATACATACATGTCGCAGGCCGGGCCGGCCCGGGTTTTCGAAGCAAAATTTTTAAGGAGTAGTTTTTTGAGAGAAAACTGTATTTTTGAGAACGTTTTATCAAATTTTCTTTGTGCTCAGTTTCAAGAAGGGTTCTGGGCTAAATTTCGTGCTTCAATATTAAATGATCGTTTTATTAAAATACATGTATCTAAAATTGGCAGAAACATTTGAATTATTAAGAAATCCAAAATTTCTAATTTTGAAACTTTTGAATTCAAAGTTTCTGAAACTTCAAAATTCAGATACTCAGAAATCTGAAGTTCGAAAATTTTAAACTCGGAAATTCGAAGCTCCAGGTACAGAAGTACAGAATACTGAAAATTCTGATTTGGAAAGCGAAAGTTTCAGGTTTAGAATGCCGGAAATTGAAAATATTTTGATCTTGTATCATAGTTTTAGCGCTTTGCGCCCTTCACTCTTAAGCTCAATATGTTTCGTTATTTGATCTTTCTTGATTCAAGTTTTAATGCATTCGGACAAATTAAGCTAAAATCATTCGACTTTTTATTATACCATTTCACTCAAAATAATGAGAAAACCATTTTCACACATTCTTACTCCTTTCTGAATTCTGTACAAAAACCAAAAAAAGTTGCCACCTGGCGGACACGAACCCTCGTCGCGCGGATAAAAGCCTAGCTCGGTAACCACTACACCACCCGGTCGCCATAGGAAGGGTGGGAGAAATGACATACACGTGTGTGTGTAATTTCCTCCCCCTCTCGCCTATCCCTCTTTCCCAGGGGGAGTTCCACCACCCTTTTTTTTCACTGTGGTGAAACCAAGGAACGTCTCCAGAAGGCTTCAAAATCAAAATTTCGAAAAACGGAAAGTGGGGGCATCATCTCGCTGCTATTTCGAATTATCTGTGAAAATTTTAAATATTTTGGTCCACTGGTGACTTCGCTAGGCTACGCTAACCGGGAACAGACGGACACACACACAGAATTTGGTGTTTGTTAATAGTAAAGATTGCAATTTTTTCCAGTTTCAAATATTTCCTTTTTAAAGATTCTCTAGCTATTCTCAATTGGTCGACGCGACTTCTGTTAGAATTTACAAATTTACCCTTTCGAACCGTACCTGCATAAATCTCAACGCCACAAAAATCCACATCGATTGTCCGGCAGCCCATGGTGTCAAAGCCGTAGTGACTGCTGATAAAACTCCTGCCGAAAAAAATGGAATTCTGAAAATCCACTAATTTAACAGTATTAGTATTAGGGGTACCTAGCTCCGTATCTAACATAGAGAAAGTTAATAGGAAATGTTCCGACCATGGTTCCAAACGCGACTGCCCATAATATGTACTTCTTTTCAGTGGGACTGTAGTCATAGATGCTTTTGAGGGTCTGAAAATATTGGATGGTATTTTCAAAATTTGAATTTCTTTCGTTTATCTATTCACAAAATAACTGTTTTTTCCGTTTTAGAATGAAACTTGAATTAAAATTTAAAAAGCCGTTTCAAAATGTATATGAAACTTTTCGATTCAGCTAAATTTTAGTTTTACCATGTTTTTCTGTTTTTAGATAGTCAATAAATAAAACTCACCCCATTCCCATCATCAATCGTTTTACTGAAATCGTCCTTCATACAAATGAAAGTAAAATTTATGATTATATAATTCGAGCATACAGAAACCAAACATAAAAAACTCATAAGCACAATGATGATTCGAAAATAATTTCCCCAAAGTCGCATCATTTTTTTCTCTGAAAATTGCTTTAAAAATTTACAAGTTCTTGAAATTTATTATTCACAAAAGCCAATTTAAGGGTCAAAAGAATTAATAAAAATCAATAAAATAGGTCAAAAGTCTGCAGAAGTTGAAGGGACAAAAAAGGGAAACAAGTTTTCTGTCATATCTAAAGAACAATTCATATAGATAAAAGTGATAAATTCACATGGAGGTCGTCTATCTTTTTTTCTCTTTTTCACTTCTTTGGCAACAAAAAGTTAGGACGATACAAAGTTTAATTTCCTTGAAGTTTTAGAACATATCAGCACAATTTTGTTTCATGAGACTGAAAAGTTGAATGTAAGAGTTCAAAGGAATTAAGTTTAGGGACCAGAAAACGTTTGAAAGTTTTATTGTTAGTATCGCTTTTAACTAATTTTAATAGAATTTTTGAAAATAGAAAACTTATATGAAACAGTCAAATATATATTTTTCCCTTTTAGCAATATGTGGCCGCGGCCGAAGACACAAAAAGAAATACTACTGTAACCTGAAAATGATTCAATTTCCCGGATTTTTTCAGATTCATTATAATTTTTTCATTTCAAAAATATTTTTATTCAGGAGGGAGTAAAAATTGAAAAGAAATCCAGATAACAAAAGTAATTTCAGGTTACGGTAGTTTTCCACGGCTACCAGTTTTTCTCTTCCCCAGCGCTTCAAGTTTGTCTACCTGTTCAAACTGTTCAATCCAGAACTCTGAATTTTTCAGACTAGAAGATAATTTTGACACTGTGAAACACAAAAAATTTTCGTTTGTATAATTCCGCCTTGAAAAGTGGACTGTAATATTTAAAATTTTGAATTTCTTTAAAATATGAACTTTTCCGCCCCCCTCTTCCCTTAAACACCGTAGCTATCGCGCACCCCCATTTTTGACATTATGTAGAAATTTTCTTTGCACTCTCCTAACTAGGTTCATTTTGGTCCGTTTTGGATGAATCTTTTTTTGATCGATAGCAAATCTCTCTGACTACGCGGTCACCAAAAATCTTCAGTAATTGTACCTTTTGAACCGAGATATGATAACGAACGTACACGTGGTTCCGATTTTTCTCGGGTTTTCCGGTTTTTTCTGCCGAACTAAGGCTTAAATCAAAAATCCGGCTTTCCCATTCGATGCGTAATTTTGATAGCTACAATTCAAAAAAAAAGAAAACCGAATTTGCTCAAAAATGGAAAGAGTTAATAGGTTTTTAGTGAACAATTAATGAATAGTTTTGAGGCACATGTTACAGCCAGGGCCGAAGGCCGCGCCTAGCGGAGTCGGCCGTAGGCCGAGGACGCTAGTCTAGAACTCCCAAATGTATTTGATTTTCCAAAGATCTGATTATTTTCCATTATCAAAATGGACAGAATAGGTACAATGAAACAGAAAAAAAAACGTTTTCCAGATCAGACTTCTTTGATAAAAGTGTGACACTTGGATCAATTAGATCACTTCAATCACAAGGCTGACCAAGAAAACACCGTACCGCCGGTGCAAAATTAAAAATCTGTCTATTTTCAGACGACATGCCTGCAAAATCTGCCGAACGGAATAAAAAGGGCGGCCGAATGTTTTTGGTTGTCAAACGAATTAACGATGGGTTGAAAACAAATAAAAAGAGAGTGTTATTTTTTGATTCTTCATTCATTTATCTGTTTTATGTACAAACAAACACACACACACACAGAAATAACCCGCAATTCTGGTCTGATTAGGAGAGAAAATGGAATGGAACAGCAGAACATTATGAATTTGAGCCTGTCGATGTGACTTCGTCGATGACGTCGTTATGACTATTCAGAATTCCTTCCGACACTTCTGGAGGCGTTTTTCGAACGATGAAGTCGGATGTGCTGAAAATAGTGGTTGTTAATAAATATTACTGAACCATGATGAGTACAAAAGGTGTAATTTTATTCCTGTTTTCAATTGAAAGATCAACTGTATTTGTCTAAAAATATTTTAGGTTTTGTTGGATGAGACTGAAGTTTTCAGGATTTCCTACACAAAAATAAAACTCCAACTTTGCAATTGACTATTTTTTTTACAAAATCATCTAAATGAGGTATACCGTTCCAAACGAATCAAGGTCAAAATTTCCAGAAACTACGCTGAAATCAGAGTCTCGAAATTTCCCAAAGATTTATCTTATTTGGATAAATTTTTACTATGAAATTATCAACTACAAAATTGAAGTCTTATTTTTGTTAATTAAACCTAGCTGTTTTCATTCTCATCCAACAAAATCTATAGCATTTTTCAAACATATGAAATTGAATATTTTCCACTAAAAAAGTCAACTCTGATACTTTATGTCCGAAACAGCGAATTTCAGTACTATAATCTTTCTCACCTGACAATTATAAGTGGAACAAGCAAGAGAGCCGCACTTATCAAGTACAGTAATCCTGGGAAGAATTCCAACGTTTTCGGATAAACGTTGTTGTAAATCGACGTCGCAATCAATGTGGTGATTCCTTCCAGAAGGGCAATGACCGAGAAGATTTTACCTGTAAATATGGATGTTGTGGGCTTCCAGAGAAAATTCCTGTTTCAAAATGTTTTAAATTGTTTTAAGACAAATGGATTGTGCTGCTGGCGGCTTTTCTACACTAAAAGCTAAGTTTCAAACTTCTCTCCTTTTTGAGGTTTTTTGGGAAAATTCAATTGAAAAGAAAGTATACCTTGTTCTTGAATCTCAATTAGCGATGAGATGAATGCTCGGAATCCGGTAGAGACAAATCGATTGAACATGACGACAACTGTAAAATGGTTTTGTGATTGAAACAAGGTCTAGAAAAAAATTAACTGTTTTAGACGTTCTAAAAGTCGTATTATTGATTGAGGAAATTGTTTCCTTCAACAACATTAGTGAAACCGATACATTTTCTCACTATCAGTCAGACAATTTCAGAATACCGTAATATCCATCTAATTGAAGGGCTCCTGCAATAGAAGGGCCCTCCGTAAGTACCTTGAAACAATAGAGCCGGCTGTTCTAATACACGGTTGAAGGTATTTGTATCACCAATGCTAAATATATCTATTCTGCTAATGCCTTATGCAGTGAAATTCAAGAAATCAGAGAATATAATGAAAACTTATGGAAACAGAAATTTTTCGGAATATCGGAAATTTGTTGTGTGACATCATTATCTACTAGATTTACTGTTAAAATTCATTCATTTGTAACTCGAAAATATAATTGATACTAACCTGCTATCGAGTAAGCCATTGCCTCATTTTGTAAAAATGCGAACATGAACAACGAAATCATTTTGAAGAACAATCCAAGCGTCGCCAACATTCCATCCGACATCAATTTCATACGAAGCAACGGATAAAAAACAATAACAGCAAATGTAGTAACTCCATAAGAAAGTCCAGAAAACCATCCATATTTCTTGTCTCCCCATTCCAATTTGTATCGAAGATATGAGTATTGAATATCTTGTAATCCAGAAAATATCAGCATTTCAACTCCGAACGCCAAAAGATTGAGGGCCAAAATCACACGGAACGGGCGGGATTTGGCAAGGACTCGATAGAATTCACGAATTACCGTAACCAATTGTTTACCGGTTGTTGATATGAGGGCTGTAATTCCATCTAAATATAGGCGATGGGAAAATGCTAAACTATGAAGGAAGGTATACTTACAAGTGTGTTCGTCCGGTCCCGTTGATTCATACTTCATCTCTTTGGCTCTAAAGAGGAGATAGATGAGGGCACAAAGTTGAACGCCGAGGATGATGAGGAATGTTGCTGCATATCCTAATGATCTGGAAAAAGTTTTCGGTTTCAAACAAATTGTACATATTAGCAAGTGAGCATAATGAAGATTGATAACTTCTTTCTCTCTAGTTGAAGCTCCTATGTACGTAGAATGTTTAGAATTAATGTTAAAGCTGGTGCCTGGATTTTTCTTTTGGTTCAGAAAAAAAGTATACTCTCATAAAATTGAAGAAAAATTGAAAATATCCTTAAAAAGACAAAACCGCATAGAAAAACAAGTCTTTTTCAACAGCATTATCATGCTGACGGGCGGAAGATTTCTAGTTTTCTTTCTGGAATTTTTGACTTTTAGCTGCTTTCACATCATTCGCACAAAATACGACTATTTCAAAAATTCACCATAAATACATATAGTCTACTAATGAACAAACGAAGACTGAAAATTCGGTCTAATTTTGAGAGGAAAGTTCTGGGATGGCGACTATTCCCACATTTTTAAAAATAATGTAGCCGTTAAATGAAGAAGGTTTTCAAAGGGGTGAATTTAAAAGACATTTATCGAGACCAATTGCTTCTAAAAATCCGCCACCCCAAAACGTGCCATTTGAAACAGTAATTTGTATTATCACTCACTCTCTCACAGTTCCAGACAACGCATAACCAACAGTTCCACCCATTCCAATTGCTCCTTCAACTCCAGCGATACGGTAACTACGGTATCGGATACTCGTTTTCACCCCATATGTCAGTGTGGTCGCTAAAACAAGATTTTTTAAGAGTGCAAGTGGTCAACACTTTCTGGTGTTTTTCAAACTAACTTTCTGAAACTGAAATTTTTTTCGAAGAAAAAAAACTCACATATGATTGCGATAAAACCACCACAAAGTCCAAAAAGCGCGTCGCTGATAAGAAGAAGATAGACGGAAGTATGGATGAAATACGATTGAAAAACATAGTTGATGGTTCCAAGAATACATCCGACATATGGAATGATCAGAGGGATTTTGATGCTCTTGTAGTCGGCGGCTGAATAATTTTCAATGGTTTTTTTTGTCATTTATTCAGTATACAGTGCTCCACAAAATGATAGGTTCACCCTCAGGAATTTTCGAAAATCGAGAATTTTGAAACTTTTCAAAACGGTGTCATTACTAAAAGTATGCACAAATGAAACTAATTTTTGTTGGAAAATATTGAACTCGAGCCATTTTTACTTTTTGAGAAAACTCGAAAAATTCGAAATTTGACAAAAAATCATTCCACAAAATGATAGGTTCACCCCTCAAAATTCTTGAAGATGCCATAATATCAAACCGGAAAGCGGGTCCAATGACCAGAAAATGTCAAATTAACCTTTTTGAAACAGATTCCAAAGAATTCCCAGGTTTCTTATTCACATTTGGTCCGTTTTGAAGGATTTTTCGTCAAATCATCAAATGGATGTCTTAATCCGCACATTCCGACCAGTACGGTTTCCAAAAATGTCAGAATATCTTCTGATGTTTTTATTTTCTCATTATCTGTTGTTTTTCACAACTGGAAACAAGCGGTTACAAGTTTCCTAATTTTTCGGAATGATTTACCGATTTCGAAATTGGACTCCTATACCATGTGGGGTATTAAAGATGAGGTTTCATTTCATTCCGGGTTGTTTTTGGGTCAGAATTGCGTGAGTCGACAACCATTTTATTCAAAAATCACTTTTCCCATAATGAAAACACCATATGGTTCATGAAAAAGTCATAAGTTTGAAGCAAGGTGAGATAATTTTTGGGATATTTTCAGAAAATGCTGAAATCGCTTCTGAACCAATTTGTTGTCCTCAAACGCGATTTTTTATGCGGATAATGAGCTGAATGACTTTGTAAAAATGGATAAACATCAAAACGAGCAAAAAAACTCATCCTAATCTCAAGGTTAAAATTGGTTAAGATGCAGCTGACCTTAATCCTGATTTTTAACCTTTTTCATGAACCATATGGTGTTTTCATTGTGGGAAAAGTGATTTTTGAATAAAATGGTTGTCGAATCACGCAATTCTGACCCAAAAACAACCCGGAATGAAATGAAACCTCATCTTTAATACCCCACATGGTATAGGAGTCCAATTTCGAAATCGGTAAATCATTCCGAAAAATTAGGAAACTTGTAACCGCTTGTTTCCAGTCGTGAAAAATAACAGAAAATGAGAAAATAAAAACATCAGAAGATATTCTGACACTTTTGGAAACCGTACTGGTCGGAATGTGCGGATTAAGACATCCATTTGATGATTTGACGAAAAATCCTTCAAAACGGACCAAATGTGAATAAGAAACCTGGGAATTCTTTGGAATCTGTTTCAAAAAGGTTAATTTGACATTTTCTGGTCATTGGACCCGCTTTCCGGTTTGATATTATGTCATCTTCAAGAATTTTGAGGGGTGAACCTATCATTTTGTGGAATGATTTTTTGTCAAATTTCGAATTTTTCGAGTTTTCTCAAAAAGTAAAAATGGCTCGAGTTCAATATTTTCCAACAAAAATTAGTTTCATTTGTGCATACTTTTAGTAATGACACCGTTTTGAAAAATTTCGAAATTCTCGATTTTCGAAAATTCCTGAGGGTGAACCTATCATTTTGTGGAGCACTGTAGAGTTAGAAGGACCAGTAAAAAACCTCAAAAGTTCTACATGTAAGTTAACATTTTGAAACCGCTGAAAAATACTGGAAATCATAAATCTCAGTTTCCGGAAGTTCGCAAATAAAAACCAACAGAAAAGATTTTCATTGACAGTTTCTTAGACTTAAATCATTTTTTTTTCATTGATCTTTGCTGATTCAAGTTTTCGAAACAAAAAAGAATTGTACCTTGAACCTACACCGAAAAAACATTGTTCAGGTTCAAAGTGTCAAGAAGTGAATGATAAGAAGGTGGACGAATTATTTTGATAAAAAATCAGGTGAAACTTTTTTTGAGAAATAATTTCATCAGATGAATTTCGATGTTGTGCTCTGGGGTTGAAAAAATCTAGGCCATCATCCGAGTACATAACATTTTCTTATACAACATTTGAAACTGAAAAAAGGATTAGAAATGAATGACAGAGAGTTACTTGTTTTGGCGGGATTTCAAAAAACGAATCGGGACCTACTAGAAGTTTCTAGACAAGCACGACTTTACAGGTTTTTCGGCCTTCTAGAGGTATTAGCTTATCCTTATTATTGAGCTTATCCTAATTATGCGAATCTACACATCTTTATACACTTTTTACTGCAACAAAATATTTCGTTCAATTCAACAAGATGGGGATTATTTTCATTAACTTTAACTTAATTTCAAAATCTATTTGAAACATAATAAATATTTTAACTCACCAGCTCCCAATAACAACGTCGTCACAATAGATGGACATAGAAGAGTCAGTGAAGATATGAAGTAGAAATGATTGGATGCTGATTGGATATCCTTGTCATCGTAGTAAGCACTGACATTACGACAGAATGTGATGTTCTGGAATAAATAAAGGGAATATAAATAGGTCAAAGGGCACATGAAGAAATTGCGCTCTGTTGAATAGATATTTGGTGGCTTGTAATTTTTACTTTTTTAGACTTTGACTTGGAAATCAGCCATGTTGAGACGTAACTCATTTGACCGCCTTCGCTTGATGCCCAATTTCTAGTCGAGGTGCCTACGTATACGTTCCGAACATTTCTGATAACAATTTCAGCAGATATAGGGAATTTGAAACCGAAAATTTTGGGAGAAATTAAAGAAGATGTGAATATTCTTGTTTACCAAAAGATATGTGTAGCAAGTCAGTTCTTCCAATCAAAAGATAATCGTTTTAGGAACAAACAAAGGAACCAATATCGAAAAGCTCAAACAGTATTTTCAGGTAAACGCTAAACTAAATTAATGAAGTATCGTCCTAATATAAGAATACCTCAAAACCGCAAGTTTCGTTTGTTTCAAAAAATTTAAAAATATTATTATGCTTGGAACCTCAATCAGACTCAACCAACTTTCGAAGGGCTAAAATGATTCAAAAGAATCCACCAAAATGCTCAATTTTAATAATTTTGTTTTCGCTAAAAATGGGTGTTTTGTATTAACTTCCTATATTTTCAATCAATTCTAGAGGATCACTGAACTAAAAATGTAGCCACAATAGGAACTTATCTTGAAACCGTAATTCTATCAATTTCAGTAATCGTAAAATTGAAAAAAAAATGCTTATTGCTCAACATCAATAAGACTCTATTTTCGAGGGACTGAAGTGAATAAAAAAAATTGCAAAATTCAAATTTGAAAATTTGAATATCAAATAGTTCAAACTGTAATTTTTCGAGTCAAGTGAAGAAAAGTCCGTATCATCAAATAAACAAAATCACCACCGTAAGAGCATTACTCGAAACATCAATTTTTGTATTTTAGAAAATTGAAACTTTAGTTTTATTGGCATAAGTTATTGCTCAAAACCTCAGCCAGACTAAAATTCTGAGAGCCTAAAATAATTTTTAAAGAATCAACGAAAACTATAACTCTTAAATTTTTACTTTTTATGAGTGTTTTGTATAATGCTTAAAAATGTTACGAATTTACCGTTTCGAATTTCTATGAATTCTAGTTGAAGTTTTTGAATTACTAGTTCCAACGTAAAAAGCAGGTTCCCACCTGATCATATTTCAACAAACACTCCTTCTCGTAGATCAAATTCTGGAAGACTGGATAATTGAGATACGATCCGAGCATATACAAGAACAGAGGAATCTCCATGCCCAACAGTCCGAAATACTTTTTGATTTTCATTCTGAAAAGAAGAAGAAGAACACTTTATAACGAAGATCTATAACCCAGACGTTTAGAAAAAAGTGACGAATTGAAACGATCGAGAATCAGATTTCTTCTACTCATTTTTAGATCAAAAAGTAAAGAAAAACTGGAAAATAGTGGGGATAAAATTGAATGAAATAGAGAAATAGAGCGGGTAGAAGAGTAAGAATGTGTCTCTGGTCACCTGTTTATGTCCAAAAGAGACAACGAGAGAGTGTGTAGATGGTGAGAAACGCAGACACATCGAAGAAACAGAACATCAACAATAACAAATAGGTCGTCGGGTTTTTGGTGTGTTTTTGTGGAGTGTTCAAATTTGTACTTAATTAGAATTTTCACAGAGAATGACCGGAAAAATGAGTTTTCAACGAAATGGCAAAAATTCGATAATTTTTTGCACACAGTTTTTTTCAGTCTGTAAATGATGATAAGTGTAGAAAAAAGAAGCATTTCATTTGATAAAGAGAAGGCGGAAAGTGATAGGAGAAAAGACGCAGAATTGGGTTATAAGGCAAGGAGAACTGACTGCAGAGTTCAGATTGTGGTCGAATTGACAGGTAGGAATTTGTGAGAAAAAATTAATTACCGTTGTTACAGTTCCATTTAAATTTTGATGTCAACTGAAACTTTGATAGATCAGCTGCAAGATACAAGATTTTTCCAAAATCGAACAAATTGAAAGGAGTTTCCTTGATCTATCGGTTTCTGATCTATCATAAATGATTTAGTAGAATGACATCCTAAATTTATATTTTCAGCTCAATTATTTCAATTACTTGGAAGAGACATCAAATATTTGTCACCCAATAAAATGTTGGTCAAAATATCATCAGTTTTATTAATGAAAAGTTAAAAAAAGCCTCTCTTAGGAACCGAGATAATTGAGCTCGAAGTTCAAGTATACAATAGCGTTCAATGGGGGCATTTACGGTATTACATAGTTTACAAGACATGAACTGTTATTTTTAAAAACGTATCTTCGTTCATAGCCTTTCAATAATTTACAGTTTCTTCATTATCCTATTTTGGCATTACTGTGTTATACTTCTCAATTATAACTTGTTAATTCCCGGCTTTTCCGGCTGATTACCTTTATCAATACATTTTGTCCGAGATTTTTCTTACCGTTTCATGTTGTTTATTATTGGGGTATAATTTACTATATCTAATGCTATTTTTCGGAATCGCCGTCTTGTTCAAATCAAAACACAGACCCTACGACGCTGAAATTCTATTATGATTTTTAATTCAAATCTTCTCAAATATTCGAAATTCCACAAAGTTCATCGTCAATTTCATGCTTCAACATAGAATCCGAAATCAGTTCCTCTTCTATTCTGACATGAATGTTAAAGTTAAATTATACAGCGATTTCACGGATCGTCGGGTGTATTGTCTGAAAAAACGTTAAAGAGAATTAGCGGAATCAGACAAAACTATCTAATCCATAAACGGGCGTTTCGGCATACAGTCAGTCGAAATAAAGACGTTTTTTAATCAACAAAAAAACAACCGAACTTTAACATTACCATTCTGAAAGAGTCCACAGTCAAAAATATTTTAACTTGACGGAAGAAAATCCAGTTTAAGAAGACTATTTTCTCTACCGAGTATGATTATACACTCGCATCTATGACTCAAAATTTGAATTTCTGTTTCGAAGAGTACACTTCTGAGAATCTGATCTTGTCAAAGACAATACGGTTTAGAGTTTGAAGATGATTCAGGGGTTTTCTGTAATTGTTTTAACGCTAATGGAACAATTTACAAACAGTAAAACCAAATCTGGTTAAACGATAAACCATTCTAGTGCATAATCAACGAATTGGATACTTATAGGTAAACTAATTTGCTGTTTTATTCCTGCTACTCTTGAAAGGGGAACAATATCCGTTCCACATCAAGGTGTGATTTCCAGTTCCGAAAAGAACAAACCTGCCCTTACCGCACTATCAGATTTGTATTTTAGTTTGAATTGTATAATTACGGCGAGTTTTGAAATTGCTAAAATGATCGAGGAACAAATTAGCGGCAGAAAAACTAATAAAAAATTTCATAAAAGCATTCTATAAATTTTCCATAATTCAAGATTTTTCGCTGTTTCAAAAGAAGCAAAAAACGCTTCTTGAGCTTCAAGCTCATTATTTTAGAAGAAGCAAAAAAAAAAAAATTATTTTTTTAGCGACTAAAGATCTGAAAATACAAGTGATACAAGTGGAATGGTTGTAGAATTCTGTTTTTTGTTCGTGTAACTTATGAAACGGTAAAAATGTGCGTTCCCATTTGAAAATCTAAATCTACATTCTAATTTCCGGGAGTATGGGAAAATTCTTTCTAAAACTCTGACAGGCGACAAAAAGTCTTTGAATTTGAAAATATTTTTGGTGTTAATTGTTAAGATTAGTTAGGAAAAAATTCAAAAACGAAGTCGGTGAATCATGTTAAAGATTTTCTAATATTACGGCATTTTCTGCTGTTTCAAAACTATTTGATATCCCTCTATTTTTAGATATACTGCTTCATCCTAAGTTATTTTCTCATTAGAGAGACCAAACATTGAAACTCTCTGTTTCTATAAGGTTTTGAACAATTGACAAAATTTTGCTATTTTACTAACGGAATACATCTGAACAGAAACGCATAGGTGAAACGTTCATGGATACTTTCTTAAACTTGCTGTTTCAGGTATTTCGCTTATTCCGCCTGTTTTCTTTTTCATTCAGTTTTCATAACGATAAAACTAGCTGCACGGTTGTACAATTCTTTTCGATGAGATCATTTCCAAGAATTTTCGGTTTTTTCTGTAATTAATGCTTTCAAGATACGACATATAATACTTTATACGATTTCCTTCATTTAGTAAGTTTCAAAATCGAAAATTAGTATACATTTTGTCACAAATCACTTCCGAAAACTGTCATGTTACTTTTTGGCCATTCAGACACATTGGAAGAACGAATTCTGTAAAACTAAATTTGCCGTTCTATCGGTTCCGAAACATTGATTCATGTAAATAATTGTTTGAAAAATGAAAAATGTTTATTTGTTTCTCGTTTTGGTATATTTGATTGGGTTTCGAATTTGAAACATTTAAATTTTTTCTGCTGTTTCAAATATTTTTCATAATTATAAGCTTTTTGGGCAATAGCTTTTCGTTGATTTCGTCGTTTTTTAAATCAATGTTCCCAGTTTCACAACTTCCTAAACTCCGGTACTTTCTTTTTGGATCAGTCGTATCTTGATAGTTTCGACATTTTCCACTGATTTTTGAACACCTGTCCCTCCATTTAAAAGATCAACAGGATAACACAAGTTTATCGAGAAGAACCAAGAAAAGAACGGGGGAAGAAATGGAATATGTGTGGTGGGTGGTATAACTAAAAGTTATAATTCAAAAAGTTGAGAAAAAAGAGTAACGAAAAATAACTGTTTAAATTAAGAATTCGAGTGGGGAGATTGCAAAAAAGGTTAGAGCACTATCGAAAAAATTTATTGCTTTCGTCGTCAAAATTTGATTCTAGTGTTGTTTCTCCTCGTTTTTCGGTGGTGAGACGTCGACTGGATAGGCACACGAGGCAAGGTATTCGGTGAGACGTTGTTGGGCTTTTTGGAGTTGGGCGAGTTGCTCGAAGACTTGTTGAACACGGTCCGATGGGCACAATGGTTCTTCTGGGGTTACCACTGGGCTGAAATTAGGGGGGACCTTTAAAAATGACAGGATTATATTTTGAATAAATTAACGAAAAGTTCGAAACAATTCGAAACAGCAATTTTCAAATAGCCTTTTTTTCTTGATTTCAGAAACTGTTCCCAATCAAAAAATTCTAGACACCTTCATGATGACGTTCATCTTTCGTGCAGAATCCACATTTATATATTTCCCTTTATTTACGATTGTAAGCCTAGTCTTACTCCAAAAACACTCTTATTAATGAGAATGAATTATTCCTTCCTATAAGAATATAAAAGAGGCTCTCCTTTCCCTAAAACTCTAAAAATGACCAATACTTCCGATTCGAAATGTATCTTGGGATTTCTAGATATTTCTTTGATGATCAAAGTGCATGTAGACATATTTCATACTACGTTTGATAGAATATTCATTTGAATACATTGTAAATTCGCGGATTGAATTTTTGAATGGGAAACGGAATGTTGAATAGAGAGGAAATCACAAAAGAGCACCAAATCAAACAATTTGTTTTTGAGAATTTCAAAGATTTTTGATTCCAGGAAGCAAAAAATAATAATAACAGTTGGGTCCTTTCAGATGGGAAACAGTGTCTAGGGATCAGTGAGCAATATTTGAAAAAAAACAGGTGGATTATTCCAGAAAACCTGGTTTTTGTTCTAGCTTAGATTTTCAGCTTTGAAGTGTCATAGGCTGGAAAACGGGATCAGAAAGTATTTCAATCTTTTTCAAATTCCTGCTCCAGTCAAGTTAAAAATACCGATTTCATTCTATGACCCATAAGTTCCTCATCAATCAATGAAACAGGAAATTTGGATCAGCAATGATAATCGCATCCTGAAAAGTTTGACCCTCGGTTTTCTTACAATCTGCCACTAAATCGAATAAATTTAATTCGATTTGGAGGGATATATATTTATATATATATATATATTTATTGAATTGATTGAAGGGCAAATGCCGCTAACACAATACAATTAAAGTCAAGGGAAGGTAGAAAATTAGCACCGGATGGGGAGAAAAGCGGTAAATTACATGAACAGTTCAACGGGGGTCTGGAATGTAGGAGGGGTGGGAAAATTAGAAATTAGTATCATTCAATGACAGGAAAGGGGAAAAATTAAATTTTTTGAGATTAGTTTTAAAGGAGTTGATAGACTGTTTTACAGGAAAAGTGGATTGGTCTAGAGAGTTCCAACACTTCAGGGATCTGTTGGTAATAAATTGAGTGGTACATTTAGAGGTATTTGACAGGTTAGACCTTATGTAGTAACAGTGGCGGCGAAGATTTGTTAATTTCGGGAAGTTAAAAAGTTGGACTTTTGGAAGAATAACATCTTTGGCTATTAGCCATTTGTAGATAAAAATTAAATCGTTCATTAACCTTCTTTCCTCCAATGATTCAAGTCCAAATTCTCGGATAGTGTTGAAATATGATTCATAGGGGATGTTAAACTTCTTCGTCAGTCTGAAGACAAAAGATTTTTGGAGTCCTTCGATTTTATAAATCATTTCCTTTTGGGCTGGAGAGTATATTAGACTTCCGTATTCTATCAACGGCCTGATATAGATTGTATAGCACTTTATAAGTATCTCCAGTGATCCGAGTTTCAGAATGTTGAAAAGGATGTTGATTCTTTGCTGTGCTTTCCGTATAGTTATATTTAAATGATTTTTGAATGTAAGGTCTTCTGAGAAGATCACTCCAAGATCTCGAACATGTTCACATTTCGGGATTTTACAATTCAAAAGAGTAAAATGTTGATTTTTAGATAATGATATTGCTTTTTTCGAAGGGGAAAAGGCTATAAATTGACATTTCTCCGGTGAAATTTCCATTTGCCAATCTTTACACCATTTACTCAGTGTGTCCAAATCATCTTGAATCGTCTTTCTATCAGTGGAGTAAAGCTTCAAATCATCAGCGTATAGTAAGAACTGAGAATTGAGATTTTCACCGATGTCATTGATAAATAGTATAAATAGCAAAGGTCCGAGAGATCTATGAGAAATATTGAAGTTTGGACTATTTAGAGATGTTTTATTTTTAAAACTTGAATTTTTCTTAATTATCAGTTTAAGAACTTGAGAAACTGAATGAATGCTTCTTGCTTTGAAGAATTTGGAATTCCTAAAACTATGTTTTTTTCTGTGTCAGGGTCTAACGAATCAAATCTTTTCTGTATCAATATATCCTTATATGGTGTCTGAATTTTCAATAAGCTGTTTTGTGACGGTCTGTTGTACATGCATGAAGACACAAAGTTTTCTGTTTCAAAGTTACCATGTTACTATAGCGCTATATAACCAGTAGTCCGTAATGTTAAAAACAAGCAGAAAGGTATTTTCCAGAAACTCACAATTGCTGTTTGTGAAGCGTGGCCCGCTTCTTGGTCCACTGATCGGTGAATGTCATCTGTCCGGCGGAGAGACCGAGAAGGGCCACGAAGCAAAGCACGACGTATAGTTGCATGGCTTCTGGAAGTTGCGTTTTCGGATCGGAAGAAATACCGAAGAAATCGAAAAGAAAAACAGTAGGCGATTAAATACAATGAATTGAATGAAAAGCAGAAGATCTACCATTAAAAAGCAATCATAACAACTTCTAACTTTGAAGAATGGCTTCTGATTAGTCAGAATCGGATTGTGACGATTTCTGTTGTGTTTTGGCTTTATCTTATTAATTTTTAATAAGCAGATAGCCCAGAGCACAAAAGGATGATCCTAAGAGGAAAAAAGCAACCATAATCTCAGACTTTAAAGAAAAAATATGACCGATCTTTGGTGGAAAAGTGTTCCGTTTTTCTGAGAAAAAGAGTAAGATGTAATTTCAGAAGAGAAACTCCACAATGGTCCATGTTTCGAAAGAGAAAGATTCAAGTATGATTTTGAGAGTGATTTCAAGTATATGTAATGTTTGAAACAGTAAAATTTGCTGGTTTTCATGAAGAAATATGGATAATACCGAAGATAATCCAATGCTCTTCTAAAATTCTAAAATTGTCTTATGAGCCAGTCAAAGCAGTAAATTATTCTGAAGACTTGGTTTCAGGCTTTCAAAAATGTTTTCTAGAATTTTTAACAGGATCGAAAGAGAAATTTAAGCGTTAGATAATGTAACATTCAACTCAATTACAGGAACTACTTCGAGAATAGTTTGGATTTCTAAACAAGCTCAATGAAATATTTAATTTTAATTTACCTAACGTTCGGATGAATCGGAAAAGTTACATTTTCACAAGGGTAAAATGTTTTGAAGGAAAATTTTTTCTACCATTTTTCAAAATGTGTTAGTAACTAGTTCGAAAGTTTTAAAACTTTTTGAAACTTTAACCAAGTTCCCCACATTAGACCAACTTTTTCTTAAACTTACTTCAAAACTACAACAAAAACTTCTGAGTTTTACAGATTTTCCATATCCAATCTTCTCACATTCTCATCTAACTTCACATTTCCAGTAAACATGGAATCCGAAAATGTCGTCGCATCTCTAATCCCATTTGTTACCAAAGAGATTAGGATGGTATGTGGTATATAACTTTTCGAATCTAGATAAATACATAAGGATTAGTTTGTCTTCGTTTCCTAGAATTCTGGAAGGAAGCTAGGCTGTGGTGGCAATTAGTGAGAGCCTAATCCATTGCTCATATGACCAAGAGTGTTTATGAGGAATATATGGAATACAGAATCTTAAACTCTTGGACTAGGATTCTGAATGAATAGACAGGGAAAGGGAAATGAATTCTGATTGAAATTCCCACTTTTCCCACGCCCGCTCACAGAATTCAGAGCACAAAACTCGGTTGGAATAAGTTATGAAATGAAGGAGTCTACGAAAGTACAATAAAAGTTCAGAAACAAAAATTTCTGTTTCATTCACAAGTCATGTTCAAATAACTATTTATCAACTTGTTAAAATAGAGATTATCACTATATCAGATGACCATATATCTAGAAAATCCTCTGAAGGACCCAACATGTTTGGATCACGAGAGCCAAAAAAACGAGCTCCACGAAATGAGTCAGCTGAAAAGAAATTGGACAGGTGGAAAAAGGATGTCTCCGGTAGTCGGAAGAAAGCAGATTGAAGAAGAAGAAAACGACGGAAAGCGGAGGAGCAGAAGATGGGCGGCGTCTGTTTGGAAAGGAAGAAGAAAGGGGCGTGGCTTGTAGAGGGCAGGTGATCATTTCTCCGCGTCTCTAGTGAAGGGTCTTCTTTCGATAAAGAATATGAATCAGGTCTTAATTGGTATGGGATGTTGTTGGGGACTTTTGAGACGACGAGTCATAGTAAACAGAATTTTCAGGGGTTTGGAATTTTTTTAAAACTTATGAAAGAGGAAACAACGGAGAAAAAGAACAGGTGAAACATTTATAACCTTTCTGAAACTGAAAATATCTCCAAATCCTGTATGTTGCTGTCAAATTTGTTTAACTCTATTGAATCACCTATGTCGCAAAAATAACTAACCTACATTTTGTGAATCTGTTTCAAGATGTGTGTAAAACGGTAAAAACTTTTGAACCGACAATAAAATTGCCATTAGCTTCACCGGATTAGTTTGTGGATTTGAAAATGCTGAATTCTATCGAAAACTAGTGGGAATTATGAACTTTCAAATTGTTTTCAATGAGAGAAATTCTTCTGGATGTTTCATTTGAACTGGAGGGATTATCAGAGAAATTGTAGGTTTGGAAGATTCAGAGAAGTCGAAATATACAGGAAACTCTACCAGTCACCAAAATAAGTTAATTTAATGGCAAAGCGATATTTCAGGCTTTTCAGTTTACGCTTGACCCGATTTTGAAAACTCAGCTATATTTTAATGCAGTTGTTTTTTTTTTGATTTTAAGAATATTGAAAAACCTCAAAGAAATGTTCGAAACGTTTACCTTGGGAACTGATTTAAAACACTTTTCATATTCGGAAGACGACTGGTGGTGCGATTTCAGGAAAATCGAAACTGTTTCAATTTTTGTTGAATTCGATTCTTGCACTTGATTAATAATAGTCGACGGAATGATTGTCAACAAATAATCAAGTTCAGCATACTTGTAAAATTCCGGGCTAGCCCTCCAAGGCCCGGGCCCGGGCCGGGCCTGAGGAAATTTTCAAGGCCCGGGCCCGGCCCGGAGGGCCCCGTAGAAAAAAACCTGTATTTTTGAGCCAAATTTTGAGCTCAAAATATAATTTTCTCCACTTTTTTTCGTTTTTTGGATTGTTTGTATGTCTGATCACAAAAGATAGAAAAAACTCGAAAAAAAAATTTTGATCGAAAAAAATCACATAAGGGTCCCCCCTTATGTGTTTTTTGAAAATTTCAAAACTAGTGAAATGACGGGCCCGCCGGGCCGGGCCGGGCCCGGGCCTTGAAATTCCGAAAAAAGCCCGGCCCGGATGAGTTTTGAGAGACGAATGTAACCATCCAAACAAGTATTTCCTTCGAAGGAATAAAGCATGAAGTTCGTGACACGGAAAAAAAATGCGTTGCTGTCGTGGTGGGCAAGTATCGGCTACGACCGTGTAGCTCAGCCGGTAGCTGCGCCAGTAAACAAAAAAAGAACTTGAATATTTTTTCCATTTCACGAACTCCGTGTTTAATTGCTTAAAGAACAATTATTGTTTCACCATTTCCATATATCTATCTCAAAACTTTTTATGATCAGTAATCCATTCTTCCGCCTTTGACTTTCACCTAATAAATCCTTCAGAGAAAAACAGAATCCCATGATACATTGAAAAAGTCATCTTTAAGATCATTCAAGTCATCTGAATTCTCAGAATCCACATCCTACAACTAGTTCCTCATAGATAGTACAATCAAAAGATTATGTAAGAAGACAACAAGAATATATTGAAGTCTCTCCATCTTGATTCATTCTTCCTCTCTATCCAATTTCTGTTCATTCGGTAAACAAACCACTTGAAAGATTTTCTTTGGGTTTTTTGAACCAATGTCCACAACCCTCAGAATTTCCTCTGGAGCCTATAATTTGTCTGGAAATTTTCAGTAAAGAAAGTGACGTTGTCTGGAGGAAAAATGGGTAGGATGTGTATATGTAATCCAATCGGAAATAGGTTTGAAAAAATTCTGGAAGCCTTGAGGGAGAGACTTGTCACTTTAGTCTCAATGATAAAGATGATTAATAAGTCAGAATGAGAAATATGGCAGGCGGAATATGTAATATCAGATCTAGACATAGAAAAAAGACAATTAGAATGTCTAGGATGGGAATAGGGTAAAATTGTTAACTTGCAAGTTCTGAAGGCCAACATTTCTAGCTAAATCAAGCAATTTATTGACGAATTTTCAGCAAAAAAAACACCTGCAGAGAGGTCAGTTCGTGCCAGGCAGAGCAAATGGGAAACCATAATTGGTTTTTAGTGAACATAAATATTTTTAAAGGAAAAAATGCAAAAATTAGGGGACTCAACAATTTTTCGAAGTCCTAAACAAATTTTAAGAATCCGCTTTTTTAGAAAAAAAAAGTACGGTGACCAACTTCAAAAAAACAATTCGAAGCCTCAAAGAAGTAAATTTGTAAACTTCATGAAACAGAAATTCATAAACTTGGCTGGCATATTACATGTAAGTACCAGGGCTGAACGAAAAATCACTTCCCAAGCATTTTTTTGGGAGCATTTTTTCGGAATTTTTGTGTACCTCATTCAAAAATTTTGAAAATATTTTGAAAATTTTGAATTTGAAAATGAGAAATATGGCAGGCGGAATATGTAATAAAATTTTGAAAATTTTGAATCAAAATTCGAAACTTTTGCTATGTTTTTCTCGGTGAACGAACAAAAAAAAACGAAAAACAGTTTGGTACCGAAACTGAAATACCTTATCAGTGAACAAGCTTTTGCAAGAAATTCAGGTTTTTATAGAACAGAAAATTTTTTAAGTTTAAAAATTTGTAACAGAAAATAATCCTACAACCGCTGATCCGCAGCAACCAATTTTTCAGTTTAATGTTTCAAATTTAAATTCTCTGATTCTCAATTTGTAATCCGATCCTCCTAATGTTCTGATTGGGATATCTGCTTGAAGTAGTACTGTAATTTCTATGATAGAACGTCAGTCTATAACTTTGAGCTCAATTATATCGATTTCTGTAGGAGATATTAAAAATCTGTGAACCTTAAAAAATGTTCTTGATATTACAAAGACCATTTTATCAATTGACACATTTTTTATCCATTACAGGAACAGAGATAAAAGAGCTCAAATTGCTAGCAAAAAATGACTATAATCAGAAAATCACTTCGTGTATAGTAAATGATTAACTCATGAACTTCTTGACTTGTCTAGACCGCCCGAATGATCAACCTACTCCCAAAGACTCATAATCTTTTCATACGCGAGTATAGCTTCTACGAAATTTTTGATTTCTCAACTTTTTTGGAATATTCCAGAAAAAAGGGAATCTTTGCACTCCTTCTCGTGGGGGCTCTTTTTCCATATCCAATTTGTGCTCTTTTGTGAGAAAAAAAGCGAATGCTCCTCTCCGTATCCATTTCCTTTTCTTTCAAAACTTTTTTTCGATTTCAAGAGCGCCGCGCGAATTTTTGATGTCTCAAAGACTTTCATAGATTAGAATTTGACCCCGAAAATCAAAAAAAATTCTGAAGAAAAAAGCAGAAACTATTTGAAGTTCCACGTCACTAGATTGAATACCGGGCTAAAAAAAGGAGAGATTGGAATTCTTTTCAATCAATCAGGTGTATTCAAATGCTTGTGTATCATCCTAAAAAGGCAAAGAAAATAAATGGAATCCTGAAAGACGAGGAAATTAGATGAAGGCGTTTCTTTTTTTTCCCTTTCAGAATAGAATCCAAACCTAAAGAATTTCCCAACCAACTGTTTTCCGGAGGATGTTTTTTTGGGGGTGAGTCAAGGGTGAGAATTGGGGTGAGTTCGAATTCTGATCGGAATGTTTCCAATTTTTTTCGAAATTAGCTCTTTTCGGACTACGTTATGTCAAAGTCGAACGCGAAATATTCCCTTGCAGGTCTCGAGCTGAAGAACTTTCACTTTTTCCGAACTTTCGAAATCCGTTCGTTGATTTATACTAATTTTCCTTGTTTCAGAGATGAAAAAGTGGGATTCCGAAAATCCGAAATTTAAAAGTTTTCAAAAACTTTTCGATATTCCAAAAAAACCAGAGAATTTTTAGATAGAAAATTTTTTACAGTTTCAATATTCCCATTTAAAAAAATAACGGAATCTTCTAATTAATACTGAGTCTTAACTTGCACCTTGCGCTCATTGTTAAAAAATTCTTCTAATTTTCTGAGAAAGTGTGAATGTATTTGACAAAGATACTTGATTTCGTGCTAGTCCAGAGTTTCGAAAAAAAAAACCACTCCCATAGAAATTTCAAATTGTTTTAAAAATTTACCGTTTCAGGTTTTTGATTGAAACTCGGAAGTTATTATTCCGAAGTTCATTCCCTACAGAATTTTTTTTCGCATCTAATTCAAAAAGATTAGTTGTACTCTTGATGTTTCAATGTGTTATTTCCTATTCGAATATCATTTGAACTTCCGATTCGAACTTTTCCAGATCATTCTATTCCTGGAATTCTCTAATGTGAATCATATTAACTCATCCGTTTTATTTTTCAAATTTTAAAAATTTTCCAATAAGTCTTCTTGTGACGTCCTACTATTCATTTCACAACTCCTACGTTTTGTTTTTTTCCAGTTTCTGACCTAAATACCTTTGATACAAATTTTATGCTCTCGAGAATCTTCAGAATACAATCGAAGCGACATTTAGAATCCGATTTTCAGAGCTTTGCAGAGCGATAAAATTCTCTTTTTCTTCTAGATCACTGAAACACATTCCTACAGTAGGATGCAAAAATGAAATTATCAGAAAAAAGAGAAATATTCTAAAGAGAGAAGATTAATGGAAGATGTTAAGGAGAAATAGATGAATTGAATATATTCTTATATAAGAATCTAAATTTGGATATTCCTTATTTCTGATATCATCTCTTTTCTCTGGACTACTCGTTAGCAAATTTCCAGAACATTCCAGGGAAAGTTCAGTCATTGAGAATTCTTAATTCTTCGTGCAGAAAACGCAAAAAAGCGGATTATATGAGTGATTTACGATAGGCTATTGAGTAGCGAAAGTTGAGTAACTGCTTCAGAATTTTTGAATAGAAAAACCCAAAAAACTTCCTTCCATGTGAAGGGGATTTACTCTGCAATTTGAAATGAGATACGTGGACTATGCAAGGTTTTTGAAGAATAAAAACGAGTGATGACTGATGGGGGTTTTTTGGAAACTTGGAAAAAGAGATGTTCAGGGTTTCAGAGAATGGAACCAAACAGATCATAAAGTGGAACAAAAAATTACGGTTTCAGAAACTGATTTGAAGCGGCAGGCATTTTATTGGAACTTTTCTCAGTTTCTTTGCGTTTAAAGATGTCCAGAATATAATTATTTTCTTGGAATCTACAGTCCGGAATGCAGACAAATAAAATTTACATAGATTTCGTAATGCGGAATCCGGAATTCGGAATTAAAAAAAGCACGGAATTCGGATATCTCTGCCAGCGATATCAAATCGTGCAATCAGCACAGCGAGAAATAGCAGTGAAAAAGGTTAAACTTTTTCAATGTAGTTTTCAAAGTTTAACTTTTTCAAATAATGCTGATATTTGGAAGAAATCATTTTTATTCGATTCATCGATCGATCTGTGTATACAAATAAGTTGGACGAGTTTCTCACAGTCAGCTTACTAAACTTGTGCACTTTTGATTGAACATTTTTGTGTACAGTAATCCAAAACGTAATAAAAGTAGGCAAAGTCACAAGTGTGCAATCCGGATTCAGAAATAATATCACTTTGCAAGAATTATATGCTACAAGAATAAACTAGAAGTTAGGGGTATGATGAACGGAACTTCAAAATATAAGTGACCGAATATTACAAAAAATAGTGAAACACGAATACTGTACTTTTGAAGGAGCAATACAACAATTTTGATTTGTGACTCGAGCGGAAAAAAAAAACAAATAATTAGTTTTAAAGAAAGTTGGTGATTGATTCTTTTTTTAATTGATTCTGAGAATCTGAGACTTCGAAAAAATCAGAATGTCTTGAAAATCAGATTTTTTTCGAATTTCCGCTAATCCGGAAACCGTCCCTCTGAACTTCGGAAAACACTGAACTTCAGAAAATTCCGAAAATTAGATTCCGCACACTCATGCTAGAAACTATTTGAAAATAGAGCGCTTTTGCATTGAATACGAGTTTTTGGTTGTTTCCGGTTTCCGCATTCGGAATTCCATTTTCCAGGAAAAGCCCTTTCCGATATCAAAACTGTCTTTCTGGATAACATTGAAACCGAATAATTTTTCCCTTTTTCAACTTTTTTCAACTTGGTTAAAACCATTCGTCGAATTTTGTGTTTTGTTCTCTATCTTTCAATTTCCAACCTTCTCATATTAACCTTAAAAAGGTTAGTCATCTACCCTTCTGAATGTGACGTGGGAACGTTTTTCAACACAGACAATGTCCAGATTTTTGTACTATCAAAAACCAAAACTGAACAGAAATGCGTTATTTTCTTAAACAAAAAAAAATGACTAACTTAATGAAATAACCGTTCTTGGGATGTCTGGATTTTCACTTTCTTTGTTTAGAACTTCGTTTTTTCAATAAAAAGATGACGGGAGAGGGGATGAACAGGAATTTGATGAGGACAAAAGAGTCAGGTACATTCGATTTACCTGCCTGGGTCATTCGAAAATAAATTGGATCAGGGACTTACAGTAGGAAATTGGGACCTGGATGGAACGAGTGGGTTGGAAATGGAATTGGGATGAGGAAGTGGGCAAATTGAACTATTCATGGATAACAAAACATTTTAACAGGCGAAGACGACAATCGGGAACAAAATTTCCAATTTTTGAAAATAATTTTAATCACTAAAAAATTCCATATTCAGTGTCACTTCTATATATGTAGTATTCATAATTTTGTGCAAATCAGATTTTCTTTCTTAATAGTCATCCTGAAACTATTCCAGATTCTAGGACGCCTTCTCCCTTACCTATTTCATAAGATTCCGTGCAAAAACTACATTCCCAACTAACGAACATCATTTCGTTCCCATTCTATTCAACTTCCAGAAATAAGAATAGAACCGAGAAATCAGAATCATCATAATCTTCACTCCCGAAGGAAGAAGTGTGTGTCCAGATATCCTAAAATAACTCAAATCCTACGTGAGAAGATGTTTTATTATTCCTGAGAAGAGGATGGATTAGGAACTGGAATTGTGTTTGTGTGTGAAAAGGGTAACGACACTTGCAGAAAAAGAGAAAGAGTTTCCAGATAGAAGAGATTATGAATAGCGAGAAGAAGAAGAAGGGACGGGGAAACTGAAGTTAACAAAATTATGATCCCATGGACATAATGAGTTATGAAGAATGCCACTGTGATCTAAATTAACATTCGCTCTAGTTTTTGAAAATAAACACTTAAATGAAACATACAAGTTTTTTTAAATTTCAGTCAAGTTTCATAAAAACCAAAATTTGGGATGCATTGCAAACAGTCACTGCCTTTGGAAGGTTTAAACTGTTTATAAGATGATAAGCAGCGAATTACTCACAAACAAAGCAAACTTCTGGAATCCATAAACCAGTAAAAAGAGTAAGTTTTTAAAACTTCAGGAAACTGTATTCCACATTTACCTTTATTGAATGGGAGATTATGAAAATCATTTTCTTGAAATTCCGTTTATATAAGTCACTCAGGGAATGGAACTTGAGAGACCGATCACTGTAGATCTTCATGGAAGAATGCAAATTCTCGCTCCGGTAAAACTCTGAAAATGTTCCATTCCCCAGAATTATTCGTCAAATGAGAAATCAGATTGGATTTGACAAAAATTGGACTTTAGTATAATATTTTTCAGAAACTCACAAGGAAAGTTTTCAGATACCTGATTTCCTGAAAAATCGCGAATTTCCTGAAACTTCTGAGGGGTCGACCAATTTTACAGAAAACGCTCAAATTAGCGGGTTTTCAGTTTTCAACTGAACTAGAATAGTTATAAAACGACAAGAATTAACAGAAAGTACCAGGAAAATAGACAAAAAAGACTATGGATACCCTAACCGAAAAGAAAAATGAACAGCCAGAGTGGGCTTCTATCAGAGGAAGTACAGTGTGTGAACTTAACATTGCTCACACATTATTCCAGAATCAATGAACGGAATGAAACAGCAATTTTTTACCAACATCCCAATTTCTCAATCCAAAATCTTCAGCTCAACTTCTAACATCTACATCACATTGTCCTTTTTTTCTGTGTGATCGTGAATAATAAGAATTCTAATTTCAGACATGCGAAACACGTTGCCAAAGGATTAATCCCCTTTCTAAGACTTCACTTTGTATCTGTGCAGAATTGAATGAATAGGACTAGGATTCTACATTATTACGCACGCGATGACATATATCAATGATAGGAATAGATCTGAGGGGTTCAAGGATTTCAAAAAATGGGGATCGTTTTTTTTGAAAACATGGTGGGTGGAATCGGAAGGATGGGGTTCTAAATAGCCATTCAAAGCTCAGAAACCCTTTTTGAAAGAAGGAGAAAAGGAGAAGAAAGATAAGTTCAAAGAGGAAAACTAGACAAAGAAATGGGGGAAAAGTTGGGATGGATGAGTGAGTCAATCTCTGCTTCTTCTTCTTCTTCTTCAAATATGAATTATTCCATTTAGAGTTGCAACCAAACGACGTTTTTCTTCTTTTCCTTTTTGGAGGAAAAGTCTACTCTAATCCTCGCAACATCACGTGATTGGATTCTAGAGAGAAAATGATGTTTCGTTGGAGTAGATCAAGTTTTTGGATAGCTGTTTTAAGGGGAACTAGAGATTCCAGATATTCAGAAAGCTAGGAAACAAAATTTTACGAAAAATTAAAAAAGATTGTAGACTTCCAGTCTTCCAACGGCTTGGATAAGTAAACTTTCAGTAACAGTGAAGTAATGTAACTTTCGAAGAGTTTTTCAGGAGTTTCAAAATATCTCGAACAGATCCAACTATACTACAGTACAAGAAAAAACCTGACTGAACCGCCGGTTTCTCAAAAGTGTGGAACTTTGAAAACGAATTACAAACTTTCAAGGGAAACAACTATTTCTTCAAACACTTGTCAGCCAATTTCGAGCAATTTCAGAAGGTTTTTTGTCAGATCGTTTTTCGGATAGTAATTGCAATATTTTCTCGATATAGATTTTTCAAAGTTTTGCAATACAAAAATTTTCGTTTTCAGATATTTTTCAAACAGTCAAACTCCTGTTTCAGCTCGTATCCATAACTTCCCAGAAAAAAGGTTTCTGCTGCTCGTTCTAATCCTTTTATTGTGAGCATCATCTCTAAAAAACAGGTCATTGCTCATTTAAAAACACAGATCCAAGTCAATATGTTTCTAGCTTGTCCTGTTTTGAAACTTCTTCAAATTCAAGACTTTTGAGACAAAATCCTTCCAGAATGATCAATGAGAAAGTGGGTCAAAATGTATGTTTTTGAAATTCAAATCCTCAATATTTTAGTTTGTTGGAGGCGAAGGTATCCATGATTAATAGGGCCCTTTTTGAGAAAAAGTATTTGATTTTTGAAATGTTTTTGAAGATATCATATATCTATGGAACTCACAAGGAAGTGATGTCTTAAAATTGAAAAGTCTAGAAAAGGTTTCAGATATTTTTCAGAATTCGGGACCTTCCGAGAAAGCAAAGATCTCATGAAGGTTCATAACCAGAATGCACTTTTTATGGTCCATAAACCCGGAAAATTTACCTCGAAACATCAATGTCTTTGTTTTATTAGAAGCCGAACAATGAATCAAAAATCATGGAAACAAAAAATAATAAATTTCCGGAAATGTAAGTGGAAGAAAAATTGGGAAAGGAAATCTGAGAAAGATTGTTGGTTTTAAAAAGAGTAATAAGCATAAAAATAATAAGTGTGAGATTGGAAATTGATTTATTTTTGAGAAGGAATGAGAATTGAAGAAAAAAGGGAAAGAGTAATTACTATGGAGGAATCTTGATGATGAAAATAAAATGAATATTGAATTAAAAAAAAAAGTTTGGGATCACAAAGAAATTCCTTTGATGGTTTTGTTTTTTGAATGAAAATTGCATTTTCGGAAATGAAAATAGCCGTAAAAAATATATTGTTTCGAGTAGGGAAAAATCGATTATTGAATAAAAATCATAACAGCTAGTGTTGTCTAAAAATAAACGAAAAAAAAACGACTTATATTTGTTCATTTGTTTTTCGCTTCGAGATATCTTATTCATGCCGATATACATATCCAGAAACCAGACTAGTATTAAATCAAATTTCTGTAAGATTACATAAGTTATCCGCAAAACAGTGATAATTTTTAAAAATTGGGCCAATTTGTTATCATTTTTAAAATTTTAGAAACTATTTAGTTCCGATTGGATGGTTTGAAATCTAGAAAAAAATCAACACCAAAAAATCGAAAAGAAACATATTTTTCTTTTTGCTTAAGTAGTGGGTATCTATATGAACTTTCAACACAAATGAAAGAATATGAAACTTTGAAGCTCATCGTTATGATTTCAAATTCATAGAATCAAAAAGAATGGAATTAGATTTTACCGATTCAAAAAAGTTCAGAAAACAGAACCGAAAAAACACTTCGCGATAAATTATTCACATTTCAAACATTGATGTTTTGGATATGTAACTTTATGGTCTAAATTTTGATAATTCAATAAATGAAGCTAGTTTTAAAAGTTTTGATATCTTTCACCGGAGAATAAAGTTTATTAGAGGGGATATCCATTGAAATTTTTTCAAAGACATGAGCTCTAAAGAATATAAAACATCTGATTCTAAAAATGACTTCTAGACATCAGGTGCCGAACGCTGAACTTCCAAAAATAGCTACGTCCCGTCCAAAGTTTTCCGGACATTTTTCCATTATTCCATCATCGTCTTGTCACCAGATTTGACAAGATGCATAGAGCTTTTGAACTCGAATCCCATTAGATTAAAAAATCATATTTGACCATACTTGTAACGGGCCGGCCTTTTTCCGAATTTCGGAGGCCCGGCCCGGCAATCCTGTCATTTGTTTTGGGTTTTTCAAGTTTAGAAAACACAAAAGGGGGACCCTTATGTGATTTTTTCGATCAAAAAGTTTTTTCGAGTTTTTTTTCGATCAAACAGACTAACAATCCAAAATAACAAAAAATGGAGAAATTATATTGAGAGCTCAAAATTTGGCTCACAAATACAGAATTTTTGATACCGGGCCCGGAGTTTTACAAGTACGTATTTGACTATTTCTGTGGAAAACCAAGTAATTCGCTTGCAATTAAAGTTAAAATCCATAGTTGCAAAATCACGGGCCGGCCCGCGGGCCGGGCCGGGCCGATGAACTGCCGGCCCGGCCGGCCCGGGGTACCTGCAGACTTTGATTTTTTTTGAATTTTTTTCGAAATTTTCGAAATTTTTCCAAAAATTTAGACAAAAATGACCTATTTTTCGACTATATCATACCTTGTTAATTTTGTTGAAAAATGCAACCTTTTTTCTTTTTTAATTCAAAAAATTTCCCAAATTTTCATTGGAAATTTTTCAACAGTGGTAGGCGGGCCGGCCCGGGCCGCGGGCCGGGCCGGGCCGAGAAAATTCGTCTACCGGCCCGGCCCGTTGCAACTATGTTAAAATCTGGTAGAATTCAATAAGACCACATGAAGCCGGTATAATTTCTTTTGAGTTGGAAATGAAATTGCAGATAGATCAGGAGAAAAAGCATTTCTTGATGTTTGAAAAATAAACTGAACTTTGTGGAAGTGAAAATTAGAATTGAAAAACGGAGCTCATCAATTTCGAAAAGTGCTCCATCATAATTTACTTTTTTTTCAGACACATCATCTTTCTCATTTTTTATCTTCTCATATGTCCTATCTGTTCAAACTTCATCTCTTTCTGTTTTTTTTTCTTTCCGGAAGTCTGAAGTGCCCTCGGATTCAGATGATTGACTAATCGGGAAGTATAGACATTGTGATTTCAGATGACATTAGGCAAAGTTCTGGATTGTGAGAATGGAGACAACTGATAATCAGGAACAGCAATCTAAAATTCTGAAACTTTGATTTTCAGGATTTACGTTCATTAAAAAAATTTATGACAACCAGTAACGATGAAAAAGATAAAAATGGGGAGAAAGGGCATCAGAAACGGGTAACAAAAGACAAAATTAGCATTTCAAACTCAGAAGGTAAAAGGAAGTGAGTAACTTTGGCAGTGATGTTGTTCGATAAAGGTACAGTTGTTCTTCAATTCTTCGTTTTCAGAATGGTTTTCGTTGTGGAGCAGCACTTTCAAGGCCTCTATGATTAGAGCAAAGGAAACGAAGACTTGAAATACACTTTATATTGGCCAATGAATACACTTGCAGAGTTTGGAGCACTATCGATAAAAAAGGGATTCGTCGTCAAATTTTATTCTATTGTTGTTTCTCGTTTTTCGGTGGGGAGACGTCGACTGGGTAGGCACAGGAGGCAAGGTATTCGGTGAGATGTTGTTGGGCTTTTTGGAGTTGGGCGAGTTGCTCGAAGACTTGTTGAAAACGGTCCGATGGGCACAATGGCTCTTCTGGGGTTACCACTGGGCTGAAATAAAAATTGATATAAGGTTGTAAAAGAATTCGAAAAAATAACAATTCAGGAAAACTTGATTGCCCTTTGAAACAAAGAATGATAGAAGTTCACCTAGACGAATGGATTTTACACCAATCCATGAAAATAAGATAGGATCTTGAAACACTATGTTTTAAAAGTTTCCTATCTTTCTTTTTTGATCTCTGCATTTCTGCCCCATCAAAGAAGCTGGACACCTTCATGATGACGTTCATCTTTCGTGCAAAATCCACATTTATATCTTTTCCCTCATTTTTACGATTGCAAGACACTAGTCTTACTCCAAAAACACTCTTTTCAATGAGAATGAATTATTCCTTCCTATAAGAATATAAAAGAGGCTCTCCTTACACTAAGACTCTAAAAATGACCAGTACTTCCGATTCGAAATGTATCTTGGGATTTCTAGAGATTTCTTTGATGATCAAAGTGCATGTAGACATATTTCATACTACGTTTGATAGAATATTCATTTGAATACATTGTAAATTCCCGGATTGAATTTTTGAATGGAATACGAAATGTTGAATAGAGAGGAGAGCACAAAAGAGCACCAAATCAAACAATTTGTTTTCGAGAATTTCAAAGATTTTTGATTCCAGGAAGAAAAAAAAATAACAGTTTGGTCCTTTCAGATGGGAAACAGTGTCTAGGGATCAGTGAGCAATATTTAAAAAACAGGTGGATTATTCCAGAAAACCTGGTTTTTGTTCTATCTGAAAAATTCAGCTTTGAAATGTGTCATAGGTTGGAAAACGGGATCAGAAAGTTTTTCAATCTTTTAAAAATTCCTGTTCTAGTCAAGTTAAAACTACCGAATTTATTCTATGACCCACAAGTTCCTTATCTCCTAATGAAACAGGAAATTTGAATCATAATCGCATCCTGAAAAGTTTGACCCTCGGTTTTCTTACAATCTGCCACTAAATCGAATAATTTTGATTCGATTTGGAAGGATCTATGAAAATATTGAAGTTTGGACTATTTAGAGATGTTTTATTTTTAAAACTTGAATTTTTCTTAATTATCAGTTTAACCACTTGAGAAACTGAATGAATGCTTCTTGCTTTGAAGAATTTGGAATTCCTAAAACTATGTTTTTTTCTGTGTCAGGGTCTAACGAATCAAATCTTTTCTGTATCAATATATCCTTATATGGTGTCTGAATTTTCAATAAGCTGTTTTGTGACGGTCTGTTGTACATGCATAAAGACACAAAGTTTTCTGTTTCAAAGTTACCATGTTACTATAGCGCTATATAACCAGTAGTCCGTAATGTTAAAAACAAGCAGAAAGGTATTTTCCAGAAACTCACAATTGCTGTTTGTGAAGCGTGGCACGCTTCTTGGTCCACTGATCGGTGAATGTCATCTGTCCGGCGGAGAGACCGAGAAGAGCCACAAAGCAGAGCACGACGTACAGTTGCATGGCTTCTGGAAGTTGCTTTTTAGGATCGGAAGAAATACCGAAGAAATCGAAAAGAAAAACAGTAGACAATGAAAGAAAAGGGACAAAATAAAAAGCCAAAAGATCTACCATTAAAAAGCAATCATAACAACTTCTAACTTTGAAGAAAGGCTTCTGATTAGTCAGAATCGGATTGTGACGATTTCTGTTGTGTTTTGGCTTTATCTTTTTCATCTTATTAATTTTTAATAAGCTGAAATCTCAAAGCACAAAAGGATGATCCTAAGGGAAAAAAGCAATCATAATCTGAGACTTTAAGGAAAATATGACCGATCTTTGGTTGAAAAGTGTTCCATTCTTCAGAAACGAGTAAGTTGTAATTATAGATAGGTAGAAAAGGTGAAGCATGAATGGGATAATTGAGTTGATTGGTAAATGGAACAGGTTGTAAGAGAACGACTATAACGGGACCTCCAGAAAATAAATTCCAAAACTGATCCATAGTTCGAACAAAATGGATTCAATAATTATTTGGAGAGTGTATGAAATGTTTAAAACAGTAAAATTGACTGATCTTTATCAAGAAACATTGATATTGAAAAGTTAATTCCAATGATGTATGAGTACTTTTAAAAACTCAAAGATTTTCAATTAAAGCAGAAAATTATTTCGAAGACATCGTTTCAGGATTCCAAAAACGTTTTTTTTTTAAATTTAAATTAGTATCAGATGGCAAGTAAAATGTTTCTCAAGAATAATTGGGTCACAGGTTACCCATAACATTTCGAAAATATTTTGATATTGTAAACAAGCCAAATGAAACACTAAATTTTTTGTGTTAATAACTAGTTCAAAAGTTTCCCAATATTCGAAGAATTATAAAAAGCTTAACAACATAAGAATTTTTCAAACTTACTCTAATGCTAAAACAGTACTTTCTGGTTTCAATAGGCTCTCACCTCTAGAAAACATGCATTCGAAAAATGTCGATGCATCTCTAATCTCATTTGTTATCAAAGGGATTAGGATGGTATGTGATATGTAACTTTTTGAATCTAGATAATCCCTCCTTCTATAAGGATTAGTTTGATGAAAGTCATCGTTTCTTAGAATTCTGGAAGGAAGATAGGCGGTGGTGGCAATTAGTGAGAGCCTAATCCAGTGCTCATATGAACAGTAGTGTTTATGAGAAATATATGGAATACGAAATCTTAAACTCTTGGACTTGGATTCTGAATGAATAGACAGGGAAAGGGAAATGAATTCTGATTGGAATTCTATTTTTTTTTCTCACGCCCGCTCACAGAATTCATAGCACAAAACTCGGTTGGAATGAGTTATGAAATGAAGGAGTCTATGAAAGTACAATAAAAGTTTAGAGATTTAATTTTCTGTTTCAGGCACAAGTTATTCGTTATTGAAAAATGAAACAAGCAGTAATAAGTTACTTTAAAGGAGGCCAGACGTCAAAAAAAAAAGTTTTCCTGATATTTTGCCTAGAGAACCCCCATGAGGGGTTGAACTCACGACCGGCAGCTCAGGGATACAGCGCCGCTACCGGCTGAGCTACGGGGGCGCAAACAAGGCTGACGACCGATGGCCTACATAAGCGCGGCACGATTTTGTCCCCCAAACTGTCCCCCAAAATTTTTGCTGTCTCGCCTCCTTTAATTTTAGAAAATTTTTTGCCTGTTCCTCTAATTTAATATTTTGAATAATGGATTAGCCCATAAGTAATAAATACTTATAATTAGTATCACATATGATTATTATTCGGCCAGCCACAAATTAGATGTTCAACTAACTAATTATCAACTTGTTGAAATAGTGGTTGCCACTAAATCAGATGACCATATACCAAGAAAATGCTCTGGATCCAACATGTGTGGATCACGAGAGCCAAAAAACGCAGCTCCACGAAATGAGTCAGCTGAAAAGAAAGTGGACAGGTGGAAAAAGGATGTCTCCGGTCGTCGGAAGAAAGCAGATTGAAGAAGAAGAAAACGACGGACAGCGGAGGAGAAGAAGATGGGCGGAGTCTGTTTGGAAAAGAAGAAGAAAGGGGCGTGGCTTGTAGAGGGCAGGTGAGTATTTCTCTGCGTCTCTTGTGAAGGGTCTTCTTTTGATAAAGAATGTATAGATATGAATCAGGTGTTAATTGGTATGGGATGTTGTTGGGAGTTTTTGAGGCACGACGAGTCATAGTAAACAGGAATTTGAGAGGGTTGGATTTTTTCATATCGAGAGGAGGGGAATTTCGTTATTTTGTCGGGGACCCGATTTCTCGGGAAAAAAATTCGGGCCATTTTCGGGAAAATTTTCTCGTAAAAAATTCGCGAAAAAAATCCCGAAAAAGTATAAAAGCAGAAACCGAAAAAGAGAACAGGTGAAAAATTTAGAAACTTTCTGAAACTGAAATTATCTTAAAATCCTGTATGATTATTTCAAATGCTGTTGAATCTTTTTTGAATCACCTATCGCGTAAAAAAAATAACCAAAGTTTTTAAAAATCTGTTTCAAAATGCGGGTACAGCAGTGAAAATATTTCGCATTGACAATATTCTGTTTTTATATTTTTGAAAAAAGGCTCCTTGAAATTGATTAGGTTAACCGGATTAGTTTTCGGATTACAAAATACAGAATTCTATAAAAAATTTGTGGGAAATTTGAAGTTTCAAATCCATTTTCAATGAGAGAATTTCTTCTGGATGTTTGATTTGAACTGGATGGATTATCAGAGAAGTTGTAGGTTTGAAAGATTTAGCGAATTTGAGAATTACAAAAACTGGTCACGAAAGTTTGTAAATTTGATGTCAAAGCGATATTTCAGACTTTTCAACGTACAATTAACCCGGTTCTCAGAACTCGGCTGAATTTTATAAGGCACTGTTTTTGATTTTAAATATTATGAAAATTCAGACGAAACGGTTTTATTGAGAATACTTTGAAACACTTTCAAGATTAAGAAAAAAAAAAAGGTAATTTATGGAAATTAGAAACTGTTTCATTGTTTTATTGAATTCGATTATTGAACTTAATTACTACTTTTCGGGTAAACACAGTTCGTAAAAACAATCAGCAATCGAGAAAAGACTTCAAAAAATTCTTGTTGTCCGTTCTATTGTACTATCTATGAGGAACTAGTTGTAAGATATGGATTCTGAGAATTCTGATGACTTTGATAACCTTGAAGATGACTTTTTCAAGTTATCATGGGATTGTGTTTGTCTTAAGAGGAATTATTAGTTCAAAATAATTCCAGTTAGTAAAATGAACCGATTGAAAATGTAAACTTTTGGGAAAATTTATGAAGTTTGTAAAACAGTAACTGTATTTGTACCAGAAATAATCGAGTTCTGGGAAAGGAAAAAAACAAGTTTTAGTTTTTTACGTTTGTTGTGGCACAGCTACCGGTTAACCTAGTAACACGAGAAAGTGAAAAGTGTAAAAACGGATCACTGTACACCATCAGGCCTAAGTGTAGATTCTTATCCTAAAAAAGTCTGAAAATTCTCATGTGCTCCAAATTTTTGTTTCTGTTTCACAATACGTGTTTCACTAGTAATAAGTGCCTCTCAAAATTCTCCATGTTCAGTATCCATTTGTCTATAAGTCCCATTCATGCTTACCTAGTAAACCCTTCCAATACAAACGGAATCCCATGATACATTGAAGAAATCATTATTCAAGTCATCTGAATTCTTAGAATCCACATCCTACAACTAGTTCCTCATAGATAGTACAATCAAAAGATTATGAAAGAAGACAACAAGGATATTTTGAAGTCTCTTCGTCTTGATTCATTCTTCTTTTCTCCAATTTCTGTTCATTCGGTAAACAAACCACTTGGAAGATTTTCTTTGGGTTTTTCGAACCAGTGTCCAGAAGAATGCTCAGAATTTCCTTTGGAGCCTATAATTTGTCTGGAAATTTTCAAGAAAGAAAGTGACGTTTTCCAGAGGAAAATGGGTAGGATGTGTATATGTAATCGAATCGGAAACAGGTTTGAAAAAATTCTGGAAGCCTTAAGGGGGAGACTTGTAACTTTAGTCTCAATGATAAAGATGATTAATAAGTCAGAATGAGAAATAAGACAGGCGGAATATGTAATATCACATCCAGACAGAAGAAAAAAGGATGTCTGGGGGAATAGCGAGAAATGGTTAGGTTGCAAGTCCTGAAAGACAACATTTGGAGCTAAATGAAGCAAACTATCGACGAATTTCCCAAAAAAAAACTCCTGGATAGAAGTTAGTTCGTGCCAAGCAGAGCTAAATGAAACCATAATTGGTTTTTAGTGAACAAAAATGTATTTTTTTAAGAAAAAAATGCAAAGAATTATGGGACGCAGCAAATTAATAGTGTTTTAAATAACTTTCAGGAACTTGTATGTTTATTTCTTTCTGCAAAAATCAACCGAACGATTCGAATCCTTAAACGAATACATTTGTGTACCTAATGAAACATAAAAATTATTCAGGTACGTACCAGTGATGAGGGAAAAAATGACCTCCGAAAAAATCTAGGGAAAAAAATCCGGAAAAATACCTTCAAAAATTGATCCAAAGATAACGTCCCTTATATCACTGAACAAAATTTGACATTTTTGCGAAACAGAAAATTTTCGAAATTTTATGAAATTTTTTTTCTTACTTGAAAAATCAGAGCCCGGAAATCAGGCTTCGTATTTCTCACATTTGAAAAAATAGAAATTTCAGAAGTTTTTTTTTTCAATTTTTTGTGAGAAAGTATCCTCTAATGACACCCCCTGTTTGAACAGGAAATGTGTTTATTTTTTCTATGGACCCCGATTTTTTTTTTTGAAAAAAAAACAATCATATTTTCTAAAAATCTGGGCCGGGCCCTGAAAATTCTAAAAAAGCCCGGCCCGGTCCGTTGAAAATATGATTTTAACAAAAATTAATCACACCCCCCCCCCATCCATAGCGATTTTTTTGCATGATACTTTGAATTTATAATACTTCAGACATTCTCTAATTCTGCTAAATTGAGAACCATTTTCGAAAGTTTTACTTTTCAAAAATATGGGAACTATAAAAATGTTTTTGCTGTAACAAATAAAATTTTAATAGATGACAGTTTTCTATCTCTTCCTTATATAGTAAATGATTAACTCATGAATTTCTTGACCTGTCTAGACCGCCCGTATGATCAACCTACTCCCGAAGACGCATAATCTTTTCATACGAGAGTATAGCTCCTATGGAATTTTTGATTCCTCGACTTTTTTGGAGTTTTCCAGAAAAAAAGGGAATCTTTGCACTCCTCCTCGTGGGCTCCATATCCAATTTGTGCTCTTTTGTGAGAAAAAAGCGAATGCTCCTCTCCGTATCCATTTCCTCTTCTTTCAAAACTTTTTTTCGATCTCAAGAGCGCCGCGCGAATTTTTGATGTCTCGAAGACTTTCATAGATTAGAATTTGACCCTGAAAAGCAAAAAAAGAGTTCTGAAGAAAAGAGCAGAAACTATTCAAAGTTCCACGTCACTAGATTGAATTCCGGACAAAAAAAGGAGAGAATGGAATTCCAATCTCTTCGTTTTTTTTTTCAATCAATCAGGTGTATTCAAATGCTTGTGTATCATCCTAAAAAGGCAAAGAAAATAAATAGAATCCTGAAAGACGAGGAAATTAGATGAAGGCGTTTTTTTCCTTCTTTTAGACTGGAATCCGAACCGAAAAATTTCTTCCCAACTGTTTTCCGGAGGATGTTTTTTTGGGGGGATGAGTCAAGGGTCAAAATTAGGGTGATGATGGAGAAAAGCGAAATAGACCAGGATATGTGTAAGAAAAAATGAACAAAGAATTGAATGTTTTAAAAAAGAATATTCTGATCAATTATGACTGCTTCACTGTTATAATTAAATGAACATTAGAAAACAGTAAAGGTTAATCTATAGATCAGTTTTTGATTGAATTGTAAAAATAAAAAATGACAGTAGGGTCCCCTGAAACATCTTCAATGGATTTTTGACTGTAACTTCCTTCAAAACAAGAGCTAACAAATGAAATAGATTTTCTCCAAAATCTTAAAAAATATCGGATTTTTTAGTAATTAGAAAAAAAAATGATCAGATGATAATCTGACGGTTCTCAAAAATTTTGATTTTTTTTGAGGAAACCACAAATCAGGAAATTGGAAGTTTTCAAAATCGGGATTTTCGATATTCCAAAAAAAACCGAAAAGGTCATTTTGAATCACACTAGGTAAGCCCACTATAAAGAAATACGGCTAATTTGTTTTTCGCAATTTCAATGTTTCCGTAAAAATTATGAAATCGAATCCTATGATCTGTTAGAAAATTCTAGGATTTTTTTTTTGGGAAAATATAAATCTTTTTGAGATTACTTGTCCTGCTGGTCCACAAAGGATTCTCAAAGAAATTTCAAAATATTGGGAAAAATTACGGTTTCAGGTTTCTGATCAAAACTCAAAAGTTCAGGAATAAGCATTGAACTTTCTATGAATCTATAGTTGTACTCTTGATATTTCAATGTGTTATTTCCTATATGAATAATATCATTTGAACTTCCGATTCGAAGTTTTCCAGATCATTCTATTTCTGGAATTTTCTCTAATGTGAATCATATTAACTCATCCACTATATTTTCAATTTTAAAAAGTTTTCCCATAAGTCTTCTTGTGACGTACTACTATTTTTTTCACAACTCCTACGTTTTGTTTTTTCAGTTTCTGACCTAAATCCCTTTGATACAAATTTTGTGCTCTTAACAATCTTCAGAATACAATCGAATCGACATTTGGAATCAGATTTTCAGAGATTTGCAGAGCCATAAAATTCTCTTTTTTCTTCTAGATCACTGAAACACAATCCTACAGTAGGATGCAAAATGAGATTATCAGCAAAAAGGGGAAATATTCTAAAGAGATAAGATTAATGGAAGATGTTAAGGGGAAATAGATGAATTGAATATATTCTGATATGAGAATCTAAATTTGGATATTCTTTTTTTCTGATATCATCTTTTTTTCTGGACTACTCGTTTGCAAATTTCCAGAACATTCCAGGGAAAGTTCAGTCATTGAGAATTGTTAATTCCTCGTGCAGAAAGCGGGAAAACGCGGATTATATGAGTGATTTACGATAGGTTATTGAGTAGCGAGAGTTGAATAACCGCTTCAGAATTTTTGAATAGAAAAACCCAAAAAACTTCCTTCCATGTGAAGGGGATTTACTCTGGAATTTTAAATGAGTGTGAAGGAGCTACGTGGACTTTGCAAGGTTCTTGAAGAATAAAAATGAGTGATGACTGATAGGTTTTTAGGGAAAATTTGGAAGGAGAAATGTTCAGGGTTTCAGAGAATGGAACTCAACAAATCAGCAGAACAAAAAGTTACGGATTAAGAATTTCCTTAAAAGTGAAAAGACAATTTGCTGGAACCTAGTTCTCCACTCGTGGAAAGTATCAAATTGTGCAAACAGCATCACGACAAACTGCAGAAAATCAGTTTGACATTTTATCAACGAAAAAATTGAAAGTTTTATTTTTTCTAATTATTCTGATAATTGGAAGGAAACAGTTTATTTAATTTGTCGACATCACGCCTTTCACAACTTCTGCGCTCATCCAGACTGGATTTTTATCTCATTTTTTAGCAAAATTGTCATTTTACAAGAAGTCACTGTTACAAGATTTATCTAGAAGATGGGGCCTTGAGGAACAAATTCCAAAAAAATATAAAGAAATAATTTCAGTAGATTTTCAAAAATTTGATGGTTGATTTCGAAAATTCGGAGAGTTCCGAATTTTTTTTGAAGTTCCGATATTCCGAAAACCGTGCTTCAGTGCGTTTCACTTTTAAATTTCAAAGAAAAGTTCATTCCGCACACTCGTGCTAGAAATTATTTGAAAATAGAGCGTGCTTGCATTGCATTTCATTATTGGTTGTTCCCGGTTTCTGGATTCTGCATTCGGAATTCCATTTTCACAAAATAGTCCTTTCGGATATCTTTGGCATACAGTTAGCTTTCGATTGACAAACGCCAAAGCACAGGTTTGTTCTATCTATCAGGGCAAGAACCGAATCGTTCTGGACCATCGTATCACAAAGACGACCCGAATAATGTATCGGTGAAACCGAATTATTTTCCTTTTTCAATTTTTTAGAGCCATCTCTGAGTTTTGTGTTTTCTCCTCTCAACTTCCAATCTTTTTACATTCACCTAATGATATTAGTCATCATCTCTTCTGAATGTGACGTGAGAACGTCTTCCAAAACAGACACTGTCCAATTTGTTGTACTATCAAAAACCTAAGCTAAAAAGAAGTCAGTTATTTTTTCAAACAAAGGAAAATGACTAACTTAAGAAAACGAGAGTTACTGGAATGTCTGGATCCCTATTTTCTTTGTTTAGAACTGCTTTTTTCAAGAAAAAGATGACGGGAGATGGGGATGAACAGGAGTTTGATTAGGGCAAAAGAGTCAGGTACATTCGATTTACCTTCCTGCGGCATTCGAAAATAAATTGAATCAGGGACTTACAGTAGGAAATTGGGAACTGGATGGGGAACGAGTGGGTTGGAAATGGAATTAAGGAAGTGAGCAATTCGAACGATTCATTGAAAACAGAACATTTTTAGTGGAGAAAAAAAAAAGATATCTTGAGTCGTAGTCGTAGATATTTCAAGATGACAGTAGGGAACGAATATGAGCTCCTCACAAATATTAACAATTCAAGAGCTTCTAAAGAAAGTCTCTGCCTTTTAAGCAATTTTTTGGACTCTCTATGAAATGTTAAACGATTAAAAATTTCAACTAATTTAACAAAACAGAAAATTTTGAAAATGATTGACAGTGTGTCTACAAAGATTATTTCAAGGACCAGAGGAAGGAGAAGATGTATCAATTGTCATAATGCAAAGTCTGGTATATGAAACCACAGAAACAGCAAGATTGACCTGGTTGATAGTCATGACCAATTTTTTAAATTCTTACCATTCTATTTCGACAAACATGTCTTTCAAAAAATTGAGTGGTCTTTTTTTTCTCTAAATGTTTCTTTTTGTTTTGTCAGTCAGGTTAAATTCAAGTTCCAATGTGTAAGTAATTGCAAATTCCAATTGATTAAGTTTCACACTTATTTCATGAAACGTTAAATTATTGAAATTGGCTTCTTCAATATGAGATTGTTCAAAAATATTGTCAGATTTTTCTCATTTTCTGGAATCCAGAATCAATTTTTTTTAACTTCATCAACCCTATTTCATAAGAGTCCGTGCAAAAAACTACATTCCCAACTAACGAACGTCATTTAGTTTTCATTCTATTCAACTTCCAGAAATAAGAATAGAATCAAGAAATCAGAATCATCATAATCTTCACTCCCAAAGGAAGAAAAGTGTGTCCAAATATCCTAAAATAACTCAAATTCTACTTGAGAAGATGTTTTATTATTCCTGAGAAGGAGATGGATTAGGAACTGGAATTGGGTTTGTGTGTGAAAAGGGTAACGGCACTTGCAGAAAAATGAGAAAAAGTTTCCAGATAGAGGATTATGAAAAAAAAGGGAGAAGGACGGGAAACTAAAGTTTTAAATTAACGAAGTTCAGATCCGATCGGATACATAAAGTTATAAAAGTTTTTTCGCAGTGGGAATAGCATTAACAGACGATCCAGTTTTTGGAACTAAATACTTACATGAAACATAAAATTTTTTGAAATATCATTTTAGTCAAGTTTCATGAAATCCGAAGTTCGAAACTCCGATTTCGAAAAAGTTTGAACCTCGAAAGGCGATATAAAAGCAAATTATTCTCAAAATCTTGAACACAAAGTAATTATGGAATCTTCGAACCACTAATAATAGCCAGTTTTAAAAATTCCTCGAAACTGTATTTAAAAATCTAAATTAAAATTTGGGAGACCGGAAACATTATCTTGAAATTCTGTTCTTTTAAGTCATTTGGGGAATTGAACTTGTGTGATACAACTTGAACATGCGTCACCACATAAACGGAGTAAGCCAAAAAAGGTGTAAGCGCGCTCTGAAAAACTCTGAAAACGTTCCCGTGTCTAGAAACTCATCAAATACCTTTTCAAAACTGTTGAAACTGTTTAAATTTTGTTTGAAATACGATATTTGTAAAGTTGTGCTATTTACCTGAACAATTATTAATTCCCTACTTTTGGTTCTGCATTAGGAATATTTTTCACACCGTATCCCCTAAATTAATAAGCCTACTGAAACAGAAATTGTTTGTTTCCAACATCCCACTTTCTCACTATCAGTGCCGAGTCTTCAGCTCAAATTCTGACATCTACATCACATTGTGTGATTCCCTTTTTGTGTGATAGTGAATAATAAAAAATCTAATTTCAGACATGTGAAACACGTTGTCAAAGGATTAATCCCCCTTTTCAAGACTTCACTTTGTATCTGTGCAGAATTGAATGAATTGGATAAGAATTCTACATTATTACGCACGCGATGACATATATCAATGATAGGAATAGATCAGAGGGGTTCAAGGATTTCAAAAAATGGGCTCGTTTTTTGAAAAAAAATTGAAAATATGGTGGGTGGAATCAAAGGATGGGGTTTCTAAATAGCCATTCAAAGCTCAGAAATCTTTTTGAAAAAAAAGGGAAAAGGAGAAGAAAGACAAGTTCAAAGAGGAAAAACTAGACAAAGAAAACTGGGGAAAAGTTGGGATGGATGAGTGAGTCAATCTCTGCTTCTTCTTCTTCAAATATGAATTATTCCATTTAGAGTTGCAACCAAAACGACTTTTTTCTTCTTTTGCTTTTTGGAGGAAAAGTCCACTCTAACTTCTCGCAACATCACGTGATTGGATTCTAGAGAGAAAATGATGTTTCGTTGGAGTAGATCTAGTTTTTGGATAGCTGTTTTAAGGGGAACTATGTAGAGATTCCAGATTTTCAGAAAGCTAGGAAACAAAATTTTACGAAAAATAAAAAACCTGTCTGAACCGGTTTCTCAAAAGTGTGGAACTTTGAAACACGAATTATAAACTTTCAGGGAAAAAAAACGATTTCTTTAAAGGAGGCGAGACAGCAAAAATTTTGGAGGACAGTTTGGAGGACGAAATCACTCCGCGCTTATGTATGCCATCGGTCGTCAGCCGCGTTTGCGCCCCCGTAGCTCAGCCGGTAGCGACGCTGTACCCCTGAGCTGCCTGTCATGAGTTCAAACCCCGTATGGGGGTTCTCTAGGCAAAATATCAGGAAAACTTTTTTTTCGATGTCTGGCCTCCTTTAAACACTTGTCAGTCAATTTCAAGCAATTTCAGAAGGTTTTTTGTCAGATTGTCTTTGGGATAGTAATTGCAATATTTTCTCGATATAGATTTTTCAAAGTTTTGCAATACAAAAATGTGCGTTGTCATATTTATTCAAACAGTCAAACTCCTGTTTCAGCTCGTATGCATAATTTCCCAGAAAAAAAAGTTTCTGCTGCTCGTTCTAATCCTTTTATTGTTAGCATCATCTCTAAAAAACAGGTCATTGCTCATTTAAAAACACAGATCCAAGTCAATATGTTTCTAGCTTGTCCTGTTTTGAAACTTCTTCAAATTCAAGACTTTTGAGACAAAATCCTTCCAGAATGATCAATGAGAAAATGGGTCAAAATGTATGTTTTTGAAATTCAAATCCTCAATATTTTAGTTTGTTGGAGGCGAAGGTATCCATGATTAATAGGGCACTTTTTTGAGAAAAAGTATTTGATTTTTGAAATGTTTTTGAAGATATCATATATCTATGGAATTCATATGGAAGTGATGTCTTAAAATTGAAAAGTCTAGAAAAGTTTTCAAACATTTTCAGAATCAGGGACTTACAAAAAAAAGCAGAGATCTAATAAACAGTTCATAAACGAAATGCACTTTTTATGGTCCATAAACCCGGAAATTTCCCCTCAAAACACCAATGTCTTTGTTTTATTAGTTCCGAACAATGAATCAAAAATCAGGGGAACAAAAAGAAATAATTTTCCGGAAATGTAGGTGGAAAGGAAAATTAAAGAAGGGATTTCTGGGAAAGTTTATTGGTTTTACAACGAGTAATAAGTATAGAAATAATAAGGGTGAGATTGGAAATTTGATTAATTTCGAGATGGAGAGAGAATTGAAGAAAAAAGGGAAAGAGTAATTACTGTGGAGGAATCTTGATGGTGAGAATAAAATGAACATGAAATTGAAAAAATTGGAAGGACAAAGAGATTCCTGGGAGGGTTTTGTTTTTTGAATGAAAATTGCATTTTCAGAAATAAAAGAAGTCGAGAAAAATATACAGTTCTAAGTAGTCCTAATTTAATTTTGAATATATCGGAAAGTCGGTTATTGAATAGAAATATTGCTGTTATTGCTGTCTGAAAAAGATGTACTCGTCCGGAATCAAGCAAAACTTCTGTAAGATCACATAAGTAATACACAAAACAGTAATAGTTTTTGAAAAGTGGACAAGTTGGTTATCATTTTTAAGACTTAAAAAACGAATATTTGGTTTCGATAAAAGCGCAAAAGCAGAATGTTTTTAAATCTAGAAAAGTTGAAATGAAATTTTAAAGCGCATATTTATAATTCAAAATTCATCGAGTTTAGATGAATAAATTAGATTTTACCGATTCAAAAAAGTTCAAAAAACAGAACCGAAAAAACACTTGGAGATAAATTATTCACATTTCAAACATTGATGTTTTGGATATGTAACTTCATGGTCTAAATTTTGATAGTTCAATAAATGAAGCTAGTTTTAAAAGTTTTGATATCTTTCACAGGAGAATCAAGTTTATTAGAGGGAATATCCATTGAAATTTTTTTAAAGACATAATCTCTAAAGAATATGAAATATCTGATTCTAAAAATGACTTCTAGACATCAGGTGCCGAACGCCAAACTTCCATCATCGTCTTGTCACCAGATTTGACAAGATGCATAGAGCTTTTGAACTCGAATCGATCATATCCCATTAGATTAAAAAATCATATTTGACCATACTTGTAACGGGCCGGCCTTTTTCCGAATTTCGGAGGCCCGGCCCGGCAATCCTGTCATTTTTTTTGGGTTTTTCAAGTTTAAAAAGGGGGACCTTCATGTGATTTTTTTCGATCAAAAAGTTATTTCGAGTTTTCTCGATCAAACAGACTAACAATCCAAAATAACAAAAAATGGAGAAATTATATTGAGAGCTCAAAATTTGGCTCACAAATACAGAATTTTTGATACCGGGCCCGGAGTTTTACAAGTACGTATTTGACTATTTCTGTGGAAAACCAAGTAATTCGCTTGCAATTAAAGTTAAAATCTGGTAGAATTCAATAAGACCACATGAAGCCGGTATAATTTCTTTTGAGTTGGAAATGAAATTGCAGATAGATCAGGAGAAAAAGCATTTCTTGATGTTTGAAAAATAAACTGAACTTTGTGGAAGTGAAAATTAGAATTGAAAAACGGAGCTCATCAATTTCGAAAAGTGCTCCATCATAATTTACTTTTTTTTCAGACACATCATCTTTCTCATTTTTTATCTTCTCATATGTCCTATCTGTTCAAACTTCAGCTTTTTTCTATTTTTTTTCTTTCCGGAAGTCTGAAGTGCCCTCGGATTCAGATGATTGACCAGTCGGGAAGTATAGACATTGTGATTTCAGATGACATTAGGCAAAGTTCAATGGATTGTGAGAATGGAGACAACTGATAATCAGGAACAGCAATCTAAAATTCTGAAACTTTGATTTTCAGGATTTACGTTCATTAAAAAAATTTATGACAACCAGTAACGATGAAAAAGATAAAAATGGGGAGAAAGGGCATCAGAAACGGGTAACAGAAGACAAAATTAGCATTTCAAACTCAGAAGGTAATAGGAAGTGAGTAACTTTGGCAGTGAACGCGTTTCATGAAGGTACAGTTGTTCTTCAATTCTTCGTTTTCAGAATGGTTTTCGTTGTGGAGCAGCACTTTCAAGGCCTCCATGAATAGAGCAGAGGAAACGAAGACTTGAAATACACTTTATATTGGCCAATGAATACACTTGCAGAGTTTGGAGCACTATCGATAAAAAAAGGGATTCGTCGTTAAATTTGATTCTAGTGTTGGTCTTTCTCGTTTTTCGGTGGGGAGACATCGACTGGATAGGCACACGAGGCAAGGTATTCGGTGAGACGTTGTTGGGCTTTTTGGAGTTGGGCGAGTTGCTCGAAGACTTGTTGAACACGGTCCGATGGGCACAATGGCTCTTCTGGGGTTACCACTGGGCTGAAATAAAAATTGATATAAAAAGTAAAAGAATTCGAAAAAAAACAATTCAGGAAAACTTGATAGCCCTTTGAAACAAAGAATTATAGAAGTTCACCTAGACGAATGGATTTTACACCAATCCATGAAAATAAGATAGGATCTTGAAACACTTTGTTTTAAAAGTTTCCTATCTTTCTTTTTTGATCTCTGCATTTCTGCCCAATCAAAGAAGCTGGACACCTTCATGATGACGTTCATCTTTCGTGCAGAATCCACATTTATATCTTTTCCCTCATTTTTACGATTGCAAGACACTAGTCTTACTCCAAAAACACTCTTTTCAATGAGAATGAATTATTCCTTCCTATAAGAATATAAAAGAGGCTCTCCTTACACTAAGACTCTAAAAATGACCAGTACTTCCGATTCGAAATGTATCTTGGGATTTCTAGAGATTTCTTTGATGATCAAAGTGCATGTAGACATATTTCATACTACGTTTGATAGAATATTCATTTGAATACATTGTAAATTCCCGGATTGAATTTTTGAATGGGAAACGAAATGTTGAATAGAGAGGAGAGCACAAAAGAGCACCAAATCTAACAATTTGTTTTCGAGAATTTCAAAGGTTTTTGATTCCAGAAAGCAAAATAATAACAGTTGGGCCCATTCAGATGGGAAACAGTTTCTAGGGATCAGTGAGCAATGTTCGAAAAAACAGGTGGATTATTCCTAGAAACTTGCTCTTAGAATTTCAGCTTTGAAATGTGTCATAGTTTGGGAATGAGATCAAAAAGTGTTTCTGGAAAATAAAAATACCGAAAATTGATTAGTTCTCAATATTCTACGATCCAAGAGTTCCTTATTTCTTCATGAAACAGGAAATTTGAATCATCAAGGATAATTGCATCCTGGAAAGTTTGACCCTTGGTTTTTCACAATCTGGCACTAAATCGAATGAATTTTAATTCGATTTGGAAGGATCTATGAGATATATTGAAGTTTGGACTATAAAATTAGAAATATTTTATTTTTAAAACATTTAATGTTTCTTGATTATCGGTTTAGGATCTCGAGAAACTGGTTAAATGGTGGATTTGACATTGAGCATTCCAGCTATTAAATTAATTTTTTTCTGTTCTAGGATCAAGTTAGAAGTTTTACAGATCTTTAAAAGCAGTTTCAGCACTTCGTTTTCATTAAATTTTGACAAATTTTCCTATTTCAAGAATAAGTTTATGGTTCCAAAAATGTTAAAACCATACAACGGCACTTTTTTTTAATGCAACTCACAATTGCTGTTTGTGAAGCGTGGCCCGCTTCTTGGTCCACTGATCGGTGAATGTCATCTGTCCGGCGGAGAGACCGAGAAGAGCCACGAAGCAGAGCACGACGTACAGTTGCATGGCTTCTGGAAGTTTCTTTATAAAAAAGTAGGAGATTCAGTAAACTCTTAAAGAAGGATAGAATGAGAACCAAACGATCACTACAACAAAAACTTGGGAGAAAAAATAAGGAAATCGGGAAAAAACAGTAGGCGATTAAAAACAAAGAATATAATAAAAATCCAAAAGATCTACCATTAAAAAGCAATCATAACAACTTCTAACTTTGAAGAAAGGCTTCTGATTAGTCAGAATCGGATTGTGACGATTTCTGTTGTGTTTTGCCTTTATCGCTCTCATCTTATTAATTTTTAGTAAACTGATATCCTAAAGCACAAAAGGATGATCCCAAGGGAAAAAAGCAATCATAATTTGAGAGTTTTAGGAAAATATATGATCCATCTTTGGTTGAAAAGTGTTTCGTTTTTTAGGGAAATGAGTAAGCTGTAATTATAGATCTATGTAGAAAAGATGGAGCGTGAAAGGAATAACTGGGTGGATTTGGTCGATGGAGTCCAGGGAGAACCGGTCAATGTTATGTAGTAACTATTTCAAAATTTAGAAAACTTCTTAAATCGATCTCTTCCATCATGAGACTAAATTACGTTTCAACTTCACTTGAAAACTGAAACAGTAAATTTTTCTAGATGTTCCAGACCCAATGGTCTCTTGAATTTTATATCTAACAAAGCGCACACCTCTAGAAAATCAGCTATCCAAAAATGTAGACGCATCTCTAATCCCATTTGTTACCACAGGGATTAGGATGGTATGTGATATATAACTTTTTCAATATAGATGAATCCATAAGGACTAGCTTGATAAAAGCCATCGTTTCTTAGAATTCTAGAAGGAAGCTAGGCGGTGGTGGCAATTAATGAGAGCCTAATCCATTGCTCATATGACCCAGATTGTTTATGAGAAATATATGGAATACGAAATCTTAAACTCTTGGACTAGGATTCTGAATGAATAGTCAGGGAAAGGGAAATGAATTCTGATTGAAATTCTCTTTTTTTTCTCACGCCCGCTCACAGAATTCATAGCGCAAAACTCGGTTGGAATAAGTTATGAAACGAGGGAGTCTGTGAAAGTACAAAAAACTTAGAGATTTAATTTTCTGTTTCAGCCACAGGCCATATTCAAATAAATAATTATCAACTTATTAAAAATATTCATTGACACTGAATCAGATGACCATGTACCTAGAAAATGCTCTGGATCCAACATGTGTGGATCACGAGAGCCAAAAAAGACCCAGCTCCACGAAATGAGTCAGCCGAAAAGAAAGTGGACAGGTGGAAGAAGGATGTCTCCGGTCGTCGGAAGAAAGCAGATTGAAGAAGAAAAACGACGGAAAGCGGAGGAGAAGAAGATGGGCGGAGTCTGTTTGCGAAAAGAAGGAAGGGGCGTGGCTTGTAGAGGGCAGGTGAGTATTTCTCTGCGTCTCTCGTTAGGGCTCTTCTTTTGATAAAGAACTCAGACGAAAATGAAGTTCCTGCCGCTGCCCTGCGGCAGGAACTTTTTTTTCACCACAGTGTTTTAACCCGCCGGCAGGAACTTTAATAAGTTTTTTAAAAAATAGTTTCTGCCGGCGGGTTAAAACACTGTGGTGAAAAAAAAGTTCCTGCCGCAGGGCAGCGGCAGGAACTTCATTTTCGTCTGAGAATGTATAGATATGAATCAGGTGTTAATTGGTATGGGATGTTGTTGGGAGTTTTTGAGACACGACGAGTCATAGTAAACAGGAATTTGAGAGGGTTGGATTTTTTCAAATCGAGAGGAGGGGAATTTCGTTATTTTGTCGGGGACCCGATTTCTCGGGAAAAAAATTCGGGCCATTTTCGGGAAAATTTTCTCGTAAAAAATTCGCGAAAAAAATCCCGAAAAAGTATAAAAGCAGAAATCGAAAAAGAGAACAGGTGAAAAATCCAGAAACTTTCTGAAACTGAAATTATCTTAAAATCCTGAATGATTATTTCAAATGCTGTTGAATCTTTTTTGAATCACCTATCGCGTAAAAAAATAACCAAAGTTTTTAAAAATCTGTTTCAAAATGCGGGTACAGCAGTGAAAATATTTCGAATTGACAATATTCTGTTTTTATATTTTTGAAAAAAGGCTCCTTGAAATTGATTAGGTTAACCGGATTTGTTTTCGGATTACAAAATACAGAATTCTATAAAAAATTTGTGGGAAATGTGAACTTTCAAATTGTTTTTCAATGAGATGAATTCTTCTGGATGTTTGATTTGAGCTGGAGGGATTATCAGAGGAATAGTAGGTTTGGGAGATTCAGAGAATTACAAAAACTAGTCACAAAGAGAGAGTAAGTTTGATTCCCAAGTGGTTATTCAGGTTTTTCAACTTACGATTGACACGATTTTCAGAAATTGGCTGAATTTTTAAATTTTTTTGTTGATTTTAAGAATAATGAAAAACCAGATACTCCAAGAAATATTCGAAATGTTTTCTTTGGGAACTGATGTGAGACACTTTTCAGATTCGGAAGACGAATGGTGGTGCGATTTCAGGAAAATCAAAACTGTTTCAACTTTCTTTTGAATTCGATTTTCGCACTTACAAGGAAGCCTCCCATATGTTACGCGGGAATTCTGATGAAACCTATGCCAAATAGTAGTACACAAGCTAACTAGAACAACCACAAAATTATAGCGGCCCTTATGAAGGTCTATAGAAATAGCGAAGCATTTTATGATTTTTCGTGAGTTTGGAGTCGGTACCCTTCGAGCAACCATAACTTTGTTCATTTCAATTGTAGACTTCTTAACTTTTTATTATTCGAAAGGTGAAAAATTGACAAGCATTAATGTCAACTACACCCATGTTCTATCTTCGAAGCGAAAGTCAGGAAAATGGAAAGTATGAAAATTTCGAGTACCAACGAATTCAAAAAATGCCGATTTTTGGAAAAAAGTGCTCGGGGGACCATGTCTATCAGATTTCTCAGGGCGAGTAACGCACGTATACGTGTTCAAATATAGGTCGAGCCCTTGAGTTACGAGACTTATTCCAATTTTTTTCGAAAAAAATTCAAAATTCATGTCATTTTTTGATCCAAAACAATGCGAAATCACTCAAAGTTCACTGTCATCTTTTGATATCGGATTATTTCAGTCACTGTTTTTCGACATATTTTGAGTCGAGAAAGAGAAAGAAAAACATGAGAAACGAATATGAACTCACAGAGTAACATTCTGTGAAAAAATGGAGAAATTTCGAACAAAAATTTTTTTTCGAAAATTTCGCATGGAGTTGATCACCAAAAACTTCGAAAATTTCGAAAAAAATTAACTTTGAAAAAAATTGATAAATTCTGCTTCTCGACATATGAAAATCTGCTAAAACTCAAAAACTCGGGCTAAAAACACGTTTGGAGCCTAAAACGGGTGCCTAGGAATCATATTTGAAAAAGCAAAAAATAATTCCAAAAGGAGGGAGTCGAACCCCAGACCTTCAGTTTCACCACACGCGCCCACACAGGTGATTCGCGGAGAATCTATTATAGGTGAAAAATGGTTCGCGCGTAGGTGATTTGGGTACATGGCACGAAGCCTATAATAGACCAATAATAGGCCTATCGCGAACAAACTTCTGTGATAGATCTATTATAGACCAATTGTGGACGATTTCACCCATAATAGGCTTGTTCCGAAATCTACAATAGACCTATCGGGAAAAGTCTATCCATAATAGACCGATTGCGAATTGGTGAAATATTTTCGAATGCGAAAAAAAGGAATTAGAAAATAATATTTTTATTGAACAATTAACGAAAGAATACCAAAACAATTATCAGTAGTTGAAGAATGCTTTGTCGCACTGGTCTGTTGATTGTCGGTGGATGTAGTTGATGTCCCTCTAGCCTGAAATAAAAAACTTATGATATTTTTATTATGTTTTTTTTTTACTCTACAGGTTACCGTATTTCCTCTAATAGAAGCCCACCGAGGCCGTAAACTTTGAGCTCAATTATCTCGATACCTGTGAAAGATATCAACATTTTGTCTACTAATAAAATATTGGTGATATTATGATAAACATTTCATCAGTTGACCACTTTTTAGTATCTCAGATAGGAACCGAGATAATTAAGCTCAAAGTTGACGGCTTCGGTGACCTTCTATTATTGGAAATACGGTAACCACATTAAATTGCAGTCTCCGGTTCAGGTAAAAATTTGCTTTGGTTTTATCAAAAATTCAGTCATTGCACATGTGAAGACCGTATAACGTATCAAATTTTCGAGATTCAGAGTTTAAATGTATACCTTCGTAAATGCGCTTTTCTCGAAATCGGCGAAGATGGGCTTTGCGATGAGTTGTTGATAGCTTTCTAGAAATAACTTGATCGTAACGAAAATTGTATTTTTACGACGTATTACCTTATCCCCTGGTTAGTCAGAATGGGGGAAGATCCGTCCATCTGTTCCGGTACTGTAGATTTACACTCTGAAATCTTTTGAGATGGATGCAAACTCCGAAAAAGTAAGAAAAACGATAGAATAGTGCTGAGAAATGAAGCTGTCACAGCAGCAGTAAAAAATGATTGGAAAAAATCGCTAAGTCCTTTTTCGCCGCTGATCAATTATAGATCTATTATAGGACCTATCGCGAAGGCGTTCGCGATACGTCTATTATGAACTCCGCGTTTTCGCGATTGGTTCGAAATCAAACGCGGTATGGATAAAGCTTCGTGATAGATAAGTCGCGAATCACCTGTGCACAACCACTCGGCCACCTCGCTGCTGAAAACTAAAGAACGCAAAGGCGTACATGTGGGCGGCGTTCACTGGAGGTTGCCAGGAGGCGATTTCACAGAGGAAAGAGCGGCATGCAATGGTTAAGGATTTCAAAACTTTCAGACGAAAATTTTCAGCATTTTTGGAAAAAGTGCATACACAGATTTTGACAGTGGCTTTTTGAGGGCTTGAACTAACCCCTGTCAAAAAATAAGAAAATTCTGAAAGCCTTCCTAAAAAGACCTCCCTTGTAAGAATTTTTAGCAAAAAACACCCGGAGAGAGGTCAGTTTGTGCCAGGCAGATCCAAATGAAACCATAATTGGTTTTTAGTGAACAAAAATATTTTTTGAAGATTGCAGAAATTTCGCTGCTGTATTTATGAATGAACAATTTTCGGGGATCTGGTAACAACATTTTTTGATCATTTGAAACAAACAAAAATAAACTTTTAAAAGAAGAAACCGAAAGAGCCGGAACGATACAAAACATCGAAGAAATACATTTGTAAACTTCATGAAACAGATATACGTATACACATCAAAAATGCTTTCGAGCATTGAACAAGTTTTCGTGAAAATTTTAACATTTTTGTAAAACGGAACATGTTGGAAATTTATCAGATTGTAACCAGAAATAATCCTACATACAACCGCTGATCCACAGTAACCAATTTCTATTAATTTTAATTAATTTACTATTTTTATTACCTTACTTTTAAAAGCCCCTAATGCTCAATTCGTAATTCTAACCCCTCGATTATTTGATTCTGGTATCCTCTTGAAGTAGTACTGTATTTTCTCTAACAGAACTTCAGCCCCTATGACTTTGACCTTTGTAGTTATCTCGATTTCTGTAAAAGTAATCAGAAATCTGTTATCTGCAAAAATGTTTTTGATATCTAAAGATCATAGGAACAGAGATAATTGAACTCAAAGTTCAGGGATAGAAGTTTATTGAGGAAAATATGGCTTTCGTGAGCTTTAGGATACCAAAATCTCAAAGTGAAGAGGTAACAAAAAACTTTCATGTAAAATTTTGTACAGCAAAATCCCTGAAATTCGAAATTACTTCCTCAATAGTAAAGGATTAAATCATGAACTTGTTGACCTGTTTAGACCGCCCGTATGATCAACCTACTCCCAAAGACTCATAATCTTTTCCTACAAGAGTATAGCTTCTACGGAATTGTTGATTTCTCGACGTTTTTTGGAATTTTCCAGAAAAAAGAGAATCTTCGCACTCCTCCTCGTGGGCTCCATATCCAATTTGTGCTCTTTTGTGAGAAAAAAAGCGAATGCTCCTCTCCGTATCCATTTCCTTTTCTTTCAAAAAACTTTTTTCGATCTCAAGAGCGCCGCGCGAATTTTTGATGTCTCAAAGACTTTCATAGATTAGAATTTGACCCCGCAAAAGCAAAAAAAAAAGAATTTTGAAGAAAAGAGCAAAAACTATTCGAAGTTCCACGTCACAAGATTGAATTCTGGCCCAAAAAAGGAGAGAATGGAATTCCAATCTCTTCTTTCTTTTTTCCAATCAATCATGTGTATTCAAATGCTTGTGTATCATCCTAAAAAGGCAAAGAAAATAAATAGAATCCTGAAAGACGAGGAAATTAGATGAAGGCGTTTCTTTTTCTTCTTTCTTCAGAATGGAATCCAAACCAAAAAATTTTCCTCCCACCAACTGTTTTCCGGAGGATGTTTTTTGGGGGATGAGTCAAGGGTCAGAATTGGGGTGGTGATGGAAAAAATATATGGGACAACGATGTGAGAGAAAATGACAAAAGAAGAAATTCTTCGATGAAACAATAAAAGCCCATTAGTGATTACAGTTTCAATTTTATGATTAAATGAACATTGGAAAACAGTGAAAGTTAGTTAGAAGGAAATTTTTCAAAATATCCTTTCCGAAAAGTTGACTGGAATTCCAGACAAAACTTTCAAAGTGGAAATTTTCATTTTTTATGTTTTTTGCCAGGGTTTTTGCCCCGTCGGAATAACCCCAAAAAAGAGTCAATGAATGAAATCGAATTTTTCCAATAACTAGAAAAAAAATTAAATAATAATTGCTTCAAAAAGTTTTGAAATTTTTAGTAATTGAATATTTTTTAGAAATTTTGTACGAAAATTCTAACAATTTTCGAATTCGAATTCTGATCGGAATGTTTCCAATTTTTTTCGAAATTAGCTCTTTTCGGACTACGTTATGTCAAAGACGAACGCGAAATATTCCTTTGCAGGTCTCGAGCTGAAGAACTTTCACTTTTTCCGAACTTTCGAAATCCGTTCGTTGATTTATACTAATTTTCCTTGTTTCGGAGATGAGAAAGTGGGATTTCGAAAATCCGAAATTTAAAAGTTTTCAAAATCTTTTCGATATTCCAAAAAACTAGAGAATTTTTAGATAAAGAATTTTTTTACAGTTTCAATATTCCCATTTAAAAAAATAACAGAATCTTCTAATTAATACTGAGTCTTAACTTGCACCTTGCCGCTCATTGTTAAAAAATCTAGAAAAATAATTTTCTGAGAAAGTGTGAATGTATTTGACAAAGAGACTTGATGTCGTGCTAGTCCAGAATTTTGAAAAAAACCACTCCCATAGAAATTTCAAATTGTTTCAAAAATTTACCGTTTCAGGTTTTTGATTGAAACTCCTCAGGCGTCGCCGGTTACTTCTGGCCGGAACTTGGTCAGATTTCGGCAAAGACATTGTGCGAAGCCGACCAAGATCTGACAAACTACCGGCCAGCTTCCGAACTCTTAACACGCAGTGCTTTCAAATTCCGGCCAAAATCCGACCATTGTCCGTCCCACTGCTGCCAGTGGGCAGCTTCTGACCAAAATCTGACCAAGATCCGTCCAAAAGCCGAACCCCCCTCAACTTCCGTCCAGAAGTTGCAAGCCGACAGCCGAGTCGGAAGTTATTATTCCGAAGTTCATTCCATACAGAATTTTTTTCGCATCTAATTCAAAAAAATAGTTGTACTCTTGAAGTTTCGATGTGTTATTTCCTATTCGAATATCATTTGAACTTCCGATTTGAACTTTTCTAGATCATTTATTTCTGGAATTCTCTAATGTAAATCATATTAACTCATCCACTTCATCTTTCAATTCTCTAAAAAATTTCCCAATAAGTCTTCTTTGTGACGTCCTTCTATAAAATTTCACAACTTCTACGTTTTTCAGTTTCTGACCTAAATCCGTTTGATACAAATTTTGTGCTTTTGAGAAATTTCAAAATAATCAAATCGACATTTGGAATCAGATTTTCAGAGCTTTGCAGAGCCAGAGCCATAGAGTTTTTTCTTCTTGATCACTGAAACACATTCCTACAGTAGGATGCAAAATGAGATTATCAGAAAAAAGGGGGAAATATTCTAAAGGGAGAAGATTAATGGAAGATGTTAAGGAAATGAATTGAATATATTCTGATACGAGAATCTAAATTTGGATATCCCGTAATTCTGATATCATCTCTTTTCTCTGGACTACTCGTTTGCAAATTTTCAGAACATTCCAGGGAAAGTTCAGTCGTTGAGAATTGTTAATTTTTTGTGCAGAAAGCGGGAAAACGCGGATTATATGAGTGATTTACGATAGGCTATTGAGTAGCGAGAGTTGAGTAACTGCTTCAGGACTTTTGAATAGAAAAACCCAAAAAACTTCCCCCATGTGAAGGGGATTTACTCTGGAATTTGAAATGAGCTACGTGGACTATGCAAGGTTTTTGAAGAAAAAAAAAGAGTGATGACTGATGGGTTTTGGGGAAATTTTGGAAAAAGAGATGTTCCGGGTTTCAGGGAATGGAACCGAACAAATCATCAAGTGGAACAAAAAATAACGGTTTTCGAAACTCATTTAAACCGGAAGACAGATTGCTGAAATCTAATTTTGTTCGCAGAATAATCAGACTAACGAAATGTGCAAACCGCATCACGACAAATTGCAGACAAAGATTTCGAACATGTTCATAGAAATTAGAAGTTTTTAGTGCTCCAAAATGTTCTGATATATTTGACGAATCATTTTTATTCGTTGCGTGAATTTTTGAAATTCCATAGTGCAAATAATTGAAATTTCCAAAATAGTGAACCCAGAATGCTGTACTTTCAATGACGCATTACAAAATCTTTGCTGTCTGCACATTCCGACGGTCCGAAATTATTTTTAAAAAATCAGATATATCGAATCAGATATATCAGATATAACTGTGTTTCTGAATGCTTTAAACTTCGGCAAATTTCGAAAAGTTCATTCCGCACAATGTTAGAATTTTTTGAAAATAGAGCATGTTTGCATTGTGTTTGAGTTTTTGGTAGATTCTGGTTTCAGGATTCGGAATTCCATTTTCAAGAAAAAGACCTTTCGATATCTCTAGAATACAGTAACCTTTCTATTGACAAAGACAGAGTTATTTATTCATTTTTTAGTTAATAGTACATTATATTGATCACTTTTTTTTTGTGAAGCCGATCGGAATATCGTAACGGTAGAACCGAATTATTTTCCTATTTCAATTTTTGACGCAATTTTTGAGTTTTGTGTTTTCTCCTCTCCACTTCCTAACTTTTCACATTCACCCTAATGATGTTAGTCATCTTCTCATCTGAATGTGACGTGGGAACTTCGCAGACAATGTCCAGGTTCTTGTACTATCAAAAAGAAGTGAGTTATTTTCTCAAATAGAGGAAAATGACTAACTTAACAAAATGAGCGTTACTGGGATGTCTGAATTCTTATTTTCTTTGTTTAGAACTTACTTTTCAAGGAAAAAATGACGAGAGAGGAGATGAACAGGAATTTGATTAGGACAAAAGAGTCAGGTACATTCGATTTACCTGCATGCGTCATTCGGAAATAAATTGAATCAGGTAGTTACAGTAGGAAATTGGGACCTGGATGGGGAACTAGTGGGTTGGCAATGGAATTGGGAAAAGGAAGTGAGCAATTTGAACAATCCATTGAAGAAATAAACATTTTAACGGGAAATAAAGAAATAATCGGCTTCAATTATTTTTGTTATTGGAAAGTTCCTTATATCAAGTTGCAGAAACAGAAAATTAGACCAGGTTGACAAGAGAGTCCAGAACGGTTTTTAGCTTTATACAACCTATTGTTCAGCTATTTCAAGACGACAGTGGGTAAGACATATTAGCTTCAGAAACTATTCAAGAGCTTCCCAAGAAAGTTTTTGCGCTTTTAGAAATTTTTTTTTCGTATTCTCTGTGAAATATTAAACGATCAAAAATTTCAGCTAATTATGTCCATTACAATTTTCATAAAACAGAAAATGTTGAAAATTGTTGACATTTTTTCTACAAAGATTACTTCAAGGACCACAGGTAAGAGAACGTGTATCAATTTTCTTAATACATAGTTCGTTATATTTTCAACGGTCACATTTTCTACGGATGTCAAGTTTTAGAAATTTTGAAAAGTTTCAACTGCATTACACGATACATGTCGCTTCAAAATTGAACGTTTCCATGTTTTTCTTCCTAAATTTCAGTTTCTCTTTTTTTTAGACATTCATTTTGAATTTGAGTTCCAATGCGAAATGAATTACTAATTCAATATAATTATGTTTGATATGCACTTATTGAAACCAATAAATTATTAAAATTGGTTTTATTCAAAACAGGAACATTATTTTTGGATATTATTTTAGTTCACATGACGCTGAACTTCCCAAAAAGTTCAGTTTCAGAAGGCTATATTTTAATATAATTTTTTCTGTACTACTAAGTTTTCCTCTTCGACTCGAATTTTCATTTTCTGGTATCCGGAACCAAAAATTGTTTCCTAACTTCATTGACCCTATTTCATAAGAGTCCGTGCAAAAAACTAGATTCCCAACTGATGAACGTCACTTAGTTCCTTTTCTATTCAACTTCCAAGAATACAAATAAGAATAGTAACAGGAAATCAGAATCATCATAATCTTCACACCCAAAGGAAAAAGAGTGTGTCCAGATATCCTAAAATAACTCAAATCCTACGTGAGAAGATGTTTTATTATTCCTGAGAAGGGGATGGATTATGAACTGGAATTGTGTGTGTGAAAAGGGTACCGGCACTTGCAGAAAAATGAAAAGAGTTTCCAGATAGAGGGGATTATGAATGGGGGAAAAGAATAAGGGAGGGAAAAGAGTTTTTAAGATAACAAAACCGAGATACAATTGGGATATATTGCCAATTTTTAAAAACACAATCGAATTAAAGTGGCTCCAGTTTTTGGAAGTAAATACTTACATGAAACATAAAATTTACATTGAAAAGTTTTAGTTAAGTTTCATAAAATCTAAGAATTGATAAAAATTGCAAGCTGACTCTGATTTCGAACAAAAATAGAAACCTACTGAGAGCAAGAAACCAATACATACTCTCATAGTTAGACAATTTCTTGCATATTTTAAACAGTAGAAATAGCCTGCTTTCAGAATTCATCTGAAGTTTAGTATGAATTTTTCTTGTAGACCCGGAAAAAATTATCTTGAAACTCTATTCTGATAAGTTCTTGGAAAGTTGAACTTGTGGGATGAATCTTGAACATGCCGCGGCACTACCTACTGAGCTACGCGGTGATAGCCAACAGATAAAATACATAAAAGGGGTGCGATAGCCACACAAAGGTGTAACCATGCTCTAAAAAACTAAGAAAACGCTCCGGTTCCTAGAAATTCATCAAACATCTTCTCGTATTTTTCTGATGGTTTAAATTTTTATAAAAAACGGTTTTCGTAAGGTTGTGTCATTTATTCAAACCATTATCAGTCAAGTGAATGTGATTGGATTCCATAAAAGTTGAATGAAATTCCAGAATTTCGAATTTTATTTTTGAAACCTCACAAGAAATTTTTTTTAATTTAGGTTGAGAATTTGCTGAAAATTCGTATACTTATTTGAGACATACTACACACGAGGATATAAACCTTTACTCAATATTTTCAAGTTTTATCACAAAATTGATTAGCATCTTGACACAGCAATCTCTACACGATGATCTAAAGAGATACTGAATACTTCTAACACATTTTCTCAACAATAATAAACGAGACGAAACAGCAACAATTTCGTTTCCAACACCCCACTCTCTCAATCCAATATTTCCAGCTCATACTCTAACATCTACATCACATTGTGTGATTCCTTTTTTGTGTGATTGTGAATAATAAGAATTCTAATTTCAGACATGCGAAACAAGTTGTCGAAGGATTAATCCCCCTTTTCAAGACTTCACTTTGTATCTGTGCAGAATTGAATGAATTGGACTAGAATTCTACATTATTACGCACGCGATGACATATATCAATGATAGGAATAGATCAGTGGGGTTCAAGGATTTCAAAAAAGAGGAATTTTTGGAAACATAGTGGGTGGAATCGAAGGATGGGGTTTCTAAATAGCCATTCAAAGCTCACTATCAGAAATCTTTTTGAAAAAAAAGGAAAAAGAAAAAGAAAATCGGACAAGTTCAAAGAGGAAAAACTAGACAAAGAAAACTGGGGAAAAGTTGGGATGGATGAGTGAGTCAATCTCTGCTTTTTTCTTCTTCAAATATGAATTATTCCATTTAGAGTTGCAACCAACCGACTTTTTTCTTCTTTTGCTTTTTGGAGGAAAAGTCTGCTCTAACCCTCGCAACATCACGTGATTGAATGTTTCGTTGGAGTAGAACTAGTTTTTGAATAGCTGTTTTAAGGGGAACTAGAGATTCCAGATTTTCAGAAAGCTAGGAAACAAAATTTTACGAAAAATAAAAAAACCTGACTGAACCGCCGGTTTCTCAAAAGCGTGGAACTTTGAAACACGAATTAAAAACTTTCAGGAAAAAAACGATTTCTTTAAACAATTGTCAGTCAATTTCAAACAATTTCAGAAGGTTTTTTGTGAGATTGTCTTTGGGATAATAAATTCAATATTTTCTCGATATAGATTTTTCAAAGTTTTGCAATACAAAAAATTTCGTTTTCAGATATTTTTCAAACAGTCACACTCCTGTTTCAGCTCGTATGCATAATTTCCCAGAAAAAAAGGTTTCTGCTGCTCGTTCTAATCCTTTATTCTGATCATTATCTCTAAAAACCAGGTATTGCTCATTTAAAAACACGGATCCAAGTCAATATGTTTCTAGTTTGTCCTGTTTTGAAACTTCTTCAAATTCAAGACTTTTGAGACAAAATCCTTCCAGAATGATCAATGAGAAATTGGGTCAAAATAATGTATGTTTTTGAAATTCAAATCCTCAAATTTTTAGTGTGTTGGAGGTGAAGGTATCCATGATTAATAAGGGACTTTTTGAGAAAGCTTTTGATTTTTGAAATGTTTTTAAAGATATCATATATGTATCTACCAGTCGATTTCCGCCGCCTGTCGGCGGCTACAATCTCCTGGCTTCACGTAAAGCGTTCGAATTTCAAAACCGGAGAGAAAGACATAAAAAATGTAGTTTTAGTAAATTGCGAAATATTCACTTCCGTAAACTTGACTAACAGTCTGCTTGCGCCCTTCCGGGACTAAACTTCTCGGTTCCCGCTTGCAATGCCCGTAATTATAGGAAATGATAGTCAAAAGAAATGAGACAGTAGAAAGTTTGGGGTACAATTTGGGGAACAAAGCCGTGGTTTTGTCGATAGTCGCTTTCGCGCCCGCTTAGCTCATACGGTAGCGACGTTTTTACTCCCCTGGTCGTCTGCCCATGAGTTCAACTCCTTCTGGGGCTTTCTTAGGAAAAATATCTAGAAAATTTTTTTATGTCTTGTATTCGTTAAGCAATGAAACTGTGGTGAAGAAAAGAAAATTCAAAAAATTATAATTTAAATTATTGGGCCGAGGGTTTCGAAATTTTGAAAGTGTGAGATTTTGAAATGTTGAAATTCTAATGCCCGCAAATTCGAAAATTTGAACATGTTGAAAGTCGAATGCTGGCACTCCGAAATTCGAAAATTCGGGAAACATGAAATTTACAAATTCAGATATTCGGAAATCGGAAACTCTAAAATTCAGAAACTCGAAACGCGAGACTTTGAAAATGAAGAAATTAAAATGCTTCTAAAATACATACATGTCGCAGGCCGGGCCGGCCCGGGTTTTCGAAGCAAAATTTTTAAGGAGTAGTTTTTTGAGAGAAAACTGTATTTTTGAGAACGTTTTATCAAATTTTCTTTGTGCTCAGTTTCAAGAAGGGTTCTGGGCTAAATTTCGTGCTTCAATATTAAATGATCGTTTTATTAAAATACATGTATCTAAAATTGGCAGAAACATTTGAATTATTAAGAAATCCAAAATTTCTAATTTTGAAACTTTTGAATTCAAAGTTTCTGAAACTTCAAAATTCAGATACTCAGAAATCTGAAGTTCGAAAATTTTAAACTCGGAAATTCGAAGCTCCAGGTACAGAAGTACAGAATACTGAAAATTCTGATTTGGAAAGCGAAAGTTTCAGGTTTAGAATGCCGGAAATTGAAAATATTTTGATCTTGTATCATAGTTTTAGCGCTTTGCGCCCTTCACTCTTAAGCTCAATATGTTTCGTTATTTGATCTTTCTTGATTCAAGTTTTAATGCATTCGGACAAATTAAGCTAAAATCATTCGACTTTTTATTATACCATTTCACTCAAAATAATGAGAAAACCATTTTCACACATTCTTACTCCTTTCTGAATTCTGTACAAAAACCAAAAAAAAGTTGCCACCTGGCGGACACGAACCCTCGTCGCGCGGATAAAAGCCTAGCTCGGTAACCACTACACCACCCGGTCGCCATAAGAAGGGTGGGAGAAATGACATACACGTGTGTGTGTAATTTCCTCCCCCTCTCGCCTATCCCTCTTTCCCAGGGGGAGTTCCACCACCCTTTTTTTTCACTGTGGTGAAACCAAGGAACGTCTCCAGAAGGCTTCAAAATCAAAATTTCGAAAAACGGAAAGTGGGGGCATCATCTCGCTGCTATTTCGAATTATCTGTGAAAATTTGAAATATTTTGGTCCACTGGTGACTTCGCTAGGCTACGCTAACCGGGAACAGACGGACACACACACAGAATTTGGTGTTTGTTAATAGTAAAGATGGAATTCATGAGGAAGTGATGTCTTGGAATTGGAAAGTCGAGAAAAGATAATTTTATTTTTTCAGAATTCGGGACCGTCCAAAAAAGCAGAGATCTGATAAAAAGTTCATAAATGAAATGCACTTTTTATGATCCATAAACCCGGAATTTTCCCCTCCAAATACCAATATCCTTGTTTTATTAGCTCCGAACAATGAATCAAAAATCAGAGAAACAGAAAATAATAATTTTCCGGAAATGTAGGTGGAAAGGAAAATTAAAGAAGGGATTTCTGGAAAAGTTTGTTGGTTTTACAACGAGTAATAAGCATAAAAATAATAAGTGTGAGATTGGAAATGTGATTATTTTTGAAAAGGAGGGAGATAATTGTAGAAAAAGAATGAAAAATAGTAATTACGATGGAGGAATTTTGATGATGAGAATAAAATGAACATGAAATTGAAAAAATAAAATTAGGAATGAGAAAGAGATTCTTGGGAGTGCTATTTGAAATCAAAGAAGACGGGAAAAATGCTAGTGTTTAATGTAAAAACAAAAAGAGATACAGAAAATATGTGTCTGTGTCTGCACCTTATATGTATTCTTTTATTTTTCGCTTCGATATATCCTCTACAAATTCCACGGTCCAGAATCAAATAAAACTTCTGTAAGATCACATAAGTTATACACAAAACAGTAATTTTTCTTGAAGATCGGCAAAGTTTGTTATCATGCTTCCAACATTTTCGCAAAAGTCGGGTAGTGAAATCTAGAAAAATCCACTCAAATAGTAAACCAAAAAATTAGTTCATTTTTGATATTATAATAGATCTTATATGAGCTTTGAACCCAAATTGAAAAAAAAAGAAATTTTGAAGTTCACCATCCTGATAGTAAATTTGTAAAATCTAGAAGAATGAAATTAAATTCTACTCATTCCAAATAATTGCAGAAAACAGAACCGAAAAACAAACTTGGGGATACATTTTTCACAATACAAACATTGCTGGTTTGGATATGCAATTTCAACCTCTAAATCTTTAAAATTCAATAATTGAGCCATGCCTGTACTTTGATTATCCAAAGTGATGTAAGAGATATCAAGAAAATTTGAACTACGGAACTGATGGATATAATAATTCACAAAACTTTAATCAGGAGTCAAACTGTGATATTTCTTCGAAGCCTATTGAAGAGAATCGCCATTTGCAACTTCCAAAAAAAGTAAGTGAGGTCTAAAGAATATGAAACATCTGATTTCAAAATGACTTTTAGACATCAGGTGCCGAACGTCGAACCATGAGACTTTTTTTCCAAAAATAGCTCCGTCCCGTCAAAAGTTCCCGAACATTCTCTGCAATACTACATCATCGTCAGAATTGAAGAGATGCACATTTTTCTAGGAAGGTCATGTTAGAAATTAGCAGAAGTGAAGTTCAATTCGTTTTCGAACACAACGTTTTTGCAAAAATTGAAATGAAACAGTGAATCGTGTTGAAAAGTACATGGACCTCTAAATTTGTTTCGATCTGAAATTTTCAGCCATTTCAAAATGTTGACATGAACTCAAAAATCCTTCCGAAGCGATATCTATTGTCACGACTCTTAAAATTGAAGCTAAAATCTAGTAGAGTTCAATAAGACCACATGAAACCGGTATAATTTTTCAAAGAGTTGGAAATAAATTTTTAGATGAATCAAGAGAGAAAGCATTTCTTGATGTTTGAAAAATGAACTGAACTTTGTGGAGACGAAAATTATAATTAAAAAAAAACGAAGCTCATCAATTTCGAAAAGTGCTCCATCATTATTTCCTCTTTTTTTCAGACACATCATCTTCTTCATTTTTCATCTTTTCGTATGTCCTATCTGTTCAAACTTAATATTTTCTGTCTGTTTTTTCTCTCCGGAAGTCTCAAGTTTCAATAGATTCAGATGTCTGACTGTGGGAATGGAGAGACGACCTTAAATTTAAAACTTCTGAAACTGTGATTTTTAGGATTTACGTTTATTTAAAAATTTATGACTACCGGTAACGATGAAAAAGATGAAAACAGGGAGAAAAAGCATCAGAAACGGGTAACAGAAAACTAAGTTAACATTTCAAACTCAGAAGGTAATAGGAAGTGAGTAACTTTGGCAGTGAAAGCGTTTCATGAAGAAACAGTTGAAGAACAGTTGAAAGGTACAGTTGTTCTTCAATTCTTCGTTTTCAGAATGGTTTTCGTTGTGGAGCAGCACTTTCAAGGCCTCTATGATTAGAGCAAAGGAAACGAAGACTTGAAATACACTTTATATTGGCCAATGAATACACTTGCAGAGTTTGGAGCACTATCGATAAAAAAGGGATTCGTCGTCAAATTTTATTCTATTGTTGTTTCTCGTTTTTCGGTGGGGAGACGTAGACTGGGTAGGCACAGGAGGCAAGGTATTCGGTGAGATGTTGTTGGGCTTTTTGGAGTTGGGCGAGTTGCTCGAAGACTTGTTGAACACGGTCCGATGGGCACAATGGCTCTTCTGGGGTTACCACTGGGCTGAAATAAAAATTGATATAAGGTTGTAAAAGAATTCGAAAAAATAACAATTCAGGAAAACTTGATTGCCCTTTGAAACAAAGAATGATAGAAGTTCACCTAGACGAATGGATTTTACACCAATCCATGAAAATAAGATAGGATCTTGAAACACTATGTTTTAAAAGTTTCCTATCTTTCTTTTTTGATCTCTGCATTTCTGCCCAATCAAAGAAGCTGGACACCTTCATGATGACGTTCATCTTTCGTGCAGAATCCACATTTATATCTTTTCCCTCATTTTTACGATTGCAAGACACTAGTCTTACTCCAAAAACACTCAATCTAATGAGAATGAATTATTCCTTCCTATAGGAATGAAAAAGAGGATCTCTTCTCCCCCAAAACTCTAAAAATGACCAGCACTTCCGATTCGAAATGTATCTTGGGATTTATAGAGTGATGATCAAAGTGCATGTAGACGTACTTCACACTACGTTTGATAGAATATTCATTTGAATACATTATAAATTCGCCGATTGAATTTTTGAATGGGAAACGAAATGTTGAATAGAGAGGAGAGCACAAAAGATCACCAAATCTATCAATTTGTTTTCGAGAAAATTCAAAGATTTTTGATTCCAGGAAGCAAAATAATAACAGTTGGGTCCTTTCAGATGGGAAACAGTGTCTAGGGATCAATGAGTATTGAAAAAAAACAGGTGGATTATTTCAGAGAACTTGGTTTTTGTTCTATCTAAAACTTCAGCTTTGAAATGTGTCATAGGTTGGAAAACGGGATCAGAAAGTGTTTCAATTTTTTACAAATTCCTGCTCCATTCAAGTTAAAAATACCGAATTTAATCTATGACCAACTGGTTCCTTAATCTTAATGAAACAGGAAATTTGAATCATAATCGCATCCTGGAAAGTTTGACCCTCGGTTTTTTACAATCTGGCGCCAAATCGAATGAATTTGATTCGATTTGAAAAGATCTATGAAATTATTGAAGTTTGGACTATTTAGAGATGGTTTATTTTTAAAACTTTAATGTTTCTTAATTATCAGTTTAAGAGCTTGAGAAACTGAATTAATGCTTCTTGTTTTGAAGAATTTGGAATCACTTAAACTATGTTTTTTTTCTGTGTCAGGGTCTGATTAACGAATCAAATCTTTTCTGTATCAATATTTCCTTATATGGTATCTGATTTTTCAATAAGCTGTTTTGTGACGGTCTGTTGTACAAGCATAAAGACACAAAATTTTCTGTTTCAAAGTTACCATGTTACTATAGCGCTATATAACCAGTAGTCCGTAATGTTAAAAACAAGCAGAAAGGTATTTTCCAGAAACTCACAATTGCTGTTTGTGAAGCGTGGCACGCTTCTTGGTCCACTGATCGGTGAATGTCATCTGTCCGGCGGAGAGACCGAGAAGAGCAACGAAGCAGAGTACGACATACAGTTGCATGGCTTCTGGAAGTTGCTTTTTAGGATCGGAAGAAATACCGAAGAAATCGAAAAGAAAAACAGTAGGCGATTAAAAACAAAGGATAAAATAAAAAGCCAAAAGATCTACCATTAAAAAGCAATCATAACAACTTCCAACTTTGAAGAAAGGCTTCTGATTAGTCAGAATCGGATTGTGACGATTTTTGTTGTGTTTTGGCTTTATCTTATTAATTTTTAATAAGCAGATAGCCCAGAGCACAAAAGGATGATCCTAGGGGAGAAAAGCAATCATAATCTGAGACTTTAAGGGAAAATATTTGACCGATCTTTGGCTGAAAAAATGTTCCATTTTTCTGAGAAACGGGAAAGCTGTAACTGTAGATATATGTATTGTAGAAAAGGTGAAACATGAAAGGGATGATTGAGTTGATTGGTTTAGGTTGTGGGAGAAGGACAATAATAATGGGAACTGAAGAAAAGAAATTCAAAAATGGTCTGATTTTCGAAAGAGGACTCAAGTCTGATGTGTAGATTGATCTTATGCGTTGTTCAAAACAGCAAAATTTATTGATTTCCATAAAGAAATGGGAATTCTGAAAAGATAATTATTAAACTACATACAATGCTCTAGAACATTCAAAAATTGTTATATAAGCCAATTAAAGCAGTAATTTGTTTTGAAGCCCTGGTTCCAGGCTTTCAAACATGCTTTAAAAAATCCTAAACCGGGGAAAACCATTGAAGTAAATGTCAATGTGTTAGTAACTCCCTAAAACATTTTATTTTTGAAAGGACTAATTGAAACACAATTTTGATTTAGTACGAAAATTTTAGTCCGAAATTCGGAAAATTTGGGACATTAGGTTTTTTTGGATTTAATTGTTTTTCAAAATCGATGTTATGTAGTAACCAGTTCAAAATTTAGAAAGCTTTTCAAATCGATCTCTTCCAATATGAGACTAAATTCTGTTTCAACTTTGCTCGAAAACTGAAACAGTATATTTTTCTCTAGATGTCCCAGATCCAACTATCTTAAACTCTTATCTGACCTCATGTTTCCAGAAAAAGTGCATTCAAAAAATGTCAGCGCATCTCTAATCCCATTTGTGACCAGAGTGATTAGGATGGTATGTGATATATAACTTTTTGAATCTAGATAAATCCATGAGGATTAGTTTGATAAAAGCCATCGTTTCTTAGAATTCTAGAAGGAAGCTAGGCGGTGGTGGCAATTAATGAGAGCCTAATCCGTTGCACATATGGCCAGGAGTGTTTATGAGAAATATATGGAATACGGAATCCTAATCTCTTGGACTTGGATCCTGAATGAATAGACAGGGAAAGAGAAATGAACTCTGATTGAAATTCTCTTTTTTCTCACGCCCGCTCACAGAATTCATAGCACAAAACTCGGTTAGAATAAGTTATGAAATGAAAGAGTCTGTTAAAGTACAAAAAAGTTTGGATCTTTAATTTACTGCTTCAATTACGAGTCATCTTCAAATAACTAATTATCAACTTATTAAACATATTCGTTGACACTGAATCAGATGACCATATACCTAGAAAATGCTCCGAATCCACCATGTGTGGATCACGAGAGCCAAAAAACGAGCTCCACGAAATGAGTCAGCTGAAAAGAAAGTGGACAGGTGGAAAAAGGATGTCTCCGGTCGTCGGAAGAAAGCTGATTGAAGTAGAAGAAAACGACGGAAAGCGGTGGAGAAGATGGGCGGAGTCTGTTTGGAAAGGAAGAAAGGGGCGTGGCTTGTAGAGGGCAGGTGAGCATTTTTCTGCGTCTCTTGTGAAGGGTCTTCTTTTGATAAAGAATGTATAGATATGAATCAGGTGTTAATTGGTACGGGATGTTGTTTGGGGCTTTTGAGACGCGACGAGCCATATTAAACAGATTTTGGACGGGACTTGGAATTATTTCAGAGCGAATAAAAGAAATATAAACGGAGAAATCGAACAGGTGAGAAAGTTAGAAACCTCCTGAAACTGAGAATATCCTCAACTCTTGTAAGTTGATTTTAAATTGTTCAGCTCTGTTTAACCATCTATCCGACGAAAAGAAACTAACCAACATTTTTGTGAATCTATTTCAAGATGTGTGTGTAAAACGGTGAAAAACTTTTGAACCAACAATAAGGTGAAATGGGATAGGTTGACCGGATTAGTTTTTGGATTTGAAAATACTGAATTCTATAGAAGAATTGTAAGAATTATGAACTCTCAAATAATATTTCAATGAGAGAATTTCTTCTGGATGTTTGGTTTGAACTGAATGGATTATCAGAGAAATCGTTGGTTCGGAAGATTTAGCGAATTTGAGAATTACAAAACCCAATAGTCATGAAAGTTTGTAAGTTTGATGTCCAGGAGGTATTTCAGGATTTCAACGTACGATTGACCAGGTTTTCAGAACTGGGCTGAATTTTCAAAGCACTGTTTTAGGTGTTGAGAATTATGAAAATCCAGGTACCCCAAGAATTGTTCGAAAAGTTTTCCTCGGGAATATTTTAAAGACACTTTTCAGATTCAAAAGAAGAATGGTTGTGCAATTTCAGCGAAATCGAAACTGCTTCAATTTTTGTTGAATTCGATTCATGAACTTGATTAATCGTTGAAGGAACGATATTGGTTAACAAACAACCAATTTGAGACTTCAAAATATTCTTGTTGCCTTCTCTATTCGATACTTAATCTTTTGATTGTACTACCTATGAGGAACTAGTTGTAGGATGTGGATTCTGAGAATTCAAATGATTTGAATAATCTTAATGACTTCTTCAATGTATCATGGGATTCTGTTTGATTTCGAAGGGTTTACTAGGTCAAAAATTATTGCAGTGAATAAAATATAACTTTTGCAAATATAGATACTTGGAAACATGGTGCAACATTTATTGAAACTCATTCAGTGAACCATAATCGAGTTCTTAAAACGCAATAATTTGTTGTAGTTTTTTCGGCCTACTGTTGCGCAGCTGCCGGTCCACCTAGTCACACGGGAAGAGGTAAACCCTGATTACTGCACACCGTAACGCAAAAGTTCAGATTCTCAATTCAAAAAAGTCCGTAAATTCTCATGGACACCCACCTTGCACACCGGTCAAACATTTTTTGACGCGTGGCTTAGTACGCGACCTATATCTGCTCCTTAGAAACAAGAAAACAACTGAAATATTTTTTCTGTTTGAAGGACTCCATGTTTTATCGTTCCTCTATGCTCAGTATTCCTTCATCTGATTAGAAATAATGCATTCATTTTTACCTAGTAAATCTTTCCAAGACAAACAAAATCCCATGATACATTGAAGAAGTCATTCAAGTCATCTGAATTCTCACAATCCACACTCCTACAACTTGTTCCTCATAGATAGTACAATCAAAAGATTATGTAAGAAGACAACAAGAATATTTTGAAGTCTCTCCTTCTTGATTCATTCTTCTTCTCTATCCCGTTTCTGTTCATTCGGTAACCAAACCACTTGAAAGATTTTCTTTGGGTTTTTTAAACCAGTGTCCACAACCCTAAGAATTTCCTCTAGAGCCTATAATTTGTCTGGAAATTTTCAGGAAAGAAAGTGACGTTGTCTGGAGGAAAAATGGGTAGGAGGTGTATATGTAATCCAATTGGAAATAGGTTTGAAAAAATTCTGGGAGCATTTAGGGAGAGACTTGTAACTTTAGTCTCAATGATAAAGATGATTAATAAGTCAGAATAAGAAATAAGCAGGCGGAATATGTAATATCACATCTAGACAGAGGGAAAAGACAATTAGAATGTCTAGGATGGGAATAGGGTAAAATGGTTACATGTCCTGAAGGGCAACATTTTTAGCTAAATTGAGCAATTTATTGACGGATTTCTAGAAGAAAAACACCTGGAAAGTTCGTGCCAGGCAGAGCAAATGAAACCATAATTGGTTTTTAGTGAACGAAAATATTTTTAAACGAAAAAATGCAGAAAATTAGGGGATACAACAATTCGTTGGTGTTCTAAACAATTTTTAGGAATCTATGTTTAGGGAAAAGTGATTACGGGACCATCAAAAGAACGATTCGATACATCAAAAGAACAATTATTTGAATTCTGCGAAACAGAATAAATAATTGGTCTACATGTTCGAAGTTCTTTCATCATTGAACAAGTTTTTGCAAAAATGTAGCAAAACATAAAATTTCGGAAATGTTTGTGAGATTGCTCAACTCATATCCATAACCTTTTGATTTCTGATTGTGATATTCTCTAGAGGCAGTACTTTATTCTCTAGTATGGAAGGTCAGTCCCTATAACAGTGATAGAAGATATCTCGATTTCTGTAAGAGTTATCAGAAATCTGTAATCTGCGAAAATGTTTTCGATATTACAAAGACCATTTTTCTCATAGGAACCGAGATAAGAGGGATCTAAATTTTAAGAGATAAAAGCACTAGGAAATCACTTCCTTATATAGTAAATGATTAAGTCATGAAACTTCTTGACCCGTCTAGACCGCCCGTATGATCAACCTACTCCCGACCGACTCATAATCTTTTCATACGCGAGTATAGCTTCTACGAAATTTTTGATTTCTCAACTTTTTTGGAATATTACAGAAAAAAGGGAATCTTTGCACTCCTTCTCGTGGGGGCTCTTTTTCCATATCCAATTTGTGCTCTTTTGTGAGAAAAAAAAGCGAATGCTCCTCTCCGTATCCATTTCCTTTTCTTTCAAAACTTTTTTTCGATTTCAAGAGCGCCGCGCGAATTTTTGATGTCTCTAAGACTTTCATAGATTAGAATTTGACCCTGAAAAACAAAAAAAGAGTTCTGAAGAAAAGAGCAGAAACTATTCAAAGTTCCACGTCACTAGATTGAATTCCGGACAAAAAAAGGAGAGAATGGAATTCCAATCTCTTCGTTTTTTTTTTCAATCAATCAGGTGTATTCAAATGCTTGTGTATCATCCTAAAAAGGCAAAGAAAATAAATAGAATCCTGAAAGACGAGGAAATTAGATGAAGGCGTTTCTTTTTTCTTCGTTTAGACTGGAATCCGAACCGAAAAATTTCTTCCCAACTGTTTTCCGGAGGATGTTTTTTTGGGGGGATGAGTCAAGGGTCAGAATTAGGGTGATGATGGAGAAAAGCGAAATAGACCAGGATATGTGTAAGAAAAAATGCGTATTTTTGCGAGCGCCAATACATTAATGAAAAATCCAAACTTTTCGAACTTCCAGATACCTATGATTCTATTCAGCCAACCGTATGGGTAACTGATGATGAAGTTTATAAAACAATAAAACGCTGTAAAAACTCATGCTCAAAAACCAGCGATGATGTTCCATTCACCTTCATCAAAATGATTGCCCCATTGATAAGTAGTGCGTTAGCTCAAATTTTCAATTTTTCGATGATTAAAGGTGAAGTACCAGAAGCATGGAAAACATCCATTGTCATTCCACTAGCAAAAACAAAAAATCCTTCTACTGCGCTAGACTTTCGCCCAATTTTATTGACATCACACCTTTGTAGGATTTATGAGAGATGTATATTGAATCAGTTGACTCCATTTCTAAACTATGTCGAATTCTGGAGTCCTAGTCAGCATGGGTTCCTGCCAAAGCGGTCAACGGTGACGAATATGTTAGAGGCTATGAATGATTGGACAGAGGCGTTAGACAGAGGAGAGCAAGTAGATGTAATATATATATTTTGCGAAAGCGTTTGACCGTGTACCACACGACAAATTATTAGAAAAATTAATAGATCTAAAAATTAATAAATATCTTGTCATTTGGCTCAATGCATACTTAGAAAATCGGACATTCAGAGTAAAAGTTGGAGAAACATTATCTGATTACAAAACTTCGATCTGTGGAGTTCCACAAGGAGCAGTTTTATCTCCAATATTATTCGGTGTCTACGTTAACTCGATGTCAGCAATACTTCCCGCAGAAGTTAAAATAAAACAGTTCGCAGATGACACTAAGATCTATACTGCATTAAAAAAAGATAGTCACACAAGTCCTCTCCAAGATGCCTTGAACTCTCTCTCCAGTTGGTGCGATGATGCAAAACTTGATCTAAACCAATCTAAAACGGTAACTTTGACGTTAGGAAAACGTAGAAACGAAATTAACTATCAGATAAGGAATCAGGATATAAAAAGAGTAACTATCACAAGAGATTTAGGCTTTCTAATTTCTAGCTACCTAGACTTCAGTGAGCATTGGAAAAAAGCAATCAATGCTGCTAAACTTATTACGACACGTGTCTTCAATCAGTACAGTAGTAAAAAACCGCGCTTAATGATACTACTCTATAAAACATTCATTCGTCCACTAGTTGAATACGGTACTTCGATAAGTTATCCCCCCAACAAAAAAGAACAAAGAAATATTGAATCTATTCAGAATTCCTTCACAAGAAGGCTTTATAGTAGGAATATAGGCAGATATATTACTCCACAAGACTCAGATTACATTAATGCTAGTGAACGTAACCTCCTTTATGGTCTCTCCTCTCTCGAACACAGACGACAAACAATTGATAAAAAACTGATATCTAAAATTATGTTAGGAAAAGTGGGTCTAAATCAGACTGACTTTTTCCAAGTGTCCACAAATAATCGAACAAGATCAAAAACAAGGTACAAATGGAAAAGAGCTAAAACAAAAATTAGGCAACACTTTTTCGTCAATAGGGCGCTTTCTAGAATGATTTAATTACTGCTGAGCAATTGCTCAGCTTTCTGGCCCCTACTCTCAACTCTCAATCCTCTATTTTATGTACTATTTTTTCTATGTTAATTTATGCTTATCATGTATCATTTTCTCTCCCTATTTCTTTCTTTTTAATGTTCACTCTAGTTTATTCTATTATCTTAAATTTCCTCTCACTAGAATTCATGATTTATTCATTTAGACTCTGCTTATCATGTATTTTAATGTTTTTCTTTTTTTCTTTCACGATTCTTGCAATCGTAAATAAATAAAATAAATAAATAAATAAACAAAGAATTGAATGTTTTAAAAAAGAATATTCTGATCAATTGACTGCTTCACTCTTATAATTAAATGAACATTAGAAAACAGTAAAGGTTAATCTATAGACCAGTTTTTGATTGAATTGCAGGAGTAAAAAATGACAGTAGCGTCTACTGACTCATCTCCAGTGGATTTTTGACTGTAACTTCCTTCAAAATAGCTAACAAAAAAAGAGCTTACAAATGAAATAGATTTTCTCCAAAATCTTGAAACATTTCGGATTTTTAGTAATTGAAAAAACAATGATCAGATGATAAGTTCTGGCGGTTCTCAAAATTTTTTATTATTTTTTGAGAAAACCACAAATCTGGAAATTTGAAGTTTTCAAAATTGGATTTTTCGAAATTTCAAAAATCTCCGAAAAAGCCATTTCGAATTTCTTAGTCCAAGATAGAGAAATTTGACCAAGGTTTTTTACAGCTTGCGACTTCACATGAAACTTTAATTGTGGAAACCTCTAGAAAAAAAATTTCAAGGAAATCTCAATATTTACTAGACTTGTTGTCAAAAATATTCTGCTGGTTCAGAATCACGAGACAAACAAATCTAACCGAAATTTCAAAAAAATTCAAAAAATTACGGTTTCAGGTTTCTGATCAAAACTCGAAAATTAATAACTCGGAAGTTCATTCCTTACAGATTTTTTCGCATCTAATTCAAAAAAATAGATGTACTCTTGATGTTTCAAGATGTTATTTCCTATATGAATATCATTTGAACTTCCGATTCGAAGTTTTCCAGATCATTCTATTTCTGGAATTTTCTCTAATGTGAATCATATTAACTCATCCACTATATTTTCAATTTTAAAAAGTTTTCCCATAAGTCTTCTTGTGACGTACTACTATTTTTTCACAACTCCTACGTTTTGTTTTTTCAGTTTCTGACCTAAATCCCTTTGATACAAATTTTGTGCTCTTAACAATCTTCAGAATACAATCAAATCGACATTTGGAATCAGATTTTCAGAGCTTTGCAGAGCGATAAATTTCTCTTTTTTCTTCTAGATCACTGAAACAAATTCCTACAGTTGGATGCAAAATGAGATTATCAGAAAAAAGGAGAATACTCTAAAGGGAGAAGATTAATAGAAGATGTTAAGGGGAAATGTATGAATGCAATATATTCTGATATGAGGTTCTAAATTTGGATATCCCTTATTTCTGATATCATCTCTTTTCCGGACTACTCGTTTGCAAATTTCCAGAACATTCCAAGGAAAGTTCAGCCATTGAGAATTGTTAATTCCTCGTGCAGAAAAACGCAAAAAAGCGGATTACATGAGTGATTTACGACAGGCTATCGAGTAGCGAGAGTTGAGTAACTGCTTCAGAATTTTTGAATAGAAAAACCGAAAAAAAAACTTCCCCCATGTGAAGGGGATTTACTCTGGAATTTTAAATGAGTAGGTGAGAGAGCTACGTGGACTATGAAAAGTTTTTGAGGAATAAAAATGAGTGATGACTGATGGGTTTTTAGGGGAAATTTGGAAGGAGAGATGTTCAGGGTTTCAGAGAATGGAACCGAACAAATCATCAAGTGGAACAAATAATAACGGTTTTCGAAACTCATTTAAACCGGAAGACAGATTGCTGAAATCTAATTTTGTTCGCAGAATAATCAGACTAACAAAATGTGCAAACCGCATCACGAGAAATTCCGCTTTTTTGTACTATCAAAAACCTAAGCTAAAAAGAAAGGATATATTTTCTGAAACAAAGGAAAATGACTAATTTAACAAAATGAGCGTTACTGGTATGTCTGGATCCTCATTTTCTTTGTTTAGAACTTTTTTAAGGAAAAGCTGACGAGAGAGGGGATGAACAGGAATTTGATTAAAACAAAAGAGCCAGGTACATTCAATTTACCTGTCTGCGTCATTTGAAAATGAATTGAATCAGGGACTTACAGTAGGAAATTGGGACCTGGATGGAACGAGTGGGTTGGAAATGGAATTGGGATAAGGAAGTGAACAGTTTGAACGATTTGTGGGAAATAAAACATTTAAGAAGAGAAAGTTACTTTCTGTTCTCGTAAATTACTCGTAATACTGAATTTTCTCCACACAAATTTATGTATACGAAACTGCGGAAAAAGCAAAATAGACCTGGTTGATAGAATGGTCCAGAATGGTTTTTTTTCTAGATTCCTACCTTTAGTTCGGCCATTTCAAAACGACAATCGGGAACCAATTTTCAGTAGAAACACTGTATTCTCTAAAAAAATCATTTTCAGCGTTACTGAAATAAGTATCACACTGATATTCAATTCTCCAATGTTTTTGATTTCAGCTTCTTATAACTTTGGACATTCTGTCGATGAGTTTTTTTTTCAAGACTACCAGTTTAAATTTCCAGTTTAAGTAACTGGTCAAAAGCTCCATGAGAAATATGCAGCGTTTCCAAAGATTGTATTGCTGCTCATGTAATTACAAAAAAAAACTTCATAAAAATTCATTTAACTGAATAATAGAACATATTGTAATTGATTCTCCAGAATAGTATCAATTTTTCTAATTAAACATTTCAAAAGCGAGAGTGTTCAGAAATTCCATTAAACTATGTTTCATGTGTGTTTCATGTAACACGTTTAGATAGGAAATTATTGAAATAGGATTTTTTATAGGCGGGAAAACCGATTTTCTTGGAAATCGTTGTTTTTTAATCAAAATGAGGCTTCTCTCTCAAATACCGGTGTCGTTCAGATTTTCCCATAATTTTTCAAAAAAAAAGTTCAGTTTTAGACAGGATATTTTGTATATGAAATGTTTTCTGTACCGCTAAGAAAGTTGCATGATCCGGAAACAACCATGTGCTTCTAACTTCATCAGTCCTGTTTCATAAGTTTCCGTGCAAAAAACTACATTCCCAACTAACGAACGTCATTTGATTTCTCTTTTCTTTAACTTCCAAAAATAAAAGAGAATAGAACCGAGAAATCAGAATCATCATAATCTCTACTCCCAAAGGAAAGAAGAGTGTGTCCAGATATCCTAAAATAACTCGAATCCTACGTGAGAAGATGTTTTATTATTCCTGAGAAAGGGATGGATAAGGAACTGGAATTGTGTATGTGTGAAAAGGGTAACGGCACTTGCAGAAAAATGAGAAAGAGTTTCCAGATAGAGGGGATTATGAATGAGAGAAACAGGGAAAGGCGTGAAACTAAAGTTTTAGGTTAACGAAGTTAAAATCCGATCGGATACATAAAGTTATAAAAGTTTTTTTTTCGCAGTGTGAATGGATTAACAGACGCTCCAGATTTTAGAAGTTAACACTTACATGAAACACATAATTTTTTGTAATAACATTTTAGTCAAATTTCATGAAGTCCGAAATTCGGAACTCCGATTTCGAAAAAGATTGAACCTCGAAAGCGACGTGAAAGCAAATTATTCTCAACATCTAGAACCTAAAGTAATTATGGAATCTTCGAACCAGTAAATAGCCAGTTTTTAAAAGTTCTCGAAACTGTATTCTGTATAAATTTTTATTTGACGTTTGAGAGGGCAGAAAAAAAATTGTCTTGAAATTCTGTTCTCGTAGAGTTGAACTCGTGGGACAATTCTTGGACATGCGTTACTACATAAACGTGGTAAGATATCTAAATAAAGGTGTAAACGCGCTCTAAAAAACTTTGATAATGCTCCCGTGTCTAGAAACTCATCAAATACCTTTTCAAAACTGTTGAAACTGTAAGACACGTTCTCTGTAGAACTCAACTTCAAGCCTATTGGTCACTGTACAGAAAATTTCAAACTAGTTTTTATGCATTGATATTATATATCATGAAAGTTGGGACACTTTTAAGATAAAAAATGTTTATTTGGTTCGGACCCACCCAGTATGGTCCAAACGGTGACCAACTTTGGTCAAAAAATGAAAATTTTTATCGATGGAGATAATGATTAAATTCAATTAGGAATAGATTATACTTGCTATTTTGAACATTTTTTGTGTTGAAACAAAAATTCCAGCTCGTTTCCTTTCAGCTGAAAATTTTGATTTTTCATCTGATTTCGAAAAAAATTACTGAAAATCCGTCGTCGTGAAAAATTTTAACGTTACTGCAAAAAAGATAATGTCATGATCAGATCCGGCGTGCAAAATGACACTAGAAAATATTTAGGTGAGTTTGCATATCCTGAGTATAAGGCCAGTTTTAGGCCAAAAAGTGCGAAAAAATGAGGTTTCACCATGTGGGGGAGTACATGGCAACTAAAATTCGCCCAAAATCGACCATCACCAATTTTGACCAAATTTGTACCAGATGTAGTATTTTTGATAAGTAATATTCTGGCAAAGTTTCAAGATCCGATCTCATCGTCTTCGTACATTTCTGAAGCTTGTAGTTTTTCACTGAAAATGGACTTGGAAGCAATTTTTGCCTCTTTTTTGGAGCCTAAGAAAATGCACAAAGACGATGAGATCGGATCTTGAAACTTTGCCAGAATATTACTCATCGAAAATACTACATCTGGTACAAATTTGGTCAAAATTGGAGATGGTCGATTTTGGGCGAATTTTAGTTGTCATGTACTCCCCCACATGGTGAAACCTCATTTTTTCGCACTTTTTGGCCTAAAACTGGCCTTATACTCAGGATATGCAAACTCACCTAAATATTTTCTAGTGTCATTTTGCACGCCGGATCTGATTATGACACTATCTTTTTTGCAGTAACGTTAAAATTTTTCACGACGACGGATTTTCAGTAATTTTTTTCGAAATCAGATGAAAAATCAAAATTTTCAGCTGAAAGGAAACGAGCTGGAATTTTTGTTTCAACACAAAAAATGTTTCAAATAGCAATTATAATCTATTCCCAATTGAATATAATCATTATCTCCATCGATAAAAATTTTCATTTTTTGACCAAAGTTGGTCACCGTTTGGACCATACTGGGTGGGTCCGAACCAAATTTACATTTTTTATCTTAAAAGTGTTCCAACTTTCATGATATATAATATTAATGCATAAAAACTAGTTTGAAATTTTCTGTACAACACTGTTTTCGATTCTCACAGAGAATGCGTCTTAAATTTTGTTTGAAATACGACATTTGTTAAGTTGTGCTATTTACCTGAACAATTATTAATTCCCTATTTTTGGTTCTGCATTAGGATTATTTTTCACACCGTATCCCCTAAATTAATGAGCCTACTGAAACAGCAATTGTTTGTTTCCAACATCCCACTTTCTCACTATCAGTCCCGAGTCTTCAGCTCAAATTCTGACATCTACATCACATTGTGTGATTCCCTTTTTGTGTGATAGTGAATAATAAGAATTCTAATTTCAGACATGCGAAACACGTTGTCAAAGGATTAATCCCCCGTTTTAAGACTTCACTTTGTATCTGTGCAGAATTGAATGAATATGGGGACTAGAATTCCACATTATTACGCAAACGATGACAGATATCCATGATAGGAATAGATCAGAGGGGTTTCAAAAATGATTGGGATCGTTTTTTTTTTTTCGAAAATAAAAACATTGAAATCATGGTGGGTGGAATCGGAAGGATGGGGTTCTAAATAGCCATTCAAAGCTCAGAAATCTTTTTGAAAAAAGGAAAAAGGAGAAAAAAATGGGACAAGCTCAAAGAGGAAAAACTAGACAAAGAAATGGGGAAAAGTTGGGATGGATGAGTGAGTCAATCTCTGCTTCTTCTTCTTCTTCTTCAAATATGAATTATTCCATTTAGAGTTGCAACCAAACGACGTTTTTTTCTCTTTTGCTTTTTGGGGGAAAAATTTACTCTAACCCTCGCAACATCACGTGATTGAATTCTGGAGAGAGAAATGATGTTTCAATGGAGTACATGTAGTTTTTGGATGGTGGTTATATAGGGAAGATAGGGATTTCAGACTTACAGAGAGTCTTGAAACGAAGTTTCAGGTAGAAAAGTTGTTGCAAGTTGCTTTAAAGCTTGCAACTTTGTTCATAGATTCGCTATCAAATATGAAATTATCACTGACAACAAAACTTTGAAAAATAGCTCTAGGCGTCAAAATGTCAGAAATCACCTTGGAAGTTTTCCAAGGAAAATATCAAAAAATTTTGAGGTTTTTAGAAGAAAGTTAACTTTCTGAACATTCCGAATCATCTAGAATGGAAGTGATCAAAGTTTTGAGAAGCCATACAGAAAATTTCAGAGTTGAATATCTGAAATCTAGCTCTATCAAAATGTCAGCTTTCCTAACTCTAATGACTTTTTAGTGATTTTTTAAACCGACCGTGGGTAGGTTCCTATCAGTTCACAGTTGGCTTGGATAAGTAAATCTTGAATAACAGTAAAGTAATGGAACGTTTCAGCTCGCTTATCTATCACGAAATCATTCTCTGAATTTTAGCAGTAAACAAAACTTGGAATTGAAACAGTTTTTTTTTTGTTTTTTGAAATACATTTTACTTATAAAAATTTTTGAATTTGGGATCTTCCAATCGACAAAACAATAATTTTGTGGGTTTTTCTATCCATTTTAGCCGCTTCCGAAAATGTTTCGGTTCTATCTTTCCAATAAATGTTACTTCTTGGGAAACTTTCTAATGAGTGAAAAAATCTTGAATGTTCTCTTTAAATATCATGATCACTATTTTGAAAAAAACATTGCTCATTTAAAAACGTCAATAGTCAATATGTTTATAGTTTTTCATATTTTGAAACTTCTTTGATTTCACTCTGAAAAAAATTCTTCCAGAATGACCAATGAGAAAGTGGGTCAAAGTGTATGTTTTTGAAATTCAAATCCTCAAAATTTTAGTGTGTTGGAGGTGAAGGTATCCATGATTAATAAGACACTTTTTGAGAAAGTTTTTGATTTTTGAAATGTTTTTAAAGATATCATACAGGGTGGCTAATAAGTATTGATACACAACTTTGCGCTAACTTACACACCTGCACAAGAGCGGAACAGACCGCAATTGTTCAAAATCTTGTTAATCACATCTTGTTTTACATATTTGCAAAGTTTCATATCTTATGTTCCATGTTGAAAGAAATGGCTCAAGCTTTACCCAACCACACAGCGATAATTGAAGTGATAATTACGCAAAGACCAATTCGGACGTCTCCAAAAAGCTCAAAGCGCAGAGAATCTCGGTTCAAAGAACTATTGTGTGTTACCATGGATTTGGGGTTCTAGATGACCGTCCAAAAATTGGTCATCCAACCACCGTGACCACTTCAGATGTCTTTAAAGCTGGCCGAGAGAAAATTCGTCAAAATCCGGAAAAGACCTCCAGAAAGATGGCCAATGACTTCAATATGTGCCACAAATTGATAGAAACTATCGCCAATCAGAAGATGTACTTCTATTCTTATCGAAAACAGAGGCGGTGTTCCTGACGAAGAAAATCAAGCGGCTTCGGAAGAAAAAAGCACAACATCTCCTCGGCGGCACGCCAAGCCATTTTTGCATTTTTGATGATGAAATATTTGCTGTCGAGACTGATGAGAACGGTAAAACCAGCCAAATTATTGCTACTGACTTTGAAACCGTTTGTAAAAAAGAAAAAAATTTGCATCTAAGCCAAGGGTAGTGCCGCAGACACTCAGCAGTGGTTCAAGGGCAATTTTCCAGAGTTTATTTATGTTGCAGAAACGCAGGCACCGTCGCCGTATTTGAACCAATTAGACTATGCCATTCAAGGATATCCTAGCCAAAGGGTCTCCACGGAAAATTACCTAAGTTTGGATGCTTTGCTGGTTGCTCATGAGAAATTATGGGAGGATCTTCAACCAAAAAGCCTGCGTGCCGAGATCGACTCTTGTCCGGAAGGAATCGAGCTGTCACTAAAGCCGATGGTGGAAGATTCGAAAACGATTGTTAAAATTTGAATCTCTACCGTTTCAATAATCTACTGTTAAAATTTCAACCATTTCGAATGATTTTTGAACGAGTTATGACGTCTTGAATGTGTATCAATATTTATTAGCCACCCTGTATATCTATGGAATACATAAGGAAGTGATGTCTTGAAGTCCAGGGAAATTTCGAAATAATTTTCCGAATCCGAGACCTTCCAAAAAAGCAGAAATCTCATGAAAAGTTCATAACCAAAATGCACTTTTTATGATCCATAAACCCGGAAAATTCCCCTCAAAACACCAATGTCTTTGTTTTATTAGGAACCGAACAATGAATCAAAAAACAAGGGAACAAAAAATAATAATTTTCCGGAAATGTAGGTGGAAAGGAAAGTTAGGGAAAGGAATTCTGAGAAAGAATGTTGATTTTACAAAGAGTAAAAAGCATAAAAATAATAAGTGTGAAATTTGATTAATTTTGAGAAGGAGAGAGAATTGAAGAAGACGGAAAAATAGTAATTATGATGAAGGATGAATAAAACGAATATGGAATTGAGAAAAAAATTTAATTCGGATAGCAAAGCATTTCTTGGGAGTGTTATTTGAATGAAAATTAAATTGAAAAATATCAAAGAAGTCGAGTTTTGGATATGTAACTTATTACTCTGAATCTTGATAATTCAATAAATGAAGACTAGTCGGAAAGTTTTCAATATGTGATATTTTATATCTTATAGGAACTGGCGCAAGGTGCAAGTCTATTAGAGGGAATCGCCATCGAAGTACTCAACTTCAACGTAGACATCAGGTGACGAATGTCGAACATCAAGGCTCTTTTTTCCCGAGAATAGCCTGGTCCCGTAAAAAGCTCCCGAACCTTCCGTCCGTATTCCATCATCGTTTTGTCACCAGATTTGAAAAGATGCACATTTTTTAGAAATATCGCGAGAAACTAGAAGTGAAGCTCGATCTGTTATCGAACACAACAATTTTTTATATGTCTCTGAACTAAAATACTTCATATTTCGAATATCCTATCTCCAAATTATTCAAACGTAGTGCCGAAACCTTTTTACAGATACTCTACGAAGGAGCCCAAAAGGTTTAACCCCGAATGGCGGTAAATGACAACCATTTTGCAACTTTTATTAAAAATATCTCGGTTCCTGTAAAAGATATTCAAAATTCTTGAAAGCGAAAATGTTCGACTTGATATCTGAAACATTCAATCAGTTAAATATTTTTTTGATATCTCAAACATAAAACAAGATAGGTTAAAAGATCTTTTAAAAGAGTTTCACAGATTTCAAAGTTAAAATTTTGTATTATTTAGACGTGATTGTAAAAAATTATAAAGGATCTCCGCGTGGCAAAAAATAATAACTAAAAAAATGAAATTTAAACTTCTAAACCAAAACGACTACGTGAATTGGTTTAGAAACCCGCGACCCATTGACCTCACTATCAGAGAAAGTACTATAAAAGAACAAGTAAATGGAAGAACGAATCAGTTCTCAATTTCTCTGCGCTTCAGAGAAACTGGGGCCTGGGGCCTGGGGCCTGGGGCCTGGGGCCTGGGGCCTGGGACCTGGGGCCTGGGGCCTGGGGCCTGGGGCCTGGGGCCTGGGGCCTGGGGCCTGGGGCCTGGGGCCTGGGGCCTGGGGCCTGGGGCCTGGGGCCTGGGGCCTGGGGCCTGGGGCCTGGGGCCTGCTGGGGCCTGGGGCCTGGGGCCTGGGCCTGGGCCTGGGCCTGGGCCTGGGGCTGGGCCTGGGCCTGGGCCTGGGCCTGGGCCTGGGCCTGGGCCTGGGCCTGGGCCTGGGCCTGGGCCTGGGCCTGGGCCTGGGCCTGGGCCTGGGCCTGGGCCTGGGCCTGGGCCTGGGCCTGGGCCTGGGCCTGGGCCTGGGCCTGGGCCTGGGCCTGGGCCTGGGCCTGGGCCTGGGCCTGGGCCTGGGCCTGGGCCTGGGCCTGGGCCTGGGCCTGGGCCTGGGCTTTGGGCCTGGGCTTTGGGCCTGGGCTTTGGGCCTGGGCTTTGGGCCTGGGCTTTGAGCCTGGGCTTTGGGCCTGGGCTTTGGGCCTGGGCTTTGGGCCTGGGCCTGGGCTTTGGGCCTGGGCTTTGAGCCTGGGCTTTGGGCCTGGGCTTTAGGCCTGGGCCTGGGCTTTGGGCCTGGGCTTTGGGCCTGGGTTTGGGCCTGGGCTTGGGCCTGGATCTTGAAGATTGGGGCCTGAGAGTGGGTCCCAGTGGGTTCCGGAGGAAAATGTTGTGACTGAAAATAAAGAAGAAATACCGTAAAAACTGCCGTAAAAACTCCGTAAAACCGTGAAAACTGGCCGCCGCTTCTATTTCTCCGAGAAATTATTAGACGTCGATGACATGAATTCACTCCAGTTCGATATAACACAGGCCAAAGTGCAAGTATATTAGAGGGAACCGCTACTGACATCATCATTAAAAATAACGTAAGCTCTAACGGATATTGAACATCCGATTTCAAAATTGTAGATATCAGACACCGAACGTCGAACCATGAGACTCTTTTCTTCCGAATATAGCTCCGTCTCGTCAAAAGTTCCCGAAAATTCTCCCCAATATTCCATCTTCGTCTTGTCACCAGATTCGATACATTCTCCCATGTCCATCAATTTCTTTTTTCCCCACTGAACAATAAAAAACACATGAAATATTATGTAAATTTCCCCCTGGTACATACACCCCCTCACTATTTCATTCCACGATGAGCCACGAGGTGTGGTGGCTACACAGGTATCCCACGCAAAACGAGCACCTTCTTGTCTTGACTCTCTTGGTTCGTACTGTCTTACCAGCACACACACCCCTACTTTATATTCCACTCTTCTCCTTTTTTCTTGCTTTCTTCTCTACCATTCCTTCACCTATTCATTCTTGTCAATCGTCGACAGCACATTTCATATTTTCCAACAACTGACTAATATTACAAGAAAAGACCTTCTTTTTTGAAAACCAAAAATGAGAATTTGGTTTCTCTGTTTTCTTGTATTCTTGTCTAGAGGATGGTGCGAGAAATTAGCAGAAGTGGAGTTCAATTTAGCTCCGAATTCGACGACTTTGAAGGAATTGGAATGGGATAGTGTATCTAGTGAGTTTGGGAGTAAGGTTTTTTTAGTAGAACAAATTTTCAAATTAAAGGAAAACAGAAAAAGTGAAACGGAGAATTTCGAAATTCGTAATGAATCGTTCATGCGTTTTTTGAGTTATAATGAGATACACTAACTGACAAAAAACGCAATATTGTTAATCGACGGAAAAAGTCAGCTAAAATGTCCTTAAAAACTGGACCTAAATGTTTCCATCACTCTGAAAAGTTCAGATTATTCTAAACAGGGAAAAATGTTAACTTTTGTAATTCGATTTTCGCCAAATTCCATACTCACAAGATATGCTCTTTTTTAACCAAAAAAGTGATGAAAATTCCAAAAAATAAGAGTTATGTTACTGTAAAACCGCATAATCTGATCCTTCTGAAATAGTCTGAAATGTGAAGTTAAAAAATATGTTTTTTTTGAAAAAGTATCATTGAAGTTTAGACTATTTGCGAGCTTAATAAGACCACATGAAACGGGAAAAACTTTCAAAGTATAGAATCTTGATCTTTGAAAAATAAACTGAACTCTATGGAAGGGAAATTAGAATTAAAAAACGAAGCTCATCAAAAAGTGCTCCGTCATAATTCCCTCTTTTTTTCAGACACATCATCTTCTTCATTATCCATCTTCTCTTATGTGCTATCAATTCAAACTTCATCTTCTCTCTCCGTTTTTCTCTCCGGAAGTCCCGAGTGTCCCCGGATTCAGATGGCTGACCAATCGGGAAGTATCGAAATTGAAATTCCAGATGACACGTGGCAAAGTCTGATGGATTGTCAGAATGGAGACAGGTGAGAGACAACCTAGAATTTTAATTGCGGGAAATGTGATTTTCAGAATTTATGTTCATCTGGAAAGTTTCGAAAAAGAAGCTGTTGGTCGAGTGGCGATTAGTAGCGAACGGCGATCCATTTTGAGATCAGAAGTGACTCAAAAATCAGAAGATACCAACGGATTCATTGTTTCTGGTGAGGTCCATAATTTCATGGGGTTTTCTAATTATGAAGTTTCAGAGCACAACCCATACACAAGAAAAATCAAACTGCAAAGTCTTCAGGATAGTGTGACAATAAGTGTGACTTCTGAAAATGCGGAGAATGCCTTGGAGGTAAGATTATTTTTACTTTTTCGAAAATATTTTATCAGGCTCATGTGTAGGACTGTTCAGTTCATCGTTTCATTTGTGTCAATACTAACTTCTAATTATAAAAGTTAAACTTTTGAAGAATGGAATTCGTTTTCTCCTGCTCATTAACTCACCCTTTAAAAAACAGAATTTGTCAATTTTACTGTTTCACAGTGATTGTAAGTCTACAACGATTATAAAAAATATGTTCTCGAAAAGCACAAACACCTCCTATGTATGAAAATAACAAACCTACAGTAATCTCTTGAAAAAGCAGCACAATCTACCGTATTCCCCCAATTTCCAGGTCTATGTCACATTTTGCCCAACCAACAAAGGAATCCTCTACACCACATCCTACGCTCCAAACTTTGAAATTTCTCTGAAAAGTCCTAGAATGGAAATGTATTACGGTAATTAACTTCTACTGATTCATTAACATTACAAGTTGATCTCAATTATTTATTTTTCATTGATATGAAGGTTTTTTTGAGCACCGGATTTCAGACGCCTACTCCTGTGACTCCAACATCGCCTTCTACAGTAATTCCACTCAGCCAACGTCTCCTTTGATCATTCGGTAATATACATATGCCTAAAAATGAAATCAGTGATCTCTAAAATTTCCAGCCTTGAGTCTCAATTCACTATCAATGGAACCATGACAGTCTTAATCAACGGAGCCCAACCACTTGCTGAAACTGATGTTGCTGATTATGAAACGGGGAGGTTTGAATTGAATGGGGATCAAACGAAAATAGTGGAACTGAAATACCATCCAACGATGACAAATATCCAAGCCTATTTGGATGTGTTGTAAGTTTTTATTTCTGTTTCGATGGCTTCATTTAGTTGTAATAAAGTTAGTATTTTTATTGATGTCTGGATAAGATTGTACCTTGATATGCAGATCCCTCCAAAATCCTCGAATCGAAAGAATTTTCCAGAAGCGGCTCCATTCTGGTATATTTGTCACCCTGCAAAGCTCAAGAAATGGACATGCTCTTTGGGAACTTATCCACAGGACCCCATCGTATTGAAATAGACTTGGAGGCAATGATGGATAATGTAAGTTAAGCTTTTTTTTATTAGTTTGGAACTAGAGCTCACAGTAAAATCAAAATTTAATCCTGAAACGAATAATTTCAGACCACTTGCTCCCTTGCTGAAATCGACCCATCCACTGTTTACATGCTTCTGAAGCCCTCCTCTCACATCGTCACATTCAACCTTTGGATTCCTGGACAGATCGCCACGTGGCATTTAGCTATCACTATTGGGCTCGTATTGTTGCTGCTGACCGCTTGCAGTGAGATTTTAATTTTCAATTTGTGATAACTGAGGTCAACGTTTGGGCTCCCAAAAGTAAAAAAAAAATACGCTTTCAAAATCTGTGGAAGTGTATATTAGTTTCATGAAAATACTGTACCGTACTTACTATTAGTTCAAGCTTGCACAGTAAAAAATAATGTTGGTAAAGATAATAGTTTTAGGTGATTTAAGTGATTGATAAATGAAAGGAATTGGTAACTGTATGTATTTAATACGAAAAGTTTATTTTCAGAAATTTTTGTTTTATTATTGACATTGTGCATACCATGAAACCTGTAATCGAAAACCTTAACATTCAACTTGAAATCAATTTTTCTTGATTTTTGTGACAGATATCGAAAATTGGTCGTCCAACAGAACACTTCTGATATTATGATAAACAATTTATCAGTTGAAAACTTCAAAATACTTTTGACAGGGATCGAGCAAATTTGGCTCACATTTAAAAGTTGGCCGGCATTTCTATTACAGGTTTCACGCTATGTAGACGAAAACGGAATTTTTCCGAAAATCAGAAGCCAGGCAGAAAAAATGTATAAATACATAGTGTGCGCAGCTCTACAAGAGAACATATAGGCTCCAATTGAACAAAAAAAACCGAATTTCTCAAAAATCTCAATACTTCAAACTAATCTGGAACAGTGAAAGTTTGATAAATCAAAAACAACTTTTTTCAGTGATCCTGATTGTCTACTTTGGGAGAAGGAAGACTGGAAAATTGGCCATCAACAGATTCCCCAAATAAAATTCTGGATTTCTACAGCAACTCCTGCGACGCCATTGCTCATTCATTGTTAATTTCTCTAACATCATTGGTTTAATATTTTCATAATTTGTTTTTTTTTTGTGATTTCGGAAAGACATTACATTTTTTATTCGCATTGTCAGTTTTTGCACATTCTGAAAAAGCAAATAATTTTTATTCGTCATTTTCGTTTTTATTTTTATAATCCGTCCTCGTACTAAATAACAAAAAATCAAATAACTACAAAACAACTTTTTGCAACTGTAAAATTCTGAAAACCCTCCTCCAGAAGATAATAGAACAACTCGAATATACCCACCTGCAGTCGCTGCCTTCCTGAATCCTTTGAGTGCCACAACCATCAAAGCGAAAGGAAAAGGATACACGCACTTTAGATCATACTTGCAACGGGCCGGGCCGGGCTTTTTTTAGATTTTCAGGGCCCGGCCCGGCCCGGCCCGTCTCGGCCCGGGTTTTCAAAAAAAATTTTCCCGTCGTTTCAAAAAATTTTTTGGGTTCAATAGGAAAAAAATGGACAGTTTTTCGGTCAAGTAATAAACTTTTCAAAATAAAAGTGTTCATAAAAAATAATTTTTTCACAGAAAAATTTTCTGAAATTCCAGAAAAATTTTCAAATTTGGAGAACCCGGGACCACCGTGCCGGGCCGGGCCGAGGAGTCACGGGCCCGGGCCGGGCCGGGCCCTGATTTTGCAAGTATGCTTTAGATTCTATATAAATTTTTTGCTTCTGAAATTGCATGTTTCAAAATTTCTAAGTATTTCTTCAAGTTGTCAGTTATAGTGGTTTAAGTTGGTGTCAATAATTAATGCGCACCCTGTACATATATAGACGAAAAAGCGGAAAGTTTTGAAACAGCGAAATCTAAAACCTGGTGAAATAAACTGACACCTGATCAGTGATAAGTAGTGTGTGTGCTGCTCTACTACAGTGCGCGTCATAATTATAGGACACCCCTCCCAAATGAGTGTTCTGAAAAAAGCAAAAAAGATAGCTAAATTCTGTAAACGCAGTTCGATTTAGCGTGTGGAAAAACCTACGTTCACAAATTTTCAGAACAATTGAGCCATTTTTATGCTCACAGGGCTGAAAAATCACTTTTTAGGCCGCGTCATAATTATAGGACACCCCTGGAAAATGAAAAATCTCAAGATTTTTAGGGAAAAAAATTCAAAAATTTTTGTTGAAAATTGTCAAAATAGTCTCAAAACAGCCTATTTTGACAATATAAACAATCATTGATCCCTCTATCCAAGTTTCAGAAAAAATTATTTTCAGACATTTTTGTCATTTTTTGGGTTTTTGGAATAAATCGTGAGTAACTTTGCTCCTGGGTGAGCTTTCCGGCTGAAATTTATAGGAAACATTTTAAGAGTGCTCGTGATCAATTTGCCAGTGTTCGAGTTGTTTTGAGTTTGACAGCTCAAAAGTGAGCTCAAGTTTTGAACTGAAAAAATATTGCGGGATCGAAAATTTTTGAACGCGGTAAATGATGTTCGGAAGACTTTATAAATCACAAAAAATTCCATCGAAGTTGAGGATTAGTACAGAATGAAAACTTTCAGGAACCAAATCAAGTTTTTGACCATAATCAGATTGACCGAATTTTAAGTTCAGTTTTAGAAGTTTTAGTTTTGCTTAAAATGGAAACAACATCTCAGAGTATCATAACAACAATTAGTATACAATCCAAATCACTGGAAGAATGTTTCCTATAAATTTCAGCCGGAAAGCTTTGCCAGGAGCAATGTTATTCACGATTTATTCCAACAACCCAAAAAATGACAAAAATGTCTGAAAATAATTTTTCCTGAAAGTTGAATAGAGGGATCAGTGCTTGTTTATATCGTCAAAATAGGCTGTTTTGAAACTATTTTGACAATTTTCAACAAAAAATTTTGAATTTTTTCCCTAAAAATCTTGAGATTTTTCATTTTCCAAGGGTGTCCTATAATTATGACGCGGCCTAAAAAGTGATTTTTCAGCCCTGTGAGCATAAAAATGGCTCAAGTGGTCTGAAATTTTGTAGACGTAGGTTTTTCCACACGCTGAATCGAACTGCGTTCACAGAATTTAGCTATCTTTTTTGCTTTTTTCAGAACACTCATTTGGGAGGGGTGTCCTATAATTATGACGCGCACTGTAAATGAATAACATGAACAATTGAAAAACTGGAATACTCCATAACAAATTTCTTGGAAACTCTCAGTTTTTAAAAGTAATCTGATACAGTCCAAATTTGATAAAACAAAACATCTTTTCAGTGATCCTCATCGTCTGTTTCGGAAGACGAAAGACCGGAAAATTGGTCATCAACAGATTTCCCAAATAAGTTTCTGGGCTTCTAAAATAACTTTCTGCAACGCCATTGCTCATTTATTATTAATTTCTCGAATATCATTGTTTTTAAAATTTGCAATATTAGCTTTTTTGTGTCTCCAACTTCTTTACAACTATCACATTGTTTAATTGTGTTGTCAGTTTTGTACAATCTGAAACAGCGAAAAATTGTTATACGACTCCGTTCGTTGCCTTTGCACCAAATAAAAAATCAAATCATTACAGAACAAAAACTTTCTGAAACTGTAAAAACTTTATTTTCCTCTACATTTTCCATTTTCTATCCCTGTCCGCAATTCATCACAAATAATTAATCGTGTCATCGTCTTTCGATGTTCTCCTTCTCCATCTTCTAAACTTGGAGGGCCATGAAAAATAAAAAAAAAAGAGATATTTAGCTGTTTGGTGGTGGTGGTGGTCTTCTCCTTCTTCGAAAAAGACCTTGTCATCAGAATGTCCTCCAACGCATACATACAACAAATTCCGCCACCCGAAACGAAGTGATCATCATTTTGCGCTCCGTTTTTTTTTGCTGGTTATACGGCGCAAATGGAAATAGTCGTCGTTTTCTCTCTTTTTCCGAAAAACGTCCATGATCTCAATTACAACTTCCTCTCACTCCATCTGTTCTTCTTTTCCTGGCAGGTCAAAATAGTGTACTCTTTTTGGTTTCATTTCCTGTTTAATAAAAGACCACCGAGAGAAGAGAAACAATATTTCATTTTGATATCCTTATCAATTGACAGCTTTTCGGTTTTCTTCTCATCTTGCCGCGACACCTTCGGAAGTGATAAAAGGAGATCAGGGGGGCCGGAAAAAGGCTGAACTATTTAGACAGTTTTTCTGAGAGTTTTAGGTTCAGGATTTGCTAATGATATGGTCAGAGAAAGTTGGAAATATTCTCTTTCTCTGTCTAATTGCTCTTCAAAAGATTTTTAGATTGATTTTCAAAACTTACAATTTCAAAACTTCAATATGAATGGCTTCGGTTTCTAAATGTCTAGTTGTTCCGGTTTCTGTTTAGAGCAGTTTGTCTTTTTTTCACAATTGTTTGTTCTATTCTTGGTCCATGGAAGTATCATATTATTAGAGATAAAATCAAATTCTCTAGGAGTTCTGTTAGAGCGTTCGAGGTTTTTGAGCTCCACTAGTCTGCACGATTTGCCATTACATATATCTACTTATCTTACAAAATTAGTGTTTTTCTCTGCCAATTTTGTTCCTGTTTTAGATTTCTTTTTTTTGTAGGTACCTAGTTTCCAATAATGATCGTTCGACTTTTTGTGGGTTGGTTTGAAAAAACTAATCGTTTCTGATACCTTTCAAAAATCCAAACGGCTCATTGAAAAATTTTTTGTATTGATTTTCAAACTATAGTTTCGTAAAGTTGATATAAATGAGTTCAAATCACATTATTATTCCAATCATTATGCGGTTTCAATTTTTCCAAATATTCCGATATTCGTTAACTGTTCTAATAAAACTCCATTTATTATTGCACTTTGAGCTCTAATACCTCAGTATTTATAAGAGATATCGAAAATCTGTGAGTGCGGTTGATTAAAAAATTAAGCAATCAAAAAATAGCTGAAAATACTTTCTAGCCCCTTTCAAAATTACAAACTGTTCATTGAACATTTGTTTAGATTGATTTCAAAAATTTACTGTTTCCGAAATTCGATATTAATGGTTTTAAAGGGCATAATTATTGACATTTGGTTGACCAAGCAAAACTTTGTAGAATTCAAACTTTCCAATTGTTCCGATATTTTTGTCACTTTTCAGTTCCTTCTGTTTAACGTTATTTTCAGCTACCATCCTTGGGAAAAATCTCATTATTATAGAATTTCCCCATCCGAGCGTAAAAACCATCATCTCAACTTTGGTAAGGGGGATGAGATAATTGAGCTCAAAGTGAAAGTATAGAAGATAGGGTTCCGTAGAAGCATTTTAGACTTTTTAGATTTAGTAGTCTGAATTTACCATGATATCTGATCAGCGGAGTACATCTCGCACAATTAATTTTTTCTTCTACCATTTTTTCCTGTTTCAGGTTTTTATTTTATTAATACATCCAGTTTTCAATAGTGATCGTTCGCAAATTGCCTCACTATCAGAAAATTTCAAAAACTCCGTCTTCCATTTTCGCACTCACTATCAGTTAGATGATTTCTGTCTTAATTTCTTGTTCTGGAAATTTTTTAATAGAAAAAAACTTGCTTTCAAAATCAAGATACAGTTTTAAACCTATTACTTTAACCCTAAACATTTCGGTCTAGAATTCCATTTTCAGTACCGTTAAAAATAATAATCTGTTTTTCGTTTTACACCTCTGTTTCAGTGAATTTCAGAACTTTATTTTAGTGTCAGAATCAATCGTTAGCCTATTTTGTTCAAACCAATTTTTCTCAAATTTTTTTCTTGTTCCAGAACTCCTTCATTTGTAGCTCGGGCTAGTTTATCTAGTTTTTGATCGTCGTTCCATTCAAACTTTATATTATTATCACCTGTAAGAACAAACCATTTTTAAGACATTAGTGTTTTATTTCTGCTAGAAACATGAATTAAAATTTAGAAGTTGCCCCCATGTAACAAAGAAGAATCATCTTCTAAATTTTTTCACTTTCCTAAATGTCCCCATCTGAAACAGTAACAATTGTTTCTTCAGTCAAAAAAAGTTGATATCCCTTTCAACTTGTGTCAATTCCCCTGTTTTTATTAGTACATATTTCAAAAATTACATTTTGATCTGGGTCGAATTTAAAAAATTCCCATCAATTTTTACCCTAAAAATGTTACTTTCAAGAAATCTCACGAAAGTCACTGTTTCACTATGAAGTGAAAAGCTAATAAAAATCTTTTAAAATTGCTAGTAGGTTGACTATATAATTCGTCCCTATATGTATCCCTCGATACTCAAACAATTTTCTCGATCTCTGTCATTTTTCACTCGTCCCTTTTTTTTTGAAGTAACCCCCCTTCTATATAAAAAAAATTAGTTCCAAGAACACCAAATAATCGGAAGAACTTTTCCCCATTCCTTCCTGATCCCTCTTGAAAAACAATCCGCAGAATTTCCATGTTCTTCTTGGGATTTTGTTGTTTTTCCTGGTGGTCGCTTATTATTATTTTTCGAGTTTTTTATGGGGGAAGAGCAGTTATTGGGGAACTACTGACAAATTTTCTATTAATTCTTTTCTTGAGTAGATGGAACAGTTTTAAAAAGTATTTATGTTTCGTCAATGCTGTATTTTCAGTTTCAGTTTTTTCTATTGATTTTCGCGCTGCCATTTTCAATTTTTAAATCGAAAGTTTTGAAATTCGAAACTATTTTGTACTTTCCTGTCTCGTCTTTATCGCTTTTGTAATTGCCTAGATCAGCCCACTAAATTGTGCACTTTTGAAATCATGAGTTCCCTCGGACAAAACAAGTTTCAAAAGTACACTCTCCTGTCTCTTGTTCACTTTCAAATATCCCCAACCTCCTCTTGTCAGAAACAATTCATTAAATTTATAGTACATCCTTCTCTCCCTTTCCTTTCAGTTTTCGTTTTCTCTGGAGTCCTATTCCTGGCACCTTCCCAAAAAGGCGGCTCCTTTCAAAGGGGCAGTCCGAAATAAATGAGCATCGGATATAAAGGGCGCTCTTGCTTGTATAAGATTTGGAGCATATGTATATTTTCTGGTTGTTTTGCCTGGTACGTTATTTTTCATTTTCTAGAGGGTAGGGAAATTAAGAAAGAGATGAGGATAAGGATTACTGTAGTGGTATATTTCCCGTTTCAGTTGGGTCATATTTTAGGGAGCCAAATGCTTTCGAAGGTGAGTTGTTGATATGATTAGAGCTGTCTTCCGTCTTCAGCCAAAAACGTCTACTTCGTTTTTTTCTGTTAGCGACACGGTACCTCTAGCGTTGGCTGCACGAGTTCAAACCCTCGAAGATCTTATATGAAGGGGAATTCAGAATATTTGTTCATGTCAACTCATCTTCTAAGATTTCAAGATTAAAAAAGTTCAAAAAATTTTTATTGATCCGTCTGGCTGTTTTGAACTTGGCTAAATTACTACATAAAAATAATAGTAGTAGGCCGAACCGCAGATTTTAGTTAAATCTTTTGACAGCGAGCTTCCAAAACTTGACTTTTTTTTCAAATGTATCTTTGCAAGAACCAATGAAAAATAGTAAGACATCATTCTCGAGTCAGAGGTCCAATGTCTATTTATATAATTCTTTTCGGTCATTTTTCAATTCGTGAAAATTTTCCGAGTTTAAGGCACAGCAAAAAGGCATTTTTCAAAATTAAAATTTGTTCTGTTACATTTCATTTTGAAATCTAGATCAATTTCTGATTCAATAATTTTTTATAATTACAAATATCTTCCAGAAGAGCACAAAAATATGTCATAAACTTTAATTTACTTTCGTTTCACAGTTTTCGTTTGTCGGCTCACATGATAGGAAAATCGTTGTTGAAACTAATTCGTCAAGGACGTTCCTGTTTCGTTTTAGTTTGAAAATGCCTTGAATTTATAAGAAAGTATTGGGCTTCAATTTTGAAGATGTTAAAATTGTCAATGTTTGAATTCTGAAAATTCTCAAAAGTCCTCAATAATGTTATTAGTTTTCTGAAGTCACTTTTTAAAGGTTAATTTTTTTTCTGTTCCATCACATTTTGAAATCTAGAAGATCTTCTAGTCCTATAATAGTCTGATTCTATGATACGCTTGGCAATTGTTCAATTTCACAGTTCTCCCAGAAAAGCACAAGATTATGCCATAATTTGTAAATTTAAATTTGTTTTCCCGTTTCGTGTTACGGCCGATATATGTAGTGCGGCTTCCATGGATTGAACGAAGTTGAAACCTACTTGTCCGGAACTTTCCTGCTTCGGTCTTGTTTGAATTTGTTACCAGCCTACGAGAAAGTATTGGAGTCCACTGAATCCGCAAAATTGATTCCACCTTGTTTGCAGTTCACAAATTTCCCAATAAAGCATTAAAATAGTTGTTTTTAAGGTGGGGAGACATGAAAAAATAATTTTCTCGTAATTCCGTTTAAATATGCCCCTCAAGGAGTTGAACTTGTGGGGGAGAGGATTGAGGGTGCGGCGCCGCTACCGACTGAGCCACGGGGACAAAGAGGAAGCCGGGGCTCGAATGCATACATAAAGGCGAGGACGACAGCTGTACGCAGATTGACATTAAGCGTTGTACACCGTCACGTCAGAATGCATATTCTGGCTACAAAAATGCTACGAAAAATCTCCTGTCCCCCCACCTTTAACGAGGAACACAACGAGCGCATGCATTTTGGCGTGATGGTGTACAAAGTACAGTGTTTACAACGTTCACTTCTTTGTGGCTACCGTACCTCCATGGTATGCACCATCCGCGAGAAAGCAGCGAGCAATAGCTCAGCCGCGGCACCTCCAATATTTTTTTTGCTCCCAAGCTCAGCTCCTCAAAAATCTTATTTGCATTATTATAGAGTTTCTCTTTTAAAAAGTACACATTTTTACAGCATTTTTTTCCTGTTTCAACATCTCCTTAGATTTAGATGAATTTTCATGTCTAGGATGTGTACATTTCTCGTATTTATATAATTTATTGTTAGCTTCTGTCTTCAGCCATTTCCACTTACCGAAAGCATCGAATTCGATGACAATTTATTTTATAAAAATTTCCAAATCCCCCTGTTCCAATGTTCATATGATCTCCATGAGACTCAAACTTTGATCACTATCATCACAAAAACTGTAAAACGGCCTTCTTTTATTGAATGTTTTATCAGTATGGAATTCCGCCTCAAAAATTGTAAAATTTTCACAGATTTTTTTTCCTGTTTCGACATGTCTTTAGCTTCAGGTGGGTTTTCATGTCTAGGATGTGTAGGTTTCAAAGTTTTGGATAGTTTATCCTATTTTTTCTAAGCGAGTTCCACTTATCAAAAAAGGAAATCTCCAAATTCCCCGTTCCTCACTGTCTATGTGATCTTTATGTTATCCAACTTTGATCACTATCTTGCTCTCTCACTTTTCCAAATTAACATGTTTACGACCATCTGGTATGCCGCTCGTGACCTCTCCTGCTAATTTTCTGCGCGCGCATACCACAAAACTGCTCAACGATCAAACCGATAGAGTGTTGTTGCATCAACAAGGTATTCCTATCCCCCTTTTTTCTACTATGACGTCATTATCCTCTTCTTTGAAGGTCAGTATCCGCACAACTGTTCAGTCCTCTCTCTCGGGAGCTCTCTGTAGAAGTGCACACAGGAAAGGACACCTGTGTGTACTTCTCGATCCCTGATGTTGCAACGGCACGTGTTGTTGCACCCAATCGATCTTCTCGGCTGCCAATAAACTTGTCGTAATACACATACACTTTCTCAACTCACACTGACACACACACGATTGTGATATTGGGGTGGATATCGGTGGGGTGGGGTGAGGAAAAGAGAAATGAGCCCGAAGGAATCGGGGAAGGATGATGAAGAGAAAAGATATGAGAGATGAGGAATGAGCTACATCGAGGAGTGAAGAAGAGGGAGAGCAAAAGTTATGATCATTTCTATTATTCTTTGGTTCCAGAAGAGAGACACACAAACTTTTTTGTCGGTTCCGCGAGATGCATGAGTTCTGTGGGTTTTTGAAAAGTTTTGATCCAGTGTGTGTTCTATTACTACATAGAGAACATAAGTAAGAACTTGCCGTACTCAAATTCAAATATTTTCAATTTTGCTAGTTAAAAATCAGCAAGTTAGGATGTTTTGGAACGTTGCTGATCCCAACTGTAGTACCGTAAGACCTGTATTAGAAGGGCCCTCTAACTTTCAACTTTTAGCCAGTTATAGCCAAATACTTTCAGCCAAAGATATGAAAACGTTGTCAACTGATAAGGCGTTTATCATAATATTGCAAGCATTTTATAAATTAACAAATTTTTGATATCTTTCGTAGAAGCTGAAAAAAAATTAGCTTGAACTTGAAAGTGTTGGGGCCCTTCTATCACAGTTTTTACGGTTTCTTATTAGGATTGAGTTGTACATAATACTTAGTCGCCCATTGCACTGTTAGAAACTTCAATAACTGCTTGGAAATGTTCAATCATGTTTTGGACAAAGTCTAATCTCGCTTTTAGACCTTCCAAGTTGGCCATTTTTGTAGAAAAGGAACAGATAATGGTGTTCTCCTCGGACCTAGGCAATTTAGAACAAGAAAAGAAGGTAAAAAATGTTTCCCTGTTTCATTATATCTGTAATACTGTAATTTCTTTGATGAAAAATTGTACAGAAGGAAGATTTTGCAGACTCTAAAATTTTCTTACTTTCCACAAAAGGGAATGTTTATGAACAAAGGTTATGGTAGGAAATAAATTGTTTTAAATTCTGTTTCAATAACTCAATTTTACGTTTTTGGTTGATGTGAAATCTAATGGTTGCGGTAGAAAATAGTGATCTGAAAAATCCAAAGCCTGATTGTGAACCCTCTGGTCTCTTTTATCACTTGCTCTTTTTGTCTTCCCCCGAAAATTCCCATAGTTTTAACTCCCAATTCGGAAGTCCTAACCCTTTCCACCAACACCTTCCTGCAAAAAAGTTCCAATTACTTTAGAGGTACCAACACACTCCATGAGTCACACTCTTTTTTTTCCTCTAATCAAACAGTCCGAGACTCCTCTCTTCCCATCTTCTCCACCTCCTCCTCCTAACACCAATCAAATTATGACATCACTGAATTCTCTGCGTCTCCTTTGGTGTACACACTATTTCTCTCTCTCTCTGCGCATGCATATGGGGTCGTTCGACCGTATTGGCAACAAGCCAGCAAAAAGGTCTCCGAAGCGATGAGAAGAGGGGAGAGAGAGGGTCAGTGCAAAAGATCTGGAGGTTTCGTCTGCGTCTCTTCGTCTCATATGGTCTCTTGCCATATGGCTACCCCGGTTACACACCAATCACCATCCATCGGAGGTCCCTCGATTGTCTGCGTCTCTTGTTCTCACTGGGTGTCTCATATTCATGGAAATAAGATGAAGAGAGAAGAACACCCCCCAAATGCTCTCTCTCTCTCGGAGAGGTTCCCGTCTCCGCACCTATTATGTTCATTTTCCCCGGCTTTTTTGAGGAGAAGGCTTTTCCTGTAAAAGTTGTTTACCATCCCTGGAACCTTCTTTACTTTTCCACTTGTTTTGATGATCTCTAAATTTTTTGGGATATTATTTTGAAAGTTGTTGTTGAAATATGAATTAGCATGTTGATGAAAAACGTTTTTTGATTGGTTTTCAACTAGTGGAATGCGTGTGGTTGGAATATTCTTCAGTATCTAAACTTCTTGAAACATTAAATTTTTTAATATTTTATTGTAGTTTTTTTTTATATTTGTAGATAAGTATAGAGAGCAGAGATGTCCGGAATGACTTTTCTGAAAAACGGAATCCGGAATAAAATTATTTTCCCGGAATCCGGACAAATAAAAATTTCACGGAATCCGGAATCCGGAATGAAAAAATCTCGGAATCCGGAATCCGGAATACAGAATTTGGAATTTCGAGGTCTCCGGTGGGCATAAAAAATGTTTAAAAACACAGTTTGTGCTTTATTTTTGCATTTTAAATCGCGGAAGTTCAAAAACGGCAGAGAATTCATGCAGATTAAAACATTTTCTGAAAAATCCGGAAAATAAATTTTCTCGGAATCCGGAATGAAATAATTTTTCCGGAATGAAAAAAAGCACGGAATCCGGAATCCGGAATCCGGACATCTCTGATAGAGAGTTCTACCCAAAAACCGAGTAACTTTCACTAAACACACTAAAAAAGAAAAACCGAATAACTTTCACTAAGCACTATTTTTCACAAGTGTCTGAAACTGTAGATTCTATATTAAACTGAAAGCTTATCAACATTTGAAGAATTTGGTCGGTATTGATAACCCGAAAACTTTGAAGCTCGGTTTAGTAAACTTTTTGTATCTGAAAGCTCGGTAATCAGAAAATAAGACAGTTATCAAAAGCTGGTGTAACATTTTGAATTAACAGCATTTCTGAACCAGCGAATTTTCGCAGAAATTGAATGTTTCAAAAAGTTTAAAAATTTTTATGATTCATTATTATTTTAATAGTCGAACTATATCCTGACCCCAAAAGAGAAACACCGAAAAAGGAATTGTTTAGAAAACTGAATACAGTAAAACCTGAAAAAGGGGCCCACTAACTTCTCAATTCCAGCTAATTTTTCCCAGTTCGTGTCAAATATATCAAAAAGTTGTCAACTTATAAATTGTTTATCATAATATCAAAATTCTTTTGTCTTATAACACATTTTTGTTATGTTGCATATTTGCCGAGAAAAAGTCAGCTCAAACTTGACAGTGTGGGTGCCCTTCTATTACAGGTTTACGGTATGCTTATAACTGCCCAAAAATCAAATGGGTTCGTTAACTGATTGGCACATAGATGTTGCTCCACACTCTAAAAGTTTCATAAAGTTACACTGTAATAACTATTTCAATCAAAATTTTACTGTTCCAGAATCTTCTTAACTTTTTGTATACTTGTTGCTTCTACTAATTCGTCTGTATTGAAGACTTCTGAATTAGAACACATTTTTCTGTCCTTTATGGGGTAACACAGGGTGATAATTCATTTTGGGATAACTTAAACTATCCTATCAAGCCTAAAACCTAATATTTTTCTAGCGAATTATGAGCCATTCCTGTTTTTTGCATTCTGGAAATTGTTTCAAACTTTCTGTATATTCTACCGAATGGGCTCGTAAACTGATTGGCATATAGATGTTGCTCCTCCACTCTAAAAGTTTCATAAAATTACCCTGCCATTAGTTTCTTCTTTTTAAAATTTTACTGTTCCAGAATCTTCCTAACTTTTTGTATATACAGTTGATTGGTCATTAAAACTTTTGAACTAGAGCACATCTTCCAGTCCTTCATGAGATTATCAGGGTGACAATTAATGATGGGATAACTTGAGCTATCCAATCAAGTCTAAAACCCAATATTCTTTTCTAGAAAATTCTGGGTCATTCTTTTCTTTCTCTTGTTGCGAAACCCACATTCTTTGTTTTAGGTAGTTACTGTTCCAAAAGTTTTGTATATTCTATCTCATTCTTTCATAAATTGATAGGGGATCTTTCGCTAGCCTAAAAGTTTTAATTCGCCTTCCATGAAAATTCTCCCCAAGTATTACTGTTCCAGAATCTTCTCAACTTTATTGTCTTCTTTCTGATTGTACTGCTTGGTTCATGTATTAAATTTTGAACTAGAGCACAACATGACAAAAACCTAAAATTCCTTTCCAGCGAATTCTGGAACATTCCTATAGCTAGAGAATCAATAAAACTGTTGGCATTTTCACTGAAAAACTACTGTTCCAAAAACTTTGTTTATTCTATAGAATGGTTTCAAAAACTGATAACGGACCTTTCACTACACCTAAAAGCTTCCTTCAGTTCACCTTCCATGAAAAGTTTTTCCGATTTTTGCTGTTCCAAAATCTTGTTAACTTTTTTGTCTACTTGTTTTTTGTACTAACTCGCTCTTAACAAGAATCAATTTTCTACTAACTGAAATGCAAAAATTTCATAATTCTGTCATTTTAATATTCGGTCAACTTTACAGTGTCAAGATTGATAACCTGAAAAATTCAAGGGTTAATTTTTCACATTCATTGCATTTGAAGATCCAATTATCATTATCTTGTAGACTGTGGATTAAAAAGAACTGTCATATTTTGAATTAACAACGTTTCTGAAGCATCAAAGTTTTACAGAAACTACATGTTTCATTAGGTTTTCAAATAATTTTAATCAACAAAGGTTTTTATTAATGAAGTCTCATTGTGTGGAAAACCCGAATCGCTTAATGTTTTTGCTAGCGAATGGAAATTTCACTTTTCTTATTATACAAAAATTACTGTTTCAAAAGTTTTGTATATTTTGTCGAATGATTTCGATCGCTGATGGGCAGGATACTACCTATATTTACTTGCTCCTTGTACTGCAGTTAAAATGACCCGACATCCAGAATCCACTTTTCAGCTCACACGAGTTCAAAGTTTTTTCCTATTTCAATGCCCGAAAAAATCTTCTATCTTGGAAATTTCACTTTCCTATCATTCAAATAAACTGTTTCAAACGTTTTGTATATTCTATGGCATTTGTGCAAAAACTAATTGGCGAGCTGATGTTAAAGGTGACTGTCATTTACTCCCTCTGGTCTAAAAGCTTCAGAAAACTTCCTTGTCATTTTAAAATATTTCTAAATTTTACTGTTCCTGATGTGAGTCTTCATAACTTTCTGGCTACTTTCAGATTTTCCGATAAAGCGGCCGATGAACATATTTTCCAACTCACATCAGTTCATTATGAAATTCTGTCCTATTTCAATACCCGACAAAAAGTGTGCTACCTATCCTCTCCGCCTCTCGGTCATTTCTTCCTTTTTCGGGTGGAATAGGATTCAGTGACACAAAACCGAAGAATCAAAAACGTTTACATCCAATTATCCCCCACTGATGATTTATACATAATTGTCCTTCTCCTCCAATAGTTCCTATTCCATATCCATCTCTTCATTCTCCTCTATCTCACTTCTTTAGCTATTTATAAAATTCCTTCCAGTGCCTTCTAGAACTTTTTCTCTATTTTTTCTTCACAAAGTCACACTCACTAACACATAAAAACAATGTTTTGCCATCTGAAGAATGGGGGGACCTCTCTTTCTTTCTCGAGAGCATGTTCGCAATGAAATGCTCGTCGGCAAAGAAATAGTGTGTACTTTTGAGAGACGCAGAGGTTAGATATCTCTCTTTCGGACGACACAAATTAGCATCTCTCTATCGGTTGGTTGGAGGGAAGAAGAAGAGGACACAATCCGACTCACAGATGGCAGATGTGTTTGGTACATTTGAAAAGATAGAGAGATGGGGAATGGAGAGCATATATAGGTTCTATTCTCTTCTCTTTTCGACTCACACATTTTATTTGATTTAAGAAGAAGAGGCAAATATTTCTTTTTTGGGTGGAAGAGCATCTGACTATGAGAACTTAACTTTTTGAGGAAACGTCTACCGTAGTCGGCAGCTGAAATTCTTACTTTTTTATCTTGAGCAGGTTAAAAGTTCATTAAAATCGGGATCTAACGTATCCCAAACCTGAAGATCCTATTTTCGAAAAAAAAGTTAGGTTACTGTAGTTTTCACTATTGGGACGAATTGAAGCGATTTTTTCAAGCTATATTGGAAAGTGGAATTTTTTACAACATTGCCGAGTTTACAAAGAATCGAAAATTTCAAATTACACAAAAAATTTTGCTATTTTTTGAAACTGTGTTGTTTTTTTAAGATTCTAAATGAAATTTTCTATCAATTCATAGAAAAACAAGTACAAGAATTAATCAAAAATACCGAATTCCCTCCAAAGAAGTAACTTTAGTGAAGCAGTTTTATTTTTGAGCGAAGTCTCCAAAAATATATTTTTAATTTTCAGAGAATTTTTCTTTTTTTTCGAACTCAAAATTTATGAATCCATGAGAATTATATAGTTTTATTCTCGTTTTTTTGCGAAATTCGGAATCAGCTTTTAAAAAAACCCGGCATATTACTGTAATGAAATGATACTGCTAAGAAAATAAGAATTTAGGAACAGTAATTTTTTTTTGAAAATTTAAGAGTTTAGCTCAGCATCAGCTAAATATTAACCAAATTTTGATTGGGGAACCGCGAGAAATCTCTTCAAAATTCGTCCATTTCTGGAAAACCGACATTTTGAATTCCCTCCTAAACTGAAAATTCTAGACCAGCTCTGGAAAAGTGGGATTTCGAAAATAAAAGTTCGAGAACCATCAACAAGTTTCTGGAAATGGACCACTTTTGAAGCGCTTTTGAGGCGTTTCTTTTTTTAGTCTTTACTTTATTTTTATGTTGTTCTACAATTAAACTTTCCAGCTGGGGCCCAAATTTAAGATTCCGAGATTTCAAGAATTTCAAAAAATATTTCTGTTCCATCTGGCTGTTTTCAATTTAAGCTGAATTACTGATAACCAATGCGAAGCAGTTCTTACTGTCAGATAGTTTCACCTTTGAGTCTTTCATCGAGACAGTTTAAGTAATTTTTATCAAACAAACGGCGATAAAAGTGTTCCTCTTGTCCTCCTCCTCCACCTCATCTGATTCTCAATGAAAATCTCCCAAAAAGACATAGTAGTAGGTTTATTTCCCCCAAAAAATTCAAGGTCGGCAACAGTTCTCCTCACTTCTCAATTTTCATTGACTAGAGAAAAAGAGACACCAGAGAAGACAATTTGATTCATATTAGATATACAAGTCGTCGTTGGTTGTCCCCTCGCTCCTAAATTTTCTCGAAATTTCCTCCCCATCACCAATTTTTCAAACGGAGTTACTCCGATAGATCAAGATGGGGTGAGGGGATTCTAGGAGAGACTAACTATTCTCGCTAATTGACCAAGAATGGTTTTTTTTCTAATGATTAGAGAAAGGCAATGGGCGTTGCTTGTAGGGTGATAGAGGTGCGTGCAGAAATAGAAGATGTTCAGTTCAACTTCAAAAAAATTATTTTAGACGTTTTTTGAAATTTGATTTACTGTTTCAAACTGAACTTTTCAGTTTATGGTCATTTGGGTGTAATGTTGGTGGAGTAGTTCTGACAATGAATATGAAAATATTCTTCTGGAAAACTTTCAAAAGCTTCTGGAATTTTTTGAATTTTCCCGCCTCAACTGATATTGGTCGCATCGATAATCACACAATCCGACAAAATTTCCAGTGATTCCCAGAATATTAGAAATGAAGTTTTGAATTAAGAAATGAGTCGCCCGGACAATTAGCACTAATTCAAAAAAGCTAACTTCTCATGAAACCTAGCGGAAACAGGAATTTTTGAAAATGTTGTTTTTTTTCGTTCCTGTCTTACCTTAAAGGTTTTAGGCTATTGCCTCCTACATAATTTTCTTTTTTATTCTAAAAGTTTCCCGCATTTTCGACATACATTTTGAATTTCGGACCATTTCAGTCAGTTAGCACTATTTCTAGCCAATTTCGCTCTTTGTTTAGGTTGTGTTATTCTATTCGAATTAATATATCAAGGTCCAAAACATTTTCAAAACTATCTGAAACAGGAATTTCCAAGAATTTATTTTTTAAACTATTTTCCAACTAGAACTTTCCTGAAGATATAGGAAAACCTTTTTTCTGAAATTATCCAGATTTATTTCAAAATTTCGCCTAATCTGGAATTTTTAGGTAACGAGGTTCTCCATCATCTAGTTTTTTTTTTTCATTTTTTGTCGTCTTCAGCTAGATGACTAATATATCAAGGTCCAAAAGGTTTTTTAAACCTATCTGAAACGGAAATTTTGAAAATTTTATTTGAAAATGGTAATTATGCCAATCAGTTAGAATTAAATCAAAATCAAGCTTACATGCAAACTGAAACGGAGAAAACATTTTTCTACCGTAACCCAAATTTCCTAAATATACAGTAACTTATAACCTTTCAGTTAGTTTCCAATATGTGTTTATTCATTTAGGAACTTATAACAGCCAAAGAACGGATATTTCGAGAACTGAAATTTTTTTGAAACCCTGCTAAAACTGAAATTTCTAAGAGTTTAGAATTGCAGCGATTTTCGAATCTAAAATTGCTGAAAAACGTCCGAACTCGTTTTTTCTTCTGCAAACATTCAGAATCTCAATCTTTTTGAATTTCCGCCACCAGAAGAAAAGTAGAATCTGCTGGAAAGATTTCCAGAAGCGAACGATATGAAAAATAACTTATCAAAGACTCATTTCAGTCAATTTTCGCTACTTAAGTCAACTATATTGCACTTCGAAACTAATATGACATAGAGAAATAACTTTTTTGAAACCTATCTGAAACTGAAATTTTGAAGAATTCTGGATTAGGAATTTTTATTGAAACTCATCGAATTGGAGCATTAGCTAGAGTCCGAATATGATCATTCTTACATACATACTGAAACTGTGAAAAAATTTCTCTACCATAATCCAAGTTTTCTAAATCTACAGTAACCGAAAACCTAGTTTAAGGGTCGAGACACTCAGTGCAACTTCCAACCATTCTTACCGAATCACTGAAACTGTAATTTTCTAGTTATAGTACCCCAAAACTACAGTAGTGACATCATCATCTTACTCCTCCGCATTCCTTCTTTATGAAACCATCCAGAAGATTCTAGACTTTTTTTTTCAAACCAGCCTGTTTGCCGCGCGTCCGGCGCTTCAAGCGGCTGGCTGGTGCGCCTACGGCGCGAGATCGTGAAGTTCCCTTCTGGGAAAAAACGGAATGACACACAAAGAAGAAAAGAAGAAAATAGACACCACATCAGTTATTTATTATAAGAATGATTCCCGCCTAAATTTTAATTTTTAGCTCATTTTGAATAAAATTTTGAATAACATTTTGAATAACAGAGAGAAATTTCTATTCATTTTCCTTTTTGTGGATGATTTATATTTCAAGGACCTAAAGTTTTTTGAAGCCTATCTGAAATTTTGAAGAAGTTTGGATTCAGAATCTTTTTATTGGGAGCCATAAGATGTGTTCATCAGCTAGAGAATCTAGTTTGAGGTTAAACAGACTGTAGATTGGAACTTCCAGTCACTTTTACCAATACACTGAAACTGTGATTTTCAGTTACAGTTCCCTTTAACTACAGTAGTGACATCATCCTCCAACTCCTCCGCATTCCCATTTTTTCACACAAAAATGTCTTTCTTTCCTTCTTCTCAATATTCCATTCCACTTCTTCACATGTTTGGGGGTAGTGGTTCTTCTCTTATATATTTTTTCCATTTCTCAACATACGGCACATACTCTTCGTTTTCCTTTCTTTTTTCTTCGGTTTCTGCTCATAAAAGCAATGTCGTCTTCTTCTTTTTTTTGCTGCTTTTCCATTGGAATATATAGGAAGAAGACAAGAGTCAACGGAGCCTTTGAGTATATGCTCTGCTCCAACACGGACCGCCCATCCGAAAAAAAAATAATTCCACTTTTTCTTCTTGCTCCAAAGAGCGCGGCGCTCGGTTTCACTCATATCTCGAGATGTATTGAGAAGAGGGGAGGAAATATTTTTAGTTTTTTGCTTCCTCTTCGATATAGAGCCCTTCGGACCCCTAACTAGAGGAAATGAAGAGAAAGATACGCAGAAAAATGAACGAACATTTCTTTTGAGTCCTCTCGGAGCCAATGTTTTTCAACTGGTGGAAGAAGTAGATGGAGGAGAAGGACCTCCTTTCTTTTTTTCTTTTTTTTTGCCGTATGTCCCGGAGTTTTGATGCTATTGGAAGGGTCCTAGTCTCTCTCCCACTCTATTTGTGTTTTTCATCATTTTTGTGGTGAGGGCCCAGTCAGTTCTATTTTCCATTCTGAGAAGGAGCAGACGTTTGGCTTCGAGGGTACTGTAGATGAGCATCGGAGGATTACGTGATGGTGTTTGCAGAATTTAGATAACTGTACGGGATTACATCAGTAAAGCACTGGAAAATTTTTAAGTCACCTTAATTAACTCTGTGCTGTAACAGTATTTTATTATTATTGAGACTCTCAAATATCAGATTTCAAATCTCAAATATTTTGTGATCTCGATTTCGGTACTTTTTCAAGTAAGATTTTAGAAAAGTGGGAAGACTTTCCAGAACTTTGGATTCTTTGGTCTTTTGAACAATCTAACCCAGTAATTTAAAAATTACCAGATAAATGGTCATTTTGGAACTGTAAAATACAAAAAAAATTAGTGCACAAGGTCCCATAACGACAACTACAGTAATCTAAATATAATTTTTTCTAAGGATTTATTTTTTACGGATTTTCGTCGACCTCTAGAAGTCGGAAAATTGAAATTAGTGATAAAAATTGCCTTAAAAAACGGTAAAAATTGAGAAACTAAATTCTGAAAGTAAAACAATTTTTAGGTTACGGTAGTTATTGTTGTGGGACCTTCGGCCATGGCCACCGGAGTTTCTCGTCCACAGCTCCTATTTTTTGTAATACTGTACTTTACATTGTGAAAAGTTTATGTAATCAAGGATTTTTAAACTTCCCGGCTAAATGGTCATTTTGAAGCTGTAAAATAAAAAAAAAAGTTCAGTTTCCAAAAATTGATTTTTTTTTAATATTTTAGAAAACTCATCTTTTCAAAACTTTTTTTGAAAGTTTTCAAAAAGTCTAAGGATTGGCATTCTGGGTGTCTCGTTTCATTCAAATGAGCCCCGAAACTTAAGTTGCCCCAAAAAATCGAAGTTTTGAAACTGTAAAAATTTTCAGTTTCACAAACAACTTTCATTCATTAGAACTCAAAGTTTTCTATTTGGTTGGCGAATGTTATTGTTCTGAAATCAGAAAAATATCAAATGTAGTTCAGTCAGGTTTAGGAACAGTTCCGATACAAATTTTCTCTCAATAATCCGACCTTCATTTGTAAATATATTCAAATTGTTAGCCTATACAGTTTGAAACCTATTCACCAACACCTGCATTTACAATCTGCCATCATGATTCTGTTAGTCTCCACCCAAAAAGAGAAAGTCCTCTCTTTTTCTCTCACCCACTCTCTCCGATCTCTACACTACCTTTCCAATCCCCACAGATAGCGACACTATCCGCCCCGCGCGGCGCCCTTGGTACGCCAAACACCTCTGTCGCTTCTCTCCACTCTCTCAGTACCCCATACTATTTCTCCTCAACGGACTGTTTGTCCGATGGGCGCTAGCGCCTTCACCACTTGGTGTCTAGTCACTTTGTCCAAGGCCATTCTGATCAGATTGTCTGCGTCTCTCGGGTCCTGTGTACTATTTTGTGGCGATTCGAGGTGGTTTCTGTTTGCTAACGAAGAGTTTGGGAAGAAGGGTGAAGAAGGGGCGGAGACTTTGTGGTGTCTTGCAGGAGTGAATAAGACATCAGTTTTATTAGTAGTGGTCGAGAGAGAAGTGGTGTCTTCTGGTGAATTTCGGATTAGAAGGTGTTGATGTAAGCACTCTAATAGAAGGCCAACTTATCTTTGAGCCAAACTTATCTCGGTTCCTGTACTAGATATCAAAAAGTTGTCAACTGATAAAATATTTTTCATAATATCAGCAACATTTTATCGGTTAACCACTTTTTGATATTTTTTACAAAAGATGAGATAAATTGGCTCAAAGTGCAAGTATAGGGGGTGACCTTCTATTAGAGTGTAAACTGTATTTGATATTCGAACTTTGATGCTTAAATTAGTTATAAACTTTTCGATATCAATGATAGCACTGATTATAAGTTCCCAAAAACAATTTTAAAAAAAGCTAATATTTTATTCTAAATTCGATAATTGTTTATGTTTTTCTTGGAACAGTGATTTTTTTGGAGTATTTCAACCCATTTTGTTTATTCTGGTACAAAAAAAGTAGGAACCGTGGACGAGAAAAGTCGGTGGCCGCGGCCAAAGGTCCCACAGCGAAAACTACAGTAACCTAAACATGTTTTCATTTTCCGGTTTTATTTTCGCGTTTTTGTGCACTTTCAGTCAATTATTTTCACTCAAGGTTTTGTTTCCAGAATTTTTTGGGGTCAAATAACCAGAAAATCGATAAAATTGGGTAAAACCTTTTCATTGACTTCTGCGGATTTTTCTGTAATTTTATCCCAAAAAAACTTTTAAAACAAAATCTTGACTGAAAAAAATTGAGTGGAAACGCACAAAAATCTAGAAAATAAATCCGGAAAATTAAAATATTTCTAGGTTACGGTAGTGGACATTGTGGGACCTTTTGCGTTTATCGTCTATAGATCCGATTTTTAGTACCACCATAGTGTATTAGGATGTCAATGAATTTTATAAGCTTCAAAATTTCATATCGACTTTTTGAAACTGTGAAAAATCGAAAAGTTTTACAATAGAGCGAATTTCCAATGAAATTTTTTCAAAATTTTCAAATTTTGGGTTTCTCTTTCTCTTCCTCTATCACTTTCCCTGTTTTTTTCTGCCCATTCCTACCTCGTTCTGCACCGGTCTCTGCCCGGCACACGCACCTGGCCATTCTCTTTTTCTCATCATCATCATTTCCCATCTCTCTCTCTCACTCTTCCTACACTTTCCCCTTCTTCTCACCCACCACCTATCATCACAAAAAATTCTCCAATCGTTTTTTTGTTCTTTGCAACTTTTAACTTATTTAACAAATTCAACATTTTCCAGGTAACCGGCAAGTCAATCAATGAAATAATATTTTCTGTAAGAAGAAGAAAAACGATAATAAAAAAGGTAAGAAAATTAACACTTCTTATCAGTTCCCCTTTTCAACACAATCGACTCTCTTCTTTTCTAGAATAATAATATGCCATCGAGCATCACTTCTTCTTCTTCTCCATCATCGTCTTCTGAGGACGACAAACATACGTCGGCCGAAGACGAAGACGTCACTCCGAAAGCGTCTCCAATCGTCGCTCGGGACGACGAAGATGCCGACAAAACATTGACGATGCCGTCCACTAGTCAGGGATACCAGGTTTGTTTCTTTTTTGAAAGATTATTGCACGGGAAATGGTTTAAAAAACTATTTTTCGAATTTCGCTCTCTTTTGGTGCGTTTTGGTGCGCGCACTCGCGCTCCACCGCACACCGTTTTCGCCGGGAATTCAAACAAAAAACACCTATTTCCTTATTTTTCCATCTTTTTACTCCTTTTTCCCACAAGAAAAATGAGAAGGTGGGCCTTCACCCTCACACAATCGTTACCAATAATAGCCACAGCATTTATACTATTGTTTTTTGCAGCCGGACAAGACATCACCAACCCCAGGAAAGTCCGCACCGGCCAGTCAAGAGGCGACGTCTCCAGCGACCGCAAGACGAGAGGCAACGCCTGTCGTCGAGCAAGAGTACTATTATTTTACGTAAGTTTATCCCTGATAAGTGATAAAGTGACAATTTCACTGGAAAATTATCGATTTAGGCCTTAAATTTTCAAAAAAATTCTGAGTCGTTTTGGGCCATTTTCGACCAATTTAGAACCGTTTTAGAGCCATTTTCAGACAATTTTAGCGCATTTTTACCTCTCAAAGCCTATTTTCAGCACTGATATGGCAAATCAAGCCGCGATAGACATCGAGAAAGAAAAAGAGAAATTCGATTCACTAATCACCTGGTACAAACACCATCACGAGGACTATCCGAACCTCGGAACGTGCTCCGTCGGAACGTCTTCAGCTTCATACGCTAGCGAGAAAGGCTCAACTACACCAATGTCTTCCCAGCCATCATCTCATCAGAGCGGCACGAGCAATGCAGCGCTAAGCGGACAAAATGGATTTAATTATAGCCCGGTGAGAAGATTCTAAAACAGAGAAATGCAACCTCAAAAAGTTTGATTTTCAGTACGGCTTCGAGAATAATCCGAATTCCAACGATCCCATGCATTGTATGACTTCTCCCGTCAATTTGGATGATATTTGCCCGACTCTAGAGGATTTTGTGTCTTCTTCATCGGCTGGCCCATCGACTTCAGCGGCAGCGGCGGCTGTGAATTCTCCAGCAACAACTTCGGTAGCAACTCCACAGACTCCAGTGAATCCCATGACTCCTGGAAACCCGCTGAGTGCTCCGATGAGTGCAGGTCCAATGAGTCACCCGATGGGCCCCATGAGCAGCGGCCCCATGAGCCACCCTATGGGCCCCATGAGCGGTCCAATGAGCCACCCGATGATGCCTATGGACCCAATGATGATGCATCATCCGTACCCCCATCCACAGTCGTATCCCCAACAAAGCCCTCTCCATCCGTTATCATTTAATCAGCAACAGCCATCGAATCCGGCCTCAAACAAACGGAAAGCCAATTTTGACGGCGAGGGACCATCGAAACAAGCGAAATTGGAGGATGGGGTCGCTTCGGAAAACGATCCGATGAAGAAGTTGGAGCAGATGGCGAATCCACAGAATTTCAGAAGCGCGACGGCGATTAATGATGTCGTGGAGGCTAATAAAAAGTGAGTGTGAACCTAAATTTCGAAATTCCAAATGATCCTAACCTAAAAAAAACTAAAAGAGCACCCAACTAGCCACCTGCTAGTCACAGAAAGGGCAGCCGGCATTTTACCCTTTTTTCGCCACTAAAAATCTCTAAATTTGTGGTTTTCCTGGCAAACAGCTACGGCTTAGGCTTAAAGCTCGGCCTAGGCTTGAAGCTACTGCTTGAGCTTCTAGCTACGACTTAGGATCATAGCTACGGCTTAGGCTTAGGCTAGGAGCTACGGCTTAGGCTTGAAATTACGGACTTTAGCTAATTTTTATGCTACAAAACAATTTTTTGCAGAGACGACCGCGCGCTGAAACTGGAGAAACTCGAAGGAATCGAAAAATCCGTCGAGGAGGAGATGGCTCAACAGATGGCTCGTGACGCTCAAATCAAGAGAATGCAAGCAGCGGGACCCCAACCCTACCCATCTCCAGGACAGTATCCGGGACCACTGCCCCCAGGAGCCATGCCACCGTTCCCAGGGATGCCACCACATCCTGGAATGCCTGGAATGCCACCAATGCATCCTAACGGCGCTCCATTCTCCGCTGGAGCCTCCTATCCCCCGATGGGCGGTCCATTCCCGCCATACGGCCACCCAATGTATCCCCCAGGAATGACGCCCAGTGGATATCCAATGTCGGCGCCTCCAAAAATGCCATTCCAATCGCCAAACTTCCCAACGCCACCAGCACCAGGAGCTCCGTCGCCAGCACTAGCTAACCAGCCAACAGCTCGAGGACCACAACCAATACCAACGCATCCAAGTTTGATGACTCCACAACAACAGCATCATCATTTCATGCACATGACACAGATGGCCCATTTCCATGCTCAACGTGCCGCTGCTGACGCCGCTGTGGCCGCTGGCATGTCTCCGAACTTGGCGGCGGCTCGTGCGTCTCCAGCTCCGGGAGCACAGTTTAATCCACAAATTCCGGTCAACCATCCCTCCCATCCAATGTATCATCACCATGTGATGATGATGCGTCAGATGCAAGCACAAGGAATGCCACCTGGAATGGTACCGGGAATGCCAGGGCCTCCAATGCAAATGCCACCTGGCATGCCACCGGGAATGATGCGAGGAATGCCAGGAATGCCACCGGGCATGATTCCTGGGATGATGCCGCCTGGAATGATGCCAGGAGGACCGATGCCCGGAATGCACGGAATGCCACCGTCGACATCAGCAGCGACACCGGCTCCACCAGCTCAAAGTGAGTTAGAGCGAACATTCCAAAATTTAACTTCCCATGTTTCAGATCCCACACTAATGGTCGCCGGAAACCAACGCGCCGGAGGCGCCCCAGACGCCGCTAACCCCAATGGAATGTTTCCTGGTCACCCTATGTCGACACCGTTGACGCCTCACTTTCCACCACCAATACCAGGATCCATGCCGACGCCCATGACGTTCCCAATGGGCGGTCCGCCGCCGGGACCGGGACTTTAATTTTTCTTGTTGAATGATTTTCAAATTATTTTCAAATTGCCCCGTTCTAACCCACTTTTGTTCTTGTGAAATGGTCCTATTTGTATACACTTTGAAAATAGGCTTCCGTTGAGTCTGCATTTGCGCGTAAAGTGTTTGCGTACCTAGGCATTTTACTTTACGACACTTGCCAATTTTTGACCGAAATGGAAGCCTTACTAACACCGGATAGTCTTAGCTTTGGGGTTTTTCTGACCCAAACTACACTGAAAATTCTCAATAGTATTTGAGAAGCAAATTGATTCGAATTCCCCGCCTCCCCACTTGACTCATTTAAAATTGTAACCCATTTTCGTTTACCGGTATCACCCATCATGAAATTCTCTATTTCTCTCCTCTCTCTCTCTCTCTCTCTCTCTCATACCCCCATCGCCAAATTTTGAGCTTCCCCCCGACACTCCCATTTTTGCATTTTTTACTCTCTCCATCCCACCCGATTTTGAAATTCTATCGCTGAAAATTGAGATAAACAGCATCTAATCCTTATTTTCTACAAAAAAATCTACAATTCATTACACACTAAATAATAGCAATCGACCGGTAAAAAGTCACATTTAGAAGAAAAAAAGCTCTTTTTTAAAAGAAGACAAATTGGGAGATCAATAAATAGGATTTAGTTGGAGTACTCCTTGTTGAGAGCACGTCCAATGATCAGACGACGCACTTCTGAAGTGCCGGCGCCAATTTCGTAGAGTTTGGCGTCGCGGAGAAGACGTCCGGCTGGGTAGTCGTTAATGTATCCGTTGCCACCGAGGATTTGGATGGCGTCCAGACAGACTTGAGTGCATTTCTCGGCGACGTAAAGGATCACACCGGCGCAGTCCTTGTTCGAGACGTTTCCTTTGTCGGCTGCTTTGGCGACCATGTAGAGGTAGGAACGGGAAGCATTGAGAGTTGTGTACATGTCGGCGAGCTTTCCTTGGAGGAGCTGGAAGAACTTTTTTGTTTTTTTTCTCGCCATTCGGTACTTTTTTCGTAAAAATTGTACGAAAATTTTCGCTCCTTGTCTGCGTCTCTCTTTCCGGCGAGCTATTTTTTCGTTTCAAATTTTGTACGAATAACCGGATGGTGGATTCCGTGTTTTTTTCCGGATTCTGGATTCCGATTTCCGGATTCCGTATTCTGAATTCCGGATCCTGTATTCTGAATTCCGGATTCTGGATTCCGGATTCTGGATTCAGGAATCCGAAATACAGGATCCGGAATTCAGAATACGTAATCCGGAACCGGAATCCAGAATCTAGAATTTAGAATACGGAATTCTGAGTCCGGAAACCGGAATACGGAGTTTAAAAAAAGCACGGAAAATTCCGTATTCCGGATTCTGCATTCGGGTATCCGAAATCCAGAATTCAGAATCAGGAATTCTGAGTCCGGAATCCAGAATCCGGAATCTGGAACACGGAATAAAAAAACAACGGAGAATTCCGCATTCCGTATTTCGGATTCTGGATTCTGGACTCCGTTTTTCAAAAAAGTCATTCCGTACATCTCTGTGTGTGACACTAGGCTCCAGTCTAATTGGCCAAATGCCAGGGTTTTTGCAACATTACACAGAATCAAGCAGCTGTTTGATATTTTTCGTGTTCGAAAAAAGATGATATGATATCAAAAGGCGCCGAATTTCTGGGCTTCAAAAGATACCGATGCGAGGAAAAACCGGGAAAACCGAATTTTCGATGAGCAAAAATCTTTAAAATTGAGCTCTAAATCACCTGGAAAGATCCGATTTTCTGTCCGAAAGCCGTTCTCTGATGAGCATAATCAAAAGCGATATCACACGCGGCTTGCATCAATCCCAATGGTCCACCCGACAGAACCAATCTCTCGTAGTCCAACCCAGTCATCAATACGTAGACTCCCTTTCCGACTCCTCCCATAATTTGGCTTTCGTGAATTTCGCAGTTATCAAAGACCAGCTCGCAAGTGTTCGATCCACGCATTCCCAATTTGTCGAGTTTTGGCGATTGTGTGAATCCTGGGGTGTTCTTCTCAACCAGGAAACAAGTGATTCCGTGTTGATGCTTTGATGGATCAGTCTTGGCGTAGACCACAAGAACATCGGCGTCAGGTCCATTGGTAATCCAGAACTTTGTTCCATTCAGAATATATTTGTCTCCTTTCTTCTCAGCACGCAACTTCATACTAACAACGTCGGAACCAGCTTGAGCCTCAGACATAGCCAACGCTCCCATGTGTTCTCCAGAGATCAATTTTGGAAGATACTTCTGCTTCTGCTCTTCAGATCCATTACGGCAGATTTGATTGACGCAAAGGTTAGAGTGAGCTCCATAGGAAAGAGCGATTCCTCCAGCGGCACGGGACAACTCCTCCATTGCGATGACGTGTGAGAAGTAGTTCATTGCGGAGCCACCGTACTCAGCTGGAGCAGTGATTCCAAGGAGTCCTTGGTCTCCAAGCTTCTTCCAGAACGGCCGCAGTTGGTCCCATCCGTTGTCCTTGTCGATTTTGTCGGCGAACGGGGCGAGCTCCTTGTCGGCGAATTGACGGATCGATTGGCGGAGCTGGAGAAGGGTCAGAGATTAGAAAAAAAACAGCGATTTTTGAATTCCCGCCAAAATGCTCGTTTTGGCAATTAAAAAGATTCCAGAAGTTTCTAGAAACAGACTTCTGAAGAGATTTTTCGAGGATTTCGGATTTTAGTTTTTTTAATTTGAAGCTTTCGCGTCAAGACCAACGCCAATTTTCCTGTAAAATTACGGTTATTGAATTTGAGCGCATTTAGACAACGTTCCGAAAAAAAAGCACCGTGTAAACGCGCTCAAATGCGAATTACCGTAATACTTTTGTAAAATTAGCTTTGGTCTTGACACGGTAGCTTATAATTGTACCTGCCTTCTATGGGAAGCGCAGGAAACAACTATTTTATAAAAAAAACTTCCGGAAAAAACACTTTGGGTCTTAAAAAAGGGAATTTTTCAAAAAATCGGGTTTGCGCTCAACTTACAGCAATCTCCTCGTCATTAAGCCCGAACATGGAGTCATCAATGGGATAGGCCGAGAATTGACGAGCCTGAAGTGCCGCCCGTCCTCCGACGACACATTTCGAGAAGAGCTTCGATGCCAATGCGGACATGATGGGGCCAAGAGATACTCTGAATTCAAAAAGATGAAATTTACTGAAAGATGGGCGGGACGAAGTTATCTCTAGACGACGATCTTTCCGTGTGTACTAATAGGGAAACTAATAGGGAGAAACGAAGATAAGGGAGTTTTTGCCCTTTTGAAAAAAGGGTCTTTTCTCATTATTTCGGTTAAGGAAAAAAAGAGAAAGCGAGAGATAGAGAAAAGACGAAAAAATGGCGAAGTAAATAGAGTTTGAAAAGATAAAGGAAGAGACGAGGAAGGGCGGAGCAAAATGACTGTTTGTCAAGCTAGCAGCAGCCAACACACGTGGCGGAGCTCCCCCCACGAGGTGTCTCGTTTCCACTGACATGACGGGTAAAGGGTGATCAGTGATCTCATGGAGGTTCGATCACTGATAGATACAGAGGTCAGAACTCAGCTGGAAATTCGATTTTCTTAAAAATTCAAGAAAATGTGTTCAAGACTCGGTTCGGAACGAAATTCCGAACGGAAAATATCCATTTTTTTCAGAATTTGAGATTTTTGGACTACAGTATGTCAAAGGCGCGCGCGGAAAGTTCGCTTGCGGGTCTCGAGCGGAATAACTTCTGAGTTTTCGAAATATTTTTGTCACTTTTTCACCAATTTCCGGCGCTTTTGTGATAGGAAAAATAGAAAATATTTTACTTAAAAATTTGAATTTCGAAAATCAGAATTTTCCGAAATTTCGAGAAAACTGCGACTAAATTCAAAGCCCGGGGTTCGTTACTGCTGAAGAATCAAGCCACACACATTAGATTACACCTATGGTGATGGGTGTGGGTGGTCAATGATCATTGATAGGAGGTCATTGATATAGGGTTCAAAAGTTCGGTAGATCATCCGAAATGACTTTTCGGAATTTTTTCGGATGTAGATTTTTTCAAAATTTCGGAATTTTTTCAAAACTCAAATTCAAAATAGAAATCCCACTTTCCCTTCACAAAACGCGAATGAAAAATTGACAAAAATATTTGAAAAACGCTAAAATATAATTCCGCTCGACACCCACCAGCAAACGTTTCGCTTGCGCCTTTGACATACTGTACTTTGAAAAGCTAGAATGCCGAAGAAAAATCTTCGGAAATATTTTAAAAATGGTCAAAATGTTCAGCATTTCGAATACCGTTTTAATGGAATAACAAATTTGACTGAAAACATAGTTTTTCAGCCGAACATTTCAGCTGAGCTCGAATCTAGCTTTGAAATTGACTCTCCTCTCTACCAGACCCCTTTTATACCGAATTAAAGAGACCATAGACTAGTCTATAAAGCATTGATATGGAAATTATGGGATCGTTTTCAATAATTTGCAAAATTCTGCAAAATCCGTGGTCTTTAGCCGGATTTCGCAAACTGAAACTTATTCGTCGATGGATAAAAACCTTTCTTTTGTGGATTCGAAACTGTATTTTTCAATAAAAATTTAAGATTTTTTAAAATTAAAAAAAACGATCGCTGACTAGAGGAAAATTATAGTCTAGACAGACCCTTTACATATGGAAATGAGGCTTATCGTTGGTCGATCGGAGAGCAAAAATCGTCCGAAACGAATCTATACAATATATTTCTTGACAAAAAAGAAGACAATTGTGCTTTCTTTTTGTTATACTGGTGTAAAGCGCTGTGACGCATTGCGAAGGCGAACGAAATTGCATGATATATTGAGGAAGTAGTTTTCTAAAGAGAAAAGAACAAAGGTTTCTGAGTTTTGAGCTCAAAAAGTTGAGTTTTGTGCTGGGAAAAATGTGGATTTTTCAAAAAAAAAATCCAAAAAAATTAATTAAACTTGGGGCTACTGTAGACGACGGCGCCATATTTTACGACATCTTGCACAGAAAAAAATTTTTATGCATTTTTTTCGAGATTTTTTCACTTTCTCTTGAAGAATATCGAATTACGTCGGCAAAGTTTATGTTGCGATGTCTTTTTTCTTATCAAAAGTGCAAAACTGATAAGAATTCTAATAGAAATCGACACAAACAGCTGCCGAAAAAAGGAAAAAGAACGTTCCTCGCTGGCAATTAAGGTCGCTCACAGACAGACAAAAAACTTGTTTATAATAAAGTTAAGTAGCAAAAGTTGATGGCAAAAACAACGATGACTAGAAGCGAATGAATTGGTGGAGAGAGATGGGAATGGGAATATGCACATAAAATGGGGTGATTTCAGTTGGATGATAAGTGAAATTTCTGGGGAAAAAAAGGGGCAAAGGTTAGTTTTCCGGCTGAATTGGAGGTTCTTGTTCCTTGATAGAGCTCTTCTTCTTATAAGTCTCCCTCGCGATTTGACGCTGAAGTTTTGTGAGTCGCTCCAGAAGTTCGTCCAGCTTCTGATGGGTGTTATTGACGCGAATCGTCGAATCATTCAGCTTTCCGACATATGGAAGTAAGTCAACGGGCTGTTTGTACTCGCTCAAGTCACGGAGGTACTGGAAAATGAATTTTGAGTTTTTGAAGTTTAAAAGTATTAAAAATACCTCCGCCATAGTTTCACAATCAGAATTCAGCTTCTTTTGGGATTGCTGCGTGGCCAGAATCTGTTGTTCCAGCTTTGTAATCGATTTGGAGAGAGTTCCCAGCAACAGGTCGCCAGAATTAATCGATACTTCACCTCCAGCACTAGACGACATCATGTCTGGAAAATGATCTGAAAAATCGATAATTTTGGTTTTGAAAAAAAGGGAAAAATGACTCCGAAAATGGTCGAGGAAGGACAAATAAAGTAGCAGTTGATCCGATTAAACGGAGAGTGTACTTGTGACTCAGAGACTCAAATTTGCGAGAAAAACTGATTTTTTTTAAATTTTAAGCTAAATTTCAGCTCAATATCATATGTTAAAACGATCAGAATGGCCTTTGAAAATCGGAAAAATCTCGAAATTCGATAAAAATTTCTTTTTTCATTGTTTTTTAACTGGGATACGGTGCGCAATGGTGTGCAAACACCGCAACGCGCAACTGCACACCCAGCGAAACATTCGAATTTTAGTGCACTTTTTGCTGTTCTACAAATCAATAGAACTGGTCAAATGACATCGTTTACCAGTTTTTTGGAATCTCATTCTATTGCTATTTGATTTTTTCGTCGCTTCCTTCTTTGAATTATCGATTTTGCAGACGACACCAAGAAAATGTACGCTGACGAAGTAGAAAAGGAGCGATCGTCCCGTGGCGGTTTCAAGAAGAGCTTCAGCAGCGGATCTCGCGCAGGAATCGATGGAAAATGGAAGCGAGACATGTTCCAGACGGCGAACCGACCACAAAAAGCTAGCTACACAACCAAAAGCCGACAGACGAGCTTCTTGAGCAAAGCGGGAGCTGCGGCGGCGGCTGGCGCTGTTCCCAGAAGCATCACAACGGCGTCGATCCGTGGAAGAAATGCTCCAGTAGTGAAGAAGGAGGTTCCAACTGGACCATCCACACTTTTCATCAGCAACTTGGCATCGTCGGTGACACAGGTAAGCAATGAATTTTTGAGAAGCACGAGAAAATGAAAATTTCGATTTCCAGGAAGATCTCGAAGAGCTGTTCGACCAGTACCATCCAGAAGTCGTGCAACTTCACTTTGATTCCGCTGGCGCCAGTCTCGGAACCGCTGACCTCGTCGTTCCTCAACCACAAGTAGCATTGATTCAGAAGGCGTTGGAAGGTGTTCTTCTCGACGGACAGCAGATTGAGGTGCTCGAGACGAATGTTGCCAAGCCGGTTTCCGTTTTCGATCGTATCAAGAAGGTGAGGTTTACGGAAATAGAAGGCTCGGATTCGGTCGGCGGTCGGTCGGCGCTCGCCGGCTTTTGACCGACCGAAATGGAACCCTTATTTTCGACCCCCTTTTTACGTTTCCCCGAAGTTCCAGAAGCTTTTTTGTTCCCCAGCTAAATCCCATTTGTTTATCGCTAATCTCTAGGCACGTCAGAACCACAATTTTCCAGACAGACAGCAAATTATTTTCTCTGAAAAACAGCACCAAAAACCAATCAATTTTCAGGTCTCCCGCCAGAACGACTTCAAGCCAAAGATGCGCGTCGTCGTCGGAAACCGAGGAAACCGAGTGGTGAAGGGAGGACGTGGATTCTGAATTCCAAGCCATCTGAATGCGATCTAATTCTGTTTTGATAATAATCTGAAATTCCATTTATATTACTCTCGAAACTCTGAAATCTCTCTGTCTGTCCCCCATTTTCCGTCTTTGTCCCTTTTTACAAAAAAAAATTCCAAAGGTTTTCTGAAATTTGCTTTTTTATATGTCTTTTTTTCTGTTGGTTTTAATCAAGAAGCACAATTTCGAATATAATAAAACGAGATTTATTGGAAGACGAAGGCTCTTAAAATTATTATTAGGTTAGATCATTTTAATTGAAAATGTGTGACGCTTATGGGAGAAGAAAGCAGCGATGGGAAAGGAAAAAAAGAGGAAAATTCTAGAAAAAAGGATGAGAATCGAAGTAAAGGGAGAGAGAATTACACGACTAGAGGCAGTGCTTTGAGTAAATATTTTTGCGATTTTTGGAAAATTTTTGGGTCTCGAGTGGAAAAAATCTTTGAAAATTAGGAGAAAAAGTGGGGAAATTGGAGGAAAAACACCGTTTTATCATGGGGGAGAAATTAAATTAAAATTGGGGCGCGAGAGAGTGTGTGTTATTGAGAGACGCAGGTGGAAAATTTTGAATTTTGCGATGAAGCGCAGCAGAAGGTCTTGCAACGAAAATAGTTAGAAAAAAGCAAATTATCGATTTTCTTTTGAAAAAATTTTAATAAAAATTTCCGGTCCCTCCGAATTCTAATGGTTGAACTTGTTGACGATGAGAAGAGCGAAGGCGAGAAGAGCAGCCGGGATGAGAGCGGAGCACGTGGAACACCTGCAAGAATATGAATACATGGAGAGGATAATTATGGGGAAGACAATGGGGTACTTCCGGAAGAGGAAGGCTAATTACTCAATGTATATTTCGAACAGATTGTTTCTCTTTGGGGGGGGGGGCACTTTGGGTGTCAAGTGGGGTGAAAATGCACAGGAAAATAGAGGAAGTGTGGGAAAGTTATTTCTAGTGATAGTGAAATTGGAAAAACTACGACTTATTGAAGACAAAATTTTATAGCTCGAAAATATCAAATTTGTGTAACGGCAATTCATAAGTTTCACCGTAAAAGATATTTATCTGGTATGGGAAATCGGTTTGCTTTTTTAGTTTTTCTCGATTTTCGTCAGTTTTCCGGCATGTTTGTTATATTTAGGAACACTTTATTTTCCGATTTAGATACACTTTATTTTCCGAGGAGCTTTTCAACACAAAAATTGTCGAAAAACAATAGAAATTGAAAAAAAGCGACCGACAAATTTAGGTTACGGTGGTTTTCGTTTGGCGACTTTTAGATTGTTTTACGAGCATTGAAAAAAAACAACTATGTTGACTATGAAGATTGTTAATATCAAATTTGTGAAACGGCAAATAATGAGTTACAGTTTCAAACAACAAACCGTAAATTATATACGGTACTGGTCAAAAATTAAGTTAAATTCACCTATTATCAGTTGAAGATAACCGACTTTACATGTCTAAAAAACTAGGTTGATTTTGTTGAATCAGACTGAAACATTCAGGATACACTAAAGAAAAATAGAGCTTCAATTTTGTAGCTGACTAATTTTTTGTACTAATTCATCCAAGTAAGATATACCGCTTGTAATCAATCAAGTGTCAAAACTTCCGGAAATAGCACTGAATTCCGAGTCATGAAAGTTTTAGGCGGTATGTCTCATTTGAATCAATTGTAAAAAAACGTTGTCTACTACAATATTGAAACTCTATTTTTGTTTAGTTTACCTGAAAACAACTATGTTGACTATGAAGACTGTGACAAATCAGAAACTTGAAACAGCAATTCATAAGTGTACAGCACCTGCCAAAAATTTGTTAAATTCAGCTATTATTAGTTGAAAATGACCGACTTTACATGTCTAAAAAACAACTTAGATTTTGTAGGATTTTTCTGAAACTTTCAGAGTATACTAAACAGAAATAGAGCTTCAATTTTGTAGTTCTCAACTTTTTTTACAAATTCATTCAAATATGATATCCTGCTTGAAACCAAACAAGTGGTGAAACTTCCAGAAACAGCACTGAATTCTGAGTCATGAACATTTAAGGCTGTAAATCTCATTTGGATGAATTTGTACACAAAAAAGTTTTTCACTACAAAATTGAAGCTCTATTTGTGCTTAGTAGAATTAGAAATTTTCAGGCTTATCGAACAAAAACTACTATATTTTTAGACATCCAAAATTGACAATTTTCCACTTAAAATAGGTAGAAATAATCATTTTTTGCTGAAAAAGTATTTGTTTTATAGCTGGTGGTTTTGACTCGTCATTTACCGTTTCATAAAACTGATATTCATTTTGTCAGTTTATCGCTTGTCAATATGATCGTGTTCCTCTCATATCACAATTTCTACAGTATAGCGTTTGGGGAAAGAGCTTGTGAACTAAAACTAACTTGCCTCCCCTCACTCTCAACTTCGAGGTCAATTATCTCAAATCAAGGTATCGAAATGCTTAAACTGACACAAAACTTCTGACATCATGAACAATTATCAGTTGACAACTTTTTGATATCTTTGACAGGAATCGAGATAAATTGATTTAAAGTCAAAAGTTAGATGGCTCTCTCGGTTTCACGGTAATTATAAAAATGCATCAGACTAAATTATGAAAACGCATCTGATTAAAAAAAGTTACAGTTTCACATGCTCCTTATTAAATTATCTGTAGTTTTTTCAACGCTTCCTACTGTGTCTTCGTTGGTACACTTACGTAACATGTCCCTTTGGACATCTCTTATCACACAACTCTCCGTGCCATCCATCGCGACAATTGCACTTTCCATTCTCGAGTTTTCCCTCATTCAAGCACGATTTGACGACATCGCAGTTCTCTCCAGAATAATGGTTTCCACAGATGCAGTGATCTCCATTGTTACGGTATCTGTGTTGTTGAGTTGGAATTGTCTTTCGCCAGCAAGCCAAACGTTCACAGAATCTTCCGTCCCATGGTGGTGGACAGATACACTCGATTTCCTTCTTTCCAACAGCGATAGTTCCGTTGTGGTGGCACATGTGTGGGGTGCATCTGGAATGATATGAATTGAAAATTATTTTGAAAAAACCTTATCAATTCTCAAAGTTTCCAAAAATGAAAACCGTTCCAAAACTGTTACTTTATAGGTTATAAATTATAATCCTATTCCTAGCATTGTGTCCTTTAGTCGATGGAATTTATGTACCGTAGATGCTCTAAAAAAACGCCACCCTAATTCTTACACGTTGAGCTCAATTATCCCGGCTCACTCAGAAGATATCAAGAATATGTAAACTACAAAAATGTTTATGATTTTGTAATTAAAATTTATCAGGTGACAGATTTTTGACATCTCTTATAGGTTCCGAGATAATTGAACTCAAAGTGAATGATTATGGTGGTGGTTTACTAGAACATTTACAGTATATTTTAAAGTTATTTTAATTTTTATAAGCTGAATGGAGCAGTTCAATTAAATTTTGGAAACAAAATAGTTTTATTTGAAGACCTAGTGAAACGGTGAAAATTGTAAAAATATCACTGCTTCGAAATGTTATAATTTACGGTTTCAAGATCTTCAATTGATTCCTTGCCGGTTCTATTTGTTAATTTTTTCTTTTTTCTCAGTGAACTCATATCAAAAGTTGGTGGCCGTGGCTGAGGGTTCCAGAACGAAAACTACAGTATCCTGAAGATGTATTTATCTTCCCTATTTGTTTTCCAAGAAAAAGTGACATATGAACGTTTCTTCAGGTTACGGTAGTTTTCGGTGTTCTTCTGCCTCAACTTTTGTTTTTTAGACTGATATAAGTTTGATTAGATGAATTTCAGGTTTTTGATGATTCATAGAAATGATCCGAATTTTATTAAATTATCAAATGAAAATTTAAATTTTTTACAATTTGTACAGTTTCAAATAACAATAAATTCCAACTTTCTAAAGTTTGCACAGTCCTCCCAATTTCTTCGCTAGCCCCTAACATCCCTCAAAAAACTATTCCCCTTCCTTGCAAAAATCACCCACAGGTGGATAAAATAAGATACACGAAGGAAATAGATGGGGGAAAAGTCGGCAAAATCCGGTGTTTCTTTTCTCTTTTTTTCTCATTTTCGCCTCAATCACCACCTCTTCTTTTTCATCCTTACACATGTATGTTGTATGCCCATCTATCCAGATAATTTCCCGTTCCCCCAATTCCCTCTCTCTGTCTATTCTCAGGTGGACACATTGAATAAATGAAACATTTTGTGGATCTATCTGGAGGAGATCAAAGCATATACAGAAGGCGAAAATGGAGAGGAACAGGTGTTGTAGGGAATTAGTTCGATTGCTAATCGTTCAGGATTTTTTTGGGAAGGAAGTGAAGAAAGCAAACAAGAAGAGAGTTAATTTAGGAAGTTGGAAAGTTTGCCGTTTCAAGTTGATACTAAGTATGGGTTTATATTTTGGGAATCCGTTATAATGTCGTTATAAGTTTCTTGAAGATTCTAAAACGTTCGTCTTTCAAATACCATCTAGCATTGTATAGAAAAACCTTCAATTTTTGAAAAAAAAAACGTATATCTTTTCCCGTAATACAGTGCGCGTCATAAGTATAGCGCCCCCCTCAGAAAATGAGTTTCCAGAGTTCCTGTATCAGATAGGACAAATTTGTTTATACCGTTTTAACAAGCCTCTAAGAAAACCTATATGTGGAAATTTTCGTTTCCATAGGTTGCGTTTGGTCTGATCTATTGCCGAAACATCGGAATGCACTGCGTCAAAAGTATAGCGTGTTTTGGGATTTTGGCCCTGTAATCACCAGATCTCGTTGAAAAAACTGGTTTTTATGCTTGATATCCAATTTTCGGCACATTTCTATACCTTTGTGGAAATATGAAAAGTCTGGCTTAGGTGCATCATGGATAAATCAGCGTTTCAATCATCAAAGCTTCCAAGGCCGTCGAGGTGTCCGAAATTAGTGATTCCAAACTGGAAAGCTGCCTAAATAACATTTTTCAATATGCTTATTATTTTAAAAACACTTCGGACCCATCTCTGCTATCCACAATGTATGAATCGAGATCTTCTTCCGATCTCCACCTCGGCAGCCATCACATCCATCAGCTTCCGACGCCGGGAAAATTTTTTTCTGGGGCATTCCACACTCTGGGAACACCCTGCTAGATTTTCCCAGGTTTTGCAAATCGATAGAAGCTATAACAGCTCCGCCGTTGGAGCGTTCTTAGTTCGGCATCACCTTTATTCAAAATTACTACACGATTTCTGGTATTCTGTGTATGTGATGTTCTAAGGATCGACAGATAATGTTATCGAGCTTCTATCGATTTGCAAAACCTGGGAAAATCTAGCAGGGTGTTCCCAGAGTGTGGAATGCCCCAGAAAAAAATTTTCCCGGCGTCGGAAGCTGATGGATGTGATGGCTGCCGAGGTGGAGATCGGAAGAAGATCTCGATTCATACATTGTGGATAGCAGAGATGGGTCCGAAGTGTTTTTAAAATGATAAGCACATTGAAAAATGTTATTTAGGCAGCTTTCCAGTTTGGAATCACTAATTTCGGACACCTCGACGGCCTTGGAAGCTTTGATGATTGAAACGCTGATTTATCCATGATGCACCTAAGCCAGACTTTTCATATTTCCACAAAGGTATAGAAATGTGCCGAAAATTGGATATCAAGCATAAAAACCAGTTTTTTCAACGAGATCTGGTGATTACAGGGCCAAAATCCCAAAACACGCTATACTTTTGACGCAGTGCATTCCGATGTTTCGGCAATAGATCAGACCAAACGCAACCTATGGAAACGAAAATTTCCACATATAGGTTTTCTTAGAGGCTTGTTAAAATGGTATAAACAAACTTTTCCTATCTGATACAGGAACTCTGGAAACTCATTTTCTGAGGGGGGCGCTATACTTATGACGCGCACTGTAGATATCCAAAATGTTCATTTGACAAAATGATTTCGATAATATGACAAATATTTTATCATTTGACAGATTTTTAATATCTTTCACTGGAATCGAGATCAATTGGCTTAAAGTTCACAGTCAGAGGGCCTCCGTATTACAGGTCTTACGGTAGCAAAAATGTTCCAAAAATCAAAAATTATTCGACATTTTTAGAGAATTTTTAAAGAAATATATTCAAATAAGAATTCTGATTAAACATAAAGCTATTTGAATCCAAACAATTGTATTTTTCAACTATTTAGCATTTTTTTTTTCACTTTTTGAAACAAGTTTCTCAAAAAAAATTACTGTTTCGAAATCAAAATGAAGGTTGAGAAAATTAACTATCAGTAATTCTTTCAAAAATGTTTTTTTTCAAAATTAGATCTACCGTGTTTTTCAAAGAAATATTGATAAAACTTCGAAAATCTCTATAAAAAGCCATTTCTGGAAACTTCTAGAAGGTTCTCGAAAATTTCAAAATTCCCCCCCAAACTGAAAATTCTTGGTCATTTCTAGAAAAGTGTCGAAAATGAAAAGAGTTTCTAGTTTTGTGGGCTTTCTTTTTAAACAATTAAGAATCTTCTGGAATCTTCAGAAGTTAAGTACTTTTGCGATTTTTGCCTTCTAAAGATATTTTTCAAGGTTTCCAATTCAAAAATGTCTTCACTTGTATGTGATTTGCATAGTTTTTTGCACATTTTACTGAAGAAAATTTCTCAGAAAAATTATGTTTCAAAATATTAACAACTGTGAAGGAAGTTTCCTCGTTCTCAGTCATCCAGCCTATCTCAGAGTACAAAATTCCCCATGATCAAGACAATGTAATTCTGTCACTTTTCAAGTGTGTTCTCTCTAACTCCAATTTTTCGTTTTTCGAAACCCCTCGAAGTACTAGTACAACTATTCATACCATGTCCTCTATTCCCCCCTCAAATACCAACACCTGTGTCAATTGCAGCTGTCAAAATGAATTGTGTCATTCTTCTCCCCTTTTTTCGCTCTTTTTTCGCTCTTTTTCCCCCGATGTTCGCAATTTCGAATTGCATATGAAAAAAGAGACGAGAAACATAGAAACAATAGGGAATCCGATTATGAATTTGCAGTCTTTTTGTTGTCCCGATGTGTTTTTTTTTTTTGCAAAAAGAGACTTACGAAGTTCCGAAAAGTGTCTCTCCCGTGCCACATCCGTTGTATTCGTTGCAAATTGGTCCTGAAAAAAGGGGAAGAAGATGACGAAAAGTCGTAAAAATGGCTATAAATCTATTTTTTCGTCTAGCCATTCAGTTTTCATGAGATGAAAAACATCTGGGTTTGAACGAGATGAGGAAGAAGAACTTTGTCAAGTTTTCTAGAGGATTTATGTGAATTTTTTTGTTATGTTTTTATTTTTATTTTATGGGTTGGAAAAATGAAGATGATATGGATTTGATTTTTGAAGCTCGAATTCAGGAATTTTGGAAAATGCAGAATGGGATTGGATCCTGACTTTGCCCCTTTTTGAAGGTTCTAGTTTCTAAAATTTCGGAAATGTTTTAAAATAATAATTTCAATTTTTATCGATCATGAAACATCTAATTAAATCTAGTATTAATTTGTCAAAAAAGCGAAACAGAAAAAAACCGGAATAGAAATCTTGTAATTCAGGAACTTTTGAAAATGGTTTGCATAACCTTATTCGTTTAATTTATGAAAAATCTAAAAAACAAGACCCGGATCTGAAAATTGTGAAACTGTAATTGCTAGAAATCAGTGGGACCTTTATGAAAATTACTGATTGTGGGATACTTATTGGAAAAACATGAAACGGGTTTTTTGAAGCTCAAGCTGTAGATTCCTGAATTTCGAAAAATTTGGATGATCTTCAGAATAATGATTTCAAAATATATGAAACCTCCTATTTCAAAAGAACATCTGCATATAAACTAGTCCTAATTTTCGAAATAAAAGTGAAACAGGAAATACATCAATCGATTTTTTGTATTTTTGAATTTGTCAAAAATAAACTTCAAAAAATGTTGTCTTCCATCTGAATTATCAGAAATGAAAAAAAAAACAAGACCCAGGTGTGAAAATTGTGAAACTGTAATTGCTTAAATTCGAAGACTTAATAAAAATTACTGATTCCCGGGTTTTAATATGAAAAACATGAAACAGTAAATACCTTAAACCGTTTGATAGAACGCTTTTTCATACTTTCATCTTTGAGCAAACTTATCTCGGTTCCTGTGAAAGATATCAAAAAGTGGCCAAGTAACAAAGTATTTTTGATATTTTGATAAACATTCTGTCAGTTAATCACTTTTCGATATCTTTCACAGGAAAGATACCGATGTATAGGCTCAAAGTTGATGGTTTGAGAGGGTTCTATGAGAGTTTTCACGGTATTACGGTATGAGTCTATGTTGCGACGATACAAGCATACCGCAGTTACCATATTCATCAAAAATACCCAGATTCTCATACTGACAATGAAGCAGGAGAACATTGTTTCGATTTTCTCAGTCAGAGAAGTCTTGGAAAGTTTCCTATGAAGCTAGAAAGAAATTGTCGCTTGATATTGTTTGCTACACATCAAATCAGCTGAGAACTCAATTTTAAAACTTTCTTGAAACCGAATTTTTTTTAAATTCTCAAAAAAATGCTCACCCTTCCACATATTATCGCAAGTGCACTTTCCATTCTTCACCGATGCATGAACTCGCAAAACTTTGCATTTGTACTCCTCATACTCTGGATCAGTTGTTTCCAACTTCCATCGGTCACACTCCTCAAGTCCACCATCCATGATACCCAATCCAAAGTACGAATCGTCTCCGCATGATCCGATCGGGATGTCGCTGAAAGATAATTATTCAAAGTGTGATAAGGGACCGCAAAGTTTAGTGATGTGGAAACTGATTCGGTTTTGAAATATACTTTGTTAGTCAATTGATATCATATTGTTCGTACTATAATGATATTGAAATAATGGAAAATTTCAGTTCCAATGTAACAAAACAGCATACCGTAAGACCTACAATAGAAGCAAATTCATCTCGGTAACTGTCAAGGGGTGAAAAATTAGCTTAAACTTGGAGACCGTTTCCGTTTCTACTATGTACTGTATAAATAGCGTTCTTACTATTGTATAACGATATTGAAACAGTGAAAATATTCGATTCCCAGTGAATTTCGTATTGTAGTTTCTTCACTTTTTTCAGTAAACACCATTACAGTACCCATAAAAAGTCTTGTAAGAGTTCAACCCCCCCCCCATCAAAGTACGTATTTAGTCAGTTGCTGTGTTGATACATCTCCCTCCGTTTATGGTTGAGGTGCTTGAGCCGATGAACTCGTGTCGATGACACTTAACTCTTGAATCCATCATATACCTTACCGACCAGTTGGTGGGGGGCTGTGTTGTCATAATATTTGGATAAGAGAGAGAGAGGTAGGAGGAAGGAAAAGAAATTGGTTGGGAGTGATTTTTGGTATTTGAAGGTGTATTGGACAGTAAGAATTGAAATAACGGATAGTTTATTAACATCTATCAAACTCCAAGATTATTTAAAAAAAAACTATTGAAACAGCAACCATTGAAATTTTTTTTTGAAAATTTTCGCTGTTTTGAAACCACAAGAATTTAACCATGAACGCTCTACTTGGATGCTTCCAATAACCGTACACTTTAAGCTCATATATCTCATTTACTGTAAAAGATATCAAAAAACGGTCAACTTACAAAGTGTTTGTGATCTTATGGTGAAAGTTTTGTCAGTTGAAAACTTTTTGATATCTTTCACAGGAACCGAGATAAATTGGCTCAAAGTCAAAAGTTAGGTTGGTCATTCTGTTAGTGTTTGCAGTAAGATTTCCAGCGTAATTTTTGATGTGTTATGGTTAGCTAAATACAATAAACTCCGTTTAACACTGCTGAACTAAATACGAAATCAGTAAAAATTTCACTCTTTTAATCTGATGTTAGCTAGAGAACTCTAAATAATATTTTCTGCTTCAACTGGGTAATATAAATATTTCAAACACCTCAAACATACTGGAGTTGTGATAGCCATAAGAACAATTATAAGAATACCTCAAAACCAGAAAATGAGCTCAATGTTCTACTGAAAATCTTGTAAGGCTGCTGTTTAACTGTTCGGGTTTCGTTTCTGGTTTAGGGAACCCTCCGAATTTGAACATTTTCTAGAAAATTTTTTTCGATTAGGAAAAATTACTGTAGAAAGAACAGGAGAATTATTTGTAATAAACTTTCATAGTATCAAGATACATGACTGAAACAGAAAAAGTTGAATAAATTATACTGCAATTTTAGACTAAAACTTTCTACACTAACCTAGCCTTGCCGATTGATAAGGAGGACTTATTGACGTTCAACAATTTTCAAAAAACCTTAACAATTTCTATGAAACTGTAAAACCTTCCAATATCACCTCTCCCAAATGTGTGAATTTCCCAAAAAATGTATCACTACTTTTCGACCGTTGCTCTCTTCTAAAAAACTCTCAAACCCATTTTCAAGGGTCAACACCCCTCTACTTGTTTGTTCTTCTCTCTTTTATTTTCTATCCATTTTTTGTCTCTTTTTTCAACACAAGAAGGAGAGGAATTGATGCAATTTTTAGAGCCAACAGCAACCCATATTGCGCACCCTCTCTCTCTCTCTCTCTCTCTCTCTCTCTCTCTCTCTCTCTCTCTCTCTCTCTCTCTCTCTCTCTCACGCAGAGAGTGCGCAGCACCACTCAAAAAATGTTTGTTTGCTTGTGTATGCCTCCATCCACGACGCCAAATTTGCGACGACGACATCAGAAGACGTGGTGCCTTGATGCTTTTTTCTGACCCCACACCAATGGTCCCAATTTGGCTGGGTGCCAGATGGATAAATAGATAAATAGTGTGTGTGGGGGCATTTATTTAATTTCCGGATGGGCAACTAACTTCTATTTTTTCACTGTCTTTGATGAGAGAGCAAGCAAAAAAGAATTGGCTCAGGAAAACAAGAGATCAATTTCTATGATAAAGTATGTATTGTGCTGTGGAATAGAATTCCTCGGGAGCAAGCCATAAACAACAACAAGAGAATTTTCCGGGGCGCTGGACTGATATAGAAAAAAAGTTAGTATTAGTAGTAGTTATTTGGGTCAAAACTAATTCTGTGGATTTTTTTGTGGAGCTTGAAGAAAATTATAGAAAAAATGAAATCTGTTTCAGATGCTGGATATGAAAGATTGGACAAATTTGGTATAATTGACAGGGATCGCCTTCTTGAAAATTCGACGAGACTGAGTTTCTTGAACAATGACAAAAAGAGAAGCTAGCTACAGTAATATCTGGTGCATCGGCACCTATTCCCCAAAAAATTGAAGTCATATAAATTTCCGAAAAAAACGGTTTCAGATTCTCTATTTGGGGGAATCCAAATTGAATGTTTTCATTAATTTTGTAAAATACCTCAAATGCTATATTATCACCACTCTAAACTTGAACTTTCAGCTCAATTAGCTCGGTTCTTAAAAGAGATATCAAAAATATTGACTTGAGTTGTTAATCAGTGAGCTTTCAGTGTTTCCAGTAGAAATTACACCCAAAAAAGTCAGCTATTGGTGAAAAGGATGATTGAGTTCTGGGAAAATGAAATCTGTTTCGAATGGTCCAGATGATGGATTGAACACATTAGGTGTAATTGTCATGGCGTGCAAGTAATGAGAATCCTAAAAGACCATACATGTCGCGGGCCGGGCCGGGCCGGGCCGGTGGGGGAATTTTCACTGGCCCGGCCCGGCCCGGCTGGCCCGGGTTTTTGAGGCAAGAATTTTTTAGAGTCATTTTTTGAGATAAAACTGAATTTTTGGGAACATTTTATCAAAAATTCTTTGTTTTCAGATTTAAGAAGGGTTGTGGGATAAATTTCGTGCTTTAAAATGATTATTTTGACAAAAATTTATCAAAAATTATCAGAAAAATTTTGAAATTTTCGGAACCCGGGCCGGCGGGCCGGGCCGGGCCGGGATAATTTTTCTTCAGCCCGGCCCGGCCCGGCCCGGCCTGGCCCGCGGGCCGGGCCGGGCCGGGCCGGGTCAGGGCTGACCCGGGCCGGGCCGAGATTTAGCAAGTATGTAAAAGACTGTTCTGGGAGCTTCCAAAATAATAACGAGAAGAGGAACAAATATGGGATCGCGAGCATGCACGGTAACTTGAGCTGTTTGAGTTTCCAATAGAATTTCCACACAGAAACCCAAATGATGAAAATATTTTTTTGCTGTTTCAAAGGTTCCGGATTTTTTGCATTTCTGCCAGTTAATATTCAGCATGCGTAATTTTTTTCTATAACAATTTAGTTTTCTAAACTGGTCGGAAATTTGATATTTACTGGTTGTTGAGTATATCTGGCCACCCCTCCCAAATGTGGTGCTAGTTGGATGGGGGACTTGTAATCTGAGAAGAAGTTTTTCTTCTGAATAAAAGGAAGGGGGTTTTTCGTCAGAATTTGATGTGACACGTCAAAAGAGAGTGAGCAGAAAATAGGGCGAAAAAAGTTTTTAGGTTGTACTTGGGATTACATTTCAGAATCCAAATATCTAACATTGCCAGTTTCAAATTATTGATATTTTCTAACTTTGGAAGTTTAGAATGTTAAGAGAACGATCAAGGTGTTGAAAGACTGACAAATCAACAATCCGGATATTGGATGATTTCTGGGATTCTTGAATCTCATGGTCCCTGATTTCTGTGGTTTCAAAATTCTAAAATTTTAAGGTCCTGGGATTCAAGCATTCCAGAACTTTTAGGTATCAAGATTCAAGACAAGATTTTAAACTCTAGCTTCCTACGCTCTTTGATTTCCAGAGATTTCAGAATCTAAAGTTCTTCTTGCCACGTCATCTGGTCTTTGGTATCCCACCTTCTTCTCCCCTTCCACTCTCTCTTCTTTCTTCTTCTTCCAGAAATCTCATTTTCTCCGGAACAAATGTACTTTTTTCTCTATTTTTGTTCTCCGAATTTTTGGGGGAACTGACCAAGAATCAAGATTTGTGGATTATAAAGAAAAGAAGCCCAGGATTTTCAGGATTTTAAGATTTTCTAAGATGTATAGGATTAGTACTCGAAATTTGTACTTTTCCAGGAATGTTAGGATTCTAAAAAAACCACTAACCTAATCTTCACCAACAAGTTTCCATGAGTATCCTTGATTTTTGGCCGTTCTCCAGATGCTCCAACAATGCACAAAAGAAGCGCTAGGGCTCCTGGGGTCCTCATTTTCTGATTCTCCTAAAAATGCGAAACTTTGATTTTAAGAAGAATGAAGATTCAGAAGATCCAGGAAAACTAAAAAATATGTCAAAAATCCAAAAGAGAGTGAGAGAGAGAGAGAGAGGGCGGAGAAATAGAGATGGAATGCCGTTGGGGAAACCGAGGAAAAATAAGTGGGCGGAGTCTAACCCCGTGTGGCGAGAGAGTCCGAGGTGAGGAGACGCAGAAGTCAGGGGAGAGGAAAGAGAAAACATTTTTCTCTCCCTTCTATCAGCATCTGCGCAGAAAAAGAAGAAGAAGAAGAAGAAGCGGAAAAAGGAAGAAGAAGAAACAGCGGTTTTGGCATCTAAGCAGAAGAAGTAGAAGAAGAAGAGATTGAGAGAAAGAGCATAGATTTTTCAGACAAGGGTCATACATCATCATCAGAGACAAACTCCATGGACATTGTTGACACCTTTTTTGACGGATTGGAGTAGTATTATAGAGGAAGAGTAAAACAGAGGATTAGGAGCTTAAAAAAACTGAGGAAAGGTAAAAAAAGTAAAATTGGAATAAAGCTAGAATCTCAAGAGAAAAAGAACTGAAATTGCTGAAACAGAAGTAGCTTTTGAACACCCAAAATTGGAATAGAAGAGGTTACTGAACATTTCTGGCAATGTGAATCTAAAAAATAACCACCAATTAAACTATTACGGAAATTCTAAAGCTTACATTTATTATGTTAAAACATTTTTATGTTAAAACAGTGATAATTTCTTATGAATGACAAATTGTAAAATGCGCCACTTGAAGTGCAGTTGACAGTTATTGGACCGTCAACTTCGATCTCAATTATCTCATTCACTGCAAAAGGAATCAAAAAGTAATCAACTGACAAAATGCTTATCATAATATCAGAAAAGTTTAGTCAGTTGCAAGATTTTTGGTATCCTGCATAGGAAGTGAGATAATTGAGCTCAAACTTGACAGGGTGGGGGCTGCTCTATTGCAGGTTTCACGATAATTTAAAGTACTGGAATTCATTCAAAAAAGTGAAGGTTTTAAATTTTCTAGCCACACCGTATTAAACAAAATTTTAAGTCTAAAGTATTCAATCAGACATTTGAAACCGAAAATTTCAGAAAAATTCTTTGATGAATTACTCTTGTTCGAAATATGCACATTGAGAGCCATGGTCTCTCTAAAGGCGCATTTGAAGCCCTAAGAGCAAGCTACCGTATTTTTGAACCTAATTTAAAATGATTTTCTTATTTTCTCAATTTTTTGACGATTTTTATCATTTTAATTCAACTTTTCCCATTCTTCGAAAAATTTAAAATTTGCATCAAAATTTCTCAATTAATCTGAATAAAATTGAGAAATTCTAAAACCATATTGAAACAGCGGTAATTTTTCAAAATTTCCCGAAGTCAAAGTACTGGAACTTTATTTTATCAAAAAATGCTCTTTTAGCCATCTTTCTCGAACCTTTTTGAACAGAATTGTAAGTTAAAAATATTTAATCAGAAATTTGAATGCGCAATATTTGAAAAAAAATACAGTTTCGTCAAGAAAATGTCTCGAACTCGATCCGTTTTGGAAGATTGCAGTTCTTGAAAGAGCTCTTGGCACCATCAGATTGCATTTCTTGAAAGAGCTACAGGCACTATCAAGATTTTAAGATAACCCAACTCTAATTAAAATTCCATTACAGAACTCTACGATTTTGGGTCATCTTGCAACAGAAATTTTATTAAAATTCCTTTTTCGTACTGTAACTAATCTCAATTTCTATCAAATCAGCTGTTTTTGGAACAGGTGAAGTTTAAAAACAGAATGCTTCGAACAATGTTTAAGATCAGCAACTCTGCGAGGTCACAACTAAAAAAGAACTGCAAAAATATCAGAAGTTTGTTTAGCTGGCTAGAAAAAAAGAGCAGAGCTGAACAGAGTAGTTTTTCGTGTGAATTCTTTTTTACGGAATGAAAGATCACTTAAAGCTGAAGAAATGGGTAAAACCGTGGCACACCAACTGAATAAAGTTACTTATGGTAAGGTTATCAGGAGATTTTGAAACAGTAATTTTCAGAATATTTAATGAAATGGGATTTTTCAAAAACTCTTACATTGAATTGAGAATAATTAATGAAAAAAAGCATTGAAACTATCACTAGGCCTTAAAACAGGGATTCTTTTTTAATACTCTAACAGCTCACTAATAATAAAGCTCTCTTCCAAAAAAACAGGTAAATTCGACAATTTCCTTTTTCTTCTCCAAAAATGAAAGACAGGTGTGAAGCTAACAAGGGAAGGTTTTTTAGACAACGGTTGAGAATTTGCTCAAAATTTGCATACTTATAGTTCAAGACATGCTCTATACGATGACGAAAATTTTTTTAGCCCGTTCTCACTCCCAGGCCGAAAAACTTTGTCTGAAATTTTGGGCCGACTTCGGCGCGCTGGCGATTTCGGCTTCCCCCCTCCCTCCTCTACCACTTTCACGTGAGAGGAAAATGTGGCTGTGTGGTGTTGTGGTAAGAGGATGACTCATTAGGAATGAATATGCTGGTTCGACCCCCACACTGGTAAAACTTTTTTTTGCATTTTTTGAAACTAATTTTCGATTTCAAGTTTGCGTCCCTAGGCAATATATGACACTTTTTGATTAATTTCAAAAGTTTTCAAAGAAAAAAAAAAGATTTTGTGAGAGTTTGAGGAAAACATAGATAATGGTCTTTTCGACCGGTCCTTACATCCTGCTTTCGTTAAAAACGAAAATTTCAGCTTCTGAAAATTGCTCAATTTTGCTCGTTTCGAGACAGAGTATTGTTAAATCGATAACATACAAAATTTGAACCTATTTCTATAGGTTTCAGTTAATTTCAGGCGATATTCCAGAATCTGGGGACTGTCAAAGTTCTAACAACAATCAGATTTTGGAGATTTTTTGAGCCCAAAGACAACATTGGGCTGTCAGAATTTGTCAGAATGCTATTTTTATTGTTTCCGAAGAATTGGAACATTTTTTCGCAGTTTTCAAAAAATTTCTAAAAAATTATTTTCAGAGTGTGGGGGACCCCATGGTGATTTTTTTCAAAATTTTTTCAACAAAAATTTTTTTTTGAAAATGTTCAAAAACTATTTCAAAAGATAGAAGAATGTTCAAAAATGAGTTTCACACTCAAAAACACCCTGAAAAACTGGTTTTAAACCTCGAAAAATGCATGTTTTTGGCCAAAATTTAGCACTGAAAACACTTCTAGAGGCCATATCTCGGCTCTTTTTGAGAACGGGCTAAAATTTTTTGCGGATTCGGAATCAGCATGTTCGAAAGTACCTTTGTACAAATTTTGAGCAAATTCTCAACCGTTGTCTAAAAAACCTTCCCTTGTAAGACTTCCCTAGGGCACTCTTTTAATGTAACAGTAGAAAGAGCTTAGTTGCCGTTTTGTCCCCCGTCTTCTGAGGTTGCCAATTATGGATACCTCACCTAAAGTAGTGTAGAGATGGCAGGTGGTGTTCAGGGCTCGATGAGCCGGTATAATGCCTTGAAGGGTATTTGGTAGAAGAGGAGGACCACAGAGACACATGTACATATTATTTGGGAGGGGGGGGTCCACAGTTGATGAAGAGAGAGGATAAACAGAAGGTGTGAGGTCTATGGAATTGGTGATGAGTAGGGATACACAGGAACAATGCGTTATGGAAATTAATTTGTGAACATGAAGGGAAATACACATATTTTGAGTCGTACTATTAGAGTGGATGAATATTGAAATTGAAAAATTGAAATATAAATAGAGAATTTGAATCAGAAAAAAATTTGAAAATCACACCAAACTCACTTTTTGTCGAAATTATGCTAAAATTTCAAGTAGGTGAAGTTTTAGAATTTACCAGACATGAGAGAACAAAAAACGAAAAAATCATATTGTCCAAATCTAATCATGATCATGAAACAGTGATTATTTGATTCTGAATTTCTACAGAAAAATGATTTGAAAATGAAAGTATGAAAAGGGTCTACATGAGCTGAAAAATCGAATACTGTATATTTATCAATAAATACTATCTAAAAATTGTTAATTCCTGTTAAAAATTAGTAATTTCTGCTAATTGCCCCACACAAAATACCTTGAAAGACATTTTTGTATACGTTAATAGGAAGCATGTGTAGCCAAGAACCACCAAGAACTCTGTGAGAGGTCTGATGTGACAGATTTGGAACAGAAGATTTTGTAAGACAGAAAAATAAAACCCATATGTAAAACCTGTAATAGAAGGCCTCCAAAGTGTCAAGCGTCGGCTCAATTATCTCATTCCCTGCCAAAAATATCAAAAAGTGATCAACTGACAAAATTTTTATCAAGACATAAGATATTTTGTCAGTTGACCACTTATTGATAACTTTTTCAGAAAATGAGATACATGGGCTCAAAACCGGAATCAAGAGGAGGGGGCATTCTATTAGAGTGTTTGCTGTATTTTATTCCTCTAATTATAAAAATAAATGGTTCAGTCCGAAAATCAAGTAACAAGAACTACAAAGAATTTAGTCAGAGGTTTCATATTACAGATTTGAAACAGAAAACTTCGATTTAACAGAAAAAAACACGAATTTTCTTCTAATTGATTCGATATTGAGCAATGGAGAGAGCAACATGATCAACTTTAAAATCCACTAACTAGTCTTTATTGGTGATCATGAAACAGGGAAATGTGCAACTTGAGATATTTGAACTTCAAAAAATATAAGTTTCACTAATCACACAAATCTTCCCTATTGAACCTGAACTTCTAATTTGCTAATATTCTTAACTAAGAATTTTCTAAAATCCTTCTCCTCAAAAAAAAACATCTGCATATGTTATGTAATCGTTATGCTTCTCCATCCTCCTACTCCTTAATTCCAATAATTTCCGGTTCACTGACTCCTCCTCCTCCCTAATTTCTCCTTTTTTGTATTCTACCTAGACCAATATACAAAATAAGCCTCTCTCTTTTCATGTAGGTATGCATATATTTATTCGTTTTTCTTTCTGTCCAAAACTTCCTTCTCTCCGGTTTTTAATTGTTTCGAATTTCTTCAAACTTGGTGCGCCGGGTGGTCTTATTTCTGTTTCTTTGGAAAGCGAAGAAATCTGTGAAATGTTTATGTACAAAGCGAAAAAATCCCGCAGAAAACAATTTTTGTAGTTTTTTAAAGATAGAGAATGTGATTGAGAAAATGATCATGAAAACTCCTGTGTAATGGGAAAATGTTTTGGAAAATTTTGAAGGCCAGCTCTATTTTTAGGACAGCAAAGTTTGGGAAACTGAAAGGATCTTAAAATTGGATTTCGAAAAGTGGGATTTTCTGGAAACTGGGGTTGCTAATAAAGATGAGAAACTTCAAACGGAATCCGAACTCTAGTATCATAAATCAACTTAATAAGTTTAGGAAACAGTGAAAAACATATGGGAATTCTCAAATTTGAATCTGAAAAACAAAAGAAAGTGTGAACGACTACAGAGCCCAAAAATAGAGAAAAAAAATCAAGGATTCCGAAAAAGCTGAAAAAATACCTAGGAAAGAGGAAGGAACCTGGAAGATTTCAAAAGGATGTCTGGAATTTTAGATTTTTTTCTGCGTAATTCAAGAAAATTAGTGTCTGGAATAGAGAAACAGTTTTAAAAAGTATTTGAAACGGTGACAATTTTGGAATTTTTAGTAAGGGCAACCGTAAAATAAAAATATATTTCGGAACTTCGTAGCTTGGTAGTTCAGCCGTAGGATTGACTTCTTCAAAGCAATTCTTTAAAAAAGGATGAAAACGAAACAGATAAGTTTTGTAAATAAGGGGAGTTGGAAAATTTCGAGAGAATGGTTGGAATTTGTGAATTTCTTCTAGTGTATGAACTAGTGTCTGGGATTAGAAAGTTTTGAGACTGAAGGTTCAGCAAAACTTTCAGGAAAGGCAATAACATAAAATACGAAGATTTTGAAACTGAAATAAGGAAAATTCTGTTTTATATTCTCCACATAGTTGCAACGGGCCGGGCCGGGCTGGAAAAGGAATTTTCTCTGCCCGGCCCGCCGTTCACAGTGGAAAAATTTCCAATGAAAAATTGGGTCATTTTTTTCAATTGAAGAAGAAAAAAAATTGCATTTTGCACAAAATTAACAGAGTGTAACGTATTCAAAAACAGGTAGTTTTTGTTCAAATTTTTGGAAAAATTTTCGAAAAAAATAATAATAAATCAGCGTCTCCACAGAAGGCGGGCCTCCCCGTGATTTGGCAACTATGATCCTCCAACCATACGAGAAATCGAATTCCTGGGAGCGACTTTTCACAAAATCATAGAAGCGAAACAGGAAAAATTTGTGAAATGAAAGATTTTCAATCCAATTCTCTGTCCTAAAAATGAGGTTCTACAATTCACGACCCCAACCTAAAGGTGTCCGATAGGTCTAGTTTTTGCGGAAAAACTGCACTATTCAAAAATGAGCCCATTTTCAGGCGTTTCGTTGCTTTGTTTACTATAATAGAAAAATTTTCTCAAAATTTTGAACAAAATAGAAAATACGAATACATCACTGTTAACGTATAAAGTCAGACTACTTCAATCAGTTGTACTAATAGCAAGCCGACACAACAACACATAATATTGAAAGAGAAGGAAGTTGTTATAAGCTCATTGAAGAGAAAATATGCTCTCAAAAGCAAGCGAACACTCTTCAAAGAAAAGAGAAAAGGCTCATTATAATTTTCTATTATTCCCCCTTATTCTCTGGGTGTTCTCCCTCCGGATGTCTCCTATGGTTACAAAAGTGTGTGTCTCTTTCATTTTCAAAATGGAAAAGGCTCATTTTGGAAGTCATTAAATTTTGAAATGAGTGAGTGACGGTGCCAGGTAGACGGGGGATGGAAGACCATCAAACTGATGGTTTTTGATTTTATTGTTAGAAAAGAGCACTTTTTGAGAGATGAGGTCTTTTTGGGGCGGTTATGGAACAGCTAATGAATTGAGATTTGAATGAACGAGATCTGTTGAAACAAAAGAGATGAAACAGAAAAATCGGAATCTTTGAAATTCGAAAAATTTCAAACCTTCTATGAAACCAAATAAAATATTTTGTAGTTCAGAGAGATCTGATTATTAGAACGCTTTTCAAGTTTTTCCGGGAATTTCACAAAAAAATTTCCGTTTCAACCGGTCAATTTTTGTGATATTTCAGACTTCAGGTACTGGTGCTGTGTTACTCGAAGTGAAGTGTGATTCATTGCCCCATTTTGTAGTAAAGAAACCATGTAAATTCAAAAAAAAGGAGAAAAAGAATTAACGAAGCGGTGGATGGTGGCCGAGTCTGAGTTTTCTATTCCCTGGGCAAGGCGCGAAACTTTCATATTTGAAGTTTTCAGAGTTTCTTTTAGATTTCCAAACGTTTTTTTTACAGTGGATTGGATGAAAATTTACAGGGTTTTCGTATTGGAAAAGGCAACCAATAGAAATTTGAAGCAAATCAGTATAAATGAAGGTAATGAAACAGAAACAAATCGGAATATTCATCTACGAGATTTGAATTTTTTGAAAAAACAAAAACAATTAAAATATCCCGCGGTTCCGGTCCGGCTGATCGAGCATTTTGAAGAAATATTTCAAAAAATCGATTTATAAGCAGATATTGCAACTTCGACCGACCGGACCAGATTGGATGAACCCAACTTTTTGAAGTTATGAATGTAAGAAGCTTACTAGTAACCCAAAACGGAAATATTTTAGAATAGACAGGATGAAACAGAAAATTTATGAAATTGCGCTCCATTGGTAACTTCTAAAACACAAAATCCAGATTTTTGATTTTCAAAAAGTCCAGCATCTTCCAATCGCAATTTCTGCTTCATAAATCCTCAATGAACTTTTAATTTAAATTTGAATGAACATTTGAATCTAACTATTACTATTCTTATATGCTACTGCCCTTCTTCAACACTTACCCCTCCTCATCCTTCTTCTTCTTCTCCAATTTCCTCTCTATTTTGCAACATTTTCTAATACCTAATTTACGATGTGGAATATGGCACGGATTCGATTAACCCCCATACTAGTCAAGAAAGATTCAATTTTCGAAATGTATTCGAACATTTTGTGTCGTTGGTGACGACGACGAAGACTTTGGAGAAGAAGAAGAGGGAGGAGCGGTCCCGACCGGAAGGAGTTACACTTCCGAGTGGCGTGAATGACGAGGAATTGATGGAATAAGAAAAGAAAAGAGTTGGGATGGAGGAGGAGCTTTGGAGGTTTGGAGTTCTGGAAATCGTTTAATCCGGATTTCATTGTTTTTTTTTTGACAGAAACATCAAGAAATAAGTAGAAGAACCGCTCATGAAAGTTGGTACATCGGAGAAAATTGTTATTTTGAATTTTAAACTGAAACTGCACTGCTGTACTTAATTTCTGTAGAAAATTTGAAAACATGCAAAAAAAAAAGTTATTTTGGTTGAAAAATTATAGGAAAAAAAATCACGGACACTTTGCTAGCAATGCCTGTCGTATACAGTCACAGGGTTTGTTTTTCTACCTTTGCAAGCTCGCTCTATTGATAAGGGGGCGGGGCAAAGCGATTTCAAAATTTAAAAAAAGAAAACATTCTCCCCTAAAATGAGAGATCGTATTTCCGTGAAGAGACGCAGAACATTTGGGTGAAGAGACGAGATTTCAGTGAAGAGACGCAGACACGTTTGATACTCAGCCACCGATTTGGCTGCGTTCTCATTAAAGCGCTTTTGAAAAGGTAGAAAAACGAACACTGTGTACAGTCTTAAAATATGAAAATTTGGAAACAGGAAATTTATATGAAATTGTTAATGAGCATTTTCGTAAATAATACTTTCTACCTGATAACTTGAGACCACAAAAGAAAATGAGAAAGAAACACATCTCACATTTTCGTCTATAATTACCGGTGAAAGTGCTTGCCAGAACTACTGTAGCTCAATTTTTACCTACTGCAGTTTTGTAGACGTTATATCTTCAACATGAGCACAAAAACTTTGATATTTGAACTCTGATATGTACAGCAAGAGAAAACGGAAGATTCCTATTTTTCGGTTTGGCAAGTTAGATATAACAGCCTTTGGAGTTGTCTGCTGCATTTTTGTGAGGCGGTGTTTTTAGAAATTTTGAAACTACTGTAGTTCTTGTACTCGAAAGTCTGATTTTAGCTAAAAACGGTCAATTTTGAGCCTAGAAATCTCGTTTTCTGTGAAATGAAACAAAAATCTTTGCTGCGTCATGTTTCAGACAAAATCTGTGAACATTGACATTGACATTGTGATATTGTATGAAGGCCATCACACTATCAGCATTGAGTCTATTGATCTCGTGTCCAGTAGAAGATATCAAAAAGTGATAGACTGACAAAATGTTTAGCATAATTTCAAAAACACTTTATCAGTTGACCACTTTTTGATATCTTTTACAGAAACCAAGATCGATTCGGTCAAGTTTGGGTGGGAAAGCGTTTACGGTAATTAGACACAACTCGATGAATTATCTAATTCAGTGTGTTTGAAAATTTACAAAGCTTTTGAAACCGAAAATTTCGGCTTTACTTTTCGAATTTTTCGGAATTTTTATTCCACAAAGATACGGTTTAACACTCGAACCAAACGACAGGCTCATTAGAAAACGCATTTAAAACAGTAACCTATTGAACGACCTCCTCACAGAGATAACTATCACATTCCCATGATGCCAACGGGGACCATAACCATAACATTGTACCTTCGCTCTCTTTATATTATCTTTTAAAGATGCTAATCTCAAAAAGAGGTCTTCCCGATGGGGACCATCTCATCCCCGCCGACCATCTGCCACCTGCTTGGTAGTGAAGGAAAACGATTGCGTCATCAAAAACGGAAATTTGGGGACGTTGGCAAGAAAATTGGGTTAATTAGAATGAAGAGGGTACCGATTGGAGAAGAATGGAGACATAAAAGGGTGTATGTTTTGGGATTAGGAGGCGAAAAAGGAGGAGGAGGTGAGGATAATGAAAAATTATGATGTGCTGATTTGAATGAATGGGGGCAATGGTAAGAGATTAGTAAATGAGGGATTTTTCGGGAAATATCTCACAAGGGAAGTGTTTTTAGACGGGGGTTGAGAATTTGCTGAAAATTTTAGTACTTATAGTTTGAGGCATCCTCTATATGATAACGAAAAAATCTCGTCCCCGGATTCACCAGGAAGCTGAAAATCTTCGTCTGAAAGTTTTACACCGATTTCGCGCTCTCCCTCTCTCCCCTACCCCTCTCCCTCCTATACGCCCTCCGCGAAAGAGGAGAATGTCGGTTGTGTGGTGTTGTGGTAAGAGGGGAACTCATTAGGAGTGACTATCACAGGTAGAGGGGGACTGCCGAAAAACTGCTAAATGACAGCTGAAGAGGCGCAAACTGGCGAAAGACTGCTAGTTGGCAGCCGAAGGAGAACCGACGGGCCGTCGACGGTCCGTCGACTGACAGTCGGTACCTCTTGGAAAACATACTTGAAGGTTTTGATTGGAAATCATTCAGAAAACAATTTTTCATACCCCCACTAGGTTATAGAATGATGATAGAATCTTTTTTTTTCCACAAAAAGGACCCCCTCAAAAATTGGTTGCTGAACGACTGCTCAATGACAGTCGAAGAGGCGCTGACTGGTCAATGACAGGTGGTTGGCGGACCAAGTTTTCACATAATGGAATATTTTGTTGAAAAAATATTTCTCTCTAAAAACATCATGAAAGTCATAGAGGGGTCCGAGAATCTGAATAATATCTTATTAGAAGCATTTCTATGAAAGTTATAATCTGAGGTGCGGTTGGTGAAAAACGGCTAAATGACAGTCGAAGAGGCGCTGACTGGTAAACGGCGGTTAAGCCCTGACTTTTTTAGTCCTTCTTTTGAGGATTCCAATTTGAAGACACATTGAAGACTGATCAAATTTGCTAAGAATTTTACAATTACGATTGTTTTATCATTGTAGAAAGTGTTAATATCTTCCCATTATAAACCAGAGTCATATTTTCCCATTTTCTGAAGATTTCCGACGGAACAAATTTTTTTCTAAGAAATTTTGTACAACGTTTGTCTTAAAGTGCTATTTTTCCTGTTTTTCGCTTTAAAAATCACGAAAATTCATTTTTAATTGCCGATTATACTGCCGATTTTCGTAAATTCGGTCATCGAGATTTGCAACGACACTCCGAAATCCCGGCTGCGCCTTGTTTAGCGACACAGAATTTTTTTTTTTTTTCGTCTCAATTTCACTTTTTTTCGCTTTTCGAATGGGTTTCTCATTGAAATTCAGTATTTTCCGCTTAAATTGAACTAATGACTGGCATGAAAAAACACTGAAAACATTCGCGCACTTTCGTTCCGCTCGTTTTCTGTTGAAAACGCGAAAAAATTGGCGAAAACTCGCTTCGCCGGTATTTTCGGAAGTTTCGCTAGTTTTTGCTTTGGAACGTTACAAATACAGCCTTTCAGGGGTTTTTATGGTGAGTTGGTAAGTTTTAAACGCTCCAAAGCAAAAACTAACGAAAACTATGAAACTTTTCATTGCGTTGTCGAAAATTCACCTCGCCGGCACTTCATAAGTGTGAAGTTTTGCAAGTGTTTTGTTTCGAAAGTAACAGTTTTGCGATGCCCGCGGAGCCTAAAATGTAGATTTTTCATGCCAGTTTTCAGTTGTCACTAGGTGTTAGGAACACATCAATTTTATCTTTTTTGAAAGAAGAACATATAGTCCAAAAAAGCGGAAAATACTGTTCAATGAGAAAAATGTGCATGTCGAACAGCGAAATCAGTGGAAATAGAGAAACGAAGAAAGGAAAGAGAACGAGAGGAAAGAAAAAGAGCTTCGGATTTTTCCAGTCGAATTTCTATGAAAGTTGAATTTTGCGAGAACACAAAAAACGAAATTGAAAGTTCTGCTCCCTGCATAACTTGTGATTTCTTATGTGTTTTCTTTTGTTCTACTCATAATAATTCAACTTTGAAAAAATCCGAGTTATTTTTTCAAAACAATACACAATCCACAGAAGTTATTAGTTGAATAAAGAATTTCTATTGATTATTACCTGTTTAATGATGAACTGTCAAGAAGGCGCTATCATTTTTGACGGCCCGTCTGCGAGGCGCGAAGCGTTGCAGACGGACCGTCGGCGGCGCGCGATTGGACTGCCGACTGTTCGCTTTTCGGCAGTCGCGCCCGCCAGACGGCCCGTTTTTCGGCAGTCCCCCTCTACCTGTGATGCTGGTTCAACCCCCACCGTGGCCAAACTTTTTTGCGTTTTTGAAACGAATTTTTGATATCCAGTTTGGCCCTCTAGACACTTCATAACACTTGTTTAATGAAGTTACAAAATATTCACAGTAAAAAAAAATGATTTATGAGAATTTGACGAAAAATTTAATAGTGATCTTTTCGAGCGGTCTTCACACTATCCTATAGGTGAAAAACAAAAGTTGTAGCCTCTGAAACTTTCTCAATTTTGCTCTTTTTCAGATGCAATACTGCTAAGTCGATCACTTACAATTTTTAAACCTATTTTTATAAATTTCCGTCAATTTCAAGCTAAATTTAAGAAGTTAGGGGTTGTCGAAGTTCTGGCAACCACAACTTTTTGGAGATTTTTTGAGCCCAAAGACAAAACTGGGTTGTCAAATTTTGTGAGAACACTATTTTCATCATTTCTGAACAACTGGGACATTTTTTAGAACTTTTCAAAAAATTTTCAAAAAATCACTTTCAGAATGTGGGGGACCCCATGGTGAATTTTTTCAAAATTTTTCAAAAAAAAATTTTTTTTGAAAATGTTCAAAAACTATTTCAGATGATAGAGAAATGTTCAAAAATGAGTTTGGCATTTGAGAATATCCTGAAAAACGAGTTTTAAAGCTCGAAAAATGCAGGTTTTTGGTGAAAATTTAGCACTAAAATCAATTTGGGAGTCCATATTTCGATTCCTATTGGATCCGGGGATGAGATATTGCTGAAACCGTTTTCAGCATGTTCGAAAGTACCTTTGTACAAATTTTGAGCAAATTCTCAACGCCCCTCTGAAAACACCTCCCTTGTCAGAATCTTATACGGTTCTCACTGAAGCAAAGGAAGTGATATATTTCGCTTTCGTTAGTGAAAACGAAGTTTTTTTAACAGTAATCTTTGGAAAAGCGATCTGAACTACAACTCGACAACAATTATATGAAACTTGATACGGTCCCTCTAATCAAATCGGCTAATCTGAAAGTCAAAAATCTCATCAGATAAGCACCTCAAACTTCAGAATATTTCACAACTTCAAAGATTAGTCCAACAAATAAGCTGATTAAACGAATGCAGAGTGAGTAGGGAAAAGCGCAACGATTTGTGACTCATGGGATATGGATGAGAGGACACATTTTGGAAGAAGCAGAATGTTTTGCAACATTTGTAGTAGGAAATAGGAGAAGAAGAAGTGGAAGAAAGAGAAGGCGTGAACGGAGACAAGAAAAGTGTGGAAGCGAGAGAAGAGAGTATTTATGGGGATTTGTGTGTTTGAGTTGGGAATGCTGTTGGAGGAAGGAATTTTTTGGGCGGAGTGGTATTCTTTTGGAGTTTCGGGGTTTCAGGAGAGACGGGATTCTCTTACCGAAAAAAAAAATAATTGTTTAAATATGAACGAAATAATCATATAATACCAAAGCTACCAAAAGCATTCAATTCAAGCTAATTATGAAACAACAAACACTGATTTTGAACAAGAAACTGTTATGAAAATTTTCCATTTTTAAAAGTCCTATTTTTTTTAAATTGTGTTAAAGGTGTTCATGATGATGACTGTTTCACTAAGTTTATATTAAGATTTGGCTGAAATTTCTTTGATTCTTTGATCATTGTATAACCGAAATTATGATATTTGGCCACAGTTGAACGGTCATGCAACGGACAAACCCCGTATTTTAAGTTTTATTAATCTATTGAAACATTGAGTTATTAGAATTTTTGGTATACGAATTGGAATATATACAGGAGACCAGTGAATTCTTTGCCATTTTTACCATTTTCAGGAGGGTGGAACTCCGCCATCAAGAGTCCGATATTTTCGAAAAGTTTGGAGGAGGTAACACAGCCATAGATTTAAAACATTGTAGTCACAGAATTTTTGAAAATTTCCAGTTCTTCGGTTATTTACCGATTTCTGAAAAACACCAGTTTTTCATAACTTTCAGTACGAAAATGGACCTAAACGGGGTGTCTCAGAAATCGGGAAATCGCTGAAAAACTAGGAATTTTCAAAAAATTCCGTGAATGCAAAGTTTTTAATCTAGGTTTGTTTTACACTCTACAAAGTCTTCAAAGTGATCGGGAACTTGATGAAACAGCTCCAGACACCTAAAAAAGTTCAAAAATAAACTGGAAATTATATCCAAACAATGTACCTCTCGAAACTTTATGTTCGTGTTTTTTTGTTTAGGATAATGACTGTTTCACTATGTGTACTTTAAGATATGCTTGGAATTTCGTAGATTCTTTCTATCCGTGTAGCTGTTATCCAAGTTGCGAGATTTGCCTCTAGTGTTATATCAATTGAAAAATATCCGTATTTGAAATGTTACGAATCTACTGAAACCGTGAGTGAATATTGAGCATTTTCATTATATGAATCGGGTTCTATTGTATTTTCTCTAATAGAGCCAACCATACTTACACGCTGAGCTCAATTTTCTGGGTTCCTGTAGAAGATATCACAAAATTTTGAACTTCAAAATTATTTGTCGTAATATCAACAATACTTTATCAGTCAACAAATTTGGCTCTAACTGAGTTTACAGGTCCCATGGGAGTTTAGAGGTGCCATAGGAATTTACAGGTCCCATGGGAGTTTACAGGTCCCATAAACATGCCGAGCTCTCAGTTATAGTTTGAAGCAGCGCATGTCATTTTTTTCAAAATTTCATTAATCGTGAAGTTTTAAAAAAGTTTGATTATTTTACAAGCCCACCTGCCTCCTCTTTATTTTTTCACTTCATTTCATGACAAGAAGTGATGACAGTAACTACTGAAAAACTGATGCACTTCATACAGTCCGCGTCATAAAGATAGAATACACCCTATCAAAATTTTGTTCTGAAAAAAACCGCGTCATAAGCTTTTCGGACAAAATCATACATAACATCAATATTTGTGTAAACTACCAAAACAGTCTGTTTTGAGATTATTTTCCTAGATTCCGAAAAATTCACTTTTTCTCCAAAACTAAAAGATTTTTCATTTTCCAGGAAGAATTTTGTTAGGTGTACTCTATCTTTATGACGCGGACTGTATGAAGTGCATCAGTTTTCAGTAGTTACTGTCATCACTTCTTGTCATGAAATTAAGTGAAAAAATAAAGAAGATGCAGGTGGTGGTGGTAAAATAATCAAACTTTTTTAACACTTCACGATTAATGAAATATTGAAAAAACATGCACTACTTCAAACTGCATCTGAGACCTCCATATGTTCATGGGACCTCTGAACTCCCATGGGACCTGTAAATTCCCATGGGACCTCTAAAATCCTATGGGACCTCTAAACTCCTATGGGACCTCTAAACTCCCATGGGACCTGTAAACTCAGTTAGAGCCACAAATGTTTGATATGACTCATAGGAACCGAGTAAATTGACCGTGAAGTGCACGATGTCAGATTTCAAATGACGATGATAAATTTCCTGCCTATGCAGGTTTTAGAATTTGCTATCAATTAATTAATCAATCAAAACTTTGAAATTTGAGCAGAAACATAACTGTTTCGCGCGTAGATTATCTCGCTCGTTGGCGTCCGAATGATAATAAAGCTTTTGAAGAAAACTTGAAAACCTTCAAGAGATTAAATGCTCTTTTCAAATGTTCTATTCTTGTCTCTCTTCTTCTCATTTTTTCTGGTGACAAATGTTTTTTTTCAAAAACGAAAAAAACCGACACTTGAAAATGACACAAACTGCTGCTTCAACTCTTCAAAACTATGACATTGAAAAGAAGAAAAAAAGAGCGAATGTTCGGTTTTTGTTGCCATTTCGAATCTCCCCGGGGAGTCGTTGATGAGATGGGACCAGGGCTCGATGAGCTCTCCGAAACTTTCTTTTTTGTGCTCATTTTTATGAGCTCTCGGAGCTCGAGCCATGAAAAGAAACAAAAAATAAAAGAATGGATAGAGAGGGAATGAAGGAGAGACACTAATTGAAAAGAGAGAGAAATAGAAAGTGTATTGAATATTTGAAATGGTGGGAGGGACCATGAGATAGAGAAAGAGCACATGAATAAAATCCGAAGGAACACAAAAAGAGCAGAAAACAGAGAAATGGGGTTTTTGGTTTTGACACGAACATGCCGAGAAAAACGAATTGAATCTCGTGCGGCTTGATTGATTGGTTCAATGTCCCGCATTTTCATGGAAAAAATGGAGAGAGAAGGGCTTCCTTTGTCTTCTCGACAAATTTAATACTCGAGAAACGATTCATATGAATCGAGAGAGAGAAGTATACAAAGTGTGGGTTCTGAGAAATCCAAAAACACTATTCAATGTTTCATGCCTTCTACAACTTTCAAATGATTCAAAAGGCGTTGATGGGATAATATCCTTATTTTCTTTGTTGTTAGAAATTCAGCTGTGCTTAAAAATAGTTCTTGAAGAATAAAATAATTCATTCGAGGAGACTTTTATCAATACACAATACAGAGAAACGGTAAAACTTTGAAGATTTTTTTCATAGTCATTTTGATGAGGGAGTGTACATTTCTGTGTGACGGTGTACAGTGAGCGGTGTTTTCAACATCATCACTTTCCTTTGGCTACCGTAATCCTTGCATACTTCGTCGGTCAGTAGTCAAAGGTTTCATAGCTCATAGCGATGAGACACTTCCAATAATTGGTCCAGAAGTTCAACTCCTTACTTGATCAGAATTTCAATACAAATATTTTCCATCCTTGCTGAATCAATCTGATTTTTTGAAATGGTTTTTTTGTAACTTCAATGAAATAGCGAAAAATTTAAAAACAACTAAATGAACATGACGGTTTTCAAGATTTTGCGAGAATTTTCCTAATTGGATAGAAGGAACGGCCTGAATTCAAAATCGTTTGATTCAAATGAAAAATGCCCGTTTTTTTTCAGTGAAGAATTCTTCTGCAATTCCGAAATTGTACAGAAGTTTGTTGAAACACAGCTTTGCTCAAAAACTTGCTCAATTCTGGTCAAATTGATTTATTTCTGTTTGAACGAAAATATTTAATTTTTTAATTGAAATTTTTGTAAAAAATGGGCGGAAAAAAAGAGGGCCCCTCTAATAAAAGTGTCTTCCACAGGCACCTTGGAAAAATAGAAGAATCGGCTCTTCTAATACTAATTTGACGGTATATTGCTTTTCTGAATAAACTGGCATTTTTCCCAGAGAACGCGTTTTTTAGACGGAAAAATTACAAAAATCACCCCCCCCCCCCCCCATTAGTTTTCATTTCAACCCAAACATTTTCTGCACATTCTACTTCAAGACAGTTTCATGGCGTTTGTAATCATCTGCATTTACTACCATGATTTTTAACAACTTCTAGAAACATAAAAAATTTAGGAACTACGGAAAATAATTTTCAGAAATAATTTGCAGTTCGACCTAAATTCCTCATGTTTTTGTTTTGATAATGGATTGATAGCAGGAGGAACGAAGAGTGTGACATTGCCATGGATTCTCCAAGAAGATCGGGATTCTAGAATGTTCTGAATTTTCCAGAAAATGATCTCAAGGTTCGGTTTCAACCTTACAAGAACAATAGTCTGTCCTCCAACTGCTATTCCTCTAGCAGAAAACAGAAAGACCAGCGAACCAACTTCCCGACAACTTCTGAACATGACATCACACTTTTATAGAAATCTATTCTCTGATCACTTGATCTTCCTCATATAGTTCGAACTTTTCTTTCTCTATCTCTATCTAATTTTTTTGGTCTTTCCTTGACCCCGCCGGTATAAAAAGCGACTGTTGACAGACACTTCAATAGTGAGAATATTGAAAAATGAAATCTGTTTTTCTTATTGTTGCTTCGGTATTCGCTGTCACCGCTAATGGACCGCTTCTTGGTGGATTATCTGATAGGAATGCTGCAGAGTATACTGTAAGTTGTGGTATAGGAGTTTAAAAATCCAGTAAGAGTAAATACAGGGTGCTGCATGGAAATCGGTTCCAGAAATCAACGGACAAAACAATGGAGGAGATTATTTGGTTCCAATTAAGGTTAGTTTCATGAAGAAGAGTTCACACTAAATCCATTTCTTCAGGTCCTGAAAGCTCAAGTCCAAGTCGTTGCCGGAACCAACACCATTCTTGAGGTCTTAGTTGGAGAATCCACATGTTCCAAGAAAGGACAAATTCAAGCCAAACAGATCAACGCAGCCAACTGCCCACTAAAAGCTAATGGACAACGTGCCCTTTACAAGATCACCATCTGGGAGAAGATCTGGGAGAACTTCATTCAAATCACAGCTGAAAAGGTCAGAGATGTCAAGCCATCAGAGCAGTTTTAATATGGAACAGGAATGATTATATTGGCCCAATTGATCTGTTTGTTTGTAATAAATATGTTTGTTCATTGATTCAAAAGTTCATAACAGATTCGGAGATTCGGCAATCTCATTGATTTTGTACATCTCTCTGTGAAATGTCAATTATCAGCCAGTGTGAGTTTTTGAGGGTTAAGTGACAAGTTGAGAACACATTCTGGTGGTTTTGATCTTTTCATCTACCGTAAGTACTGCAATATAGCGACATGAAGTTTTATTTCTCGGAAGCGTACTTTGAGAGAAGCCACGGTGACGAAAATTTGTTCACTCGCTCCATTATCAGTGAATAAAAATAGGCAAGAGATGCTAACTTTTCAGATTCATCTGTTTCTCTGTGATTCAAGCTAAAAAATTGACAGAATTTGTGCACTTGAGCGTCAACACAATTTCTGGGTTGTTGCCGCGAAAATGCATAATATCGGCCAGTTGTTTGGTCGGTCCGCTATATATCCCGACCGAATGGAAGCCGTTAACACTATGGTAACATTTGAGCTCCTACTTTCACAGAATTTGTCTGAAGCATGAAGCAGCAAAGATTCTTTCAAAGTTTAGCCATTATGTCTCATTATCGTACCTCAAATTTTGACCCGAAAAACCTATTCCTCTTCAATTTGACCTATCTGACGTGTTTTCACTCTTATTTGCTATTCAAAAAACGACTATCCACATATCCTCCATTCAATCTCCTAAAAATGAGTTCCTACAAACCTGTCCGTAACAACAATAGTAAAAGTACAATGAAAACTATCAAAGATGATATGTAAGTCTTCCCTCAAAGCAACTGAACTTTCTTAAAACTAATTCCAGCCTCCCCTCTCAAATTGTCAGCGATTACGTTAAAGAGAGCGATGGATACCAAAAATATCGAGTATGGACTCTTAAGATATAGAAGAAGAACGTCTAAATTCAAATTTTAGATCCAGTTCAGAGAGCCATACAAGCATTTTCTGGGGTGCGTTGGGCTGGACGAGAGAGACTGGAATTTGAGCCGTCCTCGTGCGGATCTTCGATGCAACGCCTTGTTCCAGCAGCTCACTTCAATGTATTCAATTGTAAGGGATACAGTAGTCGCTAAAAAAGAAAGACCTACAAATTTCAGACAAGTAAACCGGACTTCTTCAATGAAAAGAAGGAAAAAGACACCGAAACCAAAGAAGGCGTCGACTATTTTGGTGATTTCGATCGCGAGATTCGTCCTCATTTTGAAATTGCAATTGCTACTGAAAATCAGTATTACGATGAAATGAAAACGAAGATGCAAGTGATTCATGATTTTTATACGAATGATTTTGAGGCGAAAAAGGCGGAATTTGCCTCGCTGGGGCCGGAATTGGAGGCACTTCAGAAGAGTCGTCCGACAGATCCGGAACAAATTCAGCAAATGGATAAAGTTATGAATCGATTCACAGAGTTACAGAGATTGGTTAGAATAAAGATTTCAAAGTTTAAAAAATCAAAAATCCTATTCCAGCTGAAAAGTATGATCCAACCGGGTCTAACTGCAATCCAATCTCAACATCTGAAAGCGATGAGAGAATGTATGGAGGCGTATCAGAAGTTGAATGATAACTGGAGCAATTGTTTTGTCTCGTTTAGCAAGTTTAAACCAAAGCTCACGGTGAAGAGAAGAATCAAGGATGAGGAAAAGGGGAAGGATAAGGCTGACAAGTTGGGAGAAGATGATCGGGATATTTGAAAAGAACTGATTTCATGTTTTTGATTCAATGAATGTATCATGTTTTAACAGTTTTCCAAGATTCATGATTGTCTGTTTTCATGTGAACATTCACGTACCGTAAATCCTGTGATAGACATCTGTAATACATAATTGTCCCACTAATTAAAGAAAAAATTTCGAGTTTCAGAATGTTCTCTAATAGAAAAAACATGTTTTGTTTTTGATAGAACATGCTGAGAGTCGAAAAATTAGATATTGGATTTTTTCGGATGTCAGAATGGGTTCTACCAGAAAGAACATATTTGAAAACCCCAAAATCCTTGATTGATTGAACGTTCTCATGATTTGTGTTGCAATATAATCGAAGGATATCTGCAACCACATCCTAAGGTATACATATTGAAACAGCCAGAATTATATGAACCTGAAAAAAAGTTTAGAGATCGAAATCGTTGAAAAATAAAACAATTAAATGACAGCTTCTATTTCACTTTAACCTCATTTTTTTCAAACGAGTGTTTGCTGTTCCATGCACAGTTTTAATTGGATAATTTTTGATAGCTTTAGTTACATTTACGCATCACTGTTTTCAACGCTTTAAAAATAATTTTCCGGTGAGAGAAGAGTTTCAGTTTGTGTCATCATTATGGTTTACGCCTTTCCTAGATATTCGTGGGGTAGAAAACCTTCCCGCCTGATCCCGTTTCTGATAATAGTGGAGCCTCTCGAAGTTTTGATTTTCTGGTTCAAATTGCAAGATTGTTTGATAACTATCTCACGATTACAAGATAAAAATACAGAGTTTTTTCAACAAACAAGTCAATAAAAATCCGCAGTTACTATCTAAAACCATCTTGTAATTTTGAAATTATTTTACTGTTTCAATAAAGTATCAAGTTGTGCACACTAAAAGCATTTTCAATTATCCATGAACTATTATGTACATCAAAGTCCCATCAATTCTTGCAAATCGTGCGCATCCATTCCCATTATCAATGAAGATCCACCATCAACCACAATCGGTTGTCCGATGATATACGAAGACATGTTGCGATCAGCAAGGAATGCGATGACTTGAGCGATTTGGTCTGGTTGGGCGACAGCTCCATATGGGATGCATTCCTTACGGGATGACATGAAGTCCATCATCTGGAACATGAACTAGCTAATTTAGTTTGAAAATATGTTAAACCTTTTTCCAAGTCTCCTCCGGGAGTCCCATAGATGCTCCAAATCCAGTGTTGACGAATCCAGGGCTAACGGAGTTAACACGAATTCCGTGACGGATGAGCTCGACTGCTGAACTTCTGGTGAATTGATTCAGTGCGGCTTTTGGCATCGAGTCATAGAGGAATTGGGGATTCTGAAAACGAAATTCTTCAGGAAATCAAAGAAAAAACAATTGAAATTGCCGTTTCACATAGTTTATTTCTACCAAACTAGAATCTGCATATGATTTCCATCAGACATCTAGCAACTTATACTGTGTTAACTGGAGATTTTCAAATCTACAAATGAAAAGGTAGCTTGGATTTTGTATTTGACAGTTTTTTTGGTAAAAAATCATTCAAACGAGATAAACTTCTGGATTTCTGAAAATTTTAGGACTAGATGGGTTCAGTCTCATCCAACAAACCCTACTTTGTTATATCATACACCAAAAGATTGCTGATTTCAAAAAAACATATGAGCAATACCAAATTTTCAGCCAGTTTTATTGTAAAACCTTTCCAGAAGGGGACCCGCACTGTCACACAAAAATGTGTGCACCGAGCTAGTGGCCTAGAATCCCACTTTAAGAGATAGTGGCCTAGAAATCAAAAATTCGGAGCTAGTTGCCTAGAATCCTTTTGTCCAGATATAGTGGCCAAGGAAATCAATTATTCAAATTTCTAGGACGCGATCTCCTTATTTCTTAATCAAAACTATCTCCTAATCAAACATATAAGACGGTTGAAATTTGAAGAATTTTTTTCGCATTTAGAGAAACAGCTCGAGTTGATAATTTTCTGTACCATGTAGTATTTATTTTATTTTCAGCAGATTTCTGAATTTTCTGTACAAAAATTATGAATATTCCAGAAATTAGTCAAAGTTATAGAAAATGTTTATTTTATGGATCTGAAAATGGTCTTGAGCAAAAAATAGGTTGACAAATTAAAATTCGTTTTTTCAATTCCGAGTTCCTTGCTGAGGCAGTGTTGACAGTGTCGTAGTAGTTTGCTCAAATCCAGGTGACAATCAATCTTCCTGCATTTGAACTTCTTGTTGCTCTGTGCCTTCTTTTCTTCTACGGGTACAGAATCGGTTTCCCTGCCGATTTTGTACTTTTTCAAGGGAAAAAGAAGTCACGCAAAAAAAATAATTTTTTAAATTGTGCCACGAGGTACAAAATCGGTAGGCAAACTGATTCTGTACCTAGTGAAACAATTTGATTTTTTTTGATTTCACGTGTCTTATGTGGATTTTGAAACATTCCTCATGAAATCCGATTTTGAACCGACTTTTCCATCGACATCAACTTTCTACAAGACGCTTATCCGGGTGAGAATGAATTCCGGTATTCTTGAAACTGATATTATTCGGGTATTCTTGAAAAAAAAACATTTCAGTTATCAAAATTTCTTGATTTTGATGGTTTTGTTGTTTTGACAGTTTAATTATATCAGTTTCAAGAATACCCGAATAATATCAGTTTCAAGAATACCGGAATTCATTCTCACCCGGATAAGCGTCTTGTCGAAAGTTGATGTCGATGGAAAAGTCGGCTCAAAATCGGATTTCATGAGGAATGTTTCAAAATCCACATAAGACACGTGAAATCAAAAAAAATCAAATTGTTTCACTAGGTACAGAATCAGTTTGCCTACCGATTTTGTACCTCGTGGCACAATTTAAAAAATTATTTTTTTTGCGTGACTTCTTTTTCCCTTGAAAAAGTACAAAATCGGCAGGGAAACCGATTCTGTACCCGTAGAAGAAAAGAAAGCACAGAGCAACAAGAAGTTCAAATGCAGGAAGATTGATTGTCACCTGGATTTGAGCAAACTACTACGACACTGTCAACACTGCCTCAGCAAGGAACTCGGAATTGAAAAAACGAATTTTAATTTGTCAACCTATTTTTTGCTCAAGACCATTTTCAGATCCATAAAATAAACATTTTCTATAACTTTGACTAATTTCTGGAATATTCATAATTTTTGTACAGAAAATTTCTGAATTCTAAAAAGGCAAGACGATACTGGACCAAACCTGTCGAAAAGACAAACTTTTCCAATAACTGTTGTTCTTTCTGTTAACTCTGTACTTTTTGTACATAAAATTTGAGAAATCCCCGTTTTCAGAAATGAGAAAAAAATTCTTCAAATTTCAACCGTCTTATATGTAAATGGATACAGGGTTTTTAGGATGGACAGATTATCAGTTGACAATTGATATATCTTTGACAGGAACCGAGATAACATGGTTCAAAGTTAAAAGTCAGGGGGCCATTACAGGTTTCACGGTATATATGTGGGTCATAAAAGTGCCTACTTACCCCATGATGATCAGCTCCAATTGCCGAAACACTGACAACTTCTCCCTTGGTCTTCATCAGATGCGGAATCGCCTTCTTCGTCATCATCACAACACTTCTTAAATGCAACTGAATATTCTTATCAAACACATCGATTCCTTGCATCACTCCGGTTTTTCCTTCTGAATCAAAAAATGCTCCTCCAGCAGAATTCACAAGAATATCCAATTGTCCAAACTTGGCGATGGTTCCTTCGATTAGCTTATCTTGTTCCGATTCATTATTCAAATCAGCTGGAACCACCAGAATATCATTTTCCGATGATCCATTCTTCAGAATCTCTTGCTTCACAGCTTCAAGACGTTCCGTGTTTCGTCCTGTGATGGTCACTTTGCATCCTTGACGAGCCAATAGGATAGCAGTCGCTTTTCCAATTCCACTGGATGATCCTGAAAAATTGGATTTAAAAATTATAAAAAGTTTGAAACATCAGTAAACTTTACCTGTAACCAAAGCAACTTTTCCTGAGAATCGAGCCATTGTAGAAGTTGTCCAACATTGAAAAATTTTCCGATATTAATACCATGTCTAGTTTTGTGGTTTATGATAAAGTGTGACTTCCCGCGGTCAAAACATTGAAAAGTGTGTATAGACCAATAGAATCTGTGTGTTTTGTAGCCAGTAGGAACCATGTTTTGTAGGTAGGAAAATATTTTGAAGGTTTTAAAGAGAAAAAAAATACTGAAAACGTATTTAAACCGTATAACCTGTATTAGAAGGGCATCCCCTTCTATTGTTCCAATATTCCAATAACCGTCCGGTCTTTATTTTTTCTGTTTCTCAAACATTTCTTTCCGGAATATTTTATCGGCAAATTCATTTTCATCCAAAGTTTCAGGAATTTCAAAAGGGAAGAAGAAAAATGAAAGTTCCGGACAGCAAAAAGTTGATATTGATGAAACACTTTTAGTTGGATGAAACTTTTTTGGCGTCCAATATTGGCTATTTTAATCTGAAACTAGGTAAATTTAGTAAAATTTGAGTCTTTTCGCAAGTAGCATCTGCAGTTTCTAATCTGGTAGAAATATACAATTCGTAACGGCACATTTTGTTTTCACCACACCCTTCATTTCCTGAAAAATCCTGTTCCAGAATCCCCAATTTCTCTACGATTCGATGCCAAAAGAATCAATTTGCCAGAAATGCAGCCGTCAAGCTCATCCGTCACGGAATTCGAGTTAATTTTATCTGCCCTGGATTTGTCAATACTGGATTCGGAGCATCTAGTCCCGGAGGCTATTTGGGATAAGGGAAGCATTAATCCTGAGTTTTTATATCAAACTAGACAATAAAAATTCCCATTACAACACATCGAACTATCAATAACAGTCTGGAAGATTGCAAATTTTATTTCTGATTCAATGAAGTATCAAGTTGTGCACACTAAAAACGGTGCCAATGAACTGTTAGCTCTATGTATAGAATCAAAGTCTCATTAAGTCTTGCATATCATGCGCTTCCATTCCCATTATCAAAGAAGATCCACCATCAACCACAATCGATTGTCCGATGATATAAGATGACATGTTGCGATCAGCAAGGAATGCGATGACTTGAGCGATTTGGTTTGGTTGGGCGACAGCTCCATATGGGATGCATTCCTTACGGGATGCCATGAAATCCATCATCTGAAAAAGAAAATATTCATTGTCTCTCGTTTTCTGGTTTTATATGTTTTACCTTATTCCAAATGCCCTCCGGGATTCCCATAGATGCTCCAAATCCAGTATTGACGAATCCAGGGCTGACAGAATTGACTCGAATTCCGTGACGAATGAGCTCGATGGCTGCGCTTCTGGTGAATTGATTCAGTGCCGCTTTTGGCATTGAGCCATACATGTACTGGGGATTCTGAAACACAATTCTTCAAGGAATGAATGTGACGATGAAGGTGATATGTGCCGTTTAGCATAGTTTATTTCAACCAGTTCTACCAGTGCAATCAAAACTGCAGATGTTTCTTGAAATCTTTGTTTCACGTTATATATGGGTCTACAAGTGCATACTTACCCCATGATGATCAGCTCCAATTGCCGAAACACTAACAACCTCTCCCTTGGTTTTCATCAGATGAGGAATCGCCTTCTTCGTCATCATCACAACAGTTCTCAAATCCAACTGCATGTGATTATCAAACACATCGATTCCTTGCATCACACCGGTTTTCCCTTCTTTATCCATAATTGCTCCACCAGCAGAATTCACAAGAATATCCAATTGTCCAAACTTGGCGATGGTTCCTTCGATTAGCTTATCTTGTTCCGATTCATTATTCAAATCAGCTGGAACCACTAGAGTATCATTCTCCGATGATCCATTCTTTAGAATCTCCTGCTTCACAGCTTCTAGACGTTCCGTGTTTCATCCTGTGATGGTCACTTTGCATCCTTGACGAGCCAATAGAATAGCTGTCGCTTTTCCAATTCCACTGGACGATCCTGGAACGGTTTTCATCGAATTCGTAGACAAATCAGTTTCAAGTAGCACTAAACCTTACTTGTAACCAGAGCAACTTTTCCTGAGAATCGAGCCATTGTAAAAGTTATCCATCATTGAAACATTTGGATTTTTATACTTTTTCTTGCTTTGTGATTTATGATAAAGTGTGATTTCCCGTGGCCAAAACATTGAAAAGTGTGTACAAACAAACCAATCGAATCTTTGTGCTTTGTGGCCGATATGAAGTGTGTTTTGTTGGTTGGAGAAGGTTCAAAAAGTTTCAAAGTTGATGAATAAAACTGAAGACGTTTCTAAACCGTATAACCTGTTTTAGAAGATATTAGAAATTTGTAAAGAGTAAATGGAATGATATAAGAGTTTGAAAAGGAGCGATGCTTTGGAAAAAACTGGAAATTTATGTATTTTTCAAAATAGAAATGAACAATTGGAATTTTTTGGTATTTTTTCGCTGCAAATCTTCTAGTTTTCATAAAATTTGTATTTGTCCAAACGATGGTTACAATGTTCTTCTAATGAAAACAATTACAACTACAATGTTTTTGAAACCGGAATTTTAAATGTGAGATGAAAAAATACATTTCTATGTCACGACCTAATTTTTTTGGATTTTCTAGAATAAAACCAAATTTTTCTAGGTCACGGCATACTTCTAAAACTTTCTAGGTCACGAACTAATTTTTCTGGGTCATGACCTAATTTTTCAGGGTCCTGACCTAATTTTTATAGGCCATGACCCAATTTATTGGATTTGTTAGGCCACGACCTAATTTTTCTAGGTCATGACCTAATTTTTCTACATAGGCCATGGCCTAATTTTTTGGATTTTTTATGCCACGATCTAATTTTTTAGATTTTTCTAGTTCATGACCTAATTTTTCAATATTTTCGGAAACTTTATTTGAATATTTTTGAATTTAACAAAAGTTTTCCGGATTTTTGTTTTTTTTACAATTTAGATTTCTCATAGTCAGAATTTTTGGATTTTTTGAGTTTTCAGCATTTTTTCAAAGTTCGACAGCTTAAAATTTCCCATAACCTTTAGAAAGTTTCTAAAGTTTTCACGACTATTTCTTCGGGAATTTCAAAAATTATGGAAGTTTGAGAATTTCCAGTTTCCGAAATTTTCGAAACTTCAGGAGTTTCGGGATTTTTTTGGAATTTAGGACATTTGGCTGTCTTGATCTTGCTTTTTTTTCCTCTTTAATTGTAATTTTAACACCAATATTTCTTTTCTCTGAATTTGTTCTCCGACATTTTGAAAATGTTTCTTTGTATTTGACATTTTTTCTCTCAGAAATAAAAAACTTTTCCTCTTCTAACGAATTGGCGCTGTCGAGTGTTCTTTTTGGTGTACACAAAGCGGCTTCCTTGTATGTGTCACCTTGCTTGGTCCCTGTCTGCGTCGTCACCGCAGCACACTATTTTTTTTTTGTAAAAGTTTGAAAGAATTTTTTTCGACTAGCCGTCATTCTGCCTTCCATGACACCCAACTGATTTGCGGAGTCTTTATTCATATTTTTTTAAAACTTTTCTATATCTTCTAACCATTATTCGGGGTTTTCAAGAATCCTTTTCTGAATGGATTCTAAAAACTCCTCTTTGATTTTTCTGATTATTCAATTTTTTATGAAGTAAGTTCTCCTGATATTTTAAAACTTTAAAATTAAAAAAAATTCTGGATTTCAGAATCTTAGAAATTTGAAAAAGAAAGGAAATTTAGAAATTTGGAAATCATGAAGTTCAGAAACTTGAAAATTTAGTAAATCGTAAAGTGGGATAGTCGAATATTTAAAAATTTGGAAGTTTGGAGAACCGAGAATTCGAAATTTCAGAAATTTAGAAGCTGAACTATTCCGAATTTAGGGATTCATGAACCCAAATTTTTGAACTTAAAGCTCGTGAATTTTGCAAAATGTTCAATTCTGAAATTTAAATTGTTTTTTTTCTGAAATTTTCAAGAATTTTTTCTGGAATGTTCTGTAATTTCGTAGAATTTTCTGTCTCCTTGAATTTTAAGGATAATTCTAGATGGTATGTGTAATGTTCTGGAAAGTTCTGGAAAGTTCTAGAATGTTTCTGGAATTTCCTAGAATGTGTCGGAAACCCGGAAATGCTCCAATCAATTTTTTCTTAGAATATATTCTGGTTTTCAGTGAGGGAAATTTGCACAGCGAGTGGACCGTCAAAACACGGTGATCATTCTTGATCCAGGAAAATTTTGGAAACTCTTGCATGATTTCAGCTTGACGATCTGCGATGTTCGTCTAGCGAAGGATACTTTGGTGGTCCAATATCGCCAAAAAGAGGAGACTCTTTCCCGTCTGAAAACAGGAGCCATCCACTTGGCCGCCTACACGACGGCCTTTGCTCGACTTCGACTCTACAAATTCATGGAGTTGGTTGGTTCTGAAGACATTCGTTATACTGGTAATGTTCATTTTCCCCATTTTTCTAAGTTTCCTTCTTTTTTTCAGACACGGATTCCATCATTTTCACAACTCCAGAAGGTGGTTTGAATCCACTGGAAGCCAAACGGGGTCCATACCTCGGTAAACTGACAAATGAACTGGCTGGAAAAATGACCGAATTCGTCACGCTCGGACCAAAAACATATGCGTATAAGGAGACGTTGGCCAATGGAGAGGAGAAGGTTGTTGTCAAAGCCAAGGGAATCACAATCAACTCTGTTGTCGAAAGAAAGCTGAGCTTTGACAGGGTGAAATCAATGGTTGAAGAAGTGATTGGCCACGTTGCTCCTCGGACTGCATTGCTCCTCCCTCAAATGACAATGGTTCGAGACAAAGCCCACAATGTTTACTGCCGAAATATTGTGAAAACTTTCAAATACACAATCAACAAGCGTCGCCTTTTATCCGATGGTACTACGTTGCCTTTTGGTTTCTCAGAATAAATTGATTTATATGACTTGTTCTGTTTCAAATGACGATTCACATTTCCGGAAGGGGTCAGAGGGGGGAAGAAGGCATTCAGAGGGGGGGGGGGGAAGAAGGGGATTAGAAGGGGAAGAAGGGTTTCAGAGGGGATTTCAGAGAGGATTTCAGAGGGATTTGGGTACATGACAACACACTAAAAGAAAAGGTTGACCTATTAGTTGCTGCAACAAGCAGTGACGAGAGGGAAAATGGAATGAAAGGTCGTTTTATTTTATGCTTAGAGTTTCTTCACATAATATAAGAAGGAGCGATTTTCAAAATTTTCAATTTTCATCTCAAATCACTTCGATTTCCCAAATTTCTGTGAAGTTTCAGCAATTTTGCATTTTCTTTGCGGAGCGAAAAAAATGTTCAAATTTACATAAAAAACGATAAAGCCTGTTCGAGTAGTATTTCTTGTACTTGCAATAGAATTGTTTCGATACACAAATATATATTTATTCGATGATAGAAAAGAACACTTGATGTACAGAAATTGAAGGCTTCGAATACTGAGAACTTGGAAATTTTACGTGATTCACAGAAATTGAACGGTTCAATTTCTGGGATTTTTCACAGAACTCGAACGGTTCGAGTTCTGGGATTTTGGAAATTCACGTGATTCACAGAACTCGAACCGTTCAATTTCTGTGATTCTGGAAAAGCATGGGGGGGGGGTAGGGATTCAAGAAGGGTCGTGATAAAGCAAAATGAATATTAGGACACTATCATTGGACTTGTTGTTTTCCATAAAACGGATCCTTCGAGCTTGGAGATAATCATTTTCCATGGGAGCTCTATGTTGGCTGAAAAAACTAATTAAAATTTCTGAATGGTATTGGAAGGGTTGAAGTAAACATTTTTATTCGAAACTTACCTTTGTCACATACAGTACTTTAGGATGAAATTGTTCGAGATGGTGGAAAAATGTTGTTCAAAAGCTATAAAAGATTCCACGTGATGTTTTGAAAATTTGTTGTTTTGAAAAATTGGCAACGCTGATTTTTATTGATTTTCCGTCGACGAAAACTGAGAGAAAATTATAGTACTGATCATGTCAATGGTGTCCTTATTTGTACTGCAGAAAACGAGGCACATTTTCTCAGTTTTCTTCGACGGTAAACCATTAAAAATCAGTGTTGCCAATTTTTCAAAAAAACAAATTTTCAAAACATCACGTGGAATCTTTTATAGCTTTTGAACAACATTTTTCCACCATCTCGAACAATTTCATCCTAAAGTACTGTATGTGACAAAGGTAAGTTTCGAATAAAAATTTTTACTTCGACCCTTCCAATACCATTCAGAAATTTTAATTAGTTTTTTCAGCCAACATAGAGCTCCCATGGAAAATGATTATCTCCAAGCTCGAAGGATCCGTTTTATGGAAAACAACAAGTCCAATGATAGTGTCCTAATATTCATTTTGCTTTATCACGACCCTTCTTGAATCCCTACCCCCCCCCCATGCTTTTCCAGAATCACAGAAATTGAACGGTTCGAGTTCTGTGAATCACGTGAATTTCCAAAATCCCAGAACTCGAACCGTTCGAGTTCTGTGAAAAATCCCAGAAATTGAACCGTTCAATTTCTGTGAATCACGTAACTTTTCGCAAAATTGAAAATCAACAGAAATGTTGTAATTAAAACCATATTTTTCATGATTGCGTTGAAATAAAGTATTTCTGAACAAAAACACATAGATTATGACATTTATCAGTAGTTTTGTATTTTCTGTGACAAATTACAGAAATTTAGACCATTTTTGTTTATTCCTTCGAGAATTAAAAATTTTGAAAATCGCTACTTCTTATATGCTGAGTGGTTAGGTTACTTGTTCCATCGATCACACTTCTCAAGTTCTCCATTCATGAAAGCCAATCCAGAGTACGAATCGTTTCCGCATGATCCGATTGGGATGTCGCTGAATAAAAGTATAGATAACTTGAAGGGCAGATTGGAAATCAGGAGCAAGTTTTTCTTTTTGACAGTCGCAAGGCGGAATTAAGATTTTCTTGGAATGTACAAAAGGGTGACATTCCAGAAGCGTGAATGCTGAAAGTTGGAAAGCCTACCTGATCTTCAAAAGCAAGTTTCCATCGCTATCAGTGATTTTCGGTCGTTCTCCAGACGCTCCAAAAATGCATAGAAGAAGCACAAGGGTTCCTGTAGCCCTCATTCTCTGAATAATAGACATTCAAAACTATAAATTTCCCAAGTATAAAATGTGTAAAAAAGGACGAGAAAAAAGTGGGTAGAGTCTGACCCCGCGACGAGATTATCTGAGGGAGAAGATACGCAGAATTGTCAGGGGGAGCAATATCTGAATCTTTTTGTTTTGAAAAAATGGCAACTTGAAACTTTCAGGAAACGGTGTTTTATTTTTGTATGAAAATAAAAAGTAACAAAATAAGAACACATTTATTATTGAAGTTCCATAAAGCCAGAGAGATTCAGAAAGAAAAGCTTCATGATTAAAATTGATTTTATTGTTAGTAGAAAAAAAAAAGAAGCAAGAAATCAGAAGCATCATAAGAAAAAGAATTGAAGACACGTGTTAAACAGGCGGTACACCATTAGTAGCTGAAATCATGGAAGGTATGTCGACGATCTGGTCGATTTCGTGTTGGTCTTGGGCATCGTTCGACGAGTTCCATCGACGCTCCGGTTTCATCTAGAAAACGAGACAGATCGTATGGCAAGCTACCCAAACTAATCTGTAAACGTCTTGGGGTTAAAATTAGAGCTGTCTCAATAGCAGGGCCGGACCGACCGGACCGACCTGCGAACTCCCTAAAGTTTGGTGGAACCTAAAGTTCGTAAAGTTTTGATACATCAGTGGGTGTTACTGAAAATCGTAACGATGGTCAATGAAAACAAAAAAAAGATCTTGATGACTAATTTTTTTTTTTGGGAGTCGAACAGTTACGAAGTTTTCGAAAAATTCAAAAATTTTAGCACACACAACATCTTAACCAGCTTCAGTGAAAATGATTTTTGTCTCATGTTATACTAATAAACTGAAACTGCAATTTTTGGAATCAACATTCTTGATGTGGTAATTTGAAATTGGACCTAAAAACTGTTGCGAAAATTATCGAATTGAGTCTGCACATATGTCAATAGCTCTATCAAACGTTCAGCCAAAGAAATAGACATACTGAATCCGTTAAACTTTTGCGACGCGTACAGCAGAAACATCCGACTTGACCGAACACTCGACGATACTCCTCGTTATACTTGGTCTGAAAAACAAAGAGTTAATTTTGCAAGGATTTTTTTTCAGTTTCTGATATTTCATAAAATGCGAATGTTTTCAACGTTTTTTCAATAAATAGCTTGTTACTTTTATACCAGTTTTCTCATTAAATAGATTATTTTGGACATTAAAAAATATAATCGATTTTGTTCGATAAACTTGAAAATGTTTAGCACCTAAACAAGAATAGAGCTTAAATTTTGGAGTTGACAAACATTTTGGCATAATATCGTCCAAATGAGATGTACCGCTAAAATCAACTTCCGAATTCCGAGTCATGACATTTTCAAATTCTCTCATTGACATCTTCAAAAATTCATTTCAATAGCGGCAAATTAGTACTGAAATCACTTTCAGAGCCTATGACTTTTTTGTAAGTGTTCGGGGGCAAAAAATAAAAGATGTACTGTAATCAGCATGTTCGAAAATACAAATGACTAATGTTTGATATTATCAGTAAAAGTTCTCTGCAAACACTTCCCTTGTTAGATATTCGAAACGGGAAATTTTCAAGTAAATAAAAATATGTGAAATTAATACTCTTTTTTCGTTTACTGTACCTCCAACAAAAACAATGGTAAACATTTTTGAAACGATTTTTCTGAAATCTTTTACTCACATTATACAGCCCATAGATAATCGGATTGAGACATGAATTGCTCATTGCCAACCAATGCGAGAAGAAGAACACCAAATTGATATACTTCCATCCATTGATCTCCGGTCTCAATTCATTCAATAAAAGATATGTCTCCAGTGGGAACCAGCAGAATGTGAAACAAGCGACGACAATGATGAGTGTACGCATGAGCTGCGATAATTGATGATTTTGTAGACCCATTGAAACCACTGATATCTACATTTGGGATTCGATAAAGGGGATTAGTTGGTTATGATGAAGAAAGACACGCGAAAGAAAGCACAAACAGTGAGAGAAAGGAATATTGTGAGAGATAGAGAGACATAAACATAGAAATTCTGAATTTGGTATAGATTTTATGAAAAGATCACACATGAAAGTATCGATGAGAAATCCCATGCTACATAAAACACTCGAAAACAGACTCACTTTCTGATTGTTCAGTTTTGTTTCGTCCATTTCAACTCGCGACTTGCTCATGCTCCAGATTTTCAACGCAATCATTGCGTAGGCGGTGTCCAGGATGAGCATTGGAATGAAATATTGAATGACGACCAGATAGATGTTGTACATTTTCCACCAGTTCTCGTCAGCGTAGATTGGGAGACACTGGAAATCGGGATCAAGACTATTTGCAAAAGCTAGCGATGGGACGGATCAAATCTTCTTATAACATACTTAACGGAAACAGAAAATTCTTTGAAGGTGAGGATTTCTATGGGTAGTCAAACTTTTGGGCTCAATACTAAGCGCGATACTACAGGCTGAGTTACGCGGTCGCAGCCGAAATGCTTTAACGGAAAGTCAAGCTTCACTTTGAGCTCAATTATCTCGTTTTTTTATGAGAGATATCAAAAATGTGTCAACTGATAAAGTGTTAATCATAACATCACCAACATTTTTATAGTTTGCAAAATTGTTATGTCATTCACAAAAGTTAAGCTAATCGAGCTCAAATTTTAAGAATAAGGATGATTTTTTCGACAAATATTGACTGGTAAAATTTTGTGCGGCTTACTAAATTTGATTCTGAAACAGAAAAAAATATATAAATTTGTTGAAGAAACTACAGCCCGATTCAATAGTGAAATATGCGAGCCAATTGCTGTACATACACCGTGCCGCAAAAATGCATACTCTAGGCAAAAACCCCACTGTCTTTAAAAACACGGAAAAATCTCACATTCTTAAAGACTTTACGGTTTTACAGTTTCAAAAAGTTCATAAAAAATGTGCTTGGAATTCGTTTGTAATAAACGAAAGACATAGTTTTCTACCAAATTTAAAGTCAAATTTCCCCGTTTCAACACTATTATGAATTCTCGAATAGTCCTGGAATATCTAATATTTTTTTCAAACGATGTTTTCACCAACCTGCACAATCTTCACACCATTTTCATCGGTCATCTCGTAGGTTTTGTGGAACAATCCGTGTGGTAGCGAAACGACAACCGACAGCACCCAGATCAGCAGAATGCAGATTTTCGCGGATTTCGGGCTCATTTGAGAGCATTTCGAGAAGAAAACGGTTCGGAATTCATGAACTGCAGAGACGACGAGAGTGAAGACGGAGACAGTGAGAGCAACGGTTTCAGCGTATGGAACGATTCGGCACAGGGGTTTGGGGAGGAACCATTCCTGAAAGTGGGGTCAAATTTTGAGCTTGAATTAGAAATATAAAACTATTTCTGAAATTTCACTGTTTTAAAAAGTTCTCAAAACCGCTGAGAAACTTTCGCGGTGTTGTGATCAAGAAATCATAAAAAAATTTACTCGAAATTCTGTTCAAGTTGAAATTTAGGGCAAAATATTGGAGGTTTTCCATTGAACATTGGATTTCTGTGCATTTCTGGGCGCAGCGATGGTTTCAAAATAAAAAAATTGCAGTTTCAAAGCTTTGTAATATTTTTTCAAATCTGTTGAATATTGTTCATTTCCATTGATATGTCAGTTGTGCACCTTTTCAAAAAGTTATTTAAAAAGCCGTGAAGAACTTCAAAAACGCCGCGAAAAGTGCTCAAAGTCAGTGAGACCTTACTTTCTCGGTGTTCGCTAATCCTAGAAAAGCTGGACGGCAAAAATGTTTCGTTTTTTCAGTTTCATATATTTTTCCTCGGTAATAAATTTAGTTTGGTCCTGCGTTGGGACTATTTTGGATTATGATTTCCCACATTGTGAAAAATTTTCCAAAGAGTTTTTTGGATGTAATTCATGGTTTGTTTGTTTCAAGACATTTCAAGCACAAATTTTGAATACTCGAATCGAAAAAATTCGATCCGAGTATTCGACTCCGAAAATTAATGTTTCACAGACTACACTTTTTTTTACTGTTCACCAAAATCTTATTTACTTAATATTTACCTAATGAAATTGGCATTAATGGATAACGAGTGTTAAAATATTGATAAAAACGTATTAACATTTTGAATTTGAATGAAGCTCCCTGCCCAAACCCCAAGTTCCATTTTCAAACTTTTCTTGTCTTATTTGCCAAAAAAGATGGTTGATTTTATTTATATTTCACGCTTATCCCTCTTTCTCTCTCACTATTTTTATATGAACATCAAAAACAAGCTCGTGTCGAAAAAGTTGTTTTCTTTTCAACCAGCTGTTCACACCCTCTAAAAAGATTAATCGCTTCGAATGTTTTTAGTTTTTTTCCCCGAATTCTGAAATTTCTGCTTCTTATGGTACCATGTTGCAAAATGTAGTCCCTTTTCTTGTTTTCCTCCATTTTCTTTTAAAAGTCATAATTCATAAAAGTATCTTTTCTAAACCGGAACACACACGAATCATATTTCATAAGTTGATACTCCAGAGAGAAAAGAAAAAGAAGACTCACTTGGAAAAGGGCCGCCTGAAATTTGAATGGGATAGCGAAGATTCCAACGAAAAGATCAGCAAATCCGAGGTTCAGAATGAAGAAGGTGGTGATGGATCGGACTCTGAAAAAATTAGAAAGTTGATTAATTGAATAATTCAATTTATGGACCTTCTGGTAAATCGGAATTCTCGATATGAATTATTTGCCGTTTCACCCGGGTTTCAATTTATGAATGTTGATTGAAATATTGTTAATGCTGTTTTCTTCAACAGATAATGAAAATACTGTACCTTCTAGTCCGATCGGCTCGGTCGGCCGATCTTTAGATTTTAAATTAGACCAAATGGGCGCCTAAATCATGTATCCAACATTTTTCCCATTTATAAAATATCAATGTTTCAAAATATTGGTCTAAACTCAACTAATAAAGATTTGTTTCGTTAAAACAATTTCTAGGTGATTTAATAATAGCTTTAATACAAGACCTACAGTACCTTAACTCTCCACCGAAGTACCAACCGAACCGACAGTACCAAACAAAGGTTTATTAGTTAATCAGTTCCATTTCTGCACGTAAATCGCCCACTACCAAAAGCCCCCACTCAACTTTTCCTAACTCTTCAAAAAACCCCCCCCCCCCCCAAATAAATTATTCTGTTTTGATGATTCATTCCCGAAACATTCCTTTTCTTTTTACTTGAAACAGAATACGGCTAACTACCGTGAGAAACTGTGTCACTAGTCAGTAATTTCTGTGTCCCTTTTTGCTTCCTGGTTTAAAAATAACAGGGATGAAAACAAAACTGGTGATTTTTAGGTTATCTTGAATAAAAAACTTACTTCAAACGAAAACAAGTAATATAAAGGACAAGTAGATTTCCGACGACTGCCATGAAAGCGATGAGGATGTAGAGAAAGCACCATATGGCCTGAAAATTACTTTCTATTAATTTTTTTTCAGTTTCAAAAAGTTCATATAAATTGTAAATACTGTTTTTAGGCGATTGAATGGCAATTCTAATCCTCAAAATATTACCAACCAGCTTTTTTTTTTGAATATGAACGATGTCTTCAGGAAATACCACCAAAGAGGGACATGGAAAATTCCAGAAATTTTGTAAAAAAATTAGCAGTTTCAAGAATTCGAGATTTTCACAAAACGAAATACGAAATTGCTCCTCGGTTGATCAAATATAGTTCTCAAAAACTTCCAAAAAAGGAAACTATTTCCCTGTTTTCCTAGACACATGTTGCTCCTAATGTCTACAAACTTTTAGGTAATTGTTCCCTCCCAAAAGCGGAACATCTCATTTTCTTGTCTCCTAATTGCCCTTTCTTCCTTTTTCTTTTTTTAGTTCCAGATTTTTCGATTTCCTCATTGCCTGACCAAAAGAAAGAGGATCTTTGGACATTAATCCCGGAGAATAGCCAAATTTAGATTGAAATCGTGAGAAATTGAAAAAAAAAAGAAAAAGAGAAGAGATAATTGAAATTGAAAAATTTTAGTACCTAAAATCACATTGAGTATTTGGAACCAGATTTTTGTGTACCATAAACAAACAACAACAACAAATTACGGTTTCGAAAATGTGATGTATTTAGTTTCTTAAAGATCATGCGTTTTTTTTCCATTGTTTGATGTAAACGGATACTCCCAGAAAGCTGTAGTCATTTTTTTTCTAAATTTTGAACAATAATTTACGGTTTCAAAATTTTGAAAAAATTGCAAAATTCCTCTCACATCAGATGCTCTGATGTTTTTGCTCAGAATAAACAAAAAATAAATCGGAAAATACATCGCTTTATGGCTGATTATCAATCTTTTCAGGAAAAACATGAAATTATTTCATGATTTAATGAAACCGGTAATATATCGAAAATTTTCCAAAAAAAACTTTAGAAACAATAAATGATAGAGCTTGAGACATTTCCCGTTTCAGAAGGTTCCGATTATGTTGATGGGTAAAATAACAAGACTTTGAAGAATAGAAGTAAAGTTCGCACATGACAACGAATTGAAACAAAAAATTTTGCCAGAAACTGTTGTTATCTGTAGTACGCAGAACAGTAGAAAAAAAAATTTCTCAAAACCATTTGGAATATTATGGGCGCCGCGCCAGCGCATCCATAATACTTACCCCCCCCCCCTGAGTTCGAATTCCCGGTAGATTTATGCATGTTTGTGTGGAATTTTTCAGAAGAATCCTTAAAAATGGTAATTCATAATACGTTCTTTTGCATGTGATTTTGCTTGTAAAAGTGTAATGAAGATCAGAAAACTTTTAAATAGATCTCATCATAATGAAATAGTGATCAATTTCGCACAGGAGTAAATATATTTTTTTCTTAGATTTTCAGAATTAGTCCCTGTACAATAGCACACGATTACTGCTACCTGGTTATAAAGCTAAAATTATTCAAGGAAAATAAAACGGTAAACTTTGTATAGAAAGTTGACCCACCATAGAAAACTAAAAAAGAAAAAAACTACCGTATTTCCTCTAATAGAAGCCCACCTCTATTTGAAGCCCACCTCCAATAGAAGCCCACCCCGCGAGGTGCTTCGAAAAATAGAAGCCCACTCTCTAATAGAAGCCCATGGGCTTTTTCTCAATTTTTAAATTTCTCAATTTCTGATCTACAGAGTTTCTGAATAGCGAATTTTGAGATTCTGGAATGTCAGAATTTCATAATTTCGGAAATTTAGAGTTTGAAATTGCAGAATGAAAACTTTAAATTGAAAAAAAAAACATCGAATTTATGAATTCTTAACTTACGAATTGTCAAATTTCAGATTTTTTGAACAACATTTTTTTGAAAATTAATTGTTGAAAAATAGAGGCCCACCCTCTAATTGAAGCCCACCTCTAATAGAGGCCCACCCTGAGAGAGAGGTTGAAAAATACAAGCCCATGGGCTTCTATTAGAGGAAATACGGTACATATGAAACCTTTTGAGATTTAAAATTGAAAAAGAAATAACTGTTTCAAAAACTCATCGATTAACAAGAAGATGTCTTACTTTTCAATTCTGATGAAAATAAGATCACTTAAAGTTTTGAATTTTTTCCCAAACTGTAATGATGTACTGAACAGCAGAGGAATGAAGAAAAAAAATAATTTGGAATGCCAAAAACTAAAAAACATTTGATTTTGTTTGAGATTCGAAAGCAGGGAAAAAATTACAGTTTCAAAAACTCTAGAACTGACAAGAAAATTTTCAGTTTCAATACGTAAGAAACAGAATCTATCAATTCAATAAACTGTGACTTACCAATTCAATTCCCGACAACTCATAGAAACTGGAATCATCTTCTTCTGGTATTTCAGTGGTTGCCAAGAAAGTTGATTGTGTTGTCACAAGTAGAGAATCATCAGTGAAGTTCATGATGATCACACCGAATGGGAGAGGCGGTGTCCTTCTTCTGCAATGACGACGTCTTCAACCGACAAAAAATGGGGCGGGGCTTATCGGAGTTAAAGGGACAGAGAGAGAAACGGAAAAGAGACGGGGAAAAGAAAGAGCAATTAGGAGGGCAAAAAACACTGAAAAAAACAACAGAAACGCTGCGGGAAAGAGAAAGAAAAGAGATGGAGAAGAGTGAGCCTGTTTATAATATTTGTCTCCTAGGAAGAAAAGTAGATCCCTCTCTTCACAGAGACATGGTAATTTGATTAGAACAATGGGGACAAAACGAACGGAGACGGGGAACACTAAAAAGATTCCACTTTTCAAAGAAGTGGGCGGAGCTACAGAGTGAAAAAATGAGAAAAAAAAAACGGAGAAGAAGGGCTATATAACTCATAGGAAGAAGCTAAAGAAGAGGCAGAAGAAATGGAGGAGAACGGAGAGCATATTGGAATAACGAAGAAGAAAAGGAAGAAAGGCGAGAACGAATATGACGGATGCTTTGCTTCTTTTTTCGGGATGGGCGACGGGAAGAAAAAAACGAGTTGACGAGATTGGAATGGATTTGGGTAATCAGAGAGTCTCTGGGACATGTTTACAGTTTTTTGGGCGGTTTTGGTGTCTGGTTGGTGGACTCGTGGACTTTTTTGAAAAACAGTTTTTGACCTAAAAACATTCAAAAAGTACAGAAAAAGTACCATCACAACATTTTACTGGTTGAATTATTGTTGTAATTTGTTTACTGAATAGATATAATGATAACTAGATGGCAAGACATTAAAGACTCAGAAAATGCCCCGTACGAGGCCGATGGGGACTGGTTGAATGATTGTTAGATTTCGTTTAATTTTACATTTTTCGGTTTCACAGAGTGCTTAGAATTTTGAGATATGTTTTGTTGTTATTTAAATTCTTGTTGTCCAGAGTGATTTACTTTAAAAACTGCTCATTTTTTAAATTGAATTTTTTTTTTCAAAAGCTTTGTGAAATACTCTTTGTCTGAGCAGATGGATCTTTATAGAACTTCTACATAACAGATTTGCAAAATAAAGTTTTCAAAAACTACTACAGTGATTACGACAGTGGTCGAATTAGTAGCAGTTTGGTCCTTCACAACAAAAATAAAAAGGTTGAATTCAGAAGGTTGAAAGCTTCAAAATGAGCCTAAACACAATAGCTGAATCTCGAAATTGTTCTGATCCATGCTCCTTCAAAGTCCAAATTCCAATTTTCTACAAACATAGACATGTTTAGACTTTTTTCAAAGCTCAAAAACTGACAAATTCGAATGTATAAGTTTGAACTGAAATCCTCGAAAAGGGCGTTATTCAATAAAATATTCAGAATTACAATTCTACAACACTCGACTTTACAAACGATCTAACCAATAACAACTGGAAAGAAACAACACAGGAGTTTTTGAAAACTTCATTTCCTCGAAATTTCCCTCAACTTTTCTTGTTATTTCGAATAACCAAATCTGTAATTTTATGACATCAGCATCAATGATTATCTGTTGAAAAACTTTCAACTCTAAACCAATATTTATCTGAAAATTTTCAAGTTTTAAAGGTGTGATTATCAAGAAAATTCTAAGAAGTTTCTAGAATTTCGATAAAATTTTTTCGGTTTCTTAGACTGGGGAAGAATTAGATTAGTGAAATTTGTCCAATGAGATTCTGAGTTAAGAGTTTCGAAAAAGTTAAAATATTTGTAATAGAATACGAATGAATTCCTAGCACGAAAACTACCGTAACCGGAAAATTAATTTCTTTTCGGCGATTTTCGTACTATTGAGGGACTAGTTTATTGAGCTTTGAAAAGGACACGTTTCTGAGTTCTGCTCTCACTAAAACAACAACGACATGAAAACTAGTCCACAAACCGCAGGTGTGAAAATCGGATAACCGAAATCATGATATCTTTTTGTCACCTGATAGTTTGATAAGGGTAATTCGATATACGGGACAATAATTATTGACAAACGCTTGACTAGAAACAAGAAAAGTGGGAATGGAGTCACATAACTGGAAAAAATTGGGAGAGCTTGGAGCGCTGAAAAATTTTTCCTGCTTGTCATAAAAAGAAGGTGAAACGGGGGAAGGAATAAAGTTTTGGCACATTTTATTAGATTTAGGCGTTTCCAAAACATCCGAAAGTGAGTTTGGTTTGTCTGGAATAGAAGATTCGCTAGAACACATTGAAACTTTCCAAAAGTCGAGAAGAGTTGTTCATATTTCAACGGAAAATTACAGTTTCAAAGTTCCCACGAATCGAAGAGGCGATGCTGGTAAGCACTTGAAGTTCGACAAGTAGAGATGTTCTAGATAACATATGCCATACTGTCTTAAAATTAAAAAAAAAATCGATTTGTATTGCACAGAAGAAAAAAAACCGAAGTGAGTTTTCGTCGATGTTTTTTGTAGTCTCATTTGGCTCCGCGCACTCCAGACTACGAGTTATAAAATACCGTGTGCTGAAAGTTCGAAAACTTTAATATGAAAAAATCTGTTTTGGGATTATTTCTGACGCTATTCGAAGAGTGTTTTCTCTCTTGTGAACGAAATTCAAATTGAAAAAATTTTTAGAGTTTCAATTAATTATCTTCAATTTCATTAGACTCATTGTTTACTCTCCACTTTGGACAATCAAACAAGCTAAAATTATTGAAAAAGAAACAAAAATCTATTATTCTCAACATAAAAAAAGGAATCAATTGGGGCAAGCAAGTGGAGAAAAAAAAAGAATAAATCATGAGTTTGTTGTTTTATTGGAGTTAAAACCAAACTTTAGTTTAGTTTGAGAATCATTTCCATCTGTGAAATTTGTTTATAAACTAGATAAAAATTAAAAAATCGTAAATCACATCCAGTCTTGGAAAAAAAAGTTACGGTTTCTGTTGTTCTAAAATTGAATTCCGCTCAAGAAATTTTTCAGTTTCAACTTGAGCTTTTATAGTCTAGATAATATATGCCATACTTTTTGTTTGAATTGTACGAAAAATTAATTCGGTAAAATTTCATTGGTATTTTGTGTAGTTACCTCTAATATCACATGGCTCCGCCCACTCCAGAGCACAAGTTATGAAGTAACGTGTGTGGACAGTTCGAAATATCAACAAAATCTGTTCTGAAAATTATTTCTGGCACTATTTTAAGCATTTTTTTCTTCTGTGAAAATAATTTAAATTTTTAAAAATTTACAGTTTCAACTAATTCGTTTCAGTTTCATTTAAATCATTGTTCTAATCTGCATTGTGGATAATCAAAATACACTTGTTTTCCAGAAGAATTGAAATTGTTGAGATAATGGAAAAAGAAACAAAAATCTATTATTCTCAACAGATAAGTGAGAAAAGTTAGGACCAGCAAATGGACAAAAGTGATGAATGAATCATGAGTTTGTTGTTTTATTGGAGTAAAACTATCTTTTGTTTAGTTTGAAAATCATCTCGATTTGTGAAGTTTCCTTTGAAAATGTTGTATTGTTTGTAAGAATTAATTCGAATGTCAGTGAAAAAGAAGTGTCTTGAAAAGTACAGTTTCAGTTGGTCCAAATCTTATCTTCTGCTGAAAAAGCTCCAGTTCAGGAAAGGATAAAACTGGAATAATGCTTACAAACAGTCAGTTTGAATGTTCGATAAAAACTACAAACTACAGTATGCTATTTTAAAAAATTCAGTTTCGAATTGTGCTCAAAATTTTGATGTTTATGACTTTCATTTCATTCTATTCGATTTGAGAAAATATGAACAAAATCTGTTTGGAATCTATTCGTGGAACAATTTTAATTGTTTTTTTGTGAGCAAATATTTTATTCAAATTTCGAAAAAATTACAGTTTCAATTAAATATTCTCAGTTTCATTGAAATGATAGTGTTACTGGTATCTTGTGATGTTTAAAATAAACTTGAAATTTCAAAAACAAATAAAACTGTTGATCTGATTGAATAAAAATATATTATTCTCTACAAATAAGTGAAGCAAAAGTTGGGACCAGCAAACGGGGAAAGGGTGATGAATGAATCATGAGTTTGTTGTTTTGTTGGAGTAAAACTAACTTTTGTTTAGTTTGAAGTTTTCGATTTGTGAAATTACTTTTCACAGTGGTTATAAAAACAATGGTTAGCTTTCAGTGAATTACTTTCAGTGGATGAAATGTGTAGATCGTAAATTACATAGTTTTGAAAAAAGTTACGGTTTCAATTGTTTCAAATCTGATCTTCTGCTGTATAACTCTCAGTTCCGATTAGTGGGAGTATCCTAGATTACTTTTTCAAGAAAAAAAAATCGAGTTTCAATTTGGGCTCAAAATTTTAAAGACAATCTCATTTTATTGTGTCGATAGTATAAAATTGTACTGAAATAATAGTTTTCGAGTGACCAAACACATTTTTTTTCATCCGTTCTTTAGAAAAATTCAGTAACTTCAGAACTTTGGGACACTAGGTTCCTGTTCTAAATTATTCATCATTTTCCCAGTCTACCCCACAAAACCTTAAGAAAAATAAAACAAAAGAAAACCTTTTTTCCCAAAAAAAAGTAGGAAACCTTTTTTTCGATTAACTCAAAATCTGCACGTTTTTTCCTAAAAGTTTAGCAAAAAGAAACTTTTCTCCAGCAAAAAAATCGTTTCCTCATTCAACGGACATCGTTTGTTCCCCGGGGAAAATAGAACAAATGAAAAAGAATTGAGAACGAAAAAATGATTGGAAAATAGGAAGAAAAGAGGAAAAACGTGGGAGCTAACTATAACTAAAAGAAGAGGGATGAGCTCAAATTTCGGTCAATTTCTTGGCGACCAATTTCCCGATTTTAGGACTCAAAATAACAAAGAGCACATTGATGAGGATTAGATGAATGAGAATGGAGTTTGGGAGTTCGAAAATGAAGTTAAAATGTTTCTAATAAGGTTAGACTTAAAAGTTTAGTAAAAAGGTTCTGTTTCAGATACTTGAATTCACTTAATTCACAAAAATTTCATGTTTGTTGTAATCCTCGCTTGTTCGAAAAAAAACCAGCCAAGAAAGGGAATTATTTTCATAACAGTTTTATTCCAGAAAAAGTGGCCGAGAATCCATCACAACTTTTTCATCTCATTAACTATAGTAAGACCTAATGGAAGCTCACTAAAAGCTTTCCACCCATTAAACTACAGTATGCCTCATTCAAGTCTCGTTTGATGAGATCCCTTGAAAGGTTTCAGGGCGTTAATGGTTAGAAGTACTTTCTCAAAAAGGTCGCATTCGAAAAGAAGTGTAGAATACTCCATTAAAATAGTAAGGTTCATTCGTTCAATCGGGTGTAGTTTGAAAAGTGTCGAGAAAAGTTTTTTTTAAATAAGAATTCCGAAAGCAGTATTTTTTAGAATTTCGGGAAGCTAACCCATCAGTATGGTTGGTGAAATAAGTCGACTTCTGGAATTTTCGAAACATTAAATATTTCCAGGAGCAGGCAAAAAAGCTCAAGAATTCCATGAATCTACTGAATGCGTCTTCAAACAAAAGCGTAATTAGAGAAAATTTTGAGATAATTCAGTGTTCAAAACCAAGAGACCAACGAAAAAAAATTCAGATACAAAACTTTCGATAGTTTTTTGAAACAGGAAAAACACTTCTGTTTCCATTACTCAATATGAATTGTATGATAATCACGACTAAGCTTTCCATCTCGGGCGAATTTCACCCGCCCGACCCGCCCGGGTGTGACACCCGCCCGTCGCCCTATTTTTTCAAAACGCCCGAATTAAATGACGTGTATTTTTTCAAAAAAAAAAGAAGAAAAAATTTTTCAATCTATAGATGAAATAATAAGAAAAACATTTAATCATCGTGACACAATTGAGTTGGCCCACGAAATCGGGCGTATAGGGCGGGTGTAGGGCGGCCCGTTAGTAGGGCGGGCGTAGGGCGTTTTCGGGCGGCCCGCCTGAGGTGGAAAGCTTAATCACGACCGTGATTGCAGGATTGTTGAATCAATTGAAAATGGAAATTCATTGAAAATAACGAGCCTGTTTGTCGCGCCTTCTTCGCTTCAAACGGCTGGCTGGTGAGCCTTCGGCGCAAATTAACCTATTTCTTTTACTGTTCGTCGCTTCGCTCCCCCACTCTTATTGAGCAAATGTTTTATTAAAATTTCGAAAAAAATTACAGTTTCAATTAATTGTTTTGTGTTTCATTGAAACCATAGTTATAATCTACGTTGGGGATAATTAAAATACACTTGTTTTCCAAAAATTGATGTTTTTGAGAAAATTGAAAAAGAAATTTTGAGTTTGTTGTTTTGGTTGGAATAAAACTAACTGTTATTAAGCTCAAAAATCATTTCGATTTATGAAATTGCTTTGAAAACTTCATAATTTTTGTAAAAATTATTTTCATCCAGTGAAAAAGTATAAAATTTGAAGATCTTAAATCATAGAGTCTTGAAAAAAGTTACAGTTTCAGTTGCTCCAAATGTTATCTCCTGCTGCAAAAAAGTTAGTACCAATATTGTCGGATTAAACAAACTGGGACCTGCGTGTTAGCAGACTCAGTGCAAAACACTTTAATTTTTGTACTGAGTCTGCGAACACGCAGGTCCCAGTTTGTTTAATTCGACTATATGTAACTCTTTCGAGATGAAAACGGAACTAATGCTTACAAAAAGTTAGGTTTCAACTTCAATTTATTTATTATAAGACCAGGAGGTTTCGCCCCGGAGGGGCGTCAACCGACTGGTTATTATAAGAATGATAAATGATTTATCATAAAAAATTCAACCTTTTAAAAAAAGTATTCAGTCGGTATAATTAGATGCTCTGTAGTGTATTGGCCAAATTTCATGGTAGACGCATGTCAAAATGTTCAAAATTCGCAGTTTCATCTACTTGTTTAAACAGGCGACCAAAAAGTAAATTGTTTAGAGACGTATTATGGAGAGTTTCAGAAACTTACGACTAGAAATGTAGCTGAAACAGTCAGTTTAGATTATTTTAAACGAAAAGCAGCAGTTTTCGAAAATCGAATTTTTCAAAGTCCTACATTTTCGCGAAAGCTAACAAAAAAAACACCATGTTTATGTAATCTGCTAGTTCTCAATGTTGTAAAACATCTGTGTTCGTATTCTATGTTCATTTTAATGACCTCCTCATATGTTTTTCGTTTTAATGACGTGGCAGCTGTGGGGGCTCTTTTGCAAAGTTTTGGGACAAACAGAAAGAAAAATAGAGGAAGAGAACAGTTCTGGAATTTATTGACTTCGAGGAATTAGACAATGACGGATGGGAGGGGTTGAATGAAGATGAGGTGTTCTGAAATTTCGAAGAAAATTAAGAAGACAAATAATTTACTCGAAATTTCGTTCATAAATGCACCCGGCCTCCTGGCCGCATGACCCGGCCTTCCGGCCTTCCGGCCTTCCGGCCTTCCGGCCTTCCGGCCTTCCGGCCTTCCGGCCTTCCGGCCTTCCGGCCTTCCGGCCTTCCGGCCTTCCGGCCTTCCGGCCTTCCGGCCCGAGGCCCGAGGCCCTAGGCCCGAGGCCCGAGGCCCGAGGCCCGAGGCCCGAGGCCCGAGGCCCGAGGCCCGAGGCCCGAGGCCCGAGGCCCGAGGCCCGAGGCCCGAGGCCCGAGGCCCGAGGCCCGAGGCCCGAGGCCCGAGGCCCGAGGCCCGAGGCCCGAGGCCCGAGGCCCGAGGCCCGAGGCCCGAGGCCCGAGGCCCGAGGCCCGAGGCCCGAGGCCCGAGGCCCGAGGCCCGAGGCCCGAGGCCCGAGGCCCGAGGCCCGAGGCCCGAGGCCCGAGGCCCGAGGCCCGAGGCCCGAGGCCCGAGGCCCGAGGCCCGAGGCCCGAGGCCCGAGGCCCGAGGCCCGAGGCCCGAGGCCCGAGGCCCGAGGCCCGAGGCCCGAGGCCCGAGGCCCGAGGCCCGAGGCCCGAGGCCCGAGGCCCGAGGCCCGAGGCCCGAGGCCCGAGGCCCGAGGCCCGAGGCCCGAGGCCCGAGGCCCGAGGCCCGAGGCCCGAGGCCCGAGGCCCGAGGCCCGAGGCCCGAGGCCCGAGGCCCGAGGCCCGAGGCCCGAGGCCCGAGGCCCGAGGCCCGAGGCCCGAGGCCCGAGGCCCGAGGCCCGAGGCCCGAGGCCCGAGGCCCGAGGCCCGAGGCCCGAGGCCCGAGGCCCGAGGCCCGAGGCCCGAGGCCCGAGGCCCGAGGCCCGAGGCCCGAGGCCCGAGGCCCGAGGCCCGAGGCCCGAGGCCCGAGGCCCGAGGCCCGAGGCCCGAGGCCCGAGGCCCGAGGCCCGAGGCCCGAGGCCCGAGGCCCGAGGCCCGAGGCCCGAGGCCCGAGGCCCGAGGCCCGAGGCCCGAGGCCCGAGGCCCGAGGCCCGAGGCCCGAGGCCCGAGGCCCGAGGCCCGAGGCCCGAGGCCCGAGGCCCGAGGCCCGAGGCCCGAGGCCCGAGGCCCGAGGCCCGAGGCCCGAGGCCCGAGGCCCGAGGCCCGAGGCCCGAGGCCCGAGGCCCGAGGCCCGAGGCCCGAGGCCCGAGGCCCGAGGCCCGAGGCCCGAGGCCCGTTGAGCCTTTTGAGCCCTTCTCAGGGTCACCTTCTCTGGAGCCCAGAGAAAGCGAGAACTGATTCGTTCCTCCATTTCCCTCTTCTTTTATAGTACTCCCCGAGCTTATCTACAATCACAATCTTCTAAACCGTTTCACGTAGTTTTCGTAAATTATTTTTTTAATTATTTTTTTACCAGTTGTTTTTTACAATGGTTCTTTTTTTAACCCACTAAAATTTTTTTTCACCACGTTTAAATTTTTTTGAATTTTTATTTTTGAACTGTGTGTTACTCTATAAAAATATTGTTCCTTTGACCCTAATCATCTAGTTTCCTGTAAAAACGTTGACAAATGATATCTTTCTGATATCATGGCTAACTTTCTTGCTTTTGAAAGTTTTTTGACAGATTGATAAATTTTTAACTTATACATTTTCTATAATAGTTTTTGTAATTATTTTTCTAATTTTATGCATCAATTTCAATGAAACGATTCTCGAAAAATTTAAATTCCAAAGAAGTTAGATCTCAAGTATCTTATCTGTACAGTATGACTCTGCTTCGATCCACTTCATTAGCTTTCAGACGAACTGATTTTCTGGTTTTTTTTTTTGTAACTTTCCAAAGGAGCACAACTTTCAAAATTTATTACTTATTGAAAATGAAACTGGGAACAAAAGATTTGGAAGGAATCTGAAAATTTAAAAATTAGGGGAAAAAAGGAAATGCAGCGGGGAAGAAAATGGGAATTGTTGGATGGATGGATTTAGATAAAATAAGAATAAGACATTCAATGAAAAATTCAGTTTTACAATAAAAAGAAACACGATTTGAGACGTACCATATAGAAATGTGATATTATTTTTCAGAAGAGTTTTTTTGAGACAATTTCAAAAGGCAAAAGTGATTTCGTTAAAAAAAATCGGGCGATGGAAGGAGAAAATTCATAAAAATAGAGGGTTGGAAGATGAAGGAGCGAAACGATTTGTAACCCGTAGAAAAGAAAAAAGAATTGGGATTACTGTAGCTTTGCAAAAATTCATTGTCCCGTCATCACAACTCCACGATACGGTCCTTGCATTTTGAGGTATTGTATCACAAGCGATGGTCCACCAGCAGTGATTTCTGGTGGGATTTGGGAAAGAGGAGAGTTTTCAATGGACATGATTTCCAGGGATTGGCACAGTGCCAACTCGAATGGAAGGTTGTGAAGGGAAGAGTTGTCGTTGAGGTAGAGAGATTTCAGAGAGTCCAGATGACCTGAAAATATTGAAAATATTGGTTTTTATTATTGATTGATCAAATATCTGACATTAGTTGTCAAAATTTCTTTCACAGATCAAACCTGTTCGAAAAGGTAAATATTTTTGAACTCATTGAAAACTCGAGAGGAACTCTTGTAAGTAATACTTCTTGAACTTGTGAACTTTGTGAAACATGTTTTAATAAGTGTTTTTAAATTCCTATTTTAACAAATCAAGCTTCTCATTCAAAAACCCCTCAAATTACTCACCAATCTCCTCTGGAATCGCGGTCAAATTATTTTCTCCCAGTCTCAAATCCTGAAGTGAGCACAAGTTTCCAATGGATCGTGGAAGTGTGACAATCTTATTCGACTGAATCCACAATTTTGTCAAATGTTGTAAGAATCCAATTTCCGTTGGAACCGTCTCCAACTCATTCTCCTCGAGATCCAGCTCGCGGAGCTTTTTGAGATTCCCGATTTGGTTGGGCAGTTTTTTGAGTTGATTGTTGGAAAGGACTAGAATTTCCAAATTCACTAGTTTTTCAATATCTTCTGGTAGCACTTTGAGTTGATTTGTTGAGAGATTCAGTTCGGTGATTGATGTCCACGATCCCATATCTGGAAGATGTTTTTAGGATTGTTTCTGTTTCAAAAATGTGATATTAAAGTTTTCGATATATTCAATTTAATTGTTCTTGGAATAAAAATTTTCTAATGTACTGTTCTTCAAGCGAAAAAAAACTCACCAAGAGGCAGTGAGACCAGCTCATTCTCCTTCAAATTCAGTTTCGTTAGCCGCGTGGCTTTCGAGAAGATTCCAATTGGGATTTTTGAAATTTGATTATGTTCCATATTTATCGTTACAGTTGACACAAATTGTTGAGGACCGCCAGCTGGGAAAGCGGTGAGCTCGTTTCTTGAAAGATTGACTGTATGGATCTTTGGGAGCATTGTCAAGAGGTTTGGCTGAAATAGATTTTTGAAGGAAATTGTATCGTAATTTGGATAACATGTGTTTTCGGTTTTGTTAACATAGTGAAACCGGAAAATTTGAATCCGTTTGTCGAAATTTCAGTCTTGAGTTAAAGTGTTCTGTTTCACCATTTCATTATTTAGCTTGGCATTTGAAAGAAGCAATTGAAAAGATATATTGCGAAATTTTTATCATGTACTAATTAAAACTACCAGCCCAATACATATTCTTCTTTCTAAAAAATCTTACCGGTAACAGCTGCAAATGATTGCTCTCCACAATGAACTCTTCCAACTGCTGACAACTCTCCAATTCACTTGGAATGCATCGAATCTTATTGTATCGAATTCCAATTCGAACCAAATTTGTCAATTTTCCAATGGAATACGGTAGTTCCGACAGGTCGTTGTGTTGAAGATCGAGTTGAGTCAGTGCGTGGCATTCGCCGATTTCTGGAAATTTTTTAGTACAACAGAGAGCTACTAAAATGTAATGCATAAATTTTCGACTGATAGAAATTGTGAATCAGGAAAAAAATGTTGACTAGTTTATGAAAATTCTTATGTTCCAAGAGTTTTTCATGAATCAGAGAGAATAGAAGGGTGGTTTTCGACAAACTCTATGAAGTTAAGAATCAGAGAAAATTTAGAAAATTTTCCAGATTTTTTTACGATTGAATTCAATAAAAATCCATTCTACTTGAATTTTGGGTTTTCCAAACAACATTTCAATTCAAAAAGATTCCTGTTTCAAAACATTAGTAAATCCAGATCAAGGTTTTCGTAATACTGCTCCTGTCGAATAATTCAAAACTCAAGATTCTATCAATACAAACTTTTCTGTCTCACTGTTTTGATCAATATGAATTGAAATTATTGGGGTAATGGCCACTTTATGTTATATTTGAGTAAAAAAACGAGAAATTCTAGAGGTGCTACCGATCATATTTCTACCTAGAAATCCTAATTCCTTTCAGAAAATCCCACAAAAAACACAAAAGTTATATTCGCTTTATGTTATATCGGTTTTGGTGCAAGACTATCGATACAGGCACCCCCGGCTAGATTTTCAGGTATCAATAGTTTTAATTGAACAATATTTAATTTGTTAAAATCTGGGAAAAACTGTTTCTCTGTTTCAAAGTGCTCATGAAAATCGAATTGGACATAATAAATCATTATATAGGTTCCATTATTATTATATGGGTTTGATCCAACCGTTTGAATTTTTCTTTCAATAAAGTAACGCGAAGATGAACTAACCTTCTGGAACTCGTGTCAAATGATTATAGGACACGAGACACACCACCAACGACGACAGTTTTCCAATCGCAGAAGGAAGTTCTCGAATCTTATTCTCTCTAACATCCAACATTTTCAATTTTTGCAAATTCCCAATTTGCTCATCCACGGCCACAATTCGATTGTACCTCAACCATAACGTCTCCAACGATGTGATTTTATAAATAACAGCTGGAACTTCTGTCAACTTGTTATGCCTTAAATCCAGAGTTTCTAGAGATTCCAATGAGGAAAGAGAGTCGGGCAGAGAAGATAAGGCATTTTCAGAGAGTCCTAGCTTTTTGAGATTCACGAGTTGGCCGATTTCCGTTGGTAGACATGTCAGTTTGTTCTGAAAAAGAAAGTTGAATGAGAGATAAGATGATACGTGTTATCATTTAAAAAGTTTCGAAAAGGGGGAGGATGGGAAAATTGATAATTTACGATGACCGGAAATGTGTGGGGGAAACCCGTTTTTTGTCTTTTTCATGGAAAGCGTGGGTGCATCTTTGTTTTTGGGAAGTCAGATGTGATAAGAAATTTGAAACATTGGACTAGAGCCAAATTTAATGGAACATTTACAGTTTCAATAAGGAGGTATTATAAATATTTATGTAATTAAAACCACTATGGCAAATCCATGTCTCTGGTTTTATATTATTCTGAATATTCTGAACAATGCGACGCTATTCACATTTTCAAAAACCCACCTTGTACAAAAATAGTTCCGTTAGCTGTGTGAGTTCTTTAATTGGAGATGGAATGCTCGTGATTTCGATTGAACTCAAATCCAAACGTTGATCCTGTGCCTCTTTGCATTTGTGGAATTCCTTCAGGAGATCCTGAAAAATTAGAGTTTGAGAGGAGAAAAATTAAAAATTTTTTCTGTTTCATTTTACTTGTAATTTGAGTTTGTTGGAAATAAATACAGTCCGTCCGAAAGGAATGCACCACTAAAATTAAAACTTTCGAAAAGTAGGAAACATTTTGCTTTCGAGAAACTCGTTGAAATAATTGTTTTATTTTTAGTTATTATTACAACGATTGTGCCAATTGTTAATACCGTTTTTTGTATTTTTAGACTCTGAAGTCATTTTTCTGAAACAGTGCTAAATTTGAGGTACAGTCTGTATCCAATTTGTCAAGCGGCTGTTTTACATGTATTTTAAAATAAATAAAAAAACTTATGAAACCGTTAAAACTTCCATCAATTTTTATTTTATTTTCAGAATTTGATATTTACAAAGATTTGATCGCAAATTACTCCTGTTTCAGTGTAAACATAACATTTTGAAACATTGAAGGTTCTAGTCTGAGATGTGCTTTTTCAATTTTTTTTCAATTTTTGAAAATTGGTTCACAGTTGACATTAATGTTTCGTTTGATAGAAATTTTAAAACAACATTTTGAAACCGTAAAATTTTAAAAAACTATGGCGGGAAACTCAAATTCTCAGAATAGGATTTCGAAACATTATGAAATCAACGATAATTTTCGAGACACAATTTTAAGGATTTTAAAATCGAGGTCCCCTAGAAAATCTACCTTTCTCGGCTTATCAAACCCGCTTCCACCACTGCCACCAACCGAATTCGAGCCCTTTTCACTCAACGAGTGTCGAGCCTTATTTCTCGCGAAATTCGACAACCGACCAACGATTCCACCGGGACTTTTCGACCGCGATGTCTCTTTGGCCGGCCGGAATTCGAACTCTTTCGATGTCTCCATTCGCGTCGCCTTCAGACAAAGTGCCAACGCGTCCGGTAGTCGCGCCGATGAGACACTTTTGCTACTGCCTCCGTGATCCAGGGTCTACAGGCACAAGAAGAAAGAATTAGTGGAGAATAAGATGACGAAGAACGCAGAATATTGATGACGATTGATTTCGAATGATAGCGAGTGATAAGAGGGAGGGAGATAAATAGAGAAGACTGGAATATGATTGTAGAAATGAAGAAGAAGACGATGAAAGTGACGAGAATGGAGAAAATGTGTCAACTGATAAGGGATGGGGAGGTGCAGGAAATGACCGGCCACCAGTCATAAGAAGAGATGTCGCAATTCAATAGAGACGTAGACGTAGAGAGAGGAAATTGCGAGTGAAAAAGAGCACATAGAGGCTCGGGGAGAATGTTGAAAAGAGAAAAGGAGGGTCCCCCCTCTCCAGAATTTATTTCATGTGGTTGGTGTGATGTGTAAATGAGTGGAAGAAGAAGAAGATATTCAGGAAGAGAGAAGCTCGAGGCGATAAAATTATCTCATCCAAGAAGAACAAGAGAAGAAGAAATTTGGAAAAAGAGATAGGTAGACGCAGAAAATTGAGGAAATTTTTGCAGTGAGCTTGATGTTTTGTTTTGAAAAAATGATCATTGGGGATTGAAATCCCAAAATATAATCAGCTGGTTGATGACTTGATTATATTAGAAAGTTTAAAAATTGTAATTAGGACTTGTGAATTCGTCATCCGGATTAGAGGCGTCGCAATTCTTTAAAGCAAAAAAATGATTTCGAAATAGCCAAATTTTTAAAAATTCAAATATTATTAGAACCAGAAATATTGAAAAATAATCTTCAACATTTCTTTCGAGGAAGGTTGTTACAAAAGTTTCTACACTACAGATCAAACTAGTATTAACTTTTACAAAATATATCTTCAACACGAAACAGGGAAGAAGTTTGACAGCTTCTGAGCTATCATATTTTATCCTGTGGGCGGAGCTAGAGGGAAATATGTACAATTCGTTGCAGGAAACAAGGATTCCAAGATTTTTTTCGAAATAGATTTTTCAAAAACAATATTTTGTAGTTTTGAAACGATTTCAATAGAATTCAAATTCAAATTTGTGGAAATCGTATAAAAATTCGCAGAGAGCTGACTACTGTAGTACAGGATTTACCAAGAACATGGTCTGGGTATCAACGAATTACGTTTGTTACAAAAATTAAATGAATATGAAACTGAAAATATTTGGAATGGAGAGTTAAAAATACCGAATTTCCATCAGATTATTTATGGCTAGTTTGAAGCATAATTATTCTGAATTTTTCAGTTTTACCCAAAATTAATGTTGTTCTAGTCAAGGGTGACAAAAAAAAGCGTTATTCGCAATTCCAGAACTTTTTGGTGTGGAAAATCGAAGGGTTTAAAAGAACCAAAATTTCTGTTTCGAAATAATCTGAAATTCCGAAGATTTGAAAAAAATTCGACAAGTGCTTTTCCGTAAAATCTCCAAAAACACAATTTTGTAGTTTTGAAACTATTTCAATAGACTCAGATTTATTGAAATCGGACAAAATTTTTGACCGAGCCGATCACTGTATGTACTGCAAGATTTTCAGACTCCGCTTGACATGTTAGCCCTATCAACGAATTCAGTTCATTTCAAAAAATGAAATCAAATTGAAACTAAAAAAAATTCGGAGTCAAATGTTGACTGATTGGTAACGGAATACCCAAGGATTGGTTATGGCTTGTTTGAAATAGTTTTTTTTTTTCTGTACTTTTAGGTTTTCCTAACTTTTAATGTCGTACTACTCAAAGGGAAAAACAGAATTCGAAATTCTAAAATTTTTAGAGAGTAAAATAAAAGTTTTAAAGAAATATAGGACTGAAAGAGTACTGTATATTGAAAAGCGCACGACAAATTCTCTGTTTTTTCGGATTTCGAAAATTACTGAAATGCTGTTTCAGAACATTCAGAACATTCGCAATTTCTGAAATTTTTTTTTGCGAAGATTTCTCTCACTTCACTTTACAAAATCTCTCAAGAACCCTTCAAAAATCAATTTCGAATGTCAAGAACCCCAAAAATTCTAGTCCCAATTCAAAAAATGTACTTTTTGGGAGTGTCCAAAAATGTTGCCTTTTACACCAAAAGCACACGATAGAACTGGAAAGAATGAATGGGGGTCAAAGGAAAGAGAGACATATGTATATCGAAAAGGGATGAGTCACCAGGGAATGGAAAAGACCAGATTGATTGTGTAGAGAAAAAAATGTTTGGGAGGGACAAAAAATACACAGGGATGGATTTTTTGGGGTGGGGAGAGATTTATGGTAGAGGAGATATTTTTGAAATTGGATACACATTTTTAGGAGTCAAAATAAAGCAATTTTGAAACATAAGGCATTTTTTGAACTCAAAAATAACTCGCGCCTTACAAATAAGAATTCAAGACGAACTACCTACGAGCAAATTTGATTTATTTTACAAATATTATGAAACTGTAATTTTATAATTTTTGCATCATTCGTTTCAGAATCACCCCACCAGAATCTCTCTACTGAAACCGAAAGGAATTGGCTGAATTCCCAAAAAACAAGCCTAATGATAAATAGACGATGATCATGAAACCTATCTTGTTTTCAACGACGACTTTTCTACGATCACGATTATGAGACCTTCGTCTGGGAATGTGATATAATCAGAAACAGAGACATGCCTATTTTTAGATTTTTAGAGAAAGAGAAAGAACAAAGGAAGGGCAGAGAGGTCTGGGGAATACCTTGGTGTATGAGTGGGAGTTTTTGGTTGGTTTGAGTTCAGTGAGATTAAAAGGTAAAACATTGAAAAAAGGTGTTTGATTTTGGTCCTAGCTACGTTCTTATGAAAGTCAAAAAGCTTCGAACATTCTCAGGATACAAGACGATTTAGTTTAAAAATGATATTAGGTTGGAACAAAAGTAATGCGCGTTTTTCATTAACTTTATTTTTATTGTAAAAATGAAACAAAAGGACATCAATCGAGAAGATACTCTCCATCATTATCGACCACCATCTGCCAACGCATGCGCAAAGATTCGATGCCTTTCTTGAAGAACTCCGCTGGCTGTGACTCGAAGTAGTTCGTCACCCAAATTTTCACTTCTTCATCGCTTTTGAACTTTTTCTCGGCCAGATGATGCTGCATGGACCGGAACAAATGATAATCAGATGGTGCCAAATCAGGGCTATAAGGCGGATGTTGAAGCACTTCCCAGCCCAGCTCCAGAGTTTTTTTCTGTGTGATCTTCGCGGTATGTGGACGAGCGTTGTCATGAATCAGAAGTGTTGTCGATGTGTCCACTCCTTGTTGTTTGAGCGCCAGGTCGACGCGGTCAAGCTGACCTTTGTAACGTTCGGCAGTCACCGTTTAGCCATGATCTTAAAGTTCAAAATACACCAGACCCCGAGTATTCCACCAGACACATATCATAACCTTTTTTCCGTGTATATCCGGTTTTGGTGTCGGTTTTGGGGTATCGCCCGGACTAAGCCACTGATGTTTTCTTTCAGAACAGTCATATTGAATCCATTTCTCATCTGATGTCAAAATTGAATGAAAGAAACCGCGATTTTTCGAGCGGCGCAGAAGATCATTGGCCACTTCGACGCGCTTCTTCTTGTTTGCTTCAGAGAGTTCGTGCGGTACCCATTTTCCGCATCTAACCGATTTCCCAAGCGCATGTAGGTGGCGTAAAATTGTCATATGACTGCAATTAAACTGTTCTGACAGACTGCGTGTTGTTAGGCACGGGTCCAGTTCAACTGCTTGTCTCAAAGCATCGTTGTCAATGATTTCTGGACGACCGCTGCGTTCATCGTCTTCCAAGCTCTCTTCGCCACTTCTGAAGCGGTGAAAACAGCGTCGACATTGACTTTTGGATAGAGCATTTTCTACGAACACTGGCGGAAGTGAGCGATGAGCTTCGGCTGCAGTTTTACCTTCTTTGAACTCATGCCACAAAAAGGCTCGCAAGCGAAATTTTTGATCGGACATTTCCCTGAATGTTTTTCTCATTGAAACAAGAAGTAGGAAAGTGAAGTTATAGTATAAAACAAAGCTAAAGACATTTTCTTCAAAACAAGGAAAAAATTAAAGCGAAGTGCTCGCTCACAGGCTACGTACAAAACACCAAACTTAGCGCGCATTACTTTTGTTCCAACCTAATAGTTCTACAGAGAGGAAGGGTTCCAAAAATGATTACTGTTTTATGACAATCACTTGAATGACAAAGACTTTCTACTGGATTAATTCACGGGTAAAAATTATCAAAACAATCGAAATTTTTTTCAGCTTGTTACCGGAATCCTGATAGGGCTACATATGTCAGTTATCGATGAAGCTAGCAAAAAATTTGAAACAAACACATTTTTACCAATTTTATGATAAGCATTGTTCAGTAAACCAATTTTTGATATCTTTAACATGATCCGAGATAAATTGGGTCAAAGGATTTATGGTAGTTTGTGAATTATAAGTAGTATTCAGAACTGTTCTCAAATTGTCACAGTACAGTGAAACTGAAAATTATTGAAGAAAAAACATTCTAAAACTGAAACTGATTCTAGCTTACATTAGTTTCTAGAAAAGTCAAACAGCTGTTTACAGGAAAAACTTGGTCAAGAAATATTTATTTAATTTATTTTTAAACTTTCTCAGGATACATGAGGAATACGGTCAAAAAGGATAGTTCTAGAGGGATGAAGGCTTCCAAAAATTATTACTGTTTTATGACAATCACTTGAACGACAAGGATTTTTAACTGTACTACGCGGGGTCTCAAAGAAAAGTCTGAATTCAGCTTGTTCACAGCATTGTTACCGTGAAACTCTAATAGAAGAGTACCCTAATCTCAGTTCCCGGTGGAGCTAGCAAAAAATGTTCAACAGACGGATTTTTAATGATTTTATGATAATGTTTTTTTTAGAATATCACTTTTTGATATCTTTAGCATGAGCCGAGATGAATTGGGTCAAGGGATTCATTGCAGTTTGTGAACATAAAATTATAAGTAGTATTCAGAATTGTTCTCAAATTATCACAGTACATTGAAACTGAAAACTATCGAAGAAAAAATTCACAAAACGTTTTTCTATTTCTCTGGACATTTTTGAAATTGAGCTGATATTTAGTAATTTGAAAATGTTCTACTGTATCTCCTAGAAAACTTCGTGTCTAATGCAATATTTGTAACGGTAGTCTAATTTCACATTTTCCAGCTCTAAAAACTCTAAAATCCAGGATAATTCAAAATCTCCGTTTCAGTATCAAAATTTGTTTGTACAATCCCTTATTGAAACGATGAGATTATATTCCGTTTTTCCTAAAACTAATCAAACATGTTATTCTACAACAAGGCCCTAGACATCTACAAAATCAAATTAAGTTGATAAAAAGGACATCACACTGCCGTACAAATAAAAAAATGCGTTTTCGAAAAGAGTCTCCCAACACTTTTTGTCGGTTTTTATGACAAAGAATGGCCCTATCTGGGTTGACCGGATTAGAGGCTTGCCCTCTAACACAATGAAATAGTACACGGATCGAGGAGGTCGCAGAGAAAAAGACAACGACAGATTGCGGGACGGACGGGTGGCCATCAAGAAGGAAGAAGACGTTGAAGGCGGGAGAAGAAAACAAAAAACTGTTTTTCGAAATGTTTTCAAGGTGAAGAAATGATATGGCGAGATGTGAAATTGAGTAGTCATTGTGAAATAGTGTTGGGAAGGGGTGGAGACGCAGAGAATCGAATTTTTCGGGAGGAAGACGTTCTTTAATTGAATTTTCCAGCCGCGCCTCCTTTTTTTTGGGTTCTATTCAATAGTTTACCCATTTTTGTTCTTCTTAATGAATAAAGAATTCTGGAAGGAAGTGATTCATCATATTGGATGAAAAAAAATGGAATTGGTTCCTGTAGAAATGTGGAAGTCTCAAAAAGTAACAATTCCAGAAGTTCACTGTTTCAAGAAAATGATAAAAAAAGAGGTCGAATCTAGTTTCCAATTAATGATTTTCCAATTAATGAATAAAAATGGACGAAAAAACAAAAAAGTAGTATTATTCTGGTACAAAAATTGGAGCTATGGAAGAAAAACGCCAGTGGCCGTGGTCGAAGGTCCCAACTACCGTAACCTAAAATAGTGGTATTTTCATGATTTATGTATTTTTTAGTGTTTCACTGCTTTTCGTCGTTTCCTGTTATTTTTCCTCAAAACAAGTTGGAAAACAAAACAGTTTTAGATAGTTAAAAACTGACTGAAAACACACGAAAATCGAGATAATTAATTCGGACAATAATTATGTTTTTAGGTTACTGTAGCTTTTGTTGTGGGACATTCGGTTACGACCACCGGTGTTTCTCTTCCACAGCTCCGATTTTTTTGTATCAGACTAATATTTTACTGGTTTTTTTATTGAAAGGCTAGAAATACAGCGAAATTTCAAAAAACGAAGAAACGGCTCATACGAACCGGGTAAAAATATAACAGCTGATTGAAATAGAAAAAAAAGATATGCTAGCAATTTTCTAAATTATGGCAAATGGGGATATTCGTAAAAGTATCTAGTTCACAAAATTAATTGAGAAAAAAAGTATGTTTCAAGAAGTCTATATTCAGGTATCTCAATAAAATCAAATCACTAATGATGTCGCAAACCCATGTTTCAATTTTGATCTAAATTTTGTATATGCTACAAACGACAAGAAAAGATAAAAGTTCGATTGGAAATATTATTTCGTGTTTTATAATCGCAGAAGAAGTGTTCGAAAATACATAATTCCAAAAACATGAGTAACTAAAACAGTAAAACGTTTGATGCTAAAGAAAATATAACTTTCACAATTTAAAAATTTACTACATATGGTCTTTCTCTAGTTCCTGGATTTTCCATTTATGAATTTATAATAACATTAGTATTCAATAAAACATAATCCGTAGAACAAGGGTAGACGAAACAGTGAAAATCTTGGTCTTAAAAAACAATCATTTTCACATGTTTGTTATTTACTGTGATTTTTTTCTCTAGCTTCTGGTTTTATAATTCAGGAATGTAAAACTGTAAACTAATCTGATCTAATGCATCTTCTTTTCATAATTCTTCCCTAACTTTCCCCTTTGAACCAATTTATCTCGGTTCCTGTGAAAGATATCAAAAAGTGATCAACTGATAGAATGTTGCTGATATTATGCTAAGCATGTTGCCAATCGAACCTTTTTGGTATCTATCACAGAAAACGAGATTTATAAGCCCGAAGTGAACGGTTTCGGAAGAATTCTATTAGAATAGTTTCGGCACGTCGGAGAAAATCAGTTAAAGTGTCTCTTCAGGCTATAAAACTTCGTCTAGAAAGAAAACAAAACCACCACCAGAACTGGAAGGCTCAACGTATCATCGTCATCAGAAGAAGAAGGCGAAGGAAAAGGAGAAGAAAAAGTCGAAACTCAAAGTTAGTATAAAATTTTGATGTCTTCTTCTTCTCCTCTAGGCTCCGCCCCTTTTTTCCGAAAAGAGAAGAGCAGTAAAAATTCAGAAGACGTTGGAGAAGAAGAATAAGAAAAGTATGGAGAAGAAGAAGAAGAAGCAGTAAAAAAAGAAGAAGAAGAGGACCTCTTTTTCTCTTCTTTCGAGAATAAAAGGGACGAGAAAACCCGGGGTCCTCCTCGTTTCCCAATCAAATTCTCATCTCTGCCCCATTGTCAACTTGTTTTGTTTTCTTTTAGTTTTGCTTTTTTTGCTTTCTTCACAATTTTATTCTTCTTCTTCTTCTTCTTCTTCTTTTCCTACTGCTCTTTTTTATATTTTTAGCTCCTTTGAGCATTTTGGGGAAAAAATTATGGAACAACCAAAAAACTACAAAAATGTGTTGAAATTTTTGTTGGAAACGATTGATGAGCAATGGTGATTTGTTTGTTTTAAACCAGTGAAACTATGCACACAAAAAGAGAGGAGAAGCTATGGGAGATTGAAGTTTGGAGGATCATATTTGAGGAACGGATTTAAGAAGAACAGAACAAAAAAAAGTTGAAGGATGTGTGGGAAAAAAGGGACTGATTTCTTTGATTTTCGAAATGGATGAGTAAGGATCCTAATACAAAATTTTCAATTTTCTAAAACTTGGAAACCTTCCGAAACAGACAAAAATTTTCTGGATGAATTGATTGTCTGAAATTTCCAAATACACAAGGCGGTTAACGTCCCAATTCTGTCAGTAAAAGTTTAGAACGTTAGAAAAGTTGGTGAAACGGAAAATTTTAGAAACTTAAAATTCCGGTTTCGGAAAGGTGTTTTTTGAAGTTCATCCGGGAACAACTTGATTAATTTTCCCAAATGTAAATAACTGAAAATATCGAAGAATAGATTCTCAAATTGATACTGTTGAAAATAATAATGTTGAATTCAACCGTTTATCATGGAGGAAACAATTTTAGGGATATCCCAGCAACTATAAAAACTTTGTGAAACTGAACAATTGAACTGTTTCAAACAGAAAATTTGGAAGATGTTTGAAATCATTATACTCAATTGGTTTCTTATTTCATTGTCATAAATTTCTTTCGATTTTGATTTTTAGTTTGAAAACCTTGGAACTTGAAGTTTAAAATTTGTGAAAACCCAATTCATGGTGTAATTGGAACCAGAAATATATCCAAAACCAGGAAAATCTAGTTTAAATCAAGGCATAATAGATCCTTTTTTATTTTTTTGGAACTTGTAAACCTTTCGAAACAAACAAAAACAATGGAATGTTTGAAATTTCAAAATATTGGGGCAACTTCCGTCACAATTCTGTCAGTAAAATAATAAAGTTTTAGAAAAGTTGGTGAAACGGAAAATTCTAGAAACTTCAAATTCCTGTTTCAGGAAGATGGTTAGTTTGGAGATAATCAGTTCGACTTGATTTATAAGTTGGATGCAAATAATTGAACAATCAAAGAATGACTTCTCAAACTGATACTGTTGAAGATAATAATATTGAAGCGAAACATAGCTGCGAAATAGCAATTCTTAGGGATATCCCAGCAATTATAAAAACTTTGTGAAACTGAACAATGTTTAACACAAAAAATTTCCAAATTTCGAAAACTGATGAACCTTTCAAAACAAACAAAAACGATAAGTAGAATGTTTGAAATTATAAAATACTGGGGGCGATTGACGTCGCAATTCGGTCAGTAAAATGTTAGAATGTTAGAGAAGTTGGTGAAACGGAAAAGTCTATAAACTTTTTCTGTTTCAGAAAAAACTATTTTCTGGAGTTTATCAGGGAAGAACTTGATCCATTAGCCAAATGTGAATAAATGAAAAATCGAAGAATAAGTTCTCAAAGTTTTATGAGGATAATTATATTGAAATTCATTTACTGTGACTGTGGAGAAACAATTTTCACGGATATCCTAGCAATTATAAAAGCTTTGTGAAACTGAACAATTATTATCACAAAAAACTAATTCATGTTTCAAACAGAGCATTTAGAAGAGGGTAAAAATTAGTTTCTCTATTGTTTATATCATTTACTCCTTGATTTTTCAGTTAAACAACTTGATTTTCAGGTTGAAAATTTGTGAAAATTCAATTCATAGTGCTATTGGAACCAAACAATGTCGAAAAATCTTTAAAATCTAGAGGTCTCGTTGAAGGCACATTTAAAGGCGACTTAACTTATTTTTTTGACCTTCATTCTCAAAGTGCATGCTATTGATATAAGGAAACCACTTTTGCGATGTTCCAGCAATTATGAAAACTTTAGATTCTCGAATTTTTAAATTCCCGCGAAAACTTAAAATTCTAGGTCACATCTAGAAAAGTGACGGAAGTGAAAAATATGATCGTTCAATTTCCTACTTTTCCTGTTTCAGCTATCTCAGAAATGTGAACGACTTGTCGTGAACGTAATATCGAATCCGTACGTAATATGAAAACAATCATGATTAGACTTTCATCAAAAATAATTAGAAAATCAAAACAAGAAACAAGAAGATATTCCCTTAATGAAACTTCTAGAAAGTTTCTGAACTATTTTCTGAATTCCTTGCAGAACTGAAAATTCTAGGCCACACCTAGAAAAGCATCAGAAATGAAAAACAAAGAGTTTTCCGTCTTTTCCAAGAAGGAATTCATAAGAACCTTCTAGAAGTTTTAAGAAATGGACGACTTTCGGCGATTTTTGAAAATTTGTTGTTCTTTATTTGTTGTGAATCTTCATAAGTTCTACAATTTTTTTTTCTGCCCTAGCATTTCGTCGTCGCACTGGAAATTACTGATACGTTCAATTTTTTCTACTCCTTGAAACCGAAAGTTTTCAAAGAAAATTGCAAAAAAATCTCATTCTCAGGTTTATCAAAACAACTAATATTTCAGGTAATCTTTGCAAAAGTTCAATTCATGAAACGGAAAAGTCGTATTTGCAGTACAAATTTTGTACAAAACCAAATCACTTTGACTCTAAAAACCAGCAAAATGACATCATCCCACGCACCTTTTTATGCAAATCGAACTAATAGTAAATAAAATTTCTGATAAATCTCAAAAATAAAAAAGTCACATGGTGGGATGCTTCTATTCTTTTGCCGGCGAAAATCCAATCAAAATCGGAGTGTGAGCAGAAATTTTATATAGAAAATTGAAAAAAAAATAGAGAGAAGAACCGCTCGCAAGGCAGAAAAGCAGGCTAAAAATTCAATTTCCCAATTCAATGAGAATTTTTTCAAAAAGATCAAAAAGCGGGGGATTTTTAAAAATATATTATTTTCAGATGAGATTATTTCGAAAGTATATACATAAAATGGGTGAAAAATAGAGGGAAAACGGACGGGATTTATTTCTTTTTTCTCTCTTATCCCTCCACTTTAAAATGTGTTGTGCATTAGTAATTCGAGATTTCGTTTGGATGTCTGCGTCTCAAAAAATGAAGAGAAACATTCCAAAAAAAAAAAAGAATTTTTGGAAGGAATTTTAGGTTCAAAGAATGGGAGTTTAGATTCGATTGCAAAATGAATCGGAAAAAACAATGAGAGATATTTTGAAGGTCGTCAAACTAACTGCCCCTACTTCCGATTCTCATAAAAATTTCGGAGAAGAAATGATAAGGAGATAGAGGAGAAAGAAGAAGAAGATGAAGTGATAATGAGAACAAAAAATGAATCGAGTGGGTGGAGAAATTTTGAGGAATAATTGAATTGCTTTTTATTTCGAATTATATTTTAATGCGAAGAGGACTTCGATTGTACTTGAAAGATTACTCTCAATTCATGGAGTATTTGAAACCGGGAAAATCGTCAAATCGTAGAAATTCAAAATTTTCGAGAATCTTTCAGAGGTTTCTAGATATGGACGAGTTTTAGCGAAATTCGGAAGTTTAACAATTTTTCAATGTTTGAATGAGTGGAAAAATTTTGAGGGATAATTGAACTTTTGTGAGTGGCCGTCCAATTATACTTGAAAGATTACACTCAATTAATGGTGCGATTGAAACCGGAGAAATTTATAGAAATCATGAAAATTTTGAAAATCTGAATCGTTCAGTTTTTTTTAAATTTCGATGAAATTATTTCACAACTTTGGCTCAAAATCAATTTTGGTTTTTTCGAAAAAAAAACATAAAATGAAATTTTGCAATTTTAAAGGGAAAATTTTTAACATGTGCATAAATCAAGAAAATTTTCAAAAAAAATTGGAAAATCGATCAAATGTGTTTTAAAAATTCCTGAACATTTCTAGAAGATTCTCAAAAAATGTGAATTCCCACCAAAACAGAAAATTCAAGGCACCGAGATATTAAAGAGAATTCAGTATTGGTTTATTCGTATTTATTACTTTTTGAAAAGTAGTTGTTAAATTATAATTTAATTGAAACCGTAAAAAATTCCAAAACATTCGATGCTTCTAATTTTTGAAAAGTTCGGGCTCAATAAAATGTTTAGGTTAACAGGAAAATGGAACCAAAACTCAAACATTTTCAAACGTTCAAATGTCGTGCATAGCCCTAAATTTCTAGAGAAGGTTTTCGAATAAATATTCAAATTCCCGCCAGAACTGAAAATTTTAGAAGCCAAGAATTCAAAAATATTTGGAAAACCTTCCAGGGGTTTCTAGAAATGAACGACTTTTTGCTATTTTTAAATTTTTTCAATATTCAATGAATCGAACTGGCTGGAAAAATTTTGAAGAGTAATTGAAACTGTTTCGATTTTGAATTTCAGGATTCTATAGAAAATTGAGGAACCACCGTGAATTATACTTGAAAAATTATTGTCAATTCATGGTGCAATTGAAACCGGAGAAATTCATGAAAATCTGGATAGTTAAGTTAATGAAAATTTCGGTTGGAAAATGATAAAGTTATTAAAACTGGCGAAATCAACTTTTTGAATCTTCATTTTTGAATGAAAAACTTCAATAACTTTATGCAAGCTGGACTTTCCTCAATAGAGCGCGGTTAAAATTCTCGAAAACTGACACTTCCCAGAAACACCACATTTTCTGATCTTCTAAAGTACTCTAGCCTTTCACCTAACATTTCTAAACTCTTATCTTTCATAAATTATAGATCAAGCGAAAACTTTTTTCTCCAAAGGACCATAAGACCAAAATAATCCATTGCTCATCAGACAAGTCACGTAGCCCTTCTAAGCTTCCACTCCAATTTCACACGAAATTCCCATTGGATTAAAATTGAACGAAATGCACAAAAAAATGGACTTTGCCAGCTAATTATCCGAAAAAGGAGAAAAGTTTGAGTAAACTTTCAGTGTCTATAAATTGGCAAAAAAAACACATAAAACATTTCCTAGGGATTGGATTTCTTGGCATGGGAAAAATAAAAAGTTGGAGGTCCAAAAAGCTCTATTTTTGGACACCAAAAAGACATAAAAATGTGTTCTGCAAAAAAGAAGAAGTGGAATTTCTGAGAAAAAATAAAAATTTGTGTGTGTTTCTTGCACTTGAGGGAAGTGAGCAATAAGGAAGTTTCAATGGCTTTCTAGGGGGAAAACGGGGAACTCTTGAGAATGAAAAAATTGAGAAGCAGGAAGATAGAAGAGATCGAATTAGAATAACTTATTGGTTTTTTCGTGAAAGGAATTTCAGGAGGCTAAGAAAGTTTTTTCAACGAGGAAATATAAACTTCAGGTTTCTTACAACGTTTCTGAAACTGGAAGATTTTTTTTAATTGCTGAGAGTTCGACTTTTAGAGAAACGTTAGATTTACAAGAATATTGCGATAGGGGTTTCTTCACGAAAATGAGTAGAACAGCATCATACAAATTACAGCAAAAGTTATCCATTTCAGGAAAAAGAAAAAAAAATTGAATTATAAATATTTTCGCAACCCTTGGGGAAAATCTGTGAAATTCAAAAATAATTCCAGTTTCAGCTTCTGCTCAAATTCTTGAAATTTATCGGTATCCCCATTACGATTGAGCGATAGACAACTCAAAATTTCCATTTTTACTGATTCTTTCTTTTTCTAAATTATTCAAACACTTATTGCTAGGAAAATTCATGCTCCATTCGGAAAGAGAGTTTTAGGAAACGATGAAAGTTTACGTATTTGCAACAGAGCAGTGTTTAATTTTGGTCTGATGAATGCTAAAACAGTGAAAGTTTAGAAAAAATGACTGAAATTTTCAAGACTCTTTGCTAAGCAATTTTTAAAAGTTTTCGTCAAAATTAGAACTACTTTCATTCTGCAAGCCGACAATCATCTAATAAGCAGAACTTTGTGGCTCAGTGATACGTTATCCAGGAAACGGCAAAACCTGTTATTTAAATATAACGTTCGCAAATTAAAAAAAAAACTGTCTCTTTGAAATAGAAGTTTCATGTTAAACTTGCATGCCTAATCGGTTAAGCAAAACTGCACTTTCAATCATCGTTTCAATTTCAAACAATTTTTGCATTTTACAGATTCAGGAAGATTAAAACTATATCGAAAATGTTTATTTTACTTTGCAAAATTTAGTTTTACACCTTATTTCAAACGAATTGCGCACACTCATATAATTACAGCTAAATTAACTAGATGAAACAGAATAAAGTTTGAAACAGAAACGATTTAGTGCATCTGATCTGATCTAGAACACAAAAGAAAAACTCTCACAATGAACAGCTTTCTGGGGAAAATGCGAACTTTTAAAATTGAAGCAGGAAAATAAATATGTGTTTATGACTTTTATCCAAAAAGACAGAAGATGGAACAGAGCAATGTGACACTTATGTCGCATCAAATCTTTCTGAAACTGTAAAAGTTTGAAAAAAAAGTGAAGTTTCGAAGAATGGTATCAAACAAATGGGAATTTTTTTCAAAAAAAAATCGAACGTTTTTCAAATAATGTTTTTTTTTCCGTAAAAGAGGAAGCATCTAACCGAAAAACGAAAAATTATGATATAATCTTCAGGAAACAGAAAAAAAACTACATGTTAGTTTTCAAATTTTCACCACATTTCGGAAAAACCTGAACTTCAATTTTTTGAAAACTTTTTTCTAAAAGAATTTCAGTTTCAGCTTCTGCTCAAAGTTTCAAATATTGTCGGCAGGGTTAATGACATAAGTCGCTAAAAAGTGATATGTTTGATTCAAACCTAAATTAGCCTCATTCAAGAATATTGTTGGCTTAAAGGAGCCCAGACACGAAAGTCTACGGAGTTTCTTTGGAGTTTGGGTATGCATTCTGACGTGACGGTGTACAACGCTTAATGTCACTCTGCGTACAGTTGTCGTCCTCGCCTTTATGCGCAGCCGCTTTCTCTTTGCCCGCGTGGCTCAGTCGGTAGCGGCGCCGCACCCTCAATACTCACCCCGACAAGTTCAACTCCTCGAGGGACATGTTTATACGAAATTTCGAGAACATTTTTTTTCATGTCCCCCCTCCTTTAATGTAAGTAGTTTTTGGTGATACTCAAAATATGACAATAAAACTTTCTTTCATGAAATTTAAAGTTAAAAGTTTTAAGAATCATATGGCATCCATATCATACTATTAGAAACACATAATTCAATATTTTTCAAGTATCTGAAACAGAAAAAAAGTTCTGAAAGCTGAAACAGGAAACATGATCCTTGACTTTTAGACTCAAAACTAGTGCACAAAAGATAAAACATAAATGTTCAAGTATACATATCAGCAGGTAACGGATCATCATCGTCATCAGCCGAGAATCAGAGCATCTCAAATTTCAAAAGTAGTTCCCTCTCTTTTCTTTGTTACTCTCATATTTCAAAAGAAAATGTATGCTGAGCAATAAAAAACTATATAAAAGAAACATTTTCCTTATCAAAAATTCCCAAGAAACTTCTAGAAGTTCCAAGATCATTCTACTTGAAGGGAAGAATTCAAAAACCACCCATTTTGAAGGATCCTTGAAGAACCTCGAGGCTCTTCTTATCTCTGCAAATTAATCTAACAAGGAAGTTACTTGAAGGGGCGGGTTTAACTTTTTTTGAAATTTTGGGAGCAGATAGAAGAGCTCATGAGGATTCCAAATCTGTAAAAAAAATCAGCAAAATGCTCACGCGAGCTGAGTTATGACCTAGAAAAGTTTCCCTATGATTAAGCAATTTCTCGTGAAATTTTTTTCACGGAATAGTGTGTTTCTTTTAAAACAATAGATTTCAATCAGCAGTGTGGTAAAGTGGTAAGATGGCAAGTTCAGAGGAGTAAGGTTGTAGGTTCGATTCCCCCTATCCCCAAAAATTTTGCAAAATTTTTTTGTTTTATTTTAAGCTGTCATAACTGGCTCCGGAATAGAATTTACGCAATTTGAGCATGTTTTTCGGGAGTTTCTCGTTATGAATAGGCATTTTCCAGAATAATAACAGACATTTAATTTTTGGAGAAATTCACAAATATGCTCATGGGTTCATCGAAGATATTTCAAAAAAAAATTTTTTTCAATTTTTTTTTGTTTTTATTGAAAAAACAGTTGAGGATTCTAAACACATCGGTGGCATTCGATGACAAACTGCTGGAAACATATGACAGACAGTATGCCTGGTATTCTGACGGTTATGTGGACAGTTGCGCTCCGAAATGTGACAGACCAATTCAATATTGCTTCGACCGTCTCCATTCTTGGAAGATGGGAGAGCAAAAAAGTTTATGGAAAGTGCCAATTATCTGGGTGCAAAGGGTTTTCAATGGTCAAATGTTCGTATTGTGCCAAGAACATATGTTTCCAGCAGCTTGTCATCGAATGCCACCGATGTGTTTAGAATTCTCAAGTTTTTTCAATAAAAACAAAAAAAATTGAAAAAATTTTTTTTTGAAAAATCTTCGATGAACCCATGAGCATATTTGTGAATTTCTTCAAAAATTAAATGTCTGTTATTATTCTGGAAAATGCCTATTCATAACGAGAAACTCCCGAAAAACATGCTCAAATTGCGTAAATTCTATTCCGGAGCCAGTTATGACAGCTTAAAATAAAACAAAAAAATTTTGCAAAATTTTTGGGGATAGGGGGAATCGAACCTACAACCTTCCTCCTCTGAACTTGCCATCTTACCACTTTACCACACTGCTGATTGAAATCTATTGTTTTAAAAGAAACACACTATTCCGTGAAAAAAATTTCACGAGAAATTGCTTAATCATAGGGAAACTTTTCTAGGTCATAACTCAGCTCGCGTGAGCATTTTGCTGATTTTTTTTACAGATTTGGAATCCTCATGAGCTCTTCTATCTGCTCCCAAAATTTCAAAAAAAGTTAAACCCGCCCCTTCAAGTAACTTCCTTGTAAAATTGCACAACCCGCGAAGTTCCAACTCTTCAAAAATCACATAAAATTTTTAAACGAAAAAAAATGAAATATTTAATGGGATGAGTGGGGGATGAAAAGAAAAGAGAACTCTTCAAGGTCATGTGTCTGCATTGTTTCGAAATTGAATTTTACGGATTCCATGAACTTTGATTGACAAAAAATTTATGGAGCATTACAAAGGGACCTCTTCAAATAAGAAGAACATTTTATTCTTCGAAAAAATACGCAACACAGATATAAATCATTGCGAAGCGAAAAAAGCAGCGAAATTCTCTAGAGACTAGGAACACATAAGACTTTTCGAAATGCGACTTTTCGACTCAGAACGAGCAGAGATACTGACCCGACTGATTGATTAGGTGAAAAGATGGAGCAGCAGAAAAAGAAGAAGAAAAAGAAGAGGAAAGTAGGTGATTGAGATTGATGGAGAGTCTATTCACTTGAGTGTCAAAGTATTTTGAAACATTTTTGTAAAACTTGGAAATTTTTTTCGCTGTTTCAAAATGTCAGCTTGAGAAAGCCTAAAGTCTCTGAAAATGTTAAACTGAGCTCTAAAGGTTTTGATTACAGCATTTTTTGTCAGCTTAGGGAAGTTTACCTTGACAATAGGCCACTTTGAGTGGCGTTATCCCAAATATTCAAGACCAATATCTCCGGTAATGTTCAATTATGAGTCGTAAAAATATTAAACGTTTTTATCAGCCTAAATAATGATTTTCGGACTCTTTCACTTATGCAAACCAGGTCTTTTGGGAAAATATGTGTTAAAACAGTATTTCGTTGCGGTAGAATCTTGCGAGCAGGTATATAAAACTTAATTCCATTAAAATAACTAGTTGAAACAGAAATGTAATTTTTGTTAACCTCGTTTTTTTGACAAATTTGAATTTCCCGCCAGAGCTTCATATTTTGGTCAACTGCAACTTTTTTTACATGTTGTTTCTGTTTCACAAATTTTATAAGTGATAGTAGTTTTTTATAATTTGTTGTTTCGTCGTTGCGATTCATTATTCTCAAATTTCGCCTAATCTTTTCCAGGAGCGAAATTATTTTTTCAAAAAACCTATTTTTTGTTTCACATCTCATAAGTAATCCCCCGTTTTCAATTTTTGATATTTTTCATGTTTCAGGAGATTTGTAAATTCTTAACATATTTCAAATGATAATTTCAAATATCTTCTATAATAAAAAAAACTAACTAACCTTCTCAGCACTATTCTTGTTGTTTCTCATGTTTTTCTGTCGCAGAAAGTAGGCTCGATCTCTATCAGTCGCAATCACCGAGACTCGTTTTGTCGTTGTGGCTCCCGTATTATTGGTGGTGGCTGGAGGCGTTTCCCGTTTCTGAAATTTGGTAAAGGTTAGTGGTTTTTGTTTTCGGAATTATTCAGTTCTCTGAAATTTTCAGGATGTGAATTTTTTTACTTATTTTCAGGAGCTTGTATGTCAATAAATTTCTCACGGTAGGCTTTTCGCTTTGGCTTGGGTTGGGAAAGGAACATGTATCATTACTATGCATCAACAAATGATCAAAACTTTAAACTTGGTCTTTTTAAAATGGACCGAAACAGAATAAAAGTCTGTTTCATAGTTTTTCAGCATTTTTATTTTCCCGTTTCAGCTTATTCCGAAGATCAATGAAATGATAACTCAACAATTGTGTAATATCCAAAAGGCTTTCAATTAATTCTATTTCGATTTTTAAATTCCCGCCAAGACTGAAAACTCTCTGTTTTTCATTACCAGCACGCTTCTACAGATTGCCTACAACTTTTCGTTCTGGCGATAGCTAGAAATGCACGACTTCCGAGAGTTTTATTGTTTCTGTTTCAGCTGGTTTTGAAATGTCTTATAGTTTTTGAGTTACACTATTGATCCCACATTGCATGGGCCATACAGTTTCACATACATTTTTACTTTTTCAAACAATAGTTTTAAAATATAAACAATAGTCGAATCAATTTACTGCCATCTCCAAGTACGCATCAAAATTCTTACCTGTTGATTATCAAGGCAGAATCCCAATTTTTGAAGTACACGCATCTAGAAAAGTACTTGTGAATGAGGAGAGACTAGAGAGAAAATTGAGTAAAAAAGAAGAAAGGATCTCCCAGGCAAAAAAAATGTGTGTCAAATTGTTTTTTATGGCGTGGGAATTCCGGAAAGATGAGAATTGGGATGACAGAAAAAACAGAAGGGTGAGGAGTGTAGACAGAAATTATACTAAATGAGGCAAAAAAGAACAGTCTGGGAAGGTGAAGTGGTCAATGGATTAGTAGTAAGAGGGTAATCATTTTTGGGGGAGGTGAAATGAAAAAATGAAGGTCGGGAGTTCCCGCGTAGGAAAGAAAAACAGAACATTGAGAATTAGCAACCAGAAACCATGGAAAGCATATTTTCAACTTTTTTGTGTTAATACATGTCCCCAGGTAACTTGAACTTCTGGAAAAACTATCGAATGTGTCGATGGCTCATCATACAATAGCCATCATAGCGATATGATGACTTTCGTTTAAAAATATTCCAAAAATCATCCTGGTTTTAATGGTTTTAAGCTATTTTTTTGCACCAGAAACTGACGAGAAACTTTTCAGTGTAGGCAGGAACGGAACTATTGGAAACTATAAGAATGAAGCATTTTTGGAGGTTATGATACAGTAAAGTTTTGGTGTTTTTGCAAACTAAAATCTACTGTTTCGATGAGTTTTTAGAATTTTTCAGTACCCTCATCCTAGGAGAAGCAAAGAAAAACTAAAAAAATAATTAGATCATTTTGGTGAAACATTGAAAACTGTTCCAACAATTTGTTAAATATCATCACGAACATTGTATTGTTGATTCCAGCATCTTTTAACGTATAGGATTTAAGTGAGCAGCAGGTGAATATTCAAAACTAACGTCAGACATAAATTTAAAAAAATCGCTCTGTTCAGGAACATTTCCCGGAAAAACTATGTTTTCAAACATCGATAAAGTTTGCTTAAAATCAGGAACAAAACAAAATTTTCTAACGACAAATCTCAGCAAGATACAACGTTTTCACAGTTTCAAAATTATAATAAGTTCTAGAATACTTTAGTACTAATCAGTAAAAAATTCATGTACTCTTTTTACATATGACTTTTCTAATAATTTCAGAAAACTTGAAATCCATGTTACTGGAAGTTCGCTATTTATTCTTTGAAAAAACCACCGCAGGTGAAATTGAACATGACGTTTGCGAATTTTAAAAATTGAGGGTCCAGGTGTTTCATCTCGGTTAAACTATACATTTTTTAATTCAAGATTTTTCTATCGCTAGCCCGTGAATCACGAAATTGTTCTTGAAGTTTTCTGCACTAGGAATACTGGAAAATCACAACGAGCTGCATATATTTATAAGGAAGAAATAAACACAGCGCGAACACTAGAATGAGGATCTCATAGTACATAGAAGTTTAAGTAGAGACGTAACAGAGGAATTTTTCAGTGTCATCATCTGAAGATTATAGCAGAAACATAGCTTTTGCTATTGTTGTCATTTGCTTTTGTTAATTTCTGAAACAGTCTGCAAAGTTACCAGGTAATTAGAATAGAAAAGTATAGTACAATAATACCAAGAAACACAAAAGGAATATCGAGATTCTCATCTAGAGTTCTTGAAACGGAATTTTTTTCCTAGACTTCAAAAAAAGCAGATAATGAAAAATTCCAAGCATATGAGAGTTGTTTTGACCAACTTTCAGATGTCCCACAGGCTCCGAGACTTTTCAAAACAAGACGATTCGAAACTGAGAGTTTACAAAACCAGAGGTTTCCCAGCCGTGTTAATACAGGCAAATGGATATGTTTTAGACTACAAAAATAATTTCAGGGTTCTCGAAAATGCTTCTATTGATTGAATACATCCTGAAATTCAAAAAATTCGAAGTTGTGCTCTGAATTCCAGAATTAATTCGATCAGAAAATGTATATGAAACGAAGACATTTCTTGCCTTAAAGTGGGGCCTCAAACCTATCCACCCAAATGTACTATCACGTTTGTGAAATGCCTGGTTTTGAAATGTCTCGGTTTGAAAAAGTCAGGTTTTGAGCCGTTCCAGACACCAAACTATGAATGATTCCAAACTAGATAAAACCATTTCAAATAGTCAGCGTAAAAATCATTTAGAAGAATGAAGAAATGATGAATGGAAGACCAACTACTACTATTATACTACTAATAACTACTAAAATAGATAAAACTGTTTAAATGAAGAATCAGAAACAGTGTAATTTTATCTAAAATGTAAGGATAATTTTACAAAGTTGACAAACTATGAGAAAGTTAAGTATATAAAATTGATCAAATAGTCCCAAGGATCACTTGAGGCAAAAAATATAGTTTTTCTTCTAGAAATCATGAAACGGAAATTTTTCAAATTACAGAAAAACCTTTGGATCACAGTAGCTCATCAGTGTTTTGAAAAAATCTCCAGTAAAAGAATGAAGTCATCTAGATTCCTAGACTTCAAAAAAGAGCAGACCATGAAACATTCAACGCATATTACAGACCAAAAAAAATTGTCTACTGTCTACGACTTTCAAGTTCATGACCACTATTTTTTAAACTTTGCGAATTCGTCTAGCAATAATTCAAGACTACTTTTGAAGTTTTCAAATGATCAAGAAACTGTAAATTTTTCAGAAAAAAATCCAAGTCCAAACGGAAAATGTCCAGCTTGCTTTTTCTTCTTCCAATACAAAAAATGCTATATTGCCAATACAAACTTTTTTCTTCGTCTTCTCCTCCTGCTTTTTTTCATTTCATGTCTCTCCTCCTCCATTGATGTTCCATTTTCAGCATGTCTTTCAGAAAAGAAACTGTTTGTTTTCTATTGTATCTCTAAATCTCTTCGGATCATTTGCTATTTTTTTTAAAGAATTCTTGGTGACTGTGTGCTAGGAGGAAGAGCAAAGGAAAAAAAGAAGGACAAAGTATTGGTTCTTGGAATTCGAAACTTTTTGAAGGGAAAAAATTGTGGTGTTGCAGTGTTTAGAGCTAAAAATAGTTTGAATCAAATTTTTAGAAAACTGAATTTTAAGTTTTTTGAAGTTATTTTTTCGTAAATTGAAAATTCTAACAGTGTACCACCCTAACTTCAAGCCCATATATTTCGTTCCCTGCTAAAGATATCAAAAAGTGATCAACTGACAACATATTTTTGATAATATGATAAAAATTTTTTCAGTTTAGCACTTTTTGGTATCTTTCCCGAAAAGCGATGGACTCAAAGTTGACAGGTACTTGGAATTAATGTAATTTTTTCATAATTTACTGTTTCATGATTGTTTCAAATTTGACTCCGGGTTTCGGCCCTAATTCGACATTGATCTGACATCGAAATATTCCTATTCCCTCCCTTCTCTATAAAAAAAAGTTACTCGATGACCTCCAGAAGAGAAAAAAACATGAATATTCAACGATGTGCATCTCCTTAGAAAATAAAAAAGAAGAAACACAAATTTGGTAGTAGTGAATGTGATGTATTTTTATGAGCACAAGAAATTAGGAATAGGGAAAGAGCAAAGATTCATCATTTTTCTGTTTCAAAATCATATTTAGTAAGTTAGACGAATTTTTTCCGTTGATGAGACGACTTCGATCGGATCACCGCTTCTGACTGTGGAAGATTACCGAAAATTCTCTAATGCTCTGTGCGCCTATATACCTCAATTTTTGAAAGAGGTATCAAAAAGTTGCAAACTATCAAAAGGTTGGTGATATTATGACAAAAAATTTTGTCAGTTGACAGATTTTTGACACCTCTTATAGGAATTGAGATAATTGAGCTCAACGTTCAAGAGCAGCCAATTTTTCTAATTGAACCTCGTCTTTGAAATTAGTGAAACAAAAGAGCAACTATTCAAAATTGAGGTGGCAAAAATATTTATTTTTTCTGCTTCAGAATCAATTTTAGTAAACTGCGCGAATTTTTTCAGTCAATGGGTAACATTTACGGATCGCCGTTTCGGACTCTAAAAATATGAACGCGTCAAGCTCAACTAGCTCGGTTGCCATGAGACATATCAAAAAGTTGTCTACTGATAAAATGTTGGTGATATTATGACAAACATTCTACCAATTGACAGATTTTTGATATCTCCCATAGGAACCGAGATAATTGAGTTTAATGTTTGCGTGAGCTTCTATCAACATTTTCGATGAATTAGCCAGAGACCCATTTTGGAAAAATCAGTTTTTAAAAGTGAAATTTCAAAACATCAAGAAAATTCCGGTAGAGCGCCTTTTCTCCATCAATTACGTGAAATTTTGAAAAACCGAGAAATGAGTAAAAGTGCAAAATGTGACACCTAGTATCTTGGGATCTGCCTCTATGAGGAGCACAAAGGAATACATTATATACCCATGGACTCACTTACATGACAAAACGAAAGAAAAAACTAGTGGCGAGAAAAGAAATGGAAGAATATGTAGGTGAGAGCATAAAAATAATATCTTCCTTCGTGTTTTCTCTATTTTGGGGTGGGTCCCTCCCGTATGTGCAATTTTATGGGGTTATCGTTTATTCGTGGTCGTACTTGTGTTTTGCTCTATTTTTTTTATTTTTCTAAAATTTGTTAGATTTTGGTTCCTTTTTTTCAGGTTATCGAAAATGTCATGAGTAAGCCAGTTTTCCAAATATCAGTGGTTTTGAACTTATATTTTCAGGAATGTCGTGAGAATTTTTAAAAATGAAGTCTCATTTTTTGGGCTCAAAAACTTCAATTGTTATAATTCGACTGCGATGTAGAGTGAGAGACGCAGAGAAACGAGACACACTGCGTCTCTGACCTAAATTTTCAGGTTACCATAATTCGGTTCAAAACCATCGTAGAAAGCTAACGTTGCGTATATAAACCCTCTGGAGAAGGGCTAAGTAACGATGGCAAGAGATTCGCACAACAAAGTTTCGGAAATTAGGAAATTCCCAGAAATGTGGGAATTGAAACAGTGATTAATTGAACCCAGAATTATTTCAAAAAGTTGTTCTAGAATGAAATTCGGATAAAAAGCACTGTAAACACTCGAATAGAAAGATAACCTATAAAAATTTTATCAGCTAATAAAATGTTGATGATATTATGATAAACATGTTATCAGTTGGCAGATTTTTATTATCTCTCATAGAAATTGAGATAATTAAGTTTAAAGTGCAAGTGTAAGAGACTTTCTAGTAGCGTTTACTTTGAAATGGTGACAGGAGTGAGTAGAAATCACTAGAAAAGGTAATTCTGAGAAGTATGTGCAACAGAAAAAAGGAAAATTCTAGCATCCTATTTTCTACTGATGTAGCTTCAATTTTTCATGTATTCAATTTTTCATGCTAATCGTTAATTCAAGCGAAGACTTCCAAAATCATAAAAAACTGATAAAAACTCTAGAATCAAACGGAAGTTCAGATCATTGAACACCTCCCCCCAGGAAAACGGAAATTGAAAAATTTCAGATTTTTATTGATGGTTTAGAGTGGCCAGCATACTTACCGCTTGAGAACTCATTTTCAGCAAACTTCTGCTAGTTGTGAAACAGTAAATATGACAAGAAAAATATGAGAATCGATAGGAAGAAGAGCAAAAATTGGCTCCAATTTTCTGATGTTTGTTGTGTTGAGAAATGGGATGGATGAGCAGAATGGAGAAGAAGGAAAAAAATGATTATTCGGGAGACGAGCTATTATGGAAATTTTATGGGAAATAAAGAATGAATTTTTGTGTATGGAGGATGGTGCTGGAGCCTAGGAAGGGAAAGGGGCATGAAATTCTTAAAAATTCAAAATTGGACATGTGTACGATTTACTAGTTTAAAACCTTTTACAGTTGTTTTTAAACTCAAGATGAAACACAAAAAATTTACCTTCAATTCTCTGGTAGAGCGCCATGCCATACCGGCACCGTGAGCTCAATTATCTCGGTTCCTATAAGCAATATTAAAAATCTGTGAACTAATAAATTAGTTATCATAAATCAATGTTTTATCAGTTGACAGATGCTTGATATCTCTTATAGCAACCGAGATAATTGAGTTCAAAGTGCAAATAGGTCTACTAAAGATTATACTGTGTCCGACTGCCTCACCGATCCCATCAACTTACTTCTTCTCTTCTGTAACTTCACTAACTCAATGGAACAGCAATTCTCACCTCCATCAAATCCGGCAAACTTCCATTCTCTCCTTTTCCTCTTCCACGTAACGCAATTGACTGCAAATGCACTGGATCCTGATCTCGACACGTTCCGGATCCATGTTGAAGTGAGAATCGACGACATGCCGAATCAATCGACGCAGCTATCCGTCCTCTCCGTTTAGTCGGTCCACTGCTGCTCGCCGAGCCGGGTGCGGAGGATGATGAAGAGCCACCGGTGTTCTCGACGTCGATGGAGAATCGACGGAGGAATGAGGTCACGGACATTGTTGTTGAAAGACTGTGGAGGAGATAGATGCGTCTGAAATTATAGCATTGCAAGCATTATTATTGTAGGAAAATGTGAAGAAAATATAAATGTCCATATAGAAACACAAAAAAATACAGAATTACAAAACATCGAAAAATCGCTAAAGGCGAAGAAGTCAATTCTTATCTATCTCTGGAAGCTTCCAGAAAACTGGCATTTATATTGGATTCCCGCCAACGCGAAAAAATCCAGGTCGAGAAAAGTGTCGGGAATGAAAAACGAGGAACTTTCAGTTTTGGCGGGAATTCAAAAAAAAATTTCAAAACCTTCGAGAAGCTTCCAAAAATGGCGGAGAACATTTTGAGATTTTTCCCTTTTTAAAGACTTGTCGAAGTTTTAAAGTTTTTTTTCCAGGCCTTCAAGAGTAGCACTAAATTTAGACAAAAATCTGAAACATATAAGAGTACTGAAACGGAAAAATTTAAAAACTGTATCAAGCAAGGATAGACATATGAGTAAAACATGAAACTGATGGAAAAGTCAATTTGAGCCGATTTTTCTCGTTCCCTTTGAAAGATATCAAAAAGTGGTATACTGATATAACATTTATCACATTACCAACAATATTTGGTAGTTGACAAGTTTTTGATATCTCTTACTGGAACCGAGAAAAAATGCGTTTAAGTTGAAATTAGTGCTACAGTCAGATTCCACAGAGATAGACTAACTACATATAAAAATTTTGTATAAAATACAAAGTTGAAACAGATGGAATTTCTCTAAAATTTGTTATCAAGAAAAATATGCTTAAATCTGCATTAAGAACATCTCGTTGGGACTCATTCGTGCATAAACTCAAAAGAAAAGTGTCTAAAAAACTGAAGAAAAATTTGCGGCACACAGGAAACGAATCACGAGGAATGGAGCAATGGAACAGCAATGTTTAGGCCACGCCCCCCTTGGGCGGAGCGTTCCTTGATGACGATGTGTAGAGAGGAAAGGAGAAGAGTTGGAAGACGGGAAAAACATTCAAATGGAAGAAAAAAGAGAGAAGACTAAAACTATTCTAATGACTGGCCTTACTTTTTCTAATGAGGGGTGTTTGGAGTAGAATGGAAGAAAAAAAAATACTATTTCGTCAGACACTAAAAGAAGTGTTGAATTAAAAAGTATCACTGTTTTAAGGAGTTCATGAAATAGTAAACGAACATATGAGTACTAATTTGAATAGTACTAATTTGACATGCTTTGAAAAGAGAAAAAAAAACGAAAAAATCGTATATTTTGAAACGTATCTAAATTAGCGGGTGCAATAGTTTCACACAAGGATACCAACGTTTGATCTACAGGTTTTTAATTAAAAAAATAGTAATTTCAGCCCGTTTGTAAAAAGGCGCAAAAGGGAAAAATTCTCTATTCATCCATCAATCTTACAAGTTAGTTCACCATAATCTCAGTTTACCATACATCTATAAAGGCATGTCATACTCCTATGGAACAATAGAATCCTTGGCTCAAGGTCTCATAACGAAGAATACAGTAAGCCGGAAATATGCGCAATTGCTAGATTTTCCTCTCAATTTTAATGATTTTTGACCACTTTTCTCTGATTTCCAAATAAAAAAATCGCAAAACATTTTTTGAATGTTAGGCCTTTTGGGAACTCAGAACGAACTATCCAAATAAATAACATCACTACATGAAACAGAAAAAAATGACAAAGGAAGAAGCCATAAATTTCAAATGGCAAACAAAATTGGTTTCGCCGGAATTAAAATTTCATGTCGTAATTTTCTGTTTCAGCTATTCCATAATTAGAGGGTTCTGAAAATTGATTGATCTGCGACCTCGCCCCAGAACTGATTTTTATATTCGATGTTTTTGAACTTTGAGCCAGTTTTTTTTCTGTTCTTGTGAATGATATCAAAAAATGATCAACTGACAAAATATTTTTGTGATACACACAGTGGCAGCTGACCACTTTTTTAAAATATATTCCATGAGAAATTAGAAAAGCTAATCGTTTGAGAATCTGTTGAGTTTCTACGGCTCCATGAACATTATTCAAAAATTCGACCCTGTCCCGGGATAATTATACAGTTTTGATCTTTTGATCCTCCTCTGTTATTGTTTTTATCGAGGAAAAATTGTTTTGGTGGATAGATGAGGAATAAATTGGCTAAAATTTAAATAATTTCAGTTATTTTAGTAAGTTATTTAAATAACACTTGTTAGTGTACAAAATATTGGTGGGGAGAAGATCCATTTTTTGGATCTCAAAAATTCTGAAAACACTTTTTAAAATTAAAATGGAAACGAAATGATATGTGAGCAAATTAAAATAAGTATTTTCAAATGTTAATTTCTTAAAATTTGGACCTTTTGAAACAGGAAAATTTGTTATTTTGACACACTGATTGATAATCATCAAAAAATGTATTTGGGATATTTTTGGAACTAAATTTATAAATATTTTTCAAATATCTCATTACGAAACCAGTGATTTTTTTTTCCATTCTAGAACTTTCGAAACAGGAAGGTGTTGCTTTATGGAAAAACTGAGCACTTAATTAGTCGTAATTGAAATCTAGAACTTTTTTATAATATCCTGAAAGAGAATTTATGTAAGAGAGCGATTTCCTAATTTTTCACAGCGGTTTTTATGAGTTCCTTTGGCAAATGCATATCAAATCAACAATTATTTTCTGTACTTGTTAAATTTCTGTAACAGAAAAGTTTTGAATCAGTTTTGAAAATATTCTCACAATCAGAAATCTTCTTCAGAAATAAAAATTAGAGCGTGCTTCCTTTACAAAACCAGTTTTCTTCAGTTTCATTCAAGATTTTCCAAACAGGTGAGTATTGTTTGTTCTAATGGAATTATTTGTATAATTAGTCGACATTGAAAAATGGGACTTTTTAATAATTTCATGAAACAGAAAATATGTAATAGAGCATGTTCCAATTTTTGCGATTTTAATGAATTATTATGATGTATTCATATCAAATCAACAATTGTAAACTGTAATTTTTAAGTTTCTATAGCAGAAAATTTTTGAAATAATTTTTAAATCTTCTCACATCAGAAATCTTCTTCAGAAGTGGTGATTTAGAATATACCCATAACTTTCAAAAGTTTTATTGCGATACCAGTAACTTTCAGGTATATTCTAGAACTTTCGAAACAGGAGGATGTTGTTTTTATGGTAGAACTTAGCGCTTAACCAGTTGTAATCCAAATATATGACGTTTTTAATTATTTCATGAAAGTGAAAAATTTGATAGAACGGTTCCCCCGATTGTTTAGTAAACCTAATGGATCCTCGTAGAGACTTATCAAAAAAACGATTTTTTTTCAGTGAAGAGAAAGCCAGCAGTAACGTTTTGAATTAATTTTTAAACCCCTTCTCAGAAACTTCTTTCAGAAGTAGTAATCAAGAATATACCAGTAATTTAAAAAAAATTGCATTACGAAATCAGTGATTTCCGGGTTGATTCTAGAACTTTCGAAACAAGTATCCGTTTAATTAGTCATAATTGAAATATAGGACGTTTTTATCGACATTGAGAAACAGAAAATCAAAAATTGGATAGTTTTCCAGTATTTCTATCTATATTCGGGAGATTTTATCTGATAACCAGTGTGTGTTTTTGGAAGTGTTTTTTGAACGTTCTAACCATAAACATTGGTGCCTTAAAAAACAAGAGTGACCCAGACAATGTCCCAGTTGAATGTCAGGCAATTTCTAAGCCATTTACCATGGTGACCTGAAAAACTCTACTTGTAAAAGTTAGGCCACCATGTATCATGAGAAACAAGCGATTTTTCGGACAGTCGTTCGATCGTAACGAAGGACACTAATTAAATTGATAACTATTTTCTATTGTCATTAAGTTTTTGCAACAGAAACGTTTTGAAAGAATCTACTAATTGTAAAACCAAAAACAGATTCTTGAAGTTTGAGCATTATGTAACAGCAAAGATTTTGTTTTGAACTCTATCTATATTTTTCAGTATCCATTCCCTTCAAAAAACTTGGTGAGATAATCCAATGAGCGTTACTTTCTTGTTTACGAAAACACTTATCTCTTTTTTTAGAGACGGGAAATTCGATCAAGAATCGAATTCAGATATTTTTTCTGACTGAAGTTTTATATAAGACTATGAGACATAAAATTATTGGAATCTCGTTTTCTGTGAATCTTTAGATACTAGTCCTGATGGCGAGAAAATTGTTTAGGTGATAGAACGGCTTCAAAAATGTATTATCTGAAACAGAAAAAGTTTTTCCAACGATTTAATTGTAAGGATAATATTTTTAGGACACAAAAAGACCAAAAATTCAGGAGAAAAAGTATGAGAAGCCAAAAGAGGGCTAAAAGGTGTCGTGTGAACCACTCATCTTTTTCTTCTGCTCGTTTCTTCCTAAATACCTCCATAGATAGGAAACGGGACACGGATTAAAGCAAGAAGAAGTGGACATATAGACACATGAGAAGAGAGGATAATGAAGAGCAATGACAACACGGGAAAAATGAAAAACGAAGGAGGAGAAGAGGAGAAGTGTGAGCAACCACACGCCTTCTTTTTCTTCTTCTCCAGAGACGACGCTTCCTCCGGTGTGTCTGCGCCCTCCTCGATTTGTGTACTCTTTTGGAAAAGTCTGGAAATGAAGGGAAAGAGAAAAGAAGAAGAAGTGTGGGGTGAAAAAAGGTAAATAGGCTTCATTTTTAGTTGGAATAGATGAGAGATGATGGGGCATAGAATAGAGGAGGAGAGGAGAATTGTTTTATTCTGGAGGAAGAATAGGGGAAGGAAAAGGGCAGGAAAAGGAGAAGGATGGAAGAATGTTTGGATTCTAGGAATTCAAAAAAAATTCCGTTTCAAAATTAGGGTTTCTCGGAATTGTGATGAGTTAAATTAATGTTTGTCTTTTTGTTTGTCTTTTTACACACAACCAAATTTTCAGAATTGAAAAAAATCCTATACCCATGTTCTTTGAAAATATACCGGGAAAATATGGCTCGTCGTAATTTTGGGATTATTTATCTCGGTTCCTGTGAAAGATATCAAAAAGGGGTCAACTAACAAAATGTTTTTGACATTATGATTCCACCAATACCACATTTTGATATCTGTCACAGGAACCGAGATAAATGAGCTAAAACTTACGGTGTGGGGGATACCATAGGATTTACTGTAGTAATTTTTCAAGTTTAAGTTTTTACTGTTTCATCGCGTTTTGAAATCTAGATTTGTTTCTAACTCTATGATGAGAGAATAGAAAACGCTCTAATGTGACAATAGGGAACAGCTGATCCGGTACAGAATTGCAATTTTTTTTTACAGTTTCCAAAAAATTTTAGAAGGTTCCAAAAAGAAAAATTGATTGATTGGGCTTGGGATTGAAGACTTACGGAAAATCGTAAATTGTTTAAGTGGCGACATTTGCGGAATTTAAAAACGGAAATTGTAGTCCTAAAAATATTAAATTTTACGGTTTCAAAATTATCATAAGTTTAGAGGGCAGTTTTTTGAATCGTTGTTATGGGGTTATTCAGAAAAGCAGCAATTCAGCAAAATTGCTGGTTTTTCTGCCCTCTGCATAAGGAAAAACCAGCAATTTTGCTGAATTTCTGGACACTGGATAACCCCATTAAATTTTTGTTAAGATTTATGCCTAATATGAGGTATGAAGTTATTCAGAGAAGCAGCAATTTATAAGGAAAAACCACCAATTTTGCTGAATTGCTTCACACTGAATAACCCCATTAGTTATAGAAGTTTCCTATTTCTGATTCTCTAAAAAATCTGAATATGCAAAACATTTTATTGTTTTACAACAGTGGTATAACTCCAACGTTTGAAAAAAGAACAATAAAAAAAGTCCACTCTAAACTTTCAAAGTTTTCACAAAATGCTAAATAAGGTTTTTGCAATCTAGAAGCTGACAGATTCCAATCCATTTTTTTTTTGAAAATCTTGTATCTGATGAAAATGACACAATGAAATTATTCTGTTTCAGCTAGTCCTGAAAAATCTGGAAAATTTATGACTAAAATATTCGGTCGTAAATACACTAATTCAAAAAAATCGAGGCTGTGGAAGAAAAACATCGGTGGCCGTGCCACTGTAACCTAAAAAATATGTTTATTTTCTCGTTCTTCCTTGCTTTTCGCTGAGTTTTCTGTTATTTTTCCCCGAAAAAGTCGAAAAATTGAATTTCTGAAATGAAAAATTAACTGACAAGCGAGCGAAAATCGAGATAACAATTCCGAAAAGTATAAAGATTTTTAGGTTACGGTAGTTATCGTTGAGGGTACCTTCGAGCCCTGGCGTTTCTCTTCCATATCTCCGACTTTTTCCCCAAGAATACATATGGATACATTTTTTTTTCTTTTTCAACTACCCATATTAGTCCTAAAGATGAAATTAGCATGGATAAAGAATTCACAACTGATGAAGGATCATTTTGTTCTCCAATAATTTACCCTTTCTGATTATTCTAAAACTGAAAAGTTTTTCTGTTTCAAACTGTAAATTTCAGGTCAATTTTTTTCGTTCTCAACGATGGGTAAAATCCATGACAACTAAATATCAAACTTCTGCTTATATCAAAAGTTCATTCTCCAAATGCCATTTCAAATTAAACAACAAGAGAGGAAAAAAGAAAGAATTGTAATTGAAAAGGATAATGAGAAAAGGGCAGTAGATGAAGATCCAATATTGCAAAAGTTGGATGAACAACACGTTGAGCAACTCGTGAATCGGTGGCCCATATCGCTGATTTCCACACATCCCGGTTGACAGATTCCACTACATGATCTCTCGAACATGTAGATGTTGGATGGAGAGTCCGATGTGTAGAGGGACCACACCTGGAATATTGAGTGTTTGTTTCGGGAGAGAAAATGGGAGGATATTGTCTATTCAAAACAATCGCACGGGTGAACGAGTAAAAAACGTGTAGAGGCGATGTAGAGACGCATGTGTTTTTACTCGTTCACCCGCGAGATTTTTTTGAACAGACAATAATTATTTTTCTTTAGAATAGTTTCAACTACATAATGATTTTTACAAAAGCTGCCAAGTATTTGAACTAGCTGAAACAGATTAAAAAACGTTTGAAATTAAGCAAATGTATCGAATGGGCGGTTCCTAACTATTCTGTGAAACAAGCAAAAACTATGCTCCCTTCCATTACCTCATAAGAGTTGCGTTTTATTAGAGGGGTGTTCAATAACAGGGGCGTTATAGTTTTTACGGTATTTTTGAGCATCTAAAAAATTGAAATCATCAATTTTTTAGTTTTTTCGGCTATTTATTCGCTTCCAATTTCGCAATAAGTTGGGTTTCTTTAAAATGTTATCATTGAAACTGCAATTTTTCCAACTAAAAATAGAGAGAATTTTCGTATTCGATTTTCCAGAAACTAATTAAGTTCAATGATTTTAAACCTCTTCTGAATGTCCAACTTGAAATAAGAATTCTTCATTTTTGTAGAAAAATTGTTCAGTTTCACAGAGTTTTGATAATTTAGGGAATATTCCTAACAACTGCTATATTTACAAATTGAGTTTTGTTATACATATTATTCTCATCCGAAAAATCAGAGCTGTGGAAGATAAACACCGGTGGTCGTGTCCGAAGATCTCACTACAAAAACTACAGTAACCTAGAAATATTTTCATTTTCCGGGTTTATTTTCTCGGATTTTCGTCGAGTTTTTTGCTATTTTTCTTTCATTTTCCAAAAAAAGTCGGAAAATTAACATATTTGTGTAAAAATTGATTGAAAACGCATACATTTCGAGAAAGTGAATACAGGACAAAAAGAGTTTTTAGGTTACGGTAGTTGTCGTAGTCATCTCATTTTTGTAATAAAACAATATAGGCCAAAATTAGAGTGCTTCTATATATTAAGTGCTTTACTTTTCATTGGAAACGAATTTTTACTGTTTTCAGTTCTCTATGAATCACCCAATATTTCAAATTTCGCGCTGGGGTCTATCCATCTTGTGGCTGTATTTTTCGATTGATGGTGTTTGCAGAAGTTATTTTAAAATTAATGGCGCGTCCAAAGTTCTCAAATCTGGGATTTCTGGGCCCAGAAAGCAGTCCAAAGTGACGCCCAGATTCCCAAGATTTCCAATTGGTCAAAATTTGAACCAGTTCGACTTTTAACATTTTTATTGCATCAAAATGTGCAGAAAAGCATGTAGATTTATATAAAAATAATGAAAACTTCAAAAAATAATTCCTTCATCGAGAAAAACGCAGGGGCTTTTATCCGAAAAAAATCCATTTTTTCCGATGCGTTTTTCTCAATGAAGAAATTATTGTTTGAAATTTTCTTTACTTTTATATGAATCTACATTTTTTTCTGCACATTTTGATGCAATAAAAATGTTAAAAGTCGCACTGGTTCAAATTTTGACCAATTGGAAATCTTGGGAATCTGGGCGTCACTTTGGACTGCTTTCTGGGCCCAGAAATCCCAGATTTGAGAACTTTGGACGCGCCATAAGTTTGCCGTAGCTCAAAATGTTTTCGATGCTTCCAATAACAATTTTCGAAATTCTAACTCAATTTTCCAAAGTCTCAGATTCACGAAATATAGAAGAATCAAAAATCTATCCACTTTATAAATTGAAATAATAGAAACCTTCTCCATGAAACAGGTTTTTTTTGGAAAAGAAACATTCCCGGTTAAAAATTCGGGTACAAAAAATCGAAGCTGTATAAGTAAAACGGAGGTGATTGTGTCCGAAGATCCCACACCGAAAACTACCGTAACCTTAAAAGCCTTTTTAATTTCGGATTAATTTTCTTGGTTTTCACAGTTTTTTGTCGAGTTTCTGGTTAATTTTTTCCAAACAAATCGGAAAATTAACATTTTTGTGTAAAAATTGACAGAAAACGCACGAAAATCGAGAAAATGAATCCGGAAAATAAACATATTTTTAGGTTACGGTAGTTTTCGCTGTAAAAACTTCGGCCACGGCCACCTATGTTTCTCTTCCATAACTACGATTTTTTGGAATAAGAACAATAAAAAAGCAAAAATTGGAAGGAATTTATCGTGATTTCGTAATATTTAGGAGCAGAAATCAATATTATTCTGAAAAAAATTTCCGAATTTCCAGTTTTTTTTTTCAAAATTTCACCGTTTTCCTCATAACATTTGATGTTTTCTATCTATTTTTGTTCGTTTCTCCTTCATAGAATTCTTTCCAAAAAAAATATTTTCGTTCATCATCCCTCCATTAACTAAATTTCTTCATAAATATGCTGATGAGATTCTTGTTTTTATAAGATCGAGATTCCATTAAAAAACTAAAAATCTGGTCTCGAAAACAATTTTTCTGTCGCTCAAGCTTCATCCCATTTCTTCCATTAATGTGTTTTTTTCTGACCTGACACTCTCCCTTCTCACAATCTACCCATCCGGCACTTCGAGCATTCTGGAAGCATGTCGAATTGCTCGTTTCGCCGTAACACGAATAGCAAAGATGGGCGTTAGTGGACGATAAAAATAGAGAAATAAGGAGAAGGAGAAGAAGCAGAAGACGTTGTTGGGTCATCGGAATCTGAATATACTGGGGACCACAAAAGGGGAAGGAGAAAGGGGGCTCAATAGACACAAATTGGAATGGACACATGGATTTATCCAGAAACTATTTTTATATATTTAAATGTAGTTTTCACAAAAGAAAAACAGAAAAGAAACTACACTAGAAAAGCAACAGAACAAAAAGTTAAGATCTCTTTCCAGGCCAATGTTTTCTATGGAACGTGTCATCGGCATAATCCTGGGTTGGAAGACGTTTCATTTGACGATACGGTTGTTGTCCGAGATCCGGTTGGGGGAAGAGTTTTTGGATTTTGTTGAATTGAGCACTGGTCATTGATTGTTTACCGCCGGCGCCCGTTTCTCCCAGAGTTCCCTGGAAATGTTGGATTTTGAGTCAAAAATTGAAACTTGTTCTGTTACAGGTTTTACGGGATTACAGGTTTCAGGATAGCAGGTTAAGAATAGATATAAGGGAACCTCAGCACTATTGAAACACAAATTTTTATGAAAATTTCGTTAAGAATAGTCTGTCTAGACGGTTCTGAAAACTTTAGAATCCAGTTTTCTCGCCAGTTTCAGCTGAGTTATATCATATAATATAACTTATATGAGTTTCGGTATCAAAAATAGCAATTTTCAACTGTCACCAGGCCCTGAAGGGAGCGGTAAAGACCTACTGATATACACAGTGTAGCAAAAATGAAATTTCTTATTAAAAAAAAAGAAAACATTCAATAAAAATTGGCAAAATCTCGAAAAAATTGCTTCTCGTCCATTCGAAAAATTCGCGGTTTTTTTAAAGAATTTTGCACAATTTTCAGACCTTTTCAGGTTTTCTAGCTATTTTCAAAGATTCTTGCCGATTTTCCGGGTTTTTCTCTGTCTGAAATATTACTGTATGAAACAACAAATTTCATGCTGTGAAACGTCCTATAGGCGGAGAAAATCGTTGTTTTTGCACTGAAAAGGGCGATTTTTCGTACTGAAACTCATGTAACTCGGCTGAAACTGGCCAGCGGATTCTGTAACTTCCAGAGATTTTTTAGATAGACTTTCATCGATTTCTGAGCTTTTGAGGCGTGTAAGAAAGAAGGAAAAGACCTACAAACCTTTCTAGCCGCTTCCCGATAAGCGGCAGCCTCTTCAGCTCCCTTATGAACACAATCCATGTAAAGTGTGTGCTGCTTGGCGCATGGAACATCGTCGAACTCCCACTTCTTCAGACATCCAAACAGTGCTTGGAGTTCTTGTGTGCATGAGGAGCCTAGAAATGGAATATATTAGCAAAATTGGCTTATCAAGCAAGTTATTATGCTAATAACTCTTTTAAAAACTGATTTTCAAAGGTTTATGAAGCTTTTTCAGTCGAAGCCAATTCTACAGAATTCGTGGGCTTTTCCGAGATTCGAATGACGAATTTGTTTTCCGTCGACCTCAAATATTGTAAAATTCAAAAACCCACTAGCTGCTCTCGGCTTCTGCCCGGCTTGAACGCGATTTTTCGACGCCAACGGCAGAATTTCGGAGAACACCGTCACCTTCGGATAAATCGATTTTCCACGAGCCAGCGCTTTCTCTTTGAGGACAGGCGATGAGAACATCATCCTGAGAACCTGAAATTTTGAAATGTTGACTCAAAAATTGCGAAAATTTAGCTGAAAATAGTGCAAAAACCGCTGAAAAATTATGTGCGTTTTGTCCGAGAGGACTACACGATGAAGTACAGTGGGGCGCATTTGCTCAATATTTCATTTTTCGATAATTTTTTTTGTTTTTTCGCGAAGTTTTTCGGCTGCCAAGCTGCTCTTTTCATTAATTTACCAACAAAAAAAAACCTAAAATTTCAAAAAATTTTTTCAGAATGACCGAAGAAGTCGTCGCACCAGCCGCTCGCGCGCCAATGACTGCCGAAGAGCGTCGTCAACGTCGTCTTGCGAAAATTCTCGGGAATCCCGAAGAGCGAATCAATCGAATTCTGAATAACGGAGGTGATGAGCACGGAAAGCGTCACGCGCCAGCGATTGAAGGTGGTGAGGGTTATAATTTGTTGCCAAGTGAGTTTCCAGCTAAAAGTTATAAATTTTAAAAGTTGAAAATTTCCAGCACCTTCTGAAAACAATACTCTCACCCCAGCCGCAAGCGAAATGGATCCAATGCTCAATTTCCCTGGTTTCGCCAATGGGCTGCCTCAAGAGTTCGCACAATTCGCTCAATTCACCGGCGGCTCCGGAATCCACGTCATCAATCCGAATCCAGTGCCTCAAGGACCGCCCGTAAAAGGAATAAACGTTCCACTGGTCGCTGTGACCCTTGGGCTGCTCTCTCGAGCCATTATGCTCTTCTCCGGACCCATAAACATCGGAATACTCTGGGCAATCTTCTACGTGACACTTGTGGCTCGCTATTCGGCTGCCGGCCTTAATAATCAGACTAGAAACGAGCTAGCCGCAGTTTTTCAAGCTATGGGATCAGGGAATGTTCTGGAGAAAATTAGTGAGGGATTTCCGGAAATTGATAGAATTTTAAGTGAAACATTTTCAGTGAACGCCGGCTTCAAAATCATCGAATTCATCCAGACGACGGTGACGTTTGCCGCCAGCTTCCTACTTGCTCATATGATACTGGAACTTTATGATTTTTCATCGGATTATAAACTTGTTTTTTAAAGATCGCTTCTTTTTACTTGTCGTGTTACATTCTTTTTCTCTTCTTCTCCATGTCCTGCGATTTTTCTGTATATAAATTTTATTTATTGTCTTCTGAATTCGGGGATATTCGGAAAAGCCTTTCAGTCGGAAATTCCGAATTTCAATTGTTAGATAACGCAATTATGAAACATGTCACGTGTGAAAAAACATAAAATTTTGCATTTCGAAAAATTCAAAAAATATTCAAAGAATAAATTTCACGTTTCGGAAAAATAATCGTTTTTGAAAAGTGAGAAAATAGGGCGAAGAGATAAGAATCTCCCTGGAGTTTTCGTATATAAGGGGATGGAGAAACAGTGAGAATCAGTCAGTTCTCCAGCTTTGGCTGGAGAGCTGGGGCTCTTGGAGCTGGAGCTTCTAGAGCCGGAGTCCTGGAAGGGATCGGAGCTGGTGGAGGTGGAATCGGAGGATCGGAGCTGGTGGAGGTGGAATCGGAGGATCGGAGCTGGTGGAGGTGGAATCGGAGGATCGGAGCTGGTGGAGGTGGAATCGGAGGATCGGAGCTGATGGAGGTGGAATCGGAGGATCGCAGCTGGTGGAGGTGGAATCGGAGGATCGGAGCTGATGGAGGTGGAATCGGAGGATCGCAGCTGGTGGAGGTGGAATCGGAGGATCGGAGCTGATGGAGGTGGAATCGGAGGATCGGAGCTGATGGAGGTGGAATCGGAGGATCGCAGCTGGTGGAGGTGGAATCGGAGGATCGGAGCTGATGGAGGTGGAATCGGAGGATCGCAGCTGGTGGAGGTGGAATCGGAGGATCGGAGCTGATGGAGGTGGAATCGGAGGATCGGAGCTGATGGAGATGGAATCGGAGGATCGGAGCTGATGGAGGTGGAATCGGAGGATCGGAGCTGGTGGAGGTGGAATCGGAGGATCGGAGCTGATGGAGGTGGAATCGGAGGATCGGAGCTGGTGGAGGTGGAATAAGAGGATCGCAGCTGGTGGAGGTGGAATCGGAGGATCGGAGCTGATGGAGATGGAATCGGAGGATCGGAGCTGATGGAGGTGGAATCGGAGGATCGGAGCTGGTGGAGGTGTAATCGGAGGATCGGAGCTGATGAAGGTGGAATCGGAGGATCGGAGCTGGTGGAGGTGGAATCGGAGGATCGGAGCTGGTGGAGGTGGAATCGGAGGATCGGAGCTGATGGAGGTGGAATCGGAGGATCGGAGCTGATGGAGGTGGAATCGGAGGATCGCAGCTGGTGGAGGTGGAATCGGAGGATCGGAGCTGATGGAGGTGGAATCGGAGGATCGGAGCTGGTGGAGGTGTAATCGGAGGATCGGAGCTGGTGGAGATGGAATCGGAGGATCGGAGCTGATGGAGATGGAATCGGAGGATCGGAGCTGGTGGAGGTGGAATCGGAGGATCGGAGCTGGTGGAGGTGTAATCGGAGGATCGGAGCTGGTGGAGGTGTAATCGGAGGATCGGAGCTGGTGGAGATGGAATCGGAGGATCGGAGCTGATGGAGGTGGAATCGGAGGATCGGAGCTGATGGAGATGAAATCGGAGGATCGGAGCTGGTGGAGGTGGAATCGGAGCTGGTCAGCAAGATTGGTTCACTCTCCGAGTTTTCACAGAGTATTTTGTTATGTTTTAGGTTTTTTGGCCCGTCGCCTGAATAACCCCATAGGTCTTGAAAAATGTGAGGAATCCTAGAATTTGAATCCTCTTTTTTTAAAGTTTCAAAATATTTTTGAAAATTTTTTGACTACAAATATTTCTTAATGGTTGTCCTCAATTGAAGTTTTCTAATTTTTTTATGTGTTTCTTGACCATCGAACGAAGGAAAAAAGTTCAAAATTCAGTGATTTTCTAAAAAAAATGCAAAAATCCTAGATATCGGCCTAAAAGTCACTATATTTTCCGAAAAAAAAGAGATGGTTGTAGAAGACTGTTTGCCGAACCTTTTCCCTTTTTCGATCGGCCCCGGAATATGAGTCATAATAAGTAGAAAATTTGAAAATAAAGACTCGGCAGCTTCCGAGAAAAAGTAGTATTATAAAGACTGAGAAAAAATGTCTTTTTTCTGTAGTATTTGAGAAAAAAGTAGCAATTGAGTCAATTGTAGCAACTGAGATTTAGAAATTTCAAATGCGAGCAACTGAGACAAAAGTAGCAACTGGTCAGGAAGCAATTGATCTTGTAACAACTGAGTATTTGCCAGAAGAACCGCCGGCGAAATTTTCAGGTGTCAGTTTTTTTTAATTCGACAATAATTACTTCAATTCCGTTCATGGGTTACTCGCATCTGGATAAAATAAAATAACGTTACTGTATCAGTTTGAAAATCCGGTTCTGAAATTTTAATTTTGAAACAGAAAATCAATGCCAAAACCGTAAAATCTTGGTGAATTTATGTGAAAAGATAACTCGCTTCAAATTGCTGAGTGACACTGCAGAAAATCGTATTTTTAAATTTTAGTTTTGAAACGGAAAAAAGTTCGAGAAAAGCAGATGGTCTTACTAAACATTTGCCGTTTTTCTCTGTTTCTAATTGACAGTAAATTTAACATTGGATGAGATATAACAATGTAACGGTCGAATATTGAAAAACCGCGATTTTCTGTTTCAGCATTGTGATAAATTCGATAAATATTTTCAGAATTTCGATAAATATGCTTCATCGAGAGAAAAAAACAGTGTTCACCATGTTCTGGCCACAAAATCCAAAACTCGGGAGAACCAAATTCGACTATTTTCAGGGGGTGTGACCCCAAATTTTTTTACCCTCTGAATTATTAGCTCATGTCCTGAAATTTTCCTGTACAAAAATTTTATTCATGGTCCCCTGAATCCATATTCGAAATGGTCCCTCGAGTCAATACGTCGAACTTGTCCTACAGGAAAGAAAAACGGGACCAATACCGATGCAACGCGAGATGGCAGTCAATTGCGCAATAGATATATTTGCCAAGTGTTCTCGTCTCGACGTCTTACTTGTCAGTAATTTGTGTGTGTGTGTATGTGTGTGTGGATCCCAAAGAATCTATAGGGATCGATATTATTCTTGGCCGAAGGTCCCACAACGGCAACTACCGTAACCTAAAAATATATGTTCAGGATTTATCATCTCGGTTTTCGTGCAAAAAAAAACAATTTTTAGGTTACTGTAGTTGGACCTTCGGCCACTGTACCGGTTTTGTTTTAAGTCTACTAGGTTCATTTTGAGACAAAATTTTCAATTCTTAATTCGATCGAATTCTCCCGATCTTCCACTTGATCAAGCTTCTGTCAAAGTGACTCATCTCATTCCAAGACTCATTTTTCTTCTTTTTGCAAATCCTCTCTTGCTCTTCTTCTCATCTTCCAATCAATTGCAATAAAATCCCCTCTCTCCCGAAACCCTCACTAATGAATTCCGATCACTTCTTTCATTTTTTTTGCTCCGATTCTCTCTGCGTCTCCCATCTCCCCAATACTATCTCCCATCTCCTAAAAACTTATCTCTTCATTTTCTTCTCGCGGTCCCTCGCTCTACTCGCCAGCAGAGGTCACCCCCATCCGCCCCAAGAGATTGGTACGCCGATTAGAGAGTGTGTGATCTGTGGAGTGTCAACAGAGAATCGGAGCATCTGTCGATTGGCAATAAGGGGTCAGAGAAGAAGAGAGAGACACAAAACTTATCTTTCTTCGTCTTCTTATTCACCTCCCACCAACGACTGCCCGCCAGACGTATCGGACCTTAGGGGCCAGCAGAGTCGTTGTTTGTTTTAACCTATGTCGTCTTCTCAGCTATCTCATCTCTCTCCCTGCTTATGTTCCAATCGACCTCGTTCACGTACAAACATACTTTATTTCTCTCTGTCCCTAAAGGTTACTGTCTCTCTGTCTCGTTCTCCGCCATTTCTGACCCATTATCACTTCTTGATGAGATGATGATGATTATATTGTTTGCGGGTACGCGCGGGGGGACACAACTTGTACAAACTTTTCGATCGACGCGAGAACGTTCGCTCTTGTGCAATTTCTTTGATTTGATTTGAGAGTTGTCCTATTTTAAAATATCCGAAGTGGTATCTTCGTCTTTTAAAACTCCCATTCACGGCTCAGGGATACGAACTAAAACTATGAGATTCATTTTGGACAAAAAATTCTGTTTCAAAAAGTTCCCAAATCGCCTTTCATTTTCTTACATGGTTATTCCATTAGTGATACCGCGTCACGCTGTGTCAGGAAGCCTGGTCGAAAAACGCGCCCCAGCGAACGTGAAAAATCACTGCGCAACGTGGCTGGCTGAGGATCAAACTTTTAAACGTTGGGCGAAAAAATCGCGAGTTGCAATGCGTTGATTAAAAATATATAGGTCAAATCCACGTCAACTTTAAAATTGTTAAATTTCGCCTGGCCTAAAGGTTTTCTGGGGCGCGATTTTCGACCAGTTGATCTGACACACCGTGCCGCGTGAATCTCATTTCGATTACCGTAAAATTCAAATTTGACCCAATTTTACGTGAAGTCTGTAATAGAACGACCCCTCACTCAAGTTTGAACTCAATTATCTCGGATCCTTATGATAAACAGATTATTATTTGACAACTTTTTAGTATCTTTGACAGGAAACGAAATAAATTGGCTCAAAGTTGGAAGATTGGGGCCCTTCTATTACAGTTTTTAAGGTATTATTACAACTTCTCTGAACCCGTTTAAAGGAACCAAGATAAATTATGTCAAGGTACAGATTTACATCACAAGTTTTATTTTAATTGAAAAAAATTGTTACTGTTCTTTGTAACCATCAAGTATTCAACTTTAAATTCATGAAATATTCGGTCAGGTGTACCGTATACTATCCCCATACTAATTTCTACTTTCCTAGCGCAAACCGAAGTCCCAGACTGGCAAGTTTGAGCTCAATTATCTCGCGTTTTTATCTTTGTTAAGAATCGAGATAAATTGGATTAAAGTTAAAGATCCTATTATTAGTGTGTTTATGCTATAAGTACAATTTTCGGTAATTTTTCTCAGAAACCAAGGTAAATTAGGTCAAATTAGAGCCCATTTTATTTAATAGAAATTTTATCGAAAAAATGTCTTCATCGAAAAAATTACTGTTTTTAGTTTTTGTGAATCGTTTAATGTTTCTAAATTCGCGCTGGACAGGTTCTATTATACTGACTGCGTTTTCTGAACGACTGTGTTTGCCAAAATTACTGTTAAATCAAGCTTAACGTAGCTCACACTGTTTCCCCCTTCAAACACGATCTTCTGAATTCTAATTCAATTTTCCAAAGTCCCTGACTTGCAAGAAGTATGACAGACTCATTAGCTTTTAAAATTGATATTACACAAACCTGGTCGATGAAACTGTATTGTTTATTGGCTTTTAACAAACGCTCTGAATTAGGTAGGCCTTCCAAAAATATATCTATTCCATAGTTTTCTGGCTGAAATCCAAAGCTTTGTTCGAGTTTCCGATTCTTAACAACCTAATTCTTCAATTTTCAATTTTCACTGTTTCAAATGGTTCTATTTGTCTTTAAATTTTTGTTTCATGTAGTACCAAGCAAACTTGTCCTTCATTTTTTACACAATTCGGTTCAAATTTAAGAAATTTTGGCGGGAATGCAAATTATTACGATTCATATCAACCTACTTCATCAATTTTTAAGTTTCACCGTTTCATGTTCTTCTTATTGCCTTTAGCTTTTTGATTCACTTGATACAAAGCTACACTTGTCTTCGTGCTTTGCTCAACTCAATATTGCTTACATTTCATTCATCCAAATCGAATTCAATCTTTACGGAGGATGCTCTCCTGAAACTCTAGCTATTCCAAAATGTTCACATTCTGGTGGGAATTCGAAATTTTGTTCGAATTTTCTATTCTTATCAACCTAATACAGTAGACTTCAATCTCAAAGTTTCACTGTTTCATGTGGTTTTAATCATCTTCAGCTTTTTCGGTTGTGCAATCAGTTATCTGGCCCATGAGACTAACTTTAATTTTCAAAAGGAGAACTGATTTCTCTCTCTGCGCCTAATCCTCTCTCTCCCTTTCTCTCCCCGATTTCGCATTTTCAACCTTGAATGATTATGATTATGAATCGTCTACCCTCCCCCGCGAGATCATTGATAATGAACGTCTCCTATCTTTCTCTAATTCTCTTCGAGATCCCCCACTCTCTTGTGTTCTTCCATTCCATCTCATTCCCTTCTACATCAGCAACAGCACGATTGTAAAAGTGTACTACAGTCTCGAATGACCCTATCTGTTCCTTCAATTTCATTGCAATAAGAGCTCTAAATAACAGCTGCTCACCAGAACCCATACCTCAATAGACCGCCCATTATTACGTTTTATGATAGAGGGTTCCGATGACGTAATTTAGATTTATGTGTGTTATTTGAGTGTACTTTTCAAGGATAGTTTTGAGCCCTAAAACTGAAGGAAGTGTAACTGAAAAAATCGAAATTTTCCGTTTCAAATAGTAGAGGAAAAACTATGTTGTCATTTAAAAGCGATTCCATTCCAGGTCTGAAACTATCAATTTTCGCAAAACAAAAAATTTCTGTTCCATATTTTCTATATCTTTAGTTTTACATTGGAATATTAATGCAACGAAGTTCTGACCAAATTCGTTTACCTTTTGCATATTACAGTTTGTGATTTATGATATTTTGAGACAGGACCCAAGCTACAAAATAACTTCAAAATACAAAGAAAGCGGATTTTTTGGTTTGGATACAGCACCGAAGCGACTAGTCATCTTTCAGACTTACTCTCATGGTCAGCCACCACAATTTTTACAGTTTCTAGATCTTATCAATTTTTATTATTTTACGGAATTACTGGTGTGTCATCTTAACAATCAATACACTGTTAAGCTAACATTCAGCTCGCTAACGCTTCCATTTCAATTTCTCTTCCCATCCATTTTCTGTACCATGCACAGACTATCCATCGTGCCCCCTGCCCCACCCAACATGTGCTCCCCAGCTGTGTCTTCTTCTTCAGAAGACCTGAACAACCATTCTTCTTCTTCTTTCCCTCTTCCAATGCACTTTCTTCTACCACTACCTCAACGACATTTGTTGCACACAGAGTCCTATAGATTCGATAAAAAATTCGTGGGACGTCGTAAGATGAGGGCAGAGAGGAAGAAAGAGTCATTTGTCTTTTCGTTGGGTTGAGGTCAACTCGGCCAGGATTCTTTCTAGGAAATCTGTCTAGGAGAGTTTTCTAGAACTTTTTTTCTGGTTCTAAAAGAAATGAAATCAACGCTTTTAAAATACCAGAATGAACTTATGAAGATTTTGAAACTGAAAAAAAATTTTTTTTTGAAGAAGTTTAAGCATCAATTGTTGTATCCTTTATTTCGAAATGCTTTCATTTAGGAAAATCCAAATTAATCGGAATTTTAGTTTTCATTAATTTTAAATTGTAGTATATTTACTCGCAGAATTAATGTTTCATCTGCCTAGTACAATTTATTAGCTTCTTGAAACACAAACTTATTTTCACTAAAATTTTTCGCGATTTCGATGTAACATTGGGGTTAAAGAGTCATAACTCGAGCCTATATACCCAATTTTATGTAAATAGTATCAAAAACTTACCAACAGACAAAATCTTTGTTATAAATGCAAACATATTTTGTCAGTTAACCACTTTTTTAAACCTTTCACCGGAACCAAGATAAATTGACTCAAAGTTGAAAGTTAGGAGTTCATTCTTTTAGTGGTTTAGCTTTCAAAATTTTGTACTGGTATAGTGCAACTATCGGTTATTTCTTCCTTGTCAAATGAAAATATATTGGTTTAGAAATTTCGGATAAGAGACTTAAATATTTTTATCGTGTTGATAGAGATAGAGTTTATCCGTCATGAAACTTCAGCTGAATTTCTTCTGTTTCATACAATTGATTAATCACTTGAGCCACCTTCCGTTTATTAAATAATCCATCGTACTATTTTAAATACCGTATTTCCTCTCATAATAAAACTCAAAGTGATCAACTAGCAACATATCTATAAATTTGCAAAATGAGTTTGTCAGAAAACTAAATGTTCATATCTTGCAAATTGAGATAACTGAGCTCAAACTCGACAGAATAGGGTTCCAGGTTTTACGGCGTTCCAACTTTTATCTCAACTTTAACTGAATTTCTCTGTTTCATAACTGACAAATGGCTTGACTCTCCATCCGTTTCATTATGTTCTTTTTGAACGAAAATATTATGATCTATTTTCATAATTTTCTATTTTGCGGTTTCAGTTGGTTTACATATGTTCTACAAATCTTTATTTATTGTTGCTTCGCTAAGAAAGTAGTCTAAATTTAAAAAAAAAACGGTAACTTCTTCATTTAATCTCTTCAACATTTGTACTCGATTCCATTCACAAATTTACCTATTTCCAGGCCCATCCCATCTCCTCAAACGAAACCAAATCGCATCGCAAATCAAAATGTTGCGATTGCCGCTTTGGTGGCCAGCGATATGGCTCTCGGTGCTCATTATATCCACATATACCCAACAAGCCCCTCAACCACAACAAAGCGAGGATCGGTGTCAGGATAGATCGTGCTACCCAATCACTGGTAACCTTCTGATCGGTCGTAAATCTCAACTGAAAGCCTCATCGACATGTGGTACACAAGGACGCCAACGTTTCTGTATTGTTTCCCATTTGGAGGAGCAAACGAAATGTTTTTACTGTGACTCGAGAACCGAATGGAAGCCACAAAGAGAGCCATACCGATTGAGTCATCGGTGAGTCTTTTTTTTGGAGGATAAGAGAGGGAGGGAGAGTGATGGGAAATATAAGAAGTGTAATAGTGCGATAGATCCAAGGGGGATTGATTAATAGATGGCACCAACTTGCACTCTTTTTTAATCCGGCAAAAAAAAGAAAAGAAAGAGTTTGATCCTGATGGAATTCCGAGTGCTTTAAAATTAGCAATGAGCAAGATTGATACGATTTTTAAAGTTCTTATCATCTGGACAATATTAATGGCAGTTTGAAACTTGAATTGCCTAACAACATTTGAAACGGAATAATTTTTAAAAAATGAGGAAAAGTTGGGAATCGTTGAAACTTTTGAAGCGTATTTGAGTAGTCAGCAAAGTTGATAGAATGTTTTGGGAAAGTTAAAGCACCTAGTAAAATTGATGGAAATCTGAAAAGTGAATGATTTAACAACACTTTGAAACACTCAAATTTTTATAACTTTTAAAACTATTCAAGATTGTTTGAATATTTTCCTACTGAACTTTTCAGTTTCACAAACATAATATTGGAATTGATTTAATAATGAATAACGATACATGGTACTTGTTTAACTTTTAAAAAAATATTTTTCGTTAAAAACTAACATTTCTTGACATCGCTAAAGTCGAAAATTCGTTTTTTTTTTCAAAAAGTTTAGCTCAAAATTAATGGGTCAAGCAGGCTAGACCACAAAACATTAAATCAAACTTTTCAGAATCGAAAACGTCGTTACTGAGGTTATGGATGACAAGAACCGAAACTGGTGGCAATCCGAGAATGGTGTCCAAAATGCGACGATTCAATTGGACCTGGAAGCAGAATTCCACTTCACTCACTTGATTATGACATTCAAATCCTTCCGTCCAGCTGCCATGATCATTGAAAAATCAGCGGATTTCGGAAAGACCTGGCAAATCTACAGATACTTTGCTTATGATTGTGACAGCAGTTTCCCAGGGATTCCAGAGGGACATCCGAAGAAACATACAGATGTCATTTGTACGAATCAGTATTCTGATGTGGCACCATCGACTGGAGGAGAATTGGTTTATAAGGTCATTTCTCCACATATTGTTACCGAGAATCCATACGCTGATGAGATTTCGACACTGTTGAAGATTACCAATTTGAGATTCAACTTCACGAAATTGCACACTCTTGGAGATGACTTGTTGGATTATAGGTAGGTATTTAAATACCAATTTCTTGAACTTTGAGCTCAATTATTTTTTTATTTTTTCGGTTTCACGATTTCTCCTACTGAAAGCTCTGTTGCAAAGTATACTTCAAAAGTTCCATCGACAAGAAAATAATTCCAGACCAGAAATCGACGAGAAATACTACTACGCCATCTACGAAATCGTTGTTCGTGGATCCTGCTCTTGCTACGGTCACGCCTCCAGATGTATTCCAATCGATCCTCATGCCAGTCCGAATACCGTCATGGAGCGTCCCGATATTGTTCATGGACGTTGCGAGTGCATGCACAATACAGAAGGATTGAACTGCGAAAAATGCAAAGCCTTCTATAATGATTTGCCATGGAGGCCAGCTATTGGAGATGAGAAGAACGAGTGTAGACAGTGTAACTGTAATCGACATGCATTGGGATGTCATTTTGATAGAGCTGTTTATGAAGCTAGTGGTGAGTTATATCTACGAATTTTGGGTTAAATGGGATTTTCATAATATTTTTATATCTAATTTATTACCAAAAAAACCATTCTGAAACTGTATAATTTTTCAGGATTCGTGTCCGGAGGAGTTTGCGACGACTGTATGCACAACACTCAAGGAAAGAACTGCGAACAGTGTAAACCATTCTTCTATCGTGATCCAAGACGTACCATCGACGATCCACATGTTTGTTTGCCATGCGAATGTGATAAGGCTGGATCTCAGAATAAGGTAAGCGTCTGGGGATATTTATGTATTAATTCTGAGAGCCTGGGTTATTTTATGTAAAGTTAGTGGTGAAGCGGCAAATTTTCAAACCACTTAACAATCAAAATGTAGACGATTAGAATAATTTTGAAGAGGGGCAAAAATATATACAAAAATAGGTAAATAAATTTGCTCTACTAGAAACAAATATTGAAATTTGCGATAGAGCGAACTTGAAATGTTTAAAATTAAGTTTCACTGTTTTTTGAGTTCTATAGATGGCATTAGCAACACCCAAAACTGATCCACAGTGTTTCTTTCAAGTCCATAACTTTGCTTTTATCACAAGACTTCAAATGATTTTAAGCATTATATGAAGTTTCGAAACAATTCATACGGGCAAATATTCCACTAGTCTCCAGCCACTATTCGATCCCAACTCAATCATACCCAATTTTCTAGGGAATCTGCGAGGGAGAAGAAGACGCCGAGCGTGGTCTTGTCGCTGGAAAGTGCTACTGTAAAACCAACGTCGATGGAAACCGATGTGATCGATGCAAGAATGGATACTGGAATCTCACGGAGGCCAACATCGATGGATGCGTTGCTTGTACTTGCAATCTTTTGGGAACTTATAACAACGAAGGATGTGATAAGTACACTGGAATGTGCACTTGTAAGAGATTGGTCACCGGAGAGAACTGCGATCAGTGTCTCCCAGAACACTACGGACTCTCGGAGCATGTCGATGGATGCAAGGCTTGTGATTGTGATATTGGAGGATCTTATGATAACTCTTGTGATGTTTCTACTGGACAGTGCAAGTGTAGAGAAGGATTTAGTGGAAGAAGGTGGGTTACTGTTTCAGATATTCTTCATAATTTGATTCATTGTTTGCTTGGGGTTAAATTATCTTTACTAAAAAAATTGAAATTCCAGATGCGAAACTGCCGACTCCTCATTCTACTGTGCCGACATCACCCATTACGTCTACGAAGCCGAGTATGCTAATCTGACCCGTGGAGAAGTGAAGACCCGTGAGTGGCCAACCCAGACACACGAACAGACTTGGACTGGAGAAGGATTCGCTCAAGTCAGTGAAGGATCCATCATCACTGTGAATCCAATGGTTGAAGTCTCTCAAAAGTATAACATCATCATTCGCCACGACGGAGCACGTGACCCAGTTGGATGGGAGAATGTTCAAATTACTGTAGTTCGACCAGAAGCTGAAGGAAGTGGATTCTGTGCTGACGCCCCACCATCTGATGACTTTTTGATTGCCAGAATCTATCCTGGATCCCGATACATTGAAGTTCAGCCAGCAGTTTGCTTGGAAGCTGGAGTACAATATGAATTGAGAATTCAGTTCAACGAAAAGCGAACCAACTCTCATCCACAAGAACGTGCCGCTGCTAACATCCTCATTGACTCGATTCTCTTGGCTCCGCCCACTTCTGAACTTCACATCTTCCAAGGATCCGCTAGAGCTGAGCAACATCTCACTGAATACAATCGCTATCAGTGTAGACATCTCGCTTTGTCTCTTTCACTATTCAAGGATCAACGTAACGAAGTCTGTGAGAGATACGTGTGTCCAGTGGCTGCTGCTCTTCTCAATAAGACGAGTGAATGTAATTGTGATGCCACTGGATCAGTCTCCGGAATCTGTTCGGTTCATGGAGGACAGTGTGAGTGCAAACCAAATGTTGTTGGAAGACGTTGTGACCAATGTGCAATTGGAACCTACGGATTCGGACCAACCGGATGTAAGAAGTGCGATTGTGACGCTGTTGGATCCCTCGGAAACGATTGTGACAAACAATCCGGACAGTGTGTATGCAGAGAAAAGGGTATCTATGGAAGACAGTGTAATCAGTGCCAGCCTGGATTCTGGGGATTCCCAGAGTGCAGAACTTGTCAATGTAACGATCACGCCAACATTTGCGATCAGTCCACTGGAGCGTGTATCGAGTGTAGAGATCTTACCACTGGACATTATTGTGATAGATGTCAAGATGGATATTATGGAGATCCAAGATTGGGAGTTGGTATTCCATGTAAACCATGCCCATGTCCAGGAGGACCAACTAGTGGATATCAACATGCGGACACTTGCTATTTGAGAAATTCAGGAAACAACACTCAAGACATTGTTTGTAATTGCAAGTGAGTTATAAATCTTAATGTTTCAGATATCGCTAAAATTAGAGTTAGAATTATTCACTTCAATCAGTACCTTCTATGTATGGCGTTCTAAAGTTTTTACTACTGTTTCAGATATATCTGAATGTCAAATACCTTTTTTAATTTTAATATGTCCGTCAAACAACCAATAAATTTCAGATCCGGCTACCAAGGAGAACGTTGCGGTGAATGCGCTCAAAACCATTGGGGATCGCCACGCGAAGTCGGTGGAACTTGTGAACGATGTGATTGTAATGGAAACATTGACATGTCGATGGAAGGAAGTTGTGATGCAGCCACCGGAGAATGTCTCAAGTGTCTTCATCATACCGAAGGAGCTCAGTGTGAGCATTGTGTTGATGGATATTATGGAGACGCGAAGTTGAAGAGTTGTCAGAGGTAAGGATAAAAACGGTAATTTTTGGCCACGGGTCTGCAAATCGCGGCCTCGGCCAAACGTGACTCTGATGTTGGGCAGGATGACATGGACCAAACTTTGCATTCGAAATAACGCTCAGCAACCCAGAAACCAATCCCAGTATCGTAGTAAAAATACGGCGGCCGGCCGTGGCACAGTTTTGATTTAGGCCAAATTATTTTTTCTCTATTTCAAAAAGTATTCAAAAGTCATTCCCTACTCTACCCCACATTTTTGTAGATGCGTCTGCAACGAACTCGGAACCAACTCCACGAAGGGAGCATGTGACCGCGTCTCTGGACAGTGTCCATGCCACGACAACGTCATCGGAATGCAATGTGACCAGTGTGCCGAGAACCATTTCAACCTTGCAAGTGGCGCCGGGTGCGAGGCTTGTGGATGTGATCCCAACGGAGTCGTCCCGAACCACGAAGGAGCTCCACATCTTCAATGCAACATCTTCGATGGACAATGCCAATGTAAACCAGGTCGTGGAGGACGGAAATGTGATCAATGTGAGGACTTCTACTGGGGAGACCCGACACAACCAGATGGGTGTCATCGTTGCGAGTGTAACCCGACTGGATCGAAGAGTCTTCAATGTCACAGAAATAATGGAACTTGTGAATGCCAGGCTGGAAGTGGAGGTGCATTGTGTAATGAGTGTGCCAGAGGATATACTGGACAATGGCCATACTGTAATCCATGTGGAGAGTGCTTCCATCAATGGGATAATATTATGCAGAAGCTTCAGAAGCAAGTTCATGCTCTTATTGATACTGCCAACAACATCGAGGATACTGGAGTGGCTTCTGCTTATGATGCTGACTTTGAGAAGATGGAGGAAACGTTGAAGGAGACGAAGAAGACGTTGTCTGATGCTAACATTTCCAAGGAGGATATTGAGGAGATGAGCAAGAAATTGGCCCTTCTCAAGAAGCAAGTTATCGCTGGAAGAGAAAAGTTGGGAGCGATTGAGACTAGAATTTCCAATGTCACTCAGGCTGTTGACTTCGCTCAAAAGGATTTGGAACACTTGCAAAAGGAGGCTGATAAGGTTACCAAGGCAACAATCGAGTTGGAAGATAAGGCTAGTAAGATCAAGGAGGCAGATGTACTGGGAGCATTTAATATCACCAGAGAATCTGGAGCCAAGTCGATGGATGCGCAAAGAAGAACCGATGCTGCTATTGGAAAATTGGCTGCCGCTGAGAACCAAGCTATTCGTGCTAGCGAGCTTTTGGAGAAGAATAAGAACGACTTTGAGAAGCAATACTTGGAAAATGAAGCAGCTCTTAATGAAGCTGAAACTCTTCTCTCCTCCCTTGAATCCTACTTGCCACGTCTCAACGAACAAGTCTGTGGAGCCTCTAGCGCCCCTTGTGATGCTCTTTGTGGAGGACCAGGATCCTGTGGATTCTGTGGAGGACAATCGTGTATGGAGGGAGCTGTAAGCAAGGCAACTCAGGCGAAGAGCTTTGCTACTGAAGCAGACACCAGATTGGATGAGAAACAGAAGGAAGCGGAGGAAGTGCTGGCTATTGTCAGAGATGTTCTCACAGAGACCACTAAAGCTAAAGCGCAAGCTGAAAAGGCTTATGAGGTGGCAAAGAACACTGCTCAGAGAGCCAATAATTCGAGAGCCGGACTTGACAAGGTCAGCGAGGAGATTGGAGAGTTCTTGAATGCCCAGAGAAGCTCTCCAGACCAAATTCGCATGTTGGCTGAGGAATTGCTAGCTAAGAAGATTAGTTTGACACCGGATCAGATTACCGACTTGACTGGAAAGATCAAAGAATCCTTGGCAAAGATCAATAACATCGATGAGATTCTGAATGAGACCAAGTCGAACAAGACCATTGCTGCTAATCTGGAAGCTAGGGTAAGTGTCATTTCTGTTTCACGAATATGATAAGCAACCGTTTTTTCTTGCAAGTTTATTGTTGTTTCCATCATAAATTTTCAATTTTTCAGGCGGTCCATGCCAACAAACAAGCGGAAGACCTTCAAAAGGCAATGGAAGAGATCCGTGAAGGACTCCAGCTCGCCGAGCAAGCTCACAACAACGTTACCATTGTCCTTGAAGAAATCGATACCATGCAGAAACAAGCCAGAGAACATATTGAAAAGACTCGAAACTCTACTGCTCTTGTTGAGGAGAAGGCTCAGAATGCCAACACGACATTGGCAGAGTTGGAGAGTGTGATGAGTGGAGTCAAGGTGGAATATCTCCAGATTTCCGAATCCGCAAAGAATGCGTTGACTACTGTAGATGCCGCATTGGCAGCTGCTACCAATGCCGAGGAGAAGAATAAGCAGATTCAGGTGAGTCGTATGAGGACGTAACAAGGGCTCAGAAAAAGTAGAATTTTGGGTTAAGCTTGAAACAGAAAAAATATACATTTTTTGAATGTTTCAATGTTCTGTGAAGAACATGCATATCCTTTTCTGATATTATGTGATTCTCACTGTTTTCCCTTTAGTCTGACCTGGAACGTGCGAATGAGTTGCTCGAGAAGCGAATGGAAGGAAACGTGGCACCACAGCAGAGAGCCGAGAAATTGAGAGAACGAGCCGGAAAGTTGTTGTATCAGGCACAGAGGCACAACGATGATATTGATAGTGAGTTGATTATTTTATTGGCAGTTATCAAATTTTTTTATGTTCCAAGATGACTGGAACAATCTTTCTTAAGTAAAAGTTATTCGATTTTGTCAAATAGTTCTTTTTAACTTTGGCTCAATTTATCTCGGTTCCAGTAAAACATATTACAAACGTTTCAAATGATAAAAAATTTTTCATATTGTGATAAATAATTTATCAGTTGACCAATTTTTTATAGCTTTCACAGGAACCGAGATAATTAAGCTCAAAGAGCACGCATAGAGTAGGCCATTGGAGTATTGCCTAGGTGACTTTGACTCAATTTATTTCGGTTTTGATAAAAGATATCGAAAAGTGGTCAATTGATAAAATGTTTATCGTGATATCAGTAATATTTTATCAGTTAACAACTTTTCTGTATCTTCCGCAGTAACCGAGATATATTGAGTTAAAGTTAGAGAAGGGATTATTTTACAGTAATCCACTTAATACCAAGGAAGTTTAAAGGGTCCCGAATCTAGAATTTAGTCTGCCTCCAAGCAAAATTTTGTATTCAACTCAGTTTTTAATAAAAAAGTTGTAGGTTTCCAAACTTTTTTTCTGTTTCAACTGCCTTAGAACGGTACGACAAGATCTGATTATTCATTCTATGCTCGATATAATTTGATTGCAGAAATTTCTAACTGAAGTTCACAGGCACTTGAGCGGTATTACATATTCAAGATTCCATATTTCTACTTCTAAACCCAAATTGCTCATTCTTAACTTTTTCCATTTCCAGACTTATCGAAAGACTCAACTGAAATGAGATTGGACGACTACGAGGCAATTCTGGCTGATCTTCATGCTCGTCTGCAACGAGTTTCAGACGATATCAGTGAGAAGACCGACTTCCATGCCACCTGTGGATAATTCTATTTTTGATAATTTTAGGATACATTTTTCTTCTTATTGTTTTTTTTCTTGTCTTTCTCTCATGGGCTCTACTTCGAAACAAGAAGTTCAAATAACTTTAAGCCCTGAGTATCCCCCTTCTTGTTTTTCCTCCTAAAAATTATCAAAAATTTTAAAGACCACTACCAAACTTCCCCTAATTCATCCCGCTTTTCAAAAACGGTTGTTACCTCCTTTCCCTTATTTTTTCAATTTTTTAAAGTTCAAATCCCTCTTTTGTCTCTCTAATTTATGTTTTCTCCCCCATCCTTGCTGCTTAATTTTTATGCATCTCAACTCTACTTTCACATTTTTCAGTTATCGAAAATTCATTCTGTGCCTTATTTTGTTTTTTTTTCCTGTTTTTATTTACTTTTCAAGATTATAAATCTATCGAATTTCAACTTTTCTGGTGTGAAGATGGCAAAAACGCTCAAATCCTATGAAATTTGAGCATAAACCGAATAACGTTATTTGAAAATCGCCGGAAACAAGAATCGCGCTTGTCCTCCGACTTTGGTGAGTTGATGTCAACTCGATCAGGATTCCAGAAAATAAATCTCGAGTACAAAGTAACTGAAAAATCAAATACATGAAATTCATGATGATTTGAAAGAAAAAGGAAAATAGACAGTTGAAAAAATATATAATTTATCAATTTGCAACAATTTTAAAGTTTTTCTTTCTGAAACACCGAAATATTTTTATTTCGGGACAACACAGATTTTTTTGGAATCGTAGTTTTTAATTATTTTGATTGATTTGTATTTAGTAAATGAAATAATTCTTACACGACATAGTGAAGTTCAATAAGTCTTTCGAAACACTAACTTATTTTCAAGAAACAAGAGCTTTTTTTCAATGTGGGACAGTGTCCAAAAAGCCGAGATGTCAGGAATTCCGATTTCCGAATTCCTAATTCCAGTTTCCTACTTCCGGGCGTTTTTCACTTCCAACTTCCGACTTCTTAATTAGAAATTTTGCTTCCGACATCAGACTTTCGAGTTCTAAAATTTTACTTCCCGACAACTCTGCAAAAAAGGCATTGAATATTTCAATCTAGGCTTTAACTAGACAGTTTTCTTTACATTTTGTTCCCGATCACCTTTTTCTTTTAACTTTATTTTTAGATCATGCCGATATTGACGTTGATCACAATCAATCTTTTTTTTTCATATTTCATAGGATTTGAGCGTTTTTGCCATCTTCACACCAGAAAAGTTGAAATTCGATAGATTTATAATCTTGAAAAGTAAATAAAAACAGGAAAAAAAAACAAAATAAGGCACAGAATGAATTTTCGATAACTGAAAAATGTGAAAGTAGAGTTGAGATGCATAAAAATTAAGCAGCAAGGATGGGGGAGAAAACATAAATTAGAGAGACAAAAGAGGGATTTGAACTTTAAAAAATTGAAAAAATAAGGGAAAGGAGGTAACAACCGTTTTTGAAAAGCGGGATGAATTAGGGGAAGTTTGGTAGTGGTCTTTAAAATTTTTGATAATTTTTAGGAGGAAAAACAAGAAGGGGGATACTCAGGGCTTAAAGTTATTTGAACTTCTTGTTTCGAAGTAGAGCCCATGAGAGAAAGACAAGAAAAAAAACAATAAGAAGAAAAATGTATCCTAAAATTATCAAAAATAGAATTATCCACAGGTGGCATGGAAGTCGGTCTTCTCACTGATATCGTCTGAAACTCGTTGCAGACGAGCATGAAGATCAGCCAGAATTGCCTCGTAGTCGTCCAATCTCATTTCAGTTGAGTCTTTATATATAAGGAAGATAAGAATGATAATGATTTATTAAATCGAACTTTCTCAATATTCAAAGTCCTTGAATGCGTCAAGTTTTAATGTGAACATGATAGATTTGCAATGTCTTTTTTTGTATATACCAGGTCCGACAGACATCTCTAACATTTTAAAAATAAGGAAGATGTTTTTAGAAAATCAAAAAATCAACAGGAAAGGGGAGAGTTACAGAAAAGAGAATTTTAAAAAGCAACAAAAAACAACAGAAAAAAAGAGAGTTACAGAGAAAGACAGATTATGAAAACCTAGAGTGCCATACAAAAATGAAGATGCCAAAAACGTGAACATTCACAGAAGCCATCAATCCATCAGATTCTCGCACTATGTCAAATGCATTCGTGCAGTCCAAATGATCGAAATGAAAGGAGACACTTGAAAAAGTGCAACCATGCCACGAATGGTACTGCATGATTCTCTCAGCTCTGTAATCACATTTTGAAATGCATTTTTTTGAATTTTGGACAAACAAAAATCACTCACGGTATTTTTGAAACATATCTCGCGTGTCTCTTCGCCGGATCCCAGCTCCTGGTCTGAATTCCATCGAATAATTGAACCATATTAGTTGAATCTCCAAAAAATACCATAGTTTCCAAGTTGGTGTTATCGCTGTTTAGCCAGTGTTTTAGGAATGCATTCATATCTTGTGTGATGTCGTAGTTAGTAAAATTCCTACCGAAAAATGCATTTTTTCCTGTGAATCGAATCAATTGTCGTGAATGAACCCAGTTGTTGGAAGCAATAATTAAATTTGGAATGTCCCAAATTTTTGAGTCGTCGCTTACAAATCCGGTGAGATACAGTACGTTGATAGACAAACTGTTTTGAACTTTGACATTTTCGAAAAACTCGTCGACAATTTTGGGATCCAGTAATTTGGAGGAATTGTGTAAATACAGATCCTTGATTATTTGAGATTCATGAAGATCAGTAGGGTCATCAACATTCAATATCATTTCCAGCTCGTTAGTTATCCGGAATAAATCCACGCTATATTTGTGTAGCTCCATTGGCCACTTCTTCATCAGATTCTTTTCAAAATATAAAGTTGGACTTCCAAATCTTGGATCAAAAGCAAGACTGAAAAGCATTAGAATTATATTCTTTCCAAAAAACATTCTCACCTGCATTTATATCTTGTCCCGTTCATTTCGAAAACCAATCCACGTTTCAAATTGATATCAAAAGAGATATAGGGATATTCTCTTCTCAAAAACTCGAACTCTTCCGACAAATCCAAACTATCCAGTCTGCTCACAAATTTCCAGCTGATCACTTTCTTATCATTATTAACATATTGCCAGTTGATCGTATTCTCATCATTATCATCATCATCATGATTCACTATCATTTCTAATCGGCTTTCGTCTTTATGATGACAATGAGCCATTTCGTAAGAATTAGAATAATTCATACCGCAAGTGATACGAAATCCTTTATTAAATTCAAACCTACATCGTCTAATCGAACTCTGCACTCGTTTAGAACAGAAAGAAAATAATAGAACTTCACTTAGCTGCATTTCCATGAAAACCAAATCTTGTACAAGATACGGTAGTCTTAGAAATTCTACCATTTTTTTCCAAAATCAAGTTGGATATTGGGAAATGGGTATGAAATTAGAAAAAAGAAGAGGATGCTGAAAATTTATTTAGAGGGATAGACTATATTGACTTTATTGTATCTCTTTTGAATGAGACAGTCAATAGTATGATTGATTGGCGTTCGGTAGAGCGCACTTGGTTCCCGTAAATAGTACAAAACCTTCATAAGAAGGACATATTTTTTTTTCGTGGGGTCTCCAGGGAAAGGGGCGCACTTCAATTAGAAGGGCTTTTAAATTAGAGGGTGCACTCGTATTAAAAAAAAATTAATTAGGAACCCTACTAAACGTACATATTAGAGATGACAACTTTATACTTGTAATGGGCCGGGCCGGGCGACCCTTATGTGATTTTTTTCGATCGAAAAATTTCTTCGCGTTTTTCGATTTTTTTGATCAAACAGAGAAACTATCCAGAAAAACAAAAAATGAAGAAAATTGTATTGAGAGCTCAAAATTTTGCTCAAAATGACAAAATTTTTGATACCGGGCCTTGAAAATTTACTCAGGCCCGGAATTTTACAAGTATGGTATGCTTCATAATTTACGGTGAATTTGACACAATTTATCTCGGTTCTCTTGGAAGATATTAAAAAGTGCCTAGCTGACAAAATGTTTATCATGGTCTCACATGTCAGTAATGTTTTATCAGTTGCCTATTATTTGGTATCCTTCATAAGAACAAAGATAAATTGGGTCAAAGTTAGGGGAGGACTTATTTTACAGTAAACAGCCAATAAAGTTGAAAGGGCTAAAAATCAGAATTTTGTCTACCTCTAAACATCATTGTTCCTTTATTGTTAGCTTGTTATTTAGTCAAAATGCTAAAAATCTGAAATTCTATTTCTGTTTCAACTGTTTCAGAACATTCCAACAAAATCTAATTAGTTACTGGCATGTCGATAATATGTGATCATTGATAATTAAAGTTTGCAAACTCTTAAATGGTATTAGATTTCCGAGTCAGTATTTTCACTTCTGTCCCCAAATTGCTCATTTTAACTTTTTCCTATTTCCAGACTTATCGAAAGACTCGACCGAAATGCGATTGGACGACTACGAGGCAATTCTGGCTGATCTTCATGCCTGTCTACAACGAGTTTCAGACGATATCAGTGAGAAGACCGACTTCCATGCCACGTGTGGATAATTCTATTTTTGATGATTTTAGGATAACTTTTTTCTCCTTTTTTTTCTTGTCTTTCTCTCATGGCCTTTACTTCGAAACAAAAAGTCCGAATAACGTAAAGCCCTGAGTAACCCTCTTTGTTTTCCTTCCTAAAAAATCAAAATCCACACCAAACTTCCCCCCAATTCATCCCGCTTTTCAAAAACGGTTGTTACCTCCTTTCCCTTATTTTTTTAATATTTAAAAGTTCAAATCCCTTTTTCTCTAATTTATGTTTTCTCCCCCATCCTTGCTGCTTAATTTTTATGCATCTCAACTCTAATACTTTCACATTTTTTTCAGTTACCAAAAATTCATTCTGTGCCTTATTTTGTTTTTTCTTCTGTTTTTATTTACTTTTTCAAGATTATAAATCTATCGAATTTCGACTGTTCTCTGTGCAAATCAACCAAAAAAGTCGAAACGTTTCATTCAATTTTTCGAAAAATCTAAAACCTGCGTCTCCTTTTTCATTTTCCGTCCAAACTAGTTGTTTTTTCACTTAAAGTAAGTGTTTTAGCTTACTGAACAAATTCAATACAAAACGATTCAAAAAAATGGCGAAAAAAGATTAAATTTCGATGGTAACCCATTTTTCGGTACATCGCCAGTCTATTTGAATAACCGCCGAAAACGAGAACTGCGCTAACCATCCGGCTTTGCGCATCTCGCGAGCAGAAACACCTGGCGCACTTCTCGTGATTCTTTTTTTCTTTTTTTTACACTTTCTCTTTCGTTCTCGTCTAAAGTTACGTTGCTTTCATGTGTTTCCGATGACTTTTCATGTCGAAAATAACATGTTTACCATGTATTAGTTGCAAAAATTGCGGAATCGCTGTCATTTTCCTTCATTTTCACCTGAATTTTTATCTGAAAAAAAAATTTTTTTTACTACAGATGAAACACTCACACCTCTACGAGCTGCAACCCGACCCATACGACTTTACGCAACGGAAAACGTGCAGAGTGTGTCTGTTTAAAGATGTAAAAAATGCGGTGGGTATTGAAAATGGAAGGAAAATTTTCAGAAATTCGATTTTTTTCAGGCGGAACTCTCACAACTACTGAAAGAGGGAAAAATCGATGCGGCGTTGATTCGTGCGGAGCTCGTACTCGAGCCGTTTGTACTTCTCGCCGCCGCGAATCGTGCCGTTCATCAGTCGGCTCATAATCGAATGAGTTGCAGGAGTTTGTCGGCGGAGCTCGTTTACTCGCTATCGCCAAGCAGAAATGTAAGAGAAATTGTGTGAAAATGGAGAAAAGAAAGAGAATTTCTCAAAAAAAAATGAATAAAAGAGCTCAAGTTGCTGATTAGCTTGACTAATTAGCGTTAATTAGTAGTAAAGTATCAGAAGAGCCACAGAAAACGTCGAAAAGCTGAAGCTCAAGCGCTATATTACTCTTCAATGCACCTTGACAGCGGAAATCTTGTCAAGTTTGCTTCAAAGGCGAAAGAGCGAGCTACCGTATTTTTGAGCCAATTTTCTCGATTATCCTCGTGTTTTCACCGTTTTTTCTCAGATTAACATCATTTTAGGTTCATTTGCTTCAAGTTAGATTGAACAATTGAGAAAATAGGCTCAAAAGGTACTGTAGTTCGCTCTTGCGCCTTTAAGAATAATTATACGCTCTCAACGTGCATAGATTTCAGACAAGAGTAATATAGGGTTTCTAGGAAGAATTTCAAAAAAAATCTCTAAAATAAGCTCAAAAGGATGATTAACCCGATTAATTAACGTTAATTACCGTATAATCAGCGTTAATTAACGTTAATCAACGCTAATTAAACAGAAAATAGCCGCAACAACTATTGAAAACGGCAGAAGCGCCGCCTAAAATAACGAAAAACGCAATTCAAAATGACAAGAAAACCACTCGAGGAGAGGACATGATTCATGGAAAATAGGCGGTGCTTATCACATGGTCAAAACGCAATCGCCGCACGGTTATCGCTTCGAGCAAACTCCGCCCACTTTCCAGGGGAAATATAGCCCGCGAAATTCAAAATAAGGATTTCGAAATACGCGAAATACTGTAAAACTAACAGAAAGGCTCCTCTAATTGAAGGGCCCCTGTAATAGAAGGGCCCTCCCAGGCCCAAATACGAGTGGTAAACACCCCCTGATATTTTTTGAAAGCTTGAAAGAGACGTAAGGGGGGGACCCTTATGAAAATTTTCACCCCCTGATATTTTTGTTAAAAATGCAAAAAGCACATGAGGGGGGACCCTTATCTGATTTTTACACCCGCTGATATTACGTCGGCAAAATTTTCAGTATCAGGGCCTGGGGCCCTCCTCTGAAGAAGAAAAATAGAATAACCCACTGTATTAGAAAGGCACCCATAAAAATGTGTTGTTTGAAATTAAGCATTCCTTAACGTTTTCAGTCAAAAAAATTCCGAAAATTCTAGAATTTTTTTTTCAAAAAATTGCTTACTTTCGGTGAAATTGATCGATTTTACATGAGTTTTGAACGCAAATTTTCCGAACTTTTTCAATGGAAATTTTCGAAAAAATTGTTTTAGGGTATTCAATTTCGCACATTTTCAGATCAGCGACTCCTTGGTAACCTTCGGAATCGCCGAACACTCGACCGCTCTAATCGCCGCGATTTTCGATGACAAATCTGGAAGTGAAATGAAGAAATTGGCGAAGAAAATCAAGGGAACCCCAGAACCAATGATGTCTGGACTACCGAAATTCGCGAATGTCAGCCTTATCAAGAAGGTTTATCAAGTCGGAAATCCGGCATTTGCCGAAGAAGGTCTCTCCGATCACATCGTTTCGAGAATGGTCTCCAAGGATTTTGTTTCATAAAATTTCTCGAATTTTCTTGTTATTTTTCTTTCTGACCACTCTGTCCTGACCAAAAAAAAATCTGTCCCCTAACACTTTCGAAAAAAAATGCAATCTAGTTTCTGTCTGCTGCTCCTCACTAATTCGCTTATCACCACTATCAATTATCACCCCGATTTTCTTGAATTTCCCATCCACCCCCCGCCACGAACATCTCAATAACTGCCTTATACCGAACCTTCCCATACGATCAAAAAACCCTTTTTTCGCAGTCTGTATAGCTTTTCTGTTTCTTTCTTTCCTTTTTTTCCTTCTGTAATAAACCAAATTTTATGTTTTTTTTTTCCTTCAATTTAAGGGCATTTTTACTGTAATTGCTATCGATTTTTGTATTTTTTTTCTTATCCATCCGAAGGACTTTTTTGCAAAAAACGTCAATTTTCAGGCAACCAAAGAAATTATGTAAGTCTTTTTATTTGAAAAATATCATGGAGAAAAAATATGCGCAGAGATTTGGGGCCCGTATATACAGAAGATGTAGTCGATCTTTTTCTCAGTTAGGGCCTGAAAACAAGCGACAAAATGATCAAAATTCCGGCTGATGGATAGATCAGACCGTTGCTGGAATTGCACAAATTGTCACTGCAACAGCAGTTCTTCTCGTCGCCCGGACCGCGGCAGCCGTCTTCCTGAAAAATTATCTGTGAAAATTGATGATTTTTGGTTAAATTTCGGGAGAAAAACTGAAATTTTACGACGAATTTCCGTTTTTTGCCAATTTTTAAATACTTTTTCCGCTCAAAATTAAAAGTTTGTTAAAACTTTTGAGCATTTTCTGGAGTTTTCTCGAATTCTAGAGAATTCCGAATGTTTTCTCCGAAACTTTTGGAAAAATCGAAATTTGAGCGAAAAAAGATGATTTCCGTTCGAAACCCCAAGCATAATTTTGGGTGATGTGCCTTTAAAAATACAGTATCCTGTTTCGAAAATTTTGAGATTTTCTAGAAATTTTGCGTTTTTTCCGCTCAAAGTTAGGATTTTTCGAACATTTTAAAGCTTCTTTGAATGTTTCAAAGTTCTGGAGATATCCGAAGGTACCTGTTTTCCAAAATTTGTGCAAATAAATCGAAAAAAACGGGCTCAAAAGATGTTTTCCACTCGAGACACATAGAAAAATTTTAGTCATGCTCCTTTGAAACTACAGTACTCTCTCATGTTCCATTCCGAAAATTTCGAGGTTTTTCGGCTCAATTTCGGATAATCGAATGTTTTTTTCCTTTATTTTTCTAAATTTTCTCAAGAGAAACCAGAAGAAAAAAAACTCACAAAGCACTTTCCGGTCTCTCCACAGCTCTTCGTAATCGTATAACTGTCGTCCCCTTGCTTGTGTCGTTTCACATAGCTGTTGAAACAATAGTCGGCGTCGTTGCATTGGACTGAAAATATAGATTTCCTAGAATATTCTTTTTTTGAATAAAAACAGTTCAAACTAGTGTTTTCCCTCCTTAAGATTCTAGAATTTTCTTCTTTCTTTTTGTATGAAAGCGGTTCAAACTACGGTATGTCCTATTTAAGGAGCCCAAGCAAAACCTTCAACTTTGAGCTCGATTATCTCAATTCCTGTAAAAGATATGAGGAAGTCATCAACTGATGAAATATCGATAATATCATGATAAGTAACTTATCAGTTGCCGAGTTTCTCATATCTTTTATAGAAATCGAGATAATTGAGCTCAAAGTTGACGATTTGATATTTCAAAAAAGTTAACTGATAGCCTACCCGACTGATAAGGTCCCCCGATCTCTGTCGGCAATCGTCTTCCGTTCGAAATCGTTTCCTGACCCACCCAACATTGGATAGCAGCCAATGCAGTCGGTGCAAGAACACAAAGCACCACAAAAATCCACGAGATTTGAGTCATTTTAGTTGAAATTCACCCACTTCCAACCCACTTTTATACTTCCCCACTCCCTATCTTCCAGTAAGTACTAAGTACCGATACCAGTTCATCACCTGGTTGGAAATAGTGTGGGATTTGAAGAGGGTGGTGGGTTATTTCTGTGCCAAGAGGAGCAAAAAGCGATGTAAATATTCGAATGTTTGCGGAATAGTGAAGCGAGCGGCACACAAACACACATACAGAGTTTTCAAATATTTGCAACTTTACTGTTTAGCTATGACTTGTTTTTTGAACAAGAAGAGAAATGGGAAGAGCTTTAAAGTTTAAAGATGGGAAAATTACCCAAAAATATTGATTTCCTGGTGTTATTCTTGTCTGGTAGGAATGAACCGAAAATTTAATTAAAGGCGCATGGCTGGTCCAGCAGCGAACTCCTCGTTTTTTTGCCATTAAATCCTATGCGCCTTTAAAGTTTCTAGATGCACCGAAAAAAACAATGGAAACATTTGAAAAATCGAGAAAAATAGGCTCAGGTCCTCCGCAGAAAAATATGTAGATTCATATGGAAACAAAGAAAAAATCTCGAAAAATCGCTTCTGGTCCATCTCTGGAATCTTCTGGAATGTTCTCGGACCTTTTTTGAATACCCGCCAAAACTGAAAATTCCGAAAAATTCGAAATTTTTTCGAGAGAAATATTGATTTTTTCTTCGATTTCTTGCAAAGTTTTTAGACCTTCTCAGGGTTTTCAGCTATTTTCAAAGATTCTTTCTCAATTTTCCTAATTTTTTGTCTGAAATTTGATGGAACGATGTTCGCGAAGATTACTGTAGATTACTGTAGAAAACCTTATATTTTGTAGGTTTTTTTTGTAATCACAATCACGTGTTTGCAAAAAAAACGCAAAATAGAATTTTTCTACAGTAATCTACAGTAGTCATTACGGAAACCGTTCCATCGAATTTCAGACAAGAAAAACCGGAAAAATCGAAAAAGAATCTTCGAAAATAACTAGAAAACCTAAAAAAATCTCGAAATTTTGCAAAAAAAATCGAAGATAAAATTTCGAAATTTTCGAAGTTTTCAGTTTTGGAGGGGATTCGAAAGAAGGTTCGAGAACATTCCAGAAGTTTCCAGAAATGGACGAGAAGTAGAATAATGACTCTCCCTCCTTTCAGATGCTCCTCCGACACCACCAACTTCTCCTCCGACTCTCCCGTCTCTCCTCTCTCCAACAATGCTTCCCATCCTCCTCCTCCACAGCTTCATCCTCCCTTCTCACCTCTGAAAACGGCGAGAAAATTCTGAGAACCGTCACCGAACGTCTGGCACAATGCCAAGCTGGAAACGCCACAGCGGCTCCCAAACAAATCAGTTATTGGGAAGCGATTGCGAAACAGTCTAGTGTCGTTTCGGATACACGATCTGAGCTAGCTCAGTTGATTTCGATAATTAAGGATCCAAAGGAAACAGAAGAGATGCGAAAATTGGCTGAAGCTGACGTGGAATCGCTGAAGGAGACGCTGGAAACAGAACTGGAAGAATTGGCAGCAAGAATTGTTCCTTTAACGAATTTGGATGTTTTGTCAAAGTGTCAAATCGAATTGAGCAGTGGTGCTGGCGGTCAGGAGGCGATGCTTTTCACTGGAGAACTGTTGGATATGTATCAGAAGTTGGCGGCGACGAATTCGTGGAAGTGGGATCCTTTACAGGTACTTTATTCAGCTGGCCTAACTTTTGCAAATTGAGTTTTTTAGGCCACCATGGTAAAGTGGCGTTGAAATGGTCTTACATGTCCCTGGTGTGTTTATAGGTCATTTTGAAGTGGTGGCCTTGAAAACTTAACTTGCAAAAGTTAGGCCACTATGTAAAAATGACCTAGGAGTGGTCTGATATCCACCTAGTGTGTTTTCTAGGCCGTTTTGAAGTGGTGGCCGAACTTTTGCAAGTTGAGTTTTCTAGGCCAAACAATTTAAAATTACCTAGAAAACACATCAGGGACATGTGAGGGTATTTTTAAGCCGTAAAACTTAGTGGCCTAGAAAATTCAACTTGCAAAAGTTAGGCCACCACGTCGAATTGACCTGGAAAGCACACCAGTTGAATATTAGACAATTTCTAGGCCAGTTTGACACGGTGGCCTAACTTTTGCAAGTTGAGTGTTCTAGGCCACCATGTTAATATGACCTAGAAAGCACACCGGGGTCATGTTAAGCCGTTTCTAGGCTATAAACATTGGTGGCCTAGAAAACTCTACTTGCGAAAGTTAGGCCACCAGCTCAAAATGACCGAGAAAACACGCCAGTTGAATATCGGACCAATTCTAGTTCATTTTCACGTGGTGGCCGAACTTTTTCAGATTGAGTTTTCTAGGCCATCACGTTGGAATGACCTAGAAATGACCTAACATGTCCCTGGTGTGTTTCCTAGGTCATCTTGGAATGGTAGCCTAACTTTGCCAAGGTGCAGTTTCTAGGCCATCATGTCCTACAAAGCTACGAAAAATCCAAATTTTCAGGTTGACAGCGTTCCCCTGGGAGGTGTCCGAAGTGCTCTAATCGCTGTCTCCGGTGAGAATGTCTACTCAAAAATGCGATTCGAAGCGGGTGTTCATCGTGTCCAACGGATGCCAGTGAACGATTCTCGAATGCACACATCCACAGCAAGTATCTCAGTCCTGCCGGAACCCGAAGAAGTATCTGTGGTGGTTCCCAGTGATTCGGTGAAAATCGAAGCGATGCGAGCGAGTGGACCCGGCGGTCAGAATGTGAATAAACGGTCGACCGCCGTGCGGATGACACATAAGGAGACGGGAATTGCGGTGCATTGCATGGATGAGCGATTTCAGCATTTGAATATTCAGGTAGGATTTTTTCTAGCATATTTTTTGTGTGTTGGTTTCCTGATGTATGATGGCCTAGAAAACCCACTTCGCAAAAATTAGGCCACTATGTTAAAATTGCTTAGAAAGCACACCAGTTGAATATGAGACCATTTCTGGTCTAAAAAAGTTGATGGCCTAGAAAACTCAACTTGCGAAAGTTAGGCCATCATGTCTAAATGGTCTAGAAAGGACCTGATATCCACCTGGTGGGCTTTCATATTGTTAGCCACTTTAACATAGTGGCCTAACTTTCAAACATTGAGTTCTCTAGGCCACCAACTTTTATGACCTAAAAGTGTCCGGATGTGCGTTTCCTAGGTCATGACATTGTGGCCTAACTTTTTCAAGTTGGGTTTTCTAGGCCACCAATTTTATAGCCTAAAATTGACCTGGTATCTCCATGGTGGGTTTTCTAGGCCATGGTGGGTTTTCTAGGTTAACATGATGGCCTAACTTTGAGTTTTCTAGGCCAACAATTTTTCTGACCTAGAAAGTTCCAGATATTCATCTAGTAGGTTTTTTAGGTCAGTTTAGCTTGGTGGCCTAGCTTTCAAAAATTGAGTTGTCTAGGCCATTATGGTAAATGACCTAGAAACCACACCAGGTGAATATCAGGTGAGTCCAGAACGTCCAGTTTAGTAGTTTGAACGTTCTAAATCAACCGTATCGAAAAAACACACTTTTCTGGAATCCCCACATTCAAAATCTTTATTCCAGATTGCTTACAAACGTCTTGCTGCCATCCTCATGCAACGTCAAGTAGACGCAATGCTAGAAAAGATCGTCTCCCGGCGAAAACTCCAAGTTGGCTCGAAAGCGCGCGCCGAGAAAATCCGAACCTACAATTTCCAACACGACAAAGTGACAGATCATAGAATCGGAATGGCGATCACGGGAGTCGAGGAGTTCCTATCAGCTGGCGAATCACTGATTTCAATGATCGATCGACTACAGGAACAACATATGGAGGATAGATTAGATCATATTATTGAGAACTGTATTGTTGAGTAATTTATTAGGTTTTTCTTGTTTTTTAGGATCTTTCTTGTTTTGTTTTTTTTGGATTAAATAAAACTTTATTGGAATGGCAGAAAGTAGTAATAAAAACCAAGCATTTCATATAGGAGATCTGGTTAGGCGAGAGCCGGACGTTCGCGATGCAGTTTGCCTATTCTCTTGAACATGTCGCCGAGAATGGCTTGGCTGTCCTTAAACTGAAAAAATTATTAGGATATTTGTCGCTCTAAACTAGTATGATGAGCCTTTAATACCGTAGTACACGTTTTTATAACAAACTTGGAAATTTTTGCTCTTTTTTGCTGATTTTCGTCGATTTTGCACATGGTTTCAATAGAGAAAAGTTTTAAAATTCTGTAAAAAGTGAGCTAAATTTATTAAAAATTGCTTTTACTAAGGTATTAAGGGCACATGGTTTTAATTAAAAATGTTCGCTGTGGAAATGCATGCGCCTTTAAAACCTTACCTTGAAATTAATTCATTTTTGCCCATTTTTACTGTTTTGCATAATTGATAAGATAATTTATCAAGTATTCATGGGAATTAAGATATGACCATCAGAAGACAACCAAAGAATCTGATCTGAGAAAAATAGGCAAAAATGTGATAGTTTTGAGTTACGGTATTAAATGCGCATGCATTTATTCAAAAAACTTCACTTTTTTACGTTTCTGCTTTTATATCGGCGATGTGCCTTTAAACAAAATTACAAGGTTCATCGTCGTCGGACAAAAATAAGATTGGGTGAAAAATAACCATAAACCTTTAAATTAACTATAGTTTCGCTACGGTATTAAAGGCGCTCAACTCATTGAAAGTATTGCCAGTTTCCGTGGCTGAAGGTCCCACCACGACAACGGCAGTAACCTAAACATGTTAATTTCGGTATTTATTTTCTCGTTGTTCACTGCTATGATTAAAACAATTCTTTTAACGGATAAATATCGACTTATAAAATCCGGAAAACAGAAAGAATTTTCAATATACGGTAGTTGTCGTTGGGGGTACTTCAGCCACGGCCACCACTACGGTATTGAAACCGCATCGTTTAATCTAAATATTTTCGAAGACATCCAGACTACAGTAGTACGATGTTCAAAATAAAGTTTTTGACTCACATTGACGAGAGAGACCATGTGAGCGAAGCATTTGTTCTTCGGAAGAAGCGTCGTGAATTGAGATCGATAGAATGTCTTGGCGTTGTCTCCAGTGTCCAGATGATTGGCGAGCTTCTTGAAATCGAAACCTGCCGAGTGATCGTTGAATGTATCGATTTTGTTGAAGATCAGAAGCCAGTAGACTTTGGCGAGCAGCGCGTTGCTGACAAGAGAAGTGAACACGTTCACTGTCTTGTTTTCGAGATGGCCTTTCTGAAAATCGATTTTGAATACGAGAGATAGTGAAAACACTAGAATGCTCGGTTCCTGTAAAAGCTACCGCAAAGTAGTCAACTGACAAAGCTTTAATCATAATATCAAAATTTATTTATCAGTTGACCACTTTTTGATATCTTAAATAAGAACCGGAAAAAAAACGGCTCAAAATTATAACTGATTCTTTAAACTACTGTTTCTGCCACCCGTGATTCAGTTTCTTCTTCATAAAAACTCACTGAATTTTTCTTGTTCACTTTCATTAACTGTAATAGTAAGTCCAAATAAATCAAAAATAAGCTCCAAAAAAAATGTTCGGAGTCCTTTATGAGTATTTGAACTGCAACACGTACCGTAAACCATGTAAAAGCTCACTTTGTTAACTTTGAGGTCTATTATCTCGTTTCATGTAAAAGGTATAAACAAGTGGTCAACTGATAAAATGTTTATCATAACATCAGAATTATTTTGTCAGTTGACTACTTCTTGATATCTTTCACAAGAACCGAGATAAATCGGCACAAAGTTAAAAGTTAGAGAGTCATCCTATAATATTAGAATTTTTACGGTAGTAAAGACGATTCTTGAAAAATTCGATTCTTTAAAATACTTTTTCTGCTAACTGCAATTTAGTGTCTGCTTCTAAAAATCTCACTCGTTCAGTTGACGTGTCCGAACCATTGGAAAGTTTCAGAGTTATATCAAGCGAAAGTTTAAATTTTGGAATTTAAAAGCGAAAGTTTTAAATTCCAAAATTTTTGAGAATTTTATATCCATCGATCCCGATTTTCGGGTCGGGAAAAAAAATTCTCTTGGAGGATAGTCCAAAAAATCACTCGTTCTTAAGATATATGTCAAAAACAAGTAAAAAATCAACGAAGAGAGTGCAGATTAGGGAGCTCGACAAGAGAACCCCCTTTAACCAAACAATTATGATCGGAGTCTTCTACGAACATTTGAACTTCAACACGTACCGTAAAACCTGTAGTAGAAGCTCTCTCTGTCAACTTTGAGTAAAAAATATCAAAAAAGGTAAACTGATAAAATGTTTCTGAAGTTAATCGAAAAAATTTGTTAGTTGTCAACTTGATTATAACTTTGACAGGAAGCGAGATATATGGGCTCAAAGTTGACAGTGTGGGACCTCTGCTATTACAGGTTTACGGTATTTCAGCGTTTCCTTTTTTTCAAATATTTCTGTTTCAATGTGTCTAATTAAAAACCCTTTTCCATCATTGAACCAATATGAGGTGTATAAGACTGTCTCACATTATAGAACGCCGGATCACACAGTTCGCTGAGATCGATGACAAAAACCACAAGATCTGGATCCTCGAAATGTTGAGACCACTTTGCTCTCCACAAATGATGTCCTGGCAGCTCGAGTAGCCTAAAAAGTGCAATCTTATTTCAACCATTATATAATCCAAAACTCACTCAAAGTCATATCCCTGCGTCTTTACTTTATCTCGTACTAGTCCACAAGTCTGCGAATAGGACATCATGATGTCGTTCTCACTTGGGATATAATCTGCCTGCATGAAATCGTCAGCCCTCTGAATCATGTAGTTGTAGTTCTGAGGCAACTGAAGGATTCGTTGACGCATTCGACAGAAATCAAAGAGTTGAGAGTTACGAAGAAGACTGATTGCGTCGATCACTTTTTGTGGGAACTTCTCCTTGTGACGGTATTCGTGGATTTCGGTGAATGCCGCGTCCTAGAAATGGGATTTCAAGAGGTTTCTAGAAAAGGAGACTCACGAGTTCCGGACTGATTTGAATCTCCAAACTGATGCAAACGTTTCTGAGCTCTCGGTAGACCTGAAAGAGAGGAAGATAGTTTTTAGGTACGGCAATTCAAAACCTACATTTAACAAATTCAACTGAACACAGTAGAGATAGTACTCGCGGTTATTGGTAATTGATTTCTTTTGGCACCTTCTGAAATAGGAATCAACTTTTGAAATGTCAAAAAATAATCTATGTTTCATATTCATCACTAATAGTATCCTTCAAACCATAAGTGATATGTCTGATGCATCGGATTACATTCACTTACACCATTTGCCGCATGAAAGACGTCTTTCCAGCACCCATACAACCGAGAATCAGCGTTCTGATGGGACCACGATTTAGCGAACCGGCTGACCCCATTTTGAGGATTGTCTGGAAATGAGAAAGACTGTTATAGGCTACAGCGAACTTCAAAGAAAGAGATTATGAAGAGGGTTTTTTAAAGTTGTGACTGTCACACTAATTATCCCGAATCCAGGTCACCCAGATCCAGGTCACCTGGACCCAGGTCACCCGAATCCAGGTCACCCGAATCCAGGTAACCCGGATCTAGGTCACCCGGATCCAGGCCACCCGGATCCAGATCACCCGGATCTAGGTCACCCGGATCCAGATCATCCCGGATCTAGGTCACCCGGATCTAGGTCACCCGGATCCAGATCACCCGGATCTAGTTCACCCGGATACAGGACCCAGGTCACCCAAACCCAGGTCGGACCCTTCCTCCAGGCTCCCCTTTCTGGAGCCTAGAGAAAGCGAGAACTGATTCTTCCCTCCATTTCATTCTTCTTTTATATTACTTTCCCTGAAGTCAATGGGTCGTGGGTTTCTGAATCAATTCACGTAGTTTTTTTTCCTCTAAAATTTAATGTTTTTAGAAAAAAAATTTTCCGCAAGTTTTTTTAATAATTTTTTTTCATCACGTTTAAATTACACTAGAATTTTCACTTTTGAAATCTGTGAAACTCCTTAAAAAGATCGTTCCTTTGAACCTAATTATCTCTGTTCCTGTGAAAGATATCAAAAAGTGATCAACTGACAAAAGATTATTGATATTATGATAAAAATGTTGTCAATTGATCACTATATGATATCTTTTATTTCAAACGAGATATACGGGCTCAAAATTTACAATTTAGGTGGGGTATCCTGATAGAGTGTTTACGGTATATTGGGACTGATGCAATTGAAATCACATTGATCTTATCATGTTGGGATGTTTCAAAAAAAGTACTGTTTTCAAAAAGTGGTTTTATATTTTCCCTTCTATGGGGTCTCTTGATGGAATTTCCAGTTGATGATTAATAATCAGATGCCGTAGAGAGAAAGTGGTTATGGAAATTCGGCGAACATTTTACTAGTTCCAAAAATCGTTTGGATCCTTACAATTAATAGGAACTGATTCGATCATTGGCTTCAAACTAATCTCATGTGTTTTTTTTTTCAAAAAAAAAAAAAACTGTTTTCAAAACGTTATTTCATAACATGCAAACTGTCTTCACTGATACAGTGTACTTTTGCTGACTCCTACGCAACCAATGATAACTCTCTTATTTACTCATTCCGTGGGGGAACTTCCAGTTGATGAAGCAATAATCAGATGCCGTAACAGAGAGAAATTTGATGAAATCACAAGACTGTGAGAATACGAAAAGTGTGTGGTGGGAATGTGATTTTTGAAATTTCAAGTAGATAATGGACTGATTGAACATGGGATAACACAATCATTGGGAAAAAATACAATCGAAAATTTCTATTCTCTGAACTCGTAGGCCCAACTGCCACAGGAATCTTTTAATTTCAAGAAAATTATTTTTCTTTTTCAGATACACAATTTGTTTGGTGGATAGTTGGGTGGGTAATGGTTATTTTTCATTTGCGTTCATTCGATTTTCCCAAAGGTTTCAACTCATATGTAGCCCAACTTTCAAAAAAAGTAGAAATTTCATGTTTCAGTTTGTTGTTAATACTGCGGTTCTATCTTTCTGCCAATAGATGCTCTAACCCAAACTACTTTTCAAAAAAATTGGAAGAAAAATAAAAGTCGTGAGAGAGAGAGAGAGAGAGAGAGAGAGAGAGAGAGAGAGAGAGAGAGAGAGAGAGAGAGAGAGAGAGAGAGAGAGAGAGAGAGAACATATATAAATACTTGAATAATATCTCCCGAGATTTGAAATAAAGTAATAGTGCCACATCTTAGAAGAACCTTCCAGAAAATGTTGATTATTTGGAAGCTTCTAGAGAGCATTTGGAAGCTTCTAGAGAGGTTCATTCAAATGGAAAATTTTGAGGAAGTCTGCTACGATCATATGATTCAAGAACTCAAAACAACAAATGATCATACTACCTCAAAACAAATTTTTCTTCTTGGTGACTCAGGAATTTTGAAAATTTTCGTATACTTCTGCTTTTCGAGTTTTGTTGCTAATGAGATGAAATTTTCTAAGGAGGAAGTATGATGAAGATGAGAGAGTGAGAGATTTAGAATTTCAATAATCAGATGTACTTTTTTCGTCTAGAAAGATCCTTGGGGAAGTTTCGAGAAAAGTTTCTCGAGTTTTAGAGCTGAAGGGAGTTGCATATAACATTGCATTTTTGGTTTCAAGATGAGCAGGTTTATGGGGAAAGTCAAAGATACTACTGAAGAATTTGTAACTGGATATTAGAAATGATCAGTTTGAAACTGTAAATTACAAGAAAACTCTTATTCCAAAAAAGAAGTTTATATTGAATGACATTTCATAAGGAGGATTTTATATCGAATTTACCCGAAAGTTTTCAATCACTGGAGTTTGGTTATTTTTCTATGAGTCTTCATACTTAGACAAAATTCGAATCAACGTAGTCAAAGAATAAACCACTAACAAATATTCGAATTGAAACAGGAAAAACATGTAAAACTTCATCAGGAAGTTTTGGAAGAGAATTTGATAGTTGCTGTTTCAGAATTATAATATATGATACCATGCCAACTTATGATAATTCTTGGCTTGAAACATTAATTTAGCTTATTTTCACAGAATTTTTGTGTCGGCGAGAAGCTCAAAGTGTTCAGGTGCTCCTAGAAACTTCTAGAAGCTCCTGGAAATCAGCGAGAATTTTGTTTGTAGTTTTTTAGCGATTTTTTTCAGAGATTTCTCGAAATTTCAACATTTTCGATCATGAACATCTTACGAAAACTTGAAATTGCTGCTAAATTTCAACCGTATTCACAGATAATTCAAAAAACTGATAAAATTATGGCAGAATATAACAGTTACTTTGAGAAAATAATATAATTAAAAATCTCCTTGAAACTGATTTTTCTAATTTTTCGCATAAAATTTCAGCAACGACGAGGAACTCAAAACGTTCTAGACCATTTTAATAAGATTTCAGAAATTTCGGGAAATAGAACAGAAAACTTCCTGATTTTGAATCGGTTTCTTTCAACTTTTGAAAACGGGAACCTTGCGAAACTTTTAAAGAAACAACGTTCCCAATTAAACTCGGCAGTTTTAATGCTGAATATTTCTGGCAACTTCCAGTGAAGAGTTTTCAGTTTTTATTATTTCTATTTTTTTGTTTTTTTTAAATGTTGTATTAACGAAACATCTGGGAAAGAACAAAAAAATTGAGCTCATAATTCGTGACAAAGTTTTGAAGAAATAAAATTTAGTTTTTGAATTTTGGAGAAATGTCATAGAAAATAGGTCTCCTCCCCCATCAAATTTATTAAAAAATGTTAGTGTAATCAAACATGTTCGAAACAGTAACAATTGTTTTTCATAGCGCACTTTTGAAACGAAAATATAAACAGTGCTTTCGATTTGCTCCAAAACTTAGTGACAGGTGACAAATCATAATTTTTTGAACTTTTTGTGACATGTTTCTCCACAATTTTTCACCTGCTTTTCAATTAGAACAGCATCACTGGAAATTATATGTTCACGATGTGTTTTCTTGAGCTATCATTTTCACCTGGATAAGACTCTTATTTTTGCATACTTTGAAACGGAAAACGGGATTTTGAACTTTTTTATGTTTCAGGTTTTCGAGAAACTCGGGAAGACTTATCTTCGAAGATAATATCTTTCTCAGCGTATAACCTTGACGCACCTGTACATGATTCCGGAAAGCTCCTGAACATTGTCGTAATCTACCAGAATCCAAACAGAACATCATTGATTTCTTATTTCAGGAGTCAGGAGAGAAGAAATAAGTGAGCAGATGGTGAGAGAGGGAAAGAGAGATATGGAGTACTTTGCTCCCAGAAAAAAACGAGCAGGTGGAATTTTTCTTGGGATTTTTGTGTCGAAAAAACATAAATATGCGACGGGTGGTGGTGGGAAAGGAATGCTAATTGAATTGACCCGAAAATTGAATGGATTTGTTTAGAAAAGGAGAGATTGAGGTTAGAAGGTAGAATGTGGCTCTAGGATTTTTAAAACAGTGGAATTTCTGTACTATTTTGTCACTTAAACTACTGCTCGTTACTTTTTAGTTACATTCTGACCCGGAACAACTCAAAATTTGTATTTCAGATGTTCAAACAAACTGTCCAAACGCAGCAACAATGAAATACGCACTGTTACATTAAACCTAATTAAAATGTATGGAACAGTGAAAATTTTACAAGTAACATCTGAAAAAAATCGAACAGATTATTTCTGTTTTGAACTTTTCATTAAAAAATTACCTGATTGAAAAACAACATTGACCTAGGCACACACAGTTTGAAATTAGAAAAATCGACTTAAATTCAGGAAACTTTCAAACTTGCTCATTCTGTTCTGCCTACTGTAATTAAAAACAATTGCCTAGAAATCTCATCTTCAGAGAGAATCCGAAAAAAGTTCTTCCAGAATCTTTGAAAATTGAGGACTCACAATGTTTCGATCTGCAGTTTTTGATTTTGTTTTTCATTATTTTTACAGAGGTCAATATATAGAAATGTTCTCAATTTCTGTATCATTGAATATTTTCAGACGATAAGACTTCTACAAGAGCTAAAAAACTAGAAACACTTGTACTATCTTCTCCTAACAGTATAAAGCAAACCCAATACCCGGAAACAATGAAAAAAGCAAACGAATTGTTCTTTATTTATTTGTGAATAACTCAATCTCACTTACCTTTATCTTTTTACTCGCTATGTTTTTGAATATAGGTGGCCCCAAGTGATAAACAAGGAGAAATCAGATGAAAAAGGCAATGTGACGAAGTGAAAAAGAGAGAAGAGAAGAGAGGAGGGATGATGAAAACTTCAAGAGTATCCTAGGTAACGGAAAAGAAGAAGAAGAAAAATTCAAAGAAATAGAAGAAGAAGAGGAAAGGGATTTTGAAATTTAGTACGAAATTCAAAAGGTAGCGTGTAATTAGCTAGAATGTGTTAGGCAGATTTCATCATCTTATTTGGTTGAGAGAAAAAAGAAAAACAAGAGCAGCGAAAAATAGTGATCAGAAACTCTAGAAATAGAATATAAACCACACAAAATATTTTTGATTGGATAGAAAATTGAGTTTGTCTTTATTTTTATTTTTATGTTTCAGATAATCAATATAAAAACTTAAATTTTCATTAAACTAGTGGAAGGGCGAAATTGTTCGGAATTAAAAGAAAACAATAAAAGTTTGAAAAAATTGAAATTTTCTGTTAAAAAGGATCGGAAGAATAAATGTGACTGCCTAACCTACTATTCATAATCATGAGATATGGAAACAATAGGGATTAGCAATTGGACTCTTTTTGAATAGACATTGACTAGAAGACTAATGACGAAGGGGATTGTACATCAATGGGATTTTAGTATCTTTTCATGGTGAATGCTGATAGATTTTGAATAGCTCTGCCGATGGAAGTTGAGAAATCAAACCTCAGGGAGTACTCCGAAATCAAAAAACACACATTTGAGATTGCGGGAATTTCTATGGAAAATAACTGTCTAAGTTTGTTAAACGTAATAATCTTTAGATTATATCTGGAAAGTTGTGTCCCAAATGAAACATGATTTTTTTGTCATGAACGTTAGAGCACAGAAGTTTAAGATTGCATGGATTTTTACAGAAGATGCAACAGAGAGACTTTCATCACGACACACGGTTAATAATTTGAAGACTATCTGAAAAATTACGTCCGAAATGAAAGAGAATAGTTTTTTCCCTGAAAAATTTCTAAAATACCATTTCGCCTAGTTACTATTTTATAAATCAGAAAGATTTCTATAAACCTACATAACCAAATGAATCAGCCACCCGAATCCAACTATCTCATGCTCATTAGACCATGAAAGTTAGTTAAAATAACACCAGTTTTGTTAATTAAGGTTACGTCATCAGTTTTTGTTGTTATTGAAGCATTTCGAGTGGTTGAACAAGATTTTTTTGATACAAAAGTAAGCATGGGGGGGGGGTGTTGGCTGGAATAGACGTTGCGCATTTCCTAGTACCTGAACAGTAGTGCTTGAGCCTTCAAAAATATTTTTAAAATAATTCATATGTTAAGTTATCATTAGGATATGCTGTAAATGGAAAGTAGTTAAAAATATTCCAATTAAAAAAACCACTGAAACTGTAAAATGATTTTCGATAAACCCTATTATTTTGGTACAACGAAGCTGTGGAAGAGAAACGCCGATGGCCGTGGCAGAAGGTTTCACAGCGACAACTACAGTAACCAAATTAATATGTTTCTTTTATGACTTTTTGATAGTTAACTGAAATGCACGCGAATCGAGAGATTAATTCCGGAAAATTAACACATTTTAGGATACGGTAGTTGTCATTGTGGGTACTTCGGCCACGGCCACCGCCGTTTCTCTTATCATGCCTCTGATTTCTGAACCAAAATAATACTGCAACAAAAATATAATAAATGCTTTTCGATTTGCTCCGAAACTTTTGTTTGTGAAAACTCGCAGTTTTTTGAACAAATAAAACCTTATACACTTGATTCAAACAAAACCTAATAGGAGTAGCCAAAAAATATTTTTTTCAAAGTCCATGTTCATAAATTATGTTTCAAAAATTACATTTCCTAGTTTCAGAAGACACGTCCATCATTTTACTCATCATTTGTCAGCAGTCTTAATATCCCCGAATTTGCGAAATGCAATGTTTCCAGAAAACAGTACAATCAAAAAGTTATTGTTTTTTCCGGTTTCAATTAGCTATTTTAACTATCCGATCTAGTTTTACACGATATTCCTCAACTGAATTCTCAACCGTTTCTTTTAACCCAATCGCCCCTTTCTCCCTCCGATCCCAAGACACTATCCCCATGATAAGTACTTTTCCACCCCCGCGCCAACCATCATTCCTTTCCTTCTTTATTTCTTTGAATCTCCTTGTCTCTCTCATTTTTTGTGCCGTCCGTCAGATATTGAGATAATAATGATCACAGAGCAAGGCAGAGAAAAAGAAAAAAGAGCCGGATTTCTACAGTAGTAGTCAAACAGAAGCGCGACGATTTTCTTTTCTCTGATTATTTGCGACGAGAGTTATCAGTACTTAAGTAATTTCTATGTAGTAATCATTGGTTGAAACTTTTTTTTTTGGATCTGAAATTTTTTTTCTGATTCAGATACAACTCAAGTTATCTTCTGAAATAGAAAATTCGTTGCGTGTTTTAAAAGCTTCGATATGCCGCTTGTAGTACACTTTTAGCTCATTTATCTAATTTCTTTGGGAAGATTTCAAAACGATGTCAATTGATAAAATGTTTAACATAACATTGTCAATATTTTATCAGTTGACACATTTTTGATATCTCACTCATGAATTGAGATAATAGAGCTTAAAGTTGACGGGAGGTGTGCAACTCTTTTCGGTAGACATGAGTTTATTGAAAACCTTCTAAAAGTAAATAGTAATTCAAAATTTCATACTGTAGGTAGTTTCAATTAATTCATCAGCTTTTAGAAAATTACAGCAAAAAGTAAATTACAATATTTGCTCTGATAGAAGCTCAACTTTGAGCTCAATTATCTCGGTTCCCATAAGAGATATTTAATTTTTGTCAACAGATGAAATATTTACCATATCATCATCAATATTTTATCAGTTGACATATTTTCATATCTTTCATTGGAACCGAGATAATTACGCTCAAAGTTGACGGTTTGCGTTGGCTTCTAGAGGAAGTGCGGTAGGTGATTTTCCATGTTTTTAGGAATCGCTTTAAATTAGAATTTCGCACATGCTTGCCAAAACCCCTTAGAACCGATTTCTCGAAACTTCCAAAGTTCCCAACCATCTCTCCTCCTGCAACTTTTCTCCCCGAATCCCGTGGATATTCTCAAGCACTCGCTCCCTACTATTCCGTGAATTGTCTGCGTATCCCCGCCTCTCATACTCTCTCACTGATACTGTAGTTGAAGAGTAGGAGGAAGAGAGTGCTCCCGGGGATCTCTTGGCGGGAGCTCCTTTCGCAAATATCTGCGTCTCAAGGTTTCCCATACTCTCTCGTTTCTACCACAAAGACACACTTACGGGGCTCCCGAAGGCAATTCACTTTTGTCACGGGAGAAAAGAAAATCCAAAAAATCCCCCCATCACCAGCTCTCTCTTGGCAATTTTTACAACCACATTTATCTTTTCTTTGGGTTTTCCCAAGTTTTACTGTTTCGAATTTGTTACTTCTCCGTTTACTGTATCCTCGATATTTATTGGTCCTTCGTTCAACCGATCTCACTTTCTGAAAATATAACCTAAATTTTCTCATTTTTCAGTTATTAAACATGAGCGACGTTGATGCTGATGAGGTGAGTCTGAAATTCTTTTTTCAGTTTGTCATAGAAAATTTTGAAAAATTCTTCTTAAGATCGGTATAATCGAATTTTCTGAAAATTTTTTAACTTGCTGAAACTAAAATTAAATTATTCTGAAAAAGTTTCAGTTTTTGTAAGATTTACAGCCATATCCACCACATATGGATGCTGAAGTGAGTAGTGTTGATTTTGAGTTCATTTTCAGTTTTTTTTTGTTTAAAAGTTCCGGCAGGTACAGTAATTCAACAGTCACAAAATGATGTCCAAACGATATTACATACTATCAGTTTTGAAACAGAATACACCACACAGAAACAGAGCTTTAATTTTTTTTTCTGAACACTTTTTTGTCAAAAATTCTTTTTCCATTTGACTGGTTTTGTCCGGACAAGTTTTCCAAAACCCTAAACTTGGCAAATATGATCTTCAAAAATTCCATGTTTTCTATACTGGTACGATAGTAACCCAACCAAAAGTCATAATGAAACACTTCAAATCTTCTGACCAAAGTACTGATAAATTTAAAATGGATTTTAGACAGCAATATCCGAAAATTGAGCCGAGATACGAAATAAGTAGTTTTGGGAGTTTTGATAAAAAAATTTTCTAATTTTTCAAAGGGTATATAACATTAACACTACACAAACAGAATTGCATATGTACTAAGAAACAGTATGAAACTGCAAAAAGTTTTTTCTCTTCCCTCCTTTTTAGTTTATTAAGTTTATCTCAGTTTCAGTCATTTTATCAGTTCCTATCCCATTCAGATATTATGTTAAACCAAGCATTCTCCCATAGAACGCCATCCTATACATACACTTTGAGCTCGATAATCTCAATTTCTATGAAGGATATCAGAAGTTTGACCACTGATAAAATGTTGGAGATAATAGGAAAAACATTTTATCAATAGTCAGATTGTTGATATCTCATATAGGAACCGAGATAATTCTACTCAAAAAGCAAGTATGGTAATTCCGTCATATCCCAATTTTTAAAATTTCAGGCGCGCAAAATGGCGGAGCGCGAGCGCAAGAAGGAAGAGGTGCGTAAGCGTCTCGAAGAGGCTTCCAGAATGAAGAAGGCCAAGAAGGGATTCTTGACGCCAGAGAGAAAGAAGAAGCTTCGTAAGCTTTTGATGATGAAGGCCGCCGAGGATTTGAAGCAGCAACAGATGCTCAAGGAGCAAGAGAGACAGCGTATCCTTCAGGAGAGAATTATCCCATTGCCAGATTTGGATAATGAGGGTGAGTGAGAGAGAAAAAGAGTAAAATAAATGTTGTGGTGAGACACCAAGACGAGCGAAAAACTGCTCTGTGAATGAGGACTTGAGATATTACAGAAACAGTAAATACGGAGTGTTTCAAAGAGCTGTATTTCGCATAAAAGAGAGCCAGTAAATTCAAACTGCTCAGTTTCTCTTTTAGGAAAATTATAGTACTTTTTAAACTGTTTCTGTAATGTCTCAAGGCCTTATCCATAGATCAGTTTGCTGTTTTCATAATCGCTCTTCCTGGAAACCCTTGTTCTACATATCAACACAGTCTCCCAAGAACCAACATTTTCTGTTTCGCTTTTACCATTCAACCAGACTATGAACATCAAAACCTATTATGTTCCATTAATCCACAATAATCTTTCAGATGACCTCGAAGCCGTTTACGAGGAGATCCGCGAGAGACTCATCGAGCTTGAATCCGAAAACTACGACGTCAGCTACATTGTTCGTCAAAAGGACTTTGAGATCAACGAGTTGACAATTGCTGTCAACGATCTTCGTGGAAAATTGTGAGTGCTTTTTTTGGGAATATCGAACATTTGGTTGTTATATGGCCCAATAATCTTCGCAGAGCAGGGATGTTCGGAATGGCCTTTTTCGGAATTTTCGGAATTTCGGAATATTCCGATTTTCAACATTTCGGAATTTCGGAATTTCGGAATATTCCGATTTTCAAATATTCGGAATTTCGGAACTTCGGAATATTCCGATTTTCAAAATTTCGGAATTTCGGAATTTTCGGAATTTGTAAAAATTTAAATTTTAAAGTAAAAATTACATTTTTTTCATCACAAAACGCCGAAATCAGGAGAAAATTGACAAAAACATTCTGAAAAGTCAGTGAAAACGCAAAAAAAATTGAAAGTAATTCTCCCCGCAAGCAGTTTTTCCGCGTTCAAAAAGTTCTCATTCCGAAAAAAAGATTCGGAAAAATTCCGACCGGAATTTGATTCCGAAAAAATCGTTCGGAATTATTCCGGTCGGAATTTCATTCCGAAAATGGTCGGAATTTTCGGAATTCTCGGAATTCCGAATTCCGTTCCGAACATCCCTGTTCGCAGAGCTTCACTCAAAATCAGCTGTATGTGTAACCGTAACAATTTTTTGGATGACATGTTTTTCAGCTTGAGAGAGAACATCGTTTCTTAGATCTTGATTCTCTAGATTTCTAAGGGAAATGGAAAATAGATGTTAACTGATTACATATTTGTGAGTTTATCACTTTGACAGTTGATCATTTTTGGTTGCCTGTCATAGACCACAAAAATATTAGGTAGTTCCAAGTTGACAGTCAGCGTGTAACTCAAAAAATTGTCTAGGTAACAGTCAAACTAGTAGATCGATGCAGTTCGCAATTGAAATGACTAGAATAAAACTGTATTTTTCAAATAATTTTCAAAATGATGGAAATCCGATCGTTCATAGAATTCGTCAGTAAATTGAATGAAAATATGAAACAGTAAAGAATCTGAATGTTTAGAGTCTCCCACAAGCCTTTGCAGAAAACATCGTTGAAATTATTTTTTTTGGAATCCTGTATTAGAAGAACTAAAGTTTTGTTGAAGAAATGCGAAAGCTGGTTTTGAATCAATATATTGGTTTAAAAGATTTTTATTATCAATTTTCTGCGTTTTCAATGATAACTGCAAAATTAAATCTTTCGACCACCGCCTTATCACTGATCAAGATTCCGAAAATTTAACCTGTTTTTGTAATAACGCAAAAACAGAGAAATTTGGTATTAAAACACATTAAACAATCACTTAGCGTTTGTAACTAGTCATTTATTTGACTTACTTTGAGCTCAAAACAGAGAAAAACAACTGATTTCCAACCAGACCATGATTTTCTAGACTTTAGATTTTTCTTCAGTTTCAAAATTGAAATTAACTGTAAGCGATTTTTCGAATTGTACTGGGTCTTCGTTTCTGAGTTTTCAAACTTCCCGAATTTAGCAATTCAAAACTCCCAGTTTTCGACTTTTACATGTTCATCAAGCTTTTATAGAATTATTTTTTTTGTGTTTCAAAATTGAATTATTAATACCAGATTTTCAAATCAAACTCAGTGCAATCATAGAATCTGAAAACACCCTGAAATTCTAAAATTATTTTGAAAATTCGGGTTTTTTAGCGTCAAGCCAACCCTGAAGAAGGTGTCAAAGACCGAAGGAAAGTTTGACAAACTGAAGAAAAAGGAGGCGACAAAGGTGGATTTCCGTGCTCAACTCAAAGTGGTCGACAAGAACGAATTCGCATTGGACGAGGAAGACACCGAGAAGAAGGAGAAGGCCGCGTGGGCAAAGTAAACTGCCTCTGGATGGATATACTTTTTTGTCTTTTTTTTTCAACAATTTTGAACCCCTATCCTTTTTCATCTTGTTCCCTGTACGTCTCTTCGGCCTGTCTTTTTTCTGGCGATGAAAAATAAATCTGAAAATTTTTGTTTCGATTAGGTTTTAGATGATGATAAAACTGTTTTCATATTGGGATACATCACAGGTGATTTTTTTGGAAATGAAAACATCCGGGGAAAAAAGCTTCAATTTCTTCTTGAAACTGAAATTAGTTTTTGGTCACAATCTCAGAAGTATTGTTTTCGTTGAAACCTCAAAATTAAAAGTAGCCAATTTTTTCAGGAAACACCAAAACAAAAAATCACATTTTTATAAGCCTCCCTGTATTCGTCAAACATTTTTGATTCCTTCTTGACAATTACAAATAATATACAGCAGACACTCCAATATTCAGAAAACTTATTAAATAATATTTTAAAAACGGTGAGACCAATCTCTTCAATTATTTCTTATTTTCAGTATGAAATACCAGGAATGCCCCAAATGATTGTGTTTCTCGTGGATCATCCCTCTGCACGAATTGTCTCTGATTTCAGCTCCAACATTGATTAATATCATCTTGAATTTCACAGAAAAATTCTTTAGAACAACCAGCTAATTTCTAGATCCTCCACCAACATTCGTTCTTGCTCCCCAGGACCAAGGACCCAGGTCACCCGGATCCAGGTCACCCGGATCAAGGTTACCCGGATCCAGGTTACCCGGATCCAGGTTACCCGGATCCAGGTTACCCGGATCAAGGTCACCCGGATCAAGGTCACCCGGATCCAGGTCACCCGGATCCAGGTCACCCGGACCCAAGCCACCCGGATTCGGTCACTCGGATCCAGGTCACCCGGACCCAGGTTACCCGGATCAAGGTCACCCGGATCAAGGTCACCCGGATCCAGGTCACCCGGATCCAGGTCACCCGGACCCAAGCCACCCGGATTCGGTCACTCGGATCCAGGTCACCCGGATCCAGGTTACCCGGATCCAGGCCATATCCTTACTCCAGGCTCCCCTTTCTAGAGCCTAGAGAAAGCGAGAACTGATTCATCCCTCCAATTCCTTCTTCCTTTATAGTACTTTCCCTGAGGTCAATGGGTCGTGGGTTTTTGAATCAATTCACGTAGTTTTTTTAGTCTAGAATTTGATTTTTTAAATTTTCCCTGCAATTTTCTTTTATAATTTTTTTCATCACGTTCGAATAACTAATGAATTTTTACTTTTGAAATCTGTCCTTAAAGGGGGCGTCCACTAATTCCAAAATTTTTGAGATTTTTATATCAATTTATCCAGAATTTTGGGTCGGGAAGAAAACTCTCTTGGAGGATAGTCCGAAAATCGCTCATTCTCGAGATATTCGTCAAAAACCGGTCAAAAAAATCAACGTAGAGGGAGCAGATTAGGGAGCGTGAATTATTTTCCTAAATCTGCACCCTCTACGTTGATTTTTTTTGACGTGTTTTTGATATATATCTTAAGAACGAGTGATTTTCGGACTATCCTCCAAGAGAGTTTTCTTCCCGACCCAAAATTCTGCATCGATTGATATAAAAATCTCGAAAATTTTGGAATTAGTGGACGCCCCCTTTAAAAAGATCTTCCTTTGAACCTAATTATCACTTTTTCTGTTCGAGATATCAAATGATTATTGACTGATGAAATATTTTCGGTATTTAGACAAACATTTTTGTCCTTCAATTTTTTTCGATATCTTTCACAGGAAACGAGATATGTTTGGTCGATATTTGGTATTCACTGTTTTTGTAATGTCCCAAATCTTTATTCACAAATCAGTTCTTCGTTGCCTTATCATCCCGGGATTCCTGAAAGTCTTGTTCTCTCACTAGGTCTTCGAAGAACCAGAATTTACTGTTTCACTTCCACCATCCTACCAGGCCATGAATATAAAAACTAATACACATCTTTTGAGATTTTTCAGATGACCTCGAAGACGTTCAATAGGAGATCCGCGAGAGACTCATCGAGCTTGAATCCGAGAACTACGACGTCAGTTACATCGTTCATCAGAAGGATTTCGAGATCAACGAGTTGACAATTGCTGTCAACGATCTTCGTGGAAAATTGTGAGTGTTCATTTTTTGGAATTCGGAAATTTTGTTGTTCGGGAAAACAATAAAGATGGTAGAATATTTTGTACAGAACATTACACTCAATGCAAATGCAAATCTATTAATGATTGTATTCCATGTCTATTTCGTTTGAACTTAATTTTCATTAAATTCTTCAGCAAGTTAAATGAAAGTATTAAACGGTAAAGAGTTTGAATAGTGTTCTACGAGTTTGTCAAGGGGAGTTTAGGTTTATTGAAATCGTGAATTTAATTAAATTTTTAAAAAACACAAAATATAAAAACTGGGTTTGAATCAATTCACCAAACTTTTAAACTTTATGAACTTAATTATCACCAGCAAGCTGGTGCGCCTTCGGCGCGACTCAATATAGTTTTTTACTGGTTCGTAGCTTATTGTCGAATTAAAAAAAAGTGACACCTGAAAATTTGAAAACTTTTGCTTTTTTTGATCTACGAAAAAGTGCGGCAAAAACGCAATATTTCAAAATTTCGGCGCGTTCGAGCTACTTTCGTGTTTAAGTTTAGTTTTTTGCTGAAAAATAGATTCTAGAGATGCTAGCGATCATTTTTATACCAAGAATTCAAAATTTTGTTCAGAAAATCCCACTAAATTCACATAAATAAATGTGTTATCTACAGTATCCGTTTTCGGATCCAAAAAATCCCCCCACCACCAGCTCTCTCTGGGCAATTTTTACAACCCCATTTCTCCTTTCTTTGGCTTTTTCAAAGTTCTACTGTTTCAAATTTGTTACTTTTCCGTTCACAGTATTCGGCACTCTTCTAGAATCACGGAACGAAAAAAAAATCACGGAACAAAAAATCACGGAACAAAAAAATCACGGAACGAAAATTTTGGGTAATCCAAAAATTTCTAGGACCGTCATTCAAGTACTATCCTGAAATCTAACCTTGACATTACATTTTCTTTGCTCAGTATCCAAAATGACACCCGAAATTTTAGGATGATATTTTTGGATTGAGGAAGCTTTTTTTCAATCACAGGCTTAGGCTGAAACGCCATGCTTCTTTTATCTGGAACACCCTAAAATGTCAGCAATCTCAATAACTGCTCCATGTAGCTTTAAACTGAATTTTCAGATGTTCTACAGGTCCTACGTAACCTGTTAACTAGCATTTCTTAAGAAATTGATATGCCCTTTTTTAGTATACTTTTGGGTATTGGACACAATAAAATTGATGCCAAAGTTAGTATTACGGATACTACTTGTCAAAGTAAAGAAGATAGCAACTTTTCGGATTACCCAAAATTTTCGTTCCGCGATTTTATTTTTCGTTCCGTGATTTTATTTCCCGTTCCGTGATTTTTTTTCGTTCCGTGATTTTTTCGTTCCGTGATTTTTTTTTTCGTTCCGTGATTCTAGAAGAGTGCCCAGTATTCTTTATTTGTTTTCATTGGGTATATAGAAAAGCAATACTCTCATTTCCTGTAAAGTTAACCTACATTTTGTCATTTTTCAGTTATTAAACATGAGCGACGTTGATGCTGATGAGGTGAGTCCGAATTTCTTTTTTCCTAGTACATTTGAGACGTTCATGAATTTGCAAGATCGGTACAATAAAATTTTTTGACATTTTTTGAACTTGCTGAAACTGTAATTAAATTATTCTGAAAAAAAGTCATAGAAAATTTTTGAAAACGGCAAATCGATATAATCGAATTCTCTGTAAAAATTTTTAACTTGCTGAAACTGAAGTTAAATTATTCTGAAAAAGTTTCAGTTTTTTGTAAGATTTACAACCATATCCACCGCATATGGATGCAGAAGTGAGTAGCGTTGATTTCGAGTTTTTCTTTTGTTGAAAAGTTTCAGGATTACGGTAGGTACAGTAACCCAAAAGTTGAAAAACGGAATACAGGAAATGAATCACTTTGAACTTCCAAGCATATAATACCAAACAGAAACAGCAAAATTAATTTTCGAGTTGAACACTTTTTTTTTGAAAAATTCGTTTTTCGATTTGACTGGTTTTGTCCAAAACCCCAAACTTGAAAAATGTGAAAATTCCATTCTTTCTATACCGGTACTATAGTTACAGTAACCCAACCAAAAGTAAAATACAAATCTTCTGCACTACAAATCTTCTGAACCAAGTTCTGATTAATTTAAAACAGATTTGAAACAGCAATTTTCGTAAATTTGTAAATTTGATACAACTTATCGTAAACTTTTGTAAATTCGATACATCATATCGCAAGTTTTGTAAAGTCACGAAATAAGGAGTTTTGGAAATCTCGATAGAACAATTGCGATTTTTCATAATAGTAAAAGATACAAACTATACAAACAGAATCGCAAATGTTTTCTGTTTCGCTTTTACCATTCAACCAGACTATGAACATCAAAACCTATTATGTTCCATTAATCCACAATAATCTTTCAGATGACCTCGAAGCCGTTCACGAGGAGATCCGCGAGAGACTCATCGAACTTGAATCCGAGAACTACGACGTCAGCTACATCGTTCGTCAGAAGGATTTCGAGATCAACGAGTTGACAATTGCTGTCAACGATCTTCGCGGAAAGTTGTGAGTGCTTTTTTTGATTGGGAATTGGAATTTGAAACATTTAGTTTCCATAAGAGGCAGTCCCAATGCCTTTCTCAGAGCTTTACTCTAAATTAGCAGTTTGTGTAACTGTAACAATTTTGGATGAAATGTTTTTCATATAGGGAGAGCCTGCTTTTAGTCTTGATTATCTCGATTTCTGAGAGATATGGAAAAAATATTTTGACTGATAACTTTTTTGTGAGATTACATTTAGTTGTTAAGTGGTTTGAGAAAGGAATTTACTAAACCTTTTTAATAAGTCTAACGAAAATCACTCCTTATTTTCAGTTAGTGTAACCGTAAAATTTTTGGATGACATTTTTTAGCTAGGAGATATTCTCGATTTCTGAGAGATATAAGAAGGTGCGATTTTCAAAATTTTCTATTTTCATCCCAATTCACTTCGATTTCCAAAATTTCTGTGAAGTTTCAGAAATTTTTCATTTTCTTTGCCGAGCGAAAAAAATGTTCAAATTTACATAAAAAACGATAAATTCTTTTCGAGTAGTGTTTCCTGTAATTTCAATAGAATTTTTTTCGATACACAAATATATGTTTATTCGATGATAAAAGGAACACGTGATTCACAGAACTCGAAGGCTTCGAGTTCTGGGATTTTTCACAGAAAACGAACGATTCGAATTCTGTAAATTTGGGAATTTCACGTGATTCACAGAACTCGAACCGTTCGAGTTCTGGGATTTTGGAAAAACATGGGGGAGTATGGGTTCAAAAAGGGTCGTGAAAAAACAGAATGAATAGTAAGGAAACTATCGTTGGACTTGTCGTTTTGCATGAAACGGATCCTTCGTTCTTGTAGGAAGATTTTTTCATGTGAGCTCTCTGTTGGCTGAAAAACTAGTAGAAAATTCTGGAAGGGCTGGAGGAAAAATATAAAGGAAAAGCTCAAATCTTACTTTTGTCACATACAGTACTTTTGGATGAAATTGGTCGAGACAGTGGAAAAAATGTTTTTCAAAACCCATCAAAAGATTCCACGTGAAGTTTTGAAAATTTGATGTTTTGAAAAATTGGCGAAACTGATATGTACGGATTTTCCGTCGACGAAAACTGGGAGAGTGGATCCCGCTTCCTGCAGTAGAAATTAGGATAGCATTAACATGATTAGTCTAAAGTATTATAATTTTTTCTCTCAGTTTTCGTCGACGGAAAATCAATAAAAATCAGTTTTGCCAATTTTTCAAAACATCACGTGGAATCTTTTGATGGGTTTTGAAAAACATTTTTTCCACTGTCTCGACCAATTTCATCCAAAAGTACTGTATGTGACAAAAGTAAGATTTGAGCTTTTCCTTTATATTTTTCCTCCAGCCCTTCCAGAATTTTCTACTAGTTTTTCAGCCAACAGAGAGCTCACATGAAAAAATCTTCCTACAAGAACGAAGGATCCGTTTCATGCAAAACGACAAGTCCAACGATAGTTTCCTTACTATTCATTCTGTTTTTTCACGACCCTTTTTGAACCCATACTCCCCCATGTTTTTCCTAAATCCCAGAACTCGAACGGTTCGAGTTCTGTGAATCACGTGAAATTCCCAAATTTACAGAATTCGAATCGTTCGTTTTCTGTGAAAAATCCCAGAACTCGAAGCCTTCGAGTTCTGTGAATCACGTAACTTTTGCAAAATTGAAAATCAACACAAATTATGTAATTAAAACCATACTTTCCATGATTGCATCGAAATAAAATATTTCTGATAAAAATCACAGCGATTATGACATTTATCAGTAGTTTAATATTTTCTGTGACGAATTACAGAAATTTGGCCCATTTTCGATTATTTCTTCGAGAATTAAAAATTTTGAAAATCGCTACTTCTTATATGGCAAAAAGAAGTACACGAAAATGCTCGTGTGATTATGACTATCATTTTGTTAGTCAAGAATTTTTGAGAGCCTGTCAAAGGAATCGAAAAAAAATTAGTTCCAAGTTTCCTGTCTGGGCGTAACTCTATTAATGATTGTATATAAGTCTGGTAGCTCTTGGACTAGTAAAATCCATGACGTTCTCGGTTGAAATGACTAGGATGAAACTGTATTTTTTTTGTGAAAATGTTCTAAGGTCAAAGACTTATCGTTTTTTGGAATTCGTCAGTAAATTCAATAAAAATATGAAACGGTAAAAAACGTACATTTTGAGTGTTCATTTTGAAAAGCGCATTAAAATTCACTGGACTCCTCTATATGAACTGATATTCCAAAAAATACGGTTCAGAAGAATCGTACTTTTTCTGACAAAATCAAATGCTGCTTTTGAAGAATCAAATTAAGACATTTCTATGATAAATTTGTTTTTTTTTCAATGATATTTGCAAAATTTAGTTTTTAGTCTACCTCCATATCACTGATCAAGATTCCGAAAATTTAACCTGTTTTTGTAATAACGCAAAAACAGAGAAATTTGGTATTAAAACACATTACACAATCACTTAGCGTTTGTAACTGGGCGTTTGTTCGACTTACTTTGAGCTCAAAATAGAGAAAAACAACAGATTTCCAATCAGACCATGCTTTTCTAGGCTTTTGATTTTTTCTTCAGTTTCAAAATTAAAATTTAATGTGATTAATTTTTTGGATTGTACTGGGTCTTCGTTTCTGAGTTTTCAAACTTCCCGAATTTAGCTATTCAAAACTCCCAGCTTTCGACTTTTACATAAGTTCATCAAGCTTTTCTAGAATTTTTTTTTGTGTTTCAAAATTGAATTATTAATACCAGATTTTCAAATCAAACTCAGTGCAATCATAGAATCTGAAAACACCCTGAAATTCTAAAATTATTTTAAAAATTCGGTTTTTTAGCGTCAAGCCAACCCTGAAGAAGGTCTCTAAGACCGAAGGAAAATTCGACAAATTGAAGAAAAAGGAGGCGACAAAGGTGGATTTCCGTGCTCAACTCAAAGTGGTCGACAAGAACGAATTTGCATTAGACGAGGAAGACACCGAGAAGAAGGAGAAGGCCGCGTGGGCAAAGTAAACTGCCTCTGGATGGATATACAACTTTTCTGTCTTTTTTTCCAACAATTTTGAACCCCTATCCTTTTTTATCTTCTTCCCTGTACGTCTCTTTGGCCTGTCTTTTTTCTGGCGATGAAAAATAAATCTGAAAATTTTTGTTTCAATTAGGTTTTAGAAGATAAAACTGTTTTCATATTGAAACACATCACACATTTAGTGAAATCTCAACAGCTCTGATTTTTTGGTTTTTCTTCCGATTTTCAGGATTACGGTGGCTACAGTACAGACTCAACTCTTCAAATATAATCTTCAAATAAACGAATACATATAAAAAAACACCATACAGAAACAGAGTTCTTTTTTCATTTTTGATCATGCAATCACTTCTCACGTTATGAGATAAAACAAACGACAACTACCTGCGGCACACGGTCACTTATTTCGCTGATGGTCTGAAAGCATTCAGTATCAATGCTTCCAACTTTAAATGTACTCAATTAATCATTTAGAAAATGAACTTAGTTCCACATAAACGATAGTGCTTCTCGCGGATCATCAATTGCCTCTGATTTCAGCTCCATCATTGATTAATATTATCTTGAATTACACCGAAGAATTCTTCAGAACACCACGCTAGTTTCCAGATTCTCCACCAACATTCCTCCACCAGCTACCCAGGACCCAAGAGGATCCAGGTCACCCGGATCTAGGTCACCCGGATCCAGGTCACCCGGATCTAGGTCACTCGGATCCAGGTCACCCGAATACAGGTCACCCGTATCCAGGTCACCCGGATCCAGGTCACCCGGATTCAGGTCATCCGGATCTAGGTCACTCGGATCCAGGTCACCCGAATACAGGTCACCCGAATCCAGGTCACCCGGATCCAGGTCACCCGGGTCCAGTACCCAGGACACCCGGGGCCAGGACCCAGGTCACCCGGACCCAGGCCGGATCCTTTCTCCAGGCTCCCCTTTCTGGAGCCTAGAGAAAGCGAGAACTGATTCTTCCCTCCACTTCCTTTTTCCTTTATAGCACTTTCCCTGAGGTCAATGGGTCGTGAGTTTTCACGTTCGCTGGGGCGCGCAGTGATTTTTCACGTTCGCTGGGGCGCGTTTTTCGACCAGGCTACCTGACACAGCGTGGAAACTCCTTCAAAATATTGCTCTTTTGAACCTAATTATCTCGTTTGTGTAAGAGATATCACAAAATTTTTTACGGATACAATCTTTTTGATATCAAGCCAAACATTTTTGCTATTCAAAAAATTTGATATCTTTCACAGGAAACAAGATATATTTGGTCTATATTTGGTTTTCACTGTTTCTGTAATGTCCCAGATCTTTATTCACAAATCAGTTCTTCGTTGCCTTATCATCACGGGGATTCCTTCAAAGCCTTGTCCTAGCATTCAGTCTCCCTAATAAAATAATTTTCTGTTTCGCTTCTACCATTCAACCAGTCTAAAACATTCCCTACGTTGTGAGATTGATCTTTGGAATGATCTTTCAGATGACCTCGAAGCCGTTTACGAGGAGATCCGCGAGAGACTCATCGAGCTTGAATCAGTGAACTACGACGTCAGCTACATCGTTCGTCAGAAGGACTTCGAGATCAACGAGTTGACAATTGCTGTCAACGATCTTCGCGGAAAATTCTAGGAGAAACGCAATTAACCGCTTTGACAGGAGCTCACTTATTCGCAGCTTTTGTAACCGTAGTAATTTCGAATGACATGTTGTTCAGCTAGGGAGAGAGTTTTTTTTTAAATCTTGATTGTCTCGATTTCTGTTAGAGTTATGGCATAAAGGTGTGTTCAATGGTTAAATGTTTGGGATATTATGAGGAACATCTTGGTAGTTAACCATTTTTGAGTACCTGTAACAGGAATATAAAAAACGATTTTCGAGTTGGCGGTAGTGCGTTACTTTTTTTTCAATCGTGTGATTCCGTCCCACTAGTACATCTATGAGATTCGATGTTGAAATGACTAGAATGAAACCGTTTTTCAATTAGTTTTCCGGATTGAAAAAAGTTACTGCTTATCGAATTCTTCAGTAAATTTAATGAAAGTATGAAACGGTAACGAATTCGAACAGTGTTGTACGAGCTGTTCAGTTGAATTTAGGTTTATCGATATCCTGAGTTGAATTAAATTTCAAATTACACGATCAAGAAGAATCGAATTTTTTTCAATGAAATTTAAAACTTGGTTTGAATCAATTGACCGGATTTGACATTTTTCGAGCGAATCGTCTTTTTAATCGCTTTGTAATTGCAAAATTCAATACTACGCTTGCCATTGTTTGATTAATCAACATTCTGAAAATTGAAAGTTTATAATAATGATGAAACAGTAAAGATTGTGAGTTTTTTCAAGACAAAACCTTGCTATTTTGTGTGCTTGTTACTGAAAGCATACGATTCCATTTTACATTTACCATGAGCTAGAAACAGAGAAAAACGACAGACTTTCAGTAAGTCACATTTTTTTTTTCAGAATTTCAGTTGTTTTCTGTTTCAACATTACATTTAATGTTTGTGATTTTTTGAGTTGCCACTACCAGTCGTTAGGAAAGATCGAAAAAAAACTCTTCGACTTGTCTTTTTTTTGACCATAAAAAATAAATCTGAAAATTTTGGTGCCAAAGCTTAGGTTTTAGATGATGATAAAACTTTTTCATATTGGGCGATTTTTTAAAGATGGAAAACTGTCTGGGGAAAGAAAATAAAGTTCGATTGCATCGGAAAAATAATGAGATGATAAATATAACGGGGGAGAGAAGGAGACGTGATTAAAAATATGATAGTAGTTTACAGGCAGATGTTCGGAATGTGACTTCAAATCTTCTGAACCAAGTTCTAAAAAAATTCCAATAGATTTGAAACAGTGAATTTTAAAAATTCAGTCGAGATTGAACCGAGAAATAAGGAACTTTGGAAGTTTTGATGAAACAGTTTTTGATTCTCATGGATGAACACAGAGATGCCAACTACAAAAACAAATTTTCATAGGTACTAACAACTGTAAGAAACAGCATGAAACTGCAAACAATTTTTTGCCTTTTCCGTAAATTTCTGTTTATTCAGTTTATCCCAGTTTCAGTTATTCTACAAGTTTTCATCCCATTCAGAAATTATATTGCATAATCCAAGTAGTCTTCCATAGAAGCCATCCTATACATGCACCAAAATTTTGACATTTCTTATAGGAACCGAGATAATTGAGCTCATGTACGGTGTCCCATTTTCAAAATTTGCAGGCGCGCAAAATGGCGGAGCGCGAGCGCAAGAAGGAAGAGGTGCGTAAGCGTCTCGAAGAGGCTTCCAGAATGAAAAAGACCAAGAAGGGATTCTTGACGCCAGAGAGAAAGAAGAAGCTTCGTAAGTTTTTGATGATGAAGGCCGCCGAGGATTTGAAGCAGCAACAGATGCTCAAGGAGCAAGAGAGACAACGTATCCTCCAGGAGAGAATGATTCCATTGCCAGATTTGGATAATGAGGGTGAGTGAGACGGAAAGAGTAGAGGAAATGTCTATTTCATTTTGATTCACAGAATCGTCTCCTAGTTCTCAGAAAAACAAAATACATTTTAGCTTCAACTATCTATTATTTACTTCTTAGCACTATATAGAGAATTTCCAGAGGAATTACCGTACATACTTTTGACAGCCTAAGTTATTAAAGTTTTTTTTTCTGTTTCAATGATGTCACTAAACCTTATTCACGTTCGGCTTTTCGTTGACTCACCTTCATGTATTCCTTGAAAGCCTTGTTCTATCAAACCAGTCTCCCAAGAACAAATATTTTTCTGTTTCGCTTCTACCATTCAACCAGACTATGAATATCTGGATTTAATACCGATTCTTTCGACGCAGCTTAAAAAAAACTTTCAGATAACCTCGAAGCCGTCTACGAGGAGATCCGCGAGAGACTCATCGAGCTTGAATCGGAAAACTACGACGTCAGCTACATCGTTCGTCAGAAGGATTTCGAGATCAACGAGTTGACAATTGCTGTCAACGATCTTCGCGGACAATTGTGAGTGCTTTTTTTGGGACTATGAAACATTTAGTTGGTAGAAGAGTCAACCCCAATAACCTTCACAGAGCTTCACTCCAAATTAGTAGTTTGTGTAACCGTAACAGTTTTTTGAATGACTTGATTTTTCAGCATAGGACAGAACATCCTCCCTTTAGTCTTGATTCTCTCGGTGTGAGGGAGGGAGAGCTGGCTGAAAGATGTTAACTGATAAAATTTTGTGAGCTTATGACAATTATTTTGTTAGTTAAGCATTTTGGGTACTTCTGTATTTTTTCAAAAAAAAACTGACAATGAGGACAAAAGAAGAATTAGTATTTTTAATTCATCATTAAATTAGATGAAAACATGAAACGGTGAAGAATTGAAATGTTTAGAGTGTCCCCACTGTGTTCTTTTGCAGAAAAGTACATTAAAACGTATTTTTTGGAATCATGTCTTAACATGAACTGAAAAAAATGTCAAGAAAAGTTGAAGTTTTGTCGAAGAATTTCGAAAGCAGGTTTTGAATCGATTAAGAAATTTATATGATCAATTTGCTGCGTTTCCAATGATAATTGCAAAATTAAATCTTTCGACTACCGCCTTATCACAGATTAACATCCCAAAAATTTACAGATTTTATAATACTGCTGAAACAGAAAAGTGAACGTTTTTTATTCAAAAAGAAGACCTTGATATTTTGAACTGATACTGAACGTATGTAACAGATTCCGATTCCTATTTACTTTGAACCAGAAACAGAGAAAAAACAACAGATTTCCAATCAAACCCTATGATTTTCTAGATTTTAATGTTTTCTTCAGTTTCAAAATTGAATTTAAATGTGTGCAATTTTTGGATTGCCACAGATAATTGTCCGTGAATCTTCGAAATTTCAGAATTTTTAGAACTTCAAACTCGCTGTTTTAAACTTTCACATAAACTCATCTAGCTTTTTAAGAACTTTCTATCATTTTTTGTGTTTCAAAATTAAAATATTGTTGCTTAAAAATTCAGAACTTCTGCTGCCCTGTATTATGCTTGTCTGAGAAAAAAAAGGTGAAAAAAGGTGTAAACAATGGTTCTGGATGGATATAATTTTTTGTCTTTTTTTAAACAACTTTGAACCCCTATTCTTTTTTATCTTGTTCCCTGTACGTCTCTTCGGTCTGTCTTTTTTCTGGCGATGAAAAATAAATCTGAAAATTTTTGTTTCAATTACATTTTAGATCATGATAAAACTGTTTTTGTATTGAAACACATGACAGGTGATTTTCAACGGGAGAATTGAGAAAGATTTCTTTGAGTTCAATTTCAGCTTTTTTTGCTGAAAAATCACAGGACTACGATAGATAATTTCAAAGAAGCAACTCGAACAAAAAGGTCCTAATTCAAATTACCAAACAGAAACAGCAAAATTAATTTTTTGTGAAGTTGTTTTTTTTTGACAAAAGTTTGTCCAGAAAAAAAGCAAAGTCCCAGGTCACCCGGATCCAGGTCTGCCGGATCCAGGTCACCCGGATCCAGGTCACCCGGATCCAGCTCACCCGGATTCAGATCACCCGGATCCAGGTCACCCGGATTCAGATCACCCGAATTCAGATCCCCCGGATCCAAGACCCAGGTCACCCGGATCTAGGTCACCCGGATCCAGAACACCCGGATCCAGTACCCAGGTCACCCGGACCCAGGTCGGATCTTTTCTCCAGGCTCCCCTTTCTGGAGCCTAGAGAAAGCGAGAACTGATTCTTCCCTCCAATTCCTTCTTCCTTTATAGTAGTTTCCCTGAGGTCAATGGGTCGTGGGTTTCTGAATCAATTCACGTAGTTTTTTGTCTAGAATTTAATTTTTTTTTTCGAACATTTTTTTCCCGCAAGTTTCTTTTATAATTTTTTTTCATCACGTTGAAATTCAACTCAATTGTTTTTTTTTTATTTGTGAAACTCCTTTAAAAATCGTCCCTTTGAATCTAATTATCTTTTGTCCTGTTAGAGATATCCAGTAATTTTTGACTGATGAAATGTTTTCGATATCTAGACAAACATTTTTGCCCTTCAATTTTTTTGATATCTTTGATTGGAACCGAGATAATTGAGATCGAAGTGCAAGGATATCTGATGTCATTTTAGAAGAAATACGGTATTTTCGAAGCACTACGTATTCATTGTTTCTGTATTGTCACAAGTCCTTGTTCATATAGATAAGCTATTCGTTCACTCTTTTTTCGGTATTCCTGAAACGCCTTGTGCTATCAGCCAGTCTACCAAGACATACAATTTTCTGTTTCGGTTCTATCATTCAACCAGTCTACGTTTATTATGTTTTGATGTTGATCCTTGGAATGATCTTTCAGATAAACTCGAAGCCGTCGATGAAGAGATTCGTGGGAGACTTATCGAGTTTGAATCCGAGAGCCTCGACTTATGCTACGTAGTTCGTCCGAAGGATTTCGAGATCAAGTTGACAATTGCTGTCAACGATCTTCGCGGAAAATTGAGAGTTTTTTCTTTTTGGCAATATGAAACATTTTGCTGCGGACCTGTTTGAACTGTGGAATAGCTTTGACAGAACATCTCTCTTAACTTACAGTTCGTGTAACAGTAACATTTTTGGATGACTTGTTTTTTAGCTAGGGAGAGAAATCCTTCATTTAATCTTGGTTACCTCAATTTCCGTGAGAGGCATGGCAAAAAGGTGTTCACTGATGAAATGTTTGTTAGATTGTGGCGAACATTTTATTAGTTGACTACTTTCTGAAATATCCGTCAGAAATCGAAAAAACAAGTTCCAGTGGGTCGTGGGGTTCAACTCTTTTAAACGATATATTGTTACCTTCGTAATAGTACAGCCACGCGGGGTGCTGTGAAAATGACAGGAAGGAAACTGTTATTTTTTCAAATATTTTTCTGGATAAGAAAAAATTATCGTTTATGGAATTCTTTAGCAAATTATATGAGAATATGAAGTGGTAAAGAATCTAGATGTTTAGAGTGTTACACAAGTTTTTCAAGTTGAACAGCTAAATAGAGATAATTAAAATCCTGCCTTTATCGAAAATTTGAATTTTGCAAAACAAATTATAAAAAAAAAACAAAACCTCGGGCCGGCCCGCGGGTCGGCCCGTCGAGAATTTTGGCAGGCCGATGAAGTGCCGGCCCGGAGTGTGTCGCGGGCCGGGCTAGAATGGTGAAAAACCCGATTTTGGCCAAATTTGCCATTCTAGCCCGGCCCGCGACATGTTAATGGACCTGAAGCCGGCCCGTATGGCAAAGCTAAGATGGACCTCGTCGAGATCTATCATTTGATATCAAATCCGTCGAAATAGCTTGTTCTGAAGCCGAGTTATCTGCCGGCCCGCCATCTGCCCGGGCTGGCCCGTTTGCAACTATGACAATAATACGGTTAGGGATTAGATCAAATGATCATTTTTTAATTCAAACTTCCAGAGAACAGAACCAAATTGAATCTCTAGATTTCTAAAAACTTCGTTCTCATGTAATGAGATATCTTAAATAATAGGTAAGCTTTTCATTTTGAATGGTGTACCCTTTTGGCTCACTCATATTGTTCATTTTCGCTTTTACTTTAACATTGTTTTGAAACTGTAACCCTTTGAAAAGCATTAGTTCTAAAAACGCGCTCTATTGAGAACACAATACAATAGCAGAAGTTTCCCGAAAGAAAAATGAATTTCATTGTCTAGAACATTGTAAACTGACAATTTTATCTATCAACAGCAGTAATGAAAATGAGATCCTATAATAATCTGAGATCAAGCAAATAAACTAGAAAATATGTACATATGAACGAATTAGACTACTGTAGTTACAATTGACCATATACACCGGTGAAAATCAAATCTCCTTAAAATCAAAAAAAATCTATCATTAATTTTTCATCGCTTCTTGGTTGGTCGACCTCTCGGACGTCCTCGAGCTTGGCTCTTTCCATCAGGTGGCGCTCTCTGTAAAACCAACAAAATTCCAAAAAAAGAAGTGTCTAGAACTTTCTCACCCTTTTAACAACTTTTAACAATAACAACTTTTTCAAATAACCAAACAGCCTTACATTTTTTCCGTTTCGGAAGTTCTATAACTTCCTTAGAAGATTGTTTATAACCATTAACTAGCGGTCGACTTACAATATGGATCAACTGGTTTTAACATGGTATTCTGTTCAAATCAAAGCGAAAAATGTAGAACTCCACAATATCTACAAAAATGACATTAAAATCAACTAGATTCGAATTGCTAATTTTCAACCAAGAATGGAGACAGTATGCCTGGTTTTCTGGCGGTTATTGTGCCAAGAACGTATGTTTCCAGCAGTTTGTCATCGAATGCCACCGATGTGTTTAGAATCCTCAACTGTTTTTTCAATAAAAACAAAAAAAAAATTGAAAATTTTTTTTTGGAAAATCTTCGATGAACTCATGAACATATTTGTGAATTTCTTCAAAAATTAAGTGTCTGTTATTATTCTGGAAAATGCTTATTCATAACGAGAAACTCCCGAAAACATGTTCAAATTGCGTAAATTCTATTCCGGAGCCAGTTATGACAGCTTAAAATAAAACAAAAAAAATTTGCAAAATTTTTGGGGATAGGGGGAATCGAACCTACAACCTTCCTCCTCTGAACTTGCCATCTTACCACTTTACCACACTGCTGATTGAAATCTACTGTTTTAAAAGAAATACACTATTCCGTGAAAAAAAATTTCACGAGAAATTGCTTAATCATAGGGAAACTTTTCTAGGTCATAACTCAGCTCGCGTGAGCATTTTGCTGATTTTTTTTACAGATTTGGAATCCTCATAAGATCTTCTATCTGCTCCCAAAATTTCAAGAAAAGTTTAACCCGCTCCTTCAAGTAACTTCCTTGTGAAACTGCCGGTGCGGTAAGCCGGTCCGGCTTTTCTACAGCCCCTGATTTGAAACGCATAATCTGAATATAGTAGGATTTTGTATCGCTTTTTACATCTAGTCAAGTGTTAGAATTTGCTGTTTGATTCGTACATTTTTGATTTTGAGTCGAGTTATACTTTGCTGAGTTTTACTCCGTCTCCATTTATTGCTGATCGAGTTTAAGACTTTGTAGTTCAGTCGGTAGCGGCGCTGACACCCTAATATTCTGTTCATTAGTTCAAATCCTAAATGTGAAATTCCAGCAAACTTTTTTGAATGTCCCACCACTTTTAACAGTTTCAAGATGTTATGAAAATCAGGAAGTGGTGAAATGAGCATTTATTTTGGATACTTCTTTGAAAAACTTTCATTGTTTCTTAAGGTTTTGTACTTCCATATATCTTTTTAAAACGTTGCGACTCCAAAAAGGCTCACCGAAACTTCTTTCCCAGTTTCTTCCTTCTTCTGCTCTTTATCCCCTCCTAGAACTCCTCCAAACAGTGGAATACCACCCGAATCTTTATAATTCACTCCATTGCCAATTATCTTAATCGGTGGATACTCCGTGATATCTGACAACTCTTTATCGGCACAAGTTTTGGCTGCTCGGGGAGGTTGAAGACGCTTGGATGTCTCGGGTGTAGGATCCTTTATTACCCATTGAAGAGCTTTCATGAGTTTTGGATTTCGCTTCAAGAGACTCTGAAGGTACACTTCGAAACTCTTCAATTCATTTCTTTGGGAATTGAAGTAATTCTCAATCTGAAAAACAAACAAATTTAAAAACACTCTTGTTCCGAATGAACCGGCCTACCATAGCACTGCACGTCTCCACACTCATCGTAGCTATTCTGAATCCTTCGAGACTATTCCAATTCCTATAATAGGCTCTTCTCAATAGCTTTTCTTCATTTTCAGAAATCCTTGGCATCCATTTTTGCTCAATAAGCTCTTTCTTTAAATACCGTTTCAAGTTGGCTTTAGCTTTTAAGAACTCCTCTACAAGATGAACTTTTTGATCCTCCATTTCTGGAAAATAGAATCGAAGAATCAGCTCAATATATCCTTGAAAGTTAGCGACAAATGCAACTTTGTCCGCTTCCCAGGGTCCATTATAGGTTCGAAATTCATTTGAGCTCTGAAAAAAAAACGAGAGTAGGGTTGAATGGGAAATATGAATTACCATGCTGATTTTGAAATGTTCCAGGTCATAATTGGTACGGTATGCAATAAACTGTTCTGTCCATATTTTGTCGAGTTCTTGACGTCTCTGGAAAAAAATATTACGGTTCATGCTATAAAAAAAATTCTTTGGACGAAAGTATGGATTCTGAAGTGACGTTGTACAGTTAACACAATAAAGTCCCGATCCTCGAGGGAATTAAATGAACAAAATTTTGGAATTTTTCAGGCCAAATAGAGCGTAATTTTGAATTTTTTAAAATTCAATGTAGTTGCAAGAAATTCAGGAGTTTTTGGTATTTTTCGAGAAATATTTTAACAAAGATGCTACTGGTTTACGAAAGATTGAGCAGAAGTTTAAAGAAAAACAGTTGAAAACCTTATGAAACCGCATTCAACTTTTTAAACTTCTGAACAGTCTTTTTTTTTTAAATTAATTGCTTCTTTGGTAGTTTTAGTTGATAATTGAAGAGTAATAAGATCTCAATAACTCACCATTTTTTCCAAACTCTGTCTTAACTGAATCGGCACAATGCTCCTTTCCTCCGCCAGTTGCTCCAGTTGACTATCCTCCCAACTCGCCAGGAATAGAAAGGGTATCATCTCCATTTCTTGTTCGTAAACTTTCTCATAATCTTCCTTCGCAAAATCCTCATCCAACGCCGTCTTCAGAAGTTTCAGGCTTTTCTGCTTTCTTCCTCTTTCAATGGCTCTCAACGTATCCATATTCCATGTTCCTAGGCCCTGTAAAAATAGAGAATTAGAATTTTGAAGGTTACTAATTTACAAACCTCAAGAAAACGTCTAATATCTTTGGCCTGCGATTCGATGTGCCATTCATCCAGGGTTGAAGGGGAAGAACAGGATAGACTGGTCTGGGTGGTCCGACTTTTGGTGGAAATTTTCGTTTCGAGATTCAAGTCATCCAGCTGCTTGAATTTAAGGCCTGCTGGCAGTCTGACCTTGGAGGAGTAGAAAATTCGAGAATCATTAAATCGACTGTGAAAACGGACCAAAAAAAGGTTCCTTGCAAATATACGAAAAAAGGTCAACTGGAAATATTTTTCGACAATATGACAAACCTATTATTGGTTTACAGATTTTCGTTGTCTCTTATTGAAACCGAGATAGTTGATGTTCGTTTAGAGGAAGTACAGTTCTCAAATATACGTATTTACTGTTTCTGTAACGTCTCAATGTCTCTAATTTTCATTCACAGATCGGTTCGCGTTCGGTTTCTGATGGTCCGGGTGTAACTCTTTTAAAGAACTGAAGAGGGCTATCGTACTAGTAAACCCATGAGGTTCGCGGTTGAAATGACTAGAATGAAACTGTATTTTTTAAAATAATTTTCAGCAAGAAAAAGAAATAATGTAAGAAAATTAAATGTAAGTATGAAACGGTAAAGAATTTATACAGTGTTAGTTTAAATGTATACAGTGTTCCACGAGCTTTTCAGGTTGAAAAGCGCATGCAAAATTACTGAAACGCTCAATTAAGCGGTATTTCAAAAACAAAAGTCGATAAGCATGGAAATCTTACCGACGAAACTTAAAGGCTGGGTTCGGATCGATAGAACCGATTTTCAAATTTTATGATCGAGTTCATATTTTTCAACGATTTGAATTTCAAAGGTTGATGTTTGTACTATATCCCTACGCCGATCAAGATCCCAAAAATATGATCTGACTTCATGATAAGTAAGGAACAGTGAAATTTGAAAATTATAAAAAGTACCGTTTATCACCATTTATTTAACTGATCATTTATTCAACTTACTTTGAACTAGAAAAAGAGGAAAATGACAGATTTACAGTGAGATGAAATTATAGGTTATGCATTTTATTTCAGTAAATTTGGTGATATTAAAATGAATAAGAATGTAATGTTCTGTTGCATTTTAATCCTCCAAATAAGCTGTATCAACTGAAAATTCGCAATTAACAGGAAAGTTTTTAAATATCATACATTCAATGCAATTTTTGCAATTTCAACGACTTCAATTTCAAAATGTAATGCTTTGGTTCTTCACTGATCAACACCCCGAAAACTTAAACTGACTTCATAATAATGCAGGAACTGTGAAATTTATAATTCCAAACAGAAACATAATCAGGTGTTTCTAATTCCACTTCCCAATTACGTTGAGCTAGAAACAGGAAATATGTTTCCGATTTTCAGTCAGACAATATACTTTTCTAGAATTTTCACTATATAATGTTGATGTGTGCGATTCAAGCTTTGTAAAAAAATTATTTTCTGTTTCAAAATTGTAATTTCATAAACCACTTTTTTGAACTGACTCATTCCCAGAAGTTCGATCAGTCTTAGGAACCAAAGAGATTAGCAAAATTTCGAATTTCCACATCTTTAGAAAATTCAAAATTGCTATTGTTTTTTACTGACTCGATGTACTAGAATCGCAAATTTGAATTTGAAAACTGGGTCTTCGATATTTTTCATTTTTTTTTTCTGGCGATGAAAAATGAATCTGAAAATTGTTTGCTTCAATTCGATTCTAGATGATGATAAAAACTGTTCATATACAGTGGCGAACGTTAGTGAGTGTCACTCTATACTTTTGTTCATAACTTTGCTCAAACTTGTCCAATCATTGAAAACTTTTCTGTTAAATGTAGCTGTGTTTCCAACAAAACGTTGTATAAGTTTTTTGAAATCCAACCAATTTTTGTGTCTTCTGAATCTTCACAGACGTGACGATGACTCCAGATGAAAAATATAATTTTCCGTCAGAATTTTTTTAAAGATTGGCTTTATGATGAAAAATGTTTGGTGTAGATCAAATATATCCCAGAAAAAATTTGAAGCGGTTTGGAACACTTGCTCCTGAGATGTGCTCACTGGAGCATAAAAGGTATTGTTCTGGAGTTTCGCTATACCTCGGCTCAAAATGATCCAAAATTGTTCTAATTTTGAGAGAATGTGTGTCTTGAATTGCTTTACAATATACATACAAAACTTTTTTTTTTGGAACAAAAAATTTTCATAATTTTTTCATTTTTATGTACAGAAGAAAAGCTATGTGTTATGAAAAAAAAATTTTGTTCCCAAAATACAAAGTTTTGTATGTATATTGTAAAGCAATTCAAGACACACATTCTCTCAAAATTAGAACAATTTTGGATCATTTTGAGCCGAGGTATAGCGAAACTCCAGAACAATACCTTTTATGCTCCAGTGAGCACATCTCAGGAGCAAGTGTTCCAAACCGCTTCAAATTTTTTCTGGGATATATTTGATCTACACCAAACATTTTTCATCATAAAGCCAATCTTTAAAAAAATTCTGACGGAAAATTTTATTTTTCATCTGGAGTCATCGTCACGTCTGTGAAGATTCAGAAGACACAAAAATTGGTTGGATTTCAAAAAACTTATACAACGTTTTGTTGGAATCACAGCTACATTTAACAGAAAAGTTTTCAATGATTGGACAAGTTTGAGCAAAGTTATGAACAAAAGTATAGAGTGACACTCACCAACGTTCGCCACTGTACATCACAGGTGATTTTTTAAAGATGGAAAACAGCCGGGGAAAAGAAAATGAAGTTCGATTGCATCGGAAAAATAATGAGATGACAAATATAACGGAGGACAGGAGGTGATGTGATTAAAAATATGATAGTAGCTTATAGAGATGTTTGGAATGGACTTTTCGGATCGTCGAAAACTCCGAAAAAAAATTCATTCCAAAAAAAGTTCGGAAATATTCCAGCCGGAATTTTCGGAAATCCATTCCGAACACCCCTGGTATGAAGGACTTGGATTTGAAAAGAAAAGAAAAAAAAGGAAAAAAAAAACAAAAAATTGGAGACATGAAAGAATGGGTCGTGAAGTTCATTATCATCCATATCGGGATCCTCCCATGGTCTCCAGGTCTTCTGGCTCTGGCTCCTCCAGTACTTCTGGAACATCCTCTTCCACCAGCTCTGTTTTTTCCTTCTTCAAACTCTCTTCTTAATAATTCGAACATCAACCCAAATAATCGATCCAAATAAAACGTTCATTTTGGTTTTCGCTTTCAAAATTTGAATTTTCGATTCTTTTTAGCCTTTTCCAGTTTTATTCGCTGCTTCTCCTTTTTCGTTAATCTCTTTTTATCAAATTTTCGCAAAATTTTAAGACCTTTCTAGGTTTTCTAGCTATTTTCAAAGATTCTACCACAAAGACACACTTACAGGGCTCCCGAAGGCAATTAACTTTTGTCAGGGGAGAAAAGAAAATCCAAAAAATCCAAAAAACCAGCTCTCTCTTGGCAATTTTTACAACAACATTTCTCTTTTCTTTGCGTTCTTTTTCAAAGTTTTACTGTTTCAAATTGGTTACTTTTTGCTTACAATAACCTCTATTTTTATTCTTGCGTTCCAACGTTTTAATTTTCTGAAAAAAGTTAACCTAAATTTTGTCATTTTTCAGTTATTAAACATGAGCGACGTTGATGATGATGAGGTGAGTCTGATTTTCTTTTTTCAGTTTGTAATAGAAAATTTTGGAAAACACGCTTTCAGCATCATCAATATAATGGAATTCTCTGAAAAATTTTAAACTTGTTGAAACCGAAATTAAATTATTGGAAAAAAGTCCTTTTCAGCTTTTCAAAAGAATTACAGACATATCCACCGCATATGGATGCAGAAGTGAGTAGCATTGATTTTGAGTTTCTTTAGTTCATTTTCAGTTTTCTTTTGTTTAAAAATTGGAAGATTACGGTAGGTGCAGTAACCTAACAGTTCGCACAAGAAAGATTGTCAAAAATGAACTACTCTGATTTAACAAATATAAAATATAGAACAGAAACAGCAAAATTAATTTTCAAGTTGAACACTTTTCTTTCAATATTCATCCGACAAAAGTATGCTTTTTTGAAATTGGTCAACTCTTTATTCTATTTCGGTTTTTTAAAACGATTTTCAATTTGACTGATATTGTCAGGAAATGTACAAGCCACTTCAAATCTTCTGACAAAAGCACTGATAAATTTAAAATGTTTTTGAAACAGTAAATCTCGTAAATTGAGCCGAGATACGAAACAAGGAACTTTAGAAGTTTGGATAAAACGGTTTCTGATTTTTTATGAGGTAAAATATATCAATTACACAAACAAAATTTCAATGGTACTTAGAAACAGCATGAAACTGCGAAAAAGTTTTTTGACTCTTCCCTCATTTTTAGTTTATTAAGTTTATCTCGGTTTCAGTTATTCTAGAAGTTTCCATCCCATTCAAATGTTCCAATATCCTTAGTGTTGTATCGAATAGAACATGCACTTTGAGATCAATTTTCTCAATTTCTGTTGAACTATATCAAACGTTTCTCTATTGATAAAATGTTGGGGACAATAGGAAAAGCATTTTATCAGTTGATAGATTTGTGATAACTCCTACAGGAACCGAGATAATTGAGTTAAAAGTGCAGTACGGTAACGGAGCGCGAGCGCAAGAAGGAAGAGGTGCGTAAGCGTCTCGAAGAGGCTTCCAGAATGAAAAAGGCCAAGAAGGGATTCTTGACGCCAGAGAGAAAGAAGAAGCTTCGTAAGCTTCTGATGATGAAGGCCGCCGAGGATTTGAAGCAACAACAGATGCTCAAAGAGCAAGAGAGACAACGTATCCTTCAGGAGAGAATCATTCCATTGCCAGATTTGGATAACGAGGGTAAGTCAGAAAGAGAGAGAGAGAGAGAGGGAGAAAGAAATGTTTTTGTGAGGCACCAAGACAAGCGAAAAACTGTTCTCTGTATGAGGACTTGAGATATTATAGAAACAGTAAATACATATTGTTTCAAAGAGCTGTATTTCGCGTAAAAGAAAGCTAGTAAACTCAAGCTGCTAAGTTTCTCTTTTAGGCAAATTACAGTACTTTTCAAGTTTTTACTGTTTCTGTAATGTCTCAAGGCCTGATCCATAGATCAGGTTTTTGTTTTTATAATCGCTAGGTCTTGCTGGAAAACCTTGTTCTATCAACTCAGTCTCCCGAGAACCAACATTTTCTGTTTCGCTTTTACCATTCAGTCAGACTCCGACTCTAATGATTTTAGTGTGGTTGTAAATTCAAGTTTTACAGATGACCTCGAAGCCGTCTACGAGGAGATCCGCGAGAGACTCATCGAGCTTGAATCCGAGAACTACGACGTCAGCTACATCGTTCGTCAGAAGGATTTCGAAATTAACGAGTTGACAATTGCTGTCAACGATCTTCGCGGAAAATTGTGAGTGCTTTTTTTGATTGGGAATTGGAATTTGAAACATTTAGTTTCCATAAGAGGCAGTCCCAATGCCTTTCACAGAGCTTCACTCTAAATTAGCAGTTTGTGTAACCGTAACAGTTTATTGGATGACTTGATTTTTCAGCATAGGACAGAACACCCTTCCTTTGGTCTTGATTCTCTCGGTGTGAGGGAGAGAGAGCTGGCTGAAAGATGTTGACTGTTAAAATGTTTGTGAGCTTATGACAATTATTTTGTTAGTTAAGCATTTTGGGTATTTATCACAGGAACCTAGAAACATTAGTTACAAGTTGACGGTCCGGAGGTAACTCTATCAAAGAACTGAAGAGGGCGATCGTACTAGTAAACCCATGAGGTTCGGTGTTGACATGACTAGAATGAAACTGTATTTTTACGAAAAAATTTTTATGACGAAAACCTATCCTTCATGGAATTCGTCAGTAAATTCAACAAAAATATGAAAAGGTAAAAAAACTTACATTTTGAGTGTTCATTTTGAAAAGCGCATTAAAATTCACTGGAATCCTCTATATGAACTGATATTCCAAAAAATACTGTTCAGAAGAATCGTAATTTTTCTGACAAAATTAAATGCTGCTTTTGAACAATCAAATTTAAGACATTTGTATGATAAATTTGTACTTTTTTCAATGATATTTGCAAAATTTAATTTTTAGTATACCTCCATATCACTGATCAAAATTCCGAAAATTTAATGTGGCGAGAAGCCCTTACCCCAAATGGGTTAAGGATGATTCTCAAGGTGCGGGGGTAAGATGCTACAGAAAGGTTAGGAACAACTGGTTTATTACGGTATCACACAGTAAGCTGACTTGGTGGGCATGGTTGGTCGGATCCGGCATCTCGCAACGGTCGGTGGTGGCTTCGGTAGGCACTCGTATCTTCTTGGCTTCGCTAGAACATTGAACACAAACTAAACTCTCTTCTTTCCATCTTACTCGTTGACTTTGCCACGTGTCGCTTATCTTGATGGACTACTTGATATCCTCCTCTCATTGGGCGCTCACGTTGAACTCTCCATCTCCTCTGCTTCCTGTGATCCTCCGCTAACTCTCCAGTTGACCCGTTTATACACTGTACGTTGGGAGAGGAATCCCCGCTCCATTCCTCTCACAACATTTAACCTGTTTTTGTAATAACCCAAAAACAGAGAAATTTGGTATTAAAAAAGTATTAGACGATCACTTAGCGTTTGTAAATAGTTCTTTATTTGACTACTTTTAAGCTCAAAACTGAGAAAAATGACAGAATTTTAGTGGAACCTTATGGTTTTCTAGATTTTGATTTTTTCTTTAGTTTCCAAATTGAAATTAACTGTAAGCGATTTTTCGAATTGTACTGGGTCTTCGTTTTTGAGTTTTCAAACTTCCCGAATTCAGCAATTCAAAACTCCCAGTTTTCGACTTTTACATAAATTCATCAAGCTTTTATAGAATTTTTTTTATGTTTCAAAATTGAATTATTAATACCCGATTTTCAAATCAAACTCAGTGCAATCATAGAATCTGAAAACACCCTGAAATTCTGAAATTATTCTGAAAATTTTTTTTTAGCGTCAAGCCAACTTTGAAGAAGGTGTCGAAGACCGAAGGCAAACTCGACAAATTGAAAAAAAAGGAGGCGACAAAGGTGGATTTCCGTGCTCAACTCAAAGTGGTCGACAAGAACGAATTCGCATTGGACGAGGAAGACACCGAGAAGAAGGAGAAGGCCGCGTGGGCAAAGTAAACTGCATCTGGATGGATATACAACTTTTGTCTTTTTTTTCAACAATTTTGAACCCCTATCCTTTTTTATCTTGTTCCCTGTACGTCTCTTCGGCCTGTCTTTTTTTCTGGCGATGAAAAATAAATCTGAAAATTTTTGTTCCAATTAGATTTTAGATCATGATAAAACTGTTTTCATATTGAAACATCACAGGTGATTTTCATTAGCGGAAGAAATGAGAAAACAGCATGAAAAAGGCTTTCATGTTTTCTAAAACTTGAAGTTAATTTCTGGTTGGAATCTCGAAAGTTTTGTTTTTTTTTATACACTGAAAAGTTTTTAAAGGTTTTCGGAAGATTCACAGCCATATCTACCACATGGACGCAGAAGTGAAGTTTTTTAGTTCATTTTCTTTTTTTGTTGAAAACTCTACGATTATGGTAGCTAGAGTATGCAAACTGTTCCATGCAAGTTCAATTTAAATGGCCTTCTTTGAGTTAACTATCAGGATATACCACACAGAAGCAGAGCTTTAGTTTTTGTCCTGATTGATTGCGTTTTTCGAAATTTGTTTTTCTATTTAACAAATTTGGATCCAGGCCACCCGGACCAAGGTCATCCGGATCCAGATCACCCGGATCCAGGTCACCCGGATCCAGGTCATCCGGATCCAGGTCACCCAAATCCAGGTCACCCGGACCCAGGTCATCCGGATCCAGATCACCCGTATCCAGGACACCCAGATCCAGGTCACCCGGATCCAGGTCACCCGGATCCAGGACACCCAGATCCAGGTCTCCCGGATCAAAGTCACCCGGATCCAGGACTCAGGTCACCCGGAGCCAGGTCACCCGGATCCAGGTCACCCGGATCCAGGTCACCCGGATCCAGGTCACCCGGATCCAGGTCACCCGGATCCAGGACACCCAGATCCAGGTCACCCGGATCCAGGTCACCCGGATCCAGGTCACCCAGATCCAGGTCACCCGGATCCAGGACACCCAGATCCAGGTCTCCCGGATCCAAGTCACCCGGATCCAGGTCTCCCGGATCCAAGTCACCCGGATCCAGGACTCAGGTCACCCGGTTCCAGGTCGGATCCTTCCTCCAGGCTCTCTTTTCTGGAGCCTAGAGAAAGCGAGAAGTGATTCTTCCCTCCACTTCCTTCTTCCTTTATAGTAGTTTCCCTGAGGTCATAGGGTCGTGGGTTTCTGAATCAATTCACGTATTTGTTTTGCCTAGAATTTAATTTTTTTCGAAAAAATTTCCCCGCAAGTTTCTTTTGAAATTTTTTTCATCACGTTCAAGTAACACTTGAATATTTACTTTTGACATCTGTGAAAATCCTTTAAAAGAACGCATCTTTGAACCTAATTATCTCGTTTTATGTTAGAGATATCCAATAATTTTTTCCAGATGAAATGTTTTCGATATCTAGACAAACATTTGTGATCTCCAAAACTTTTGATATCTTTCACAGGAGACGAGATATTTTTGGTCTATATTTGGTATTAACTGTTTTTGTAATGTCCCAAATCTTTATTCACAAATCAGTTCATCGTTGCCTTATCATCCCGCGGATTCCTCGAAAGCCTTGTCCTATCAGCCAGTTTCCCAAGACATGTAATTTTCTGTTTCGGTTTTGCTATTCAACCAGCCTACAACGTTTACTACGTTTTGAGTTTGATCCTTGGAATGCTATTTCAGATGATCTCGAAGGAGATCCGCGATAGACTCATCGAGTTTGAATCCGAGAACTGTGACGTCAGCTACATCGCTCGTCAGAAGGATTTTGAGATCAACGAGTTGACGATTGCTGCCAACGATCTTCGCGGAAATATGTGTTTTTTTTAATTGGAAATTCCGTAAAACCTGTAATATAGCGCCATGGCGTTCAATTTTTCGGAGGGGTGTTTTGAAATGATGCGAAGTATCAAAAGTTGGTTTTTTACTTGATTAACATGGTACCAAAATGAAAAAATGGTACTGAACTTCTAGATTCCACTGCTACTCTGTTAATTGAACATAAAAACTTTGTTCTGCTACCTGTAAGCACCCTTTAAGAATGGCGTTTTATTACAGGGTGGGGCAAAAGTTCTGCAACCCAAGTTTGACGTAAGCTCGCGTGCGCTGACGCATTTCTCGTGCAGTGATTTTATGCTCACATTTTCCCCCGTCTCTTCATCAGTAGATGTGCAAAGTTTCATGTTCCTATCTCAAGTTTTACTAAGATGGCACTACTTTCTGCACGCCTTACTTGATTTTTTCCTGTTTTTTTGGCAGATCTATGTAGATGGGCAAGAAAGTGTACCAGGAATCTACTTCTTACTAAGGAAACTTTTCTGTGTGTGTGTCCGTCTCGGACATTTACTTGAATAACTCAAAGGGACATGGGACTCCTATAGTGGTGTGTGGTATGTAGTCATGGACTCCCGAGCGCTTCATGCCCATAGTGTCCTGGGCCTTCTAGCTAATAGGGAACCTATAGTGTTGAGAGTCGAAATTTTCAAAATTTTGCTCTAGCTCACTAAAATTTCAGAAAATTCTGCAAAACGGTTTTGGGGTCTATCTAGGTGCTGCCTACAAAAAATTGAGCTCAAATCTCCAAAAACAAAAACTTTTGAAATTTTCGTTTTTTTCGTTATTCACTCCAATTTCGATCAAGTGGGCTACTGAAGTGCATGTTTCAGTGTAATTTGTTGTATAAGTACTATTTTCTGATACTTCTGAAATGTGCTGAGACCACATTCATGAACATTTTTTCTCTAAAAATCAACATGATTATTTTCCAATCAGAAAATTGGAGCTTTTTTTAAATTTCAGTTTTTTTAAATCACAGAATTCTAAACTTTCACAACTTATAAGTTTCCTGATTGCTCAATTTTCGAACCAAAAATTCCCAAACTTTATCATTACACATTTCTAAACTTTCATATATCTAACTTTCTAGAAACTTAAAAGTTCCTGGATTTTCTAATTTTTTCAGTTCTCGAAGTTTTCTTTCAATAATTCTGAATTTTTAGTTCTGAGATTTTGAAATTTCTCAATTCCTGGAACAGCAACTTCTAAAACTTGGATTTCTGGATACCAGAAAAATGAATACTTGCAAAATCAGGGCCCGGTCCGCGGGCCTGGCCGGGCTGGAAGATTCCCAGGGCCCGGTCGGGGTTTCCAAATTTGAAAAAAAGTGCGAATTTCAGAAAAACTTCTAAATTTTTTTACGAAAAAATAATTTTTTATGGACACTCTTATTTTGAATATTTTTTTACTTGACAGAAAAATTTTCCATTTTTTCTAACCGCAATCTTTTTTTTTTTGAAAACCCGGGCCGAGACGGGCCGGGCCGGGCCTTGAAAATTCTGAAGAAAGCACGGTCCGGCCCGTTTCAAGCATGGATAATCAAAAAAGGCTCTGAACAAAAGTGGATGAAAAGCTATTTCTATGAGTTTCCGACTATTAAAAAGTAGCCAGGAGGTTCAGCCCAGAAGGGGAAAATTTTGAACTGAATCTGAATTTCCTATTTTCCAATTGTCTTTTTTTAAAGTCTTTTTTTTCAATTTCTGAATTCCCCGAATTCCGAAACTTTTGGTTTTCTGATCAAAAATTCCTGAATCTCTGGATTCCAAACTTCCAGTTTCCTAAAAAAAACATCCTGTTTTCTTTAAAAAAATTTTTAATTAAAAAGAAAAATTCCAGTTTTTTAAAAAACTTCCAGTTTTTAAAAAAAAACTTCCAGTTTTCTCTGGATTTCTAAACTTCCAGTTAAAAAAAATTCTAAACTTCCACCAGAGGGCAAGAGGTTCAGCACAAGCAAGCCTTCTCTATAAGAACAAAGGTATTGTAATCCCTTCCCTAGAATTTCCATGTGATTTAGAGCAAAAGGCTTAAAAATAGTGATGTGTGTAGGTAACTCAGAACAGAAATTCAGAAACTCCATCACTCAGAAATTAAAAAATCCAGGAAAAAACCGGGATATCAAAAAATCCAGAACCTCAGAAATTTAGGAATTCGTAAGTTCCGCATTAAATAGTTTGAAAAGTTTAGCCAACTTGAAATTTAGAAGTTCGGGAAAATCGAAACATTTAATGAACTCGGGAAACACAGAAATTCGAAAACTAATAAACCTTGGTTCGGAATTCGAAAGATTGTCCATTCAGGCATTCATTTTTCATAAAACGCGGGAATTCAGAAATTCGCATATTTAAATTAAGTTACCGTGTTTTCTCTAATTGAAGCCCATGGGCTTATATTTTTCAACCTCCTTCACTCAGTAGACTCATTTTAAAGAACGGGCTACAATTCAAGAGTTTTCGGTTACTAGCTGAAGAAAAACATTTGAAAACCGGCAAGACGGGCTTAGCTATCAGAGGTGGTCTCAAAATGTTAAAGTGGGAAATTCTGAAGTTAGAAATTCAAATGTAAGATACAGTGAACAAAAGCCAGGAGGTTGAGCCCCCGGCAGGGGGCTCAAACCGACTGGTACTACTTATTGGGAAAATTAAGCTGTCTAAGTCATGGTGCCTAAAAGATTGTGATCTACTTCTTACTAAGGAAACTTTTCTGTGTGTGTGTATGTCCGTCTGTCTCGGACATTTACTTGAATAACTCAAAGGGACGTGGGACTCTTATAGTGGTGTGTGGTATGTAGTCATGGACTACCGAGCGCTTTATGTCCATGGTGTCCTGGGACTTCTAGCTTATAGGGAACCTACACAGTGGAGAATCGAAAATTTCAAAATTATGCTGAAACTCACTAAAACTTCAAGATATTTTGCAAAACGTATTTTGGGCCTATTTATGTGCGTGCTACAAAAAATTGAGCTCAAATCTCCAAAATTAAAATTTTTTGAAATGTTTGTTTTTTTCGAAAATCAGTTCAATTTTGGTCGTGTGGCCTACTGCAAATCTGTGTTTTAGTGTTATTTGTTCTACAGTTATCGTTTTCAACATTTCTGTAACCTTCTGATACCATATTCAAAAACATTTACCTTGGAAAATCGTTTTTTTTTCTCCAAAAATCACAATAATCATTTTCCAAACAGAACATTTTTTAAGTTTTAGTTTATTGAAAAGATTGAATTTTAAAATGTTATAAAATTTGAATTTTCTGATTTTTAAGCTTAATTTTCAAATTAATAATTTTCTGCATCCGTTTTCTGACATCCAAAAAGTTGAAAGTTAAAGATTTTCCGAGTTTCAAAATTTTTGACTCGAATACTCCAAATTTCGGAAAGAGGGGAATCTAGAAAACTTCAGAAATTCCAGAAAATTCTAAAATAGTCCGGAGAATTAAACAACATCATTATTACTAATAACATTTACCAAATTCTGCATGTGCGTATGTATGTCGCGTTACTACCCGACCCTTTCTATTTTCGAAATTTCGATTTTGACGTCTTCTGGAGATGTTCCTTCGTTTCACCGCAGTAAAGGGTGGAGGGCAGGGAGGGAGAGAGAAGAGGGTGCGAGAGAAAAAGGGAGAAAATCCCACACACCCGTATATCTACCACCATCCGCTGTGGGCACCCGTAGTGTAGTGGTTAACGCACTTTGCTTTTGCTCGCGCTATGCGGGTTCGAGTCAGATAGGAGGCAACTTTTTTTTTTTGGTTATTTGTAGTGTTCAGAAAGTGAGAAGAAAACGTCCGACTGTTTTCTTTATCGGTTTAAATGAAACCCTAGCAAAGAATTTCCCAGTTTCATTTGTTTCAAGTTGAGAGAAAGATCGGAGTGAGATTAGAAGCTTTTAGTTTTCTTTCGCGTCATCAGAAAGTTTTGGATAACAATTTGGCACTAAAAACATCGGTGTATTTTACGCTTTTTTTCTTTCGAAAATTTTTGTCTTGATATCAGAAACAGGAAACGAGATAATTAGGTTCAAAGGGTCATCTTTTCAAAAAGTTTCACAGATTTTAAAAATAAAAATTCAGTGTGATTTAGACGTGATGAAAAAAAAATTTCAAAAAAATTTCCAAAAATGTGAAATTCTAGACAAAACAAATTACGTGAATTGGTTTAAAAATCCACGATCCAAGATGACCTCAGGGAGATAAGAACACTATAAAGGTAAAGAAAAGTAGAGAGAAGAATCAGTTCTCCCTTCTCGGGGATCCCGAGAGGGAACCGGAGAAGGGATCCGGTTCCGAATTTCTGGGTCCGGATTTCTGGATCCGGCTTCCGGCTTCCGGATTTCTAGGTCCGGATTCCGGATTCCTAGGACCGGATTCCGGATACCAGGGTCCGGATTCCGGATTCCTAGGACCGGATTCCGGATTCCAGGGTCCGGATTCCGGATTCCCGATGCCGGATTCCTAGGTCCAGATTCCGGATTTCTAGGACCGGATTCCGAATTCCTGGGTCCGGATTCCGGATTCCTGGGTCCGCACTCCGGGTTCCTAGGACCGGATTCCGGTTTCCTGGGTCCGGATTCCGGATTCCTAGGACCGGATTCCGGATTCCTGGGTCCGGACTCCGGATTCCGGTTTCCTGGGTTCGGATTCCAGATTTCGGATGTCGTATTCCTAGGTTCCGGATTCCGGATTCCTGGGTCTGGACTCCGGATTCCTAGGACCGGATTCCGGATTTCAAATTTGCAAGTTTCAAATTTTCTATCTTCTCAGAGCCGGAATTTTTTTCAGAATTTCAGAAACTTATAATTTCGGTAATTTGGAACTCTTTCCAAAATTCAAAGATAAATATTTCAATTTTCCGAGTTTAGACCTTTGAAAAATACTCACTGAGCGAAAGTGAATAGCACTTTTCTATAAGGTTACTGTAAACGGAGCCCAGGAGGTTTAGCCCCGAAGGGGCGTAAACCGACTGGTATTAGACTACCCAAAAAGATGTAGAATTTGCTCATACGGAAAAACATGTTCAGCAAAAAGTGCCAAAACCAAATGTTCCAAGTTCATTCCCGAAAAGGATGACCTGTCTCGAGTCAGACGACAATCCGATGAAAATTTCGGTGCTTGAAACTTTTTGGCCACTTCGCAGTAGTATATCCACGGTTCTCTGTTGAAATGACCAGAATGAAACAGTTTTTTTTTCGAATAATTTTCAAACACCAAGAAAAGGATAAGTAATTATGAAATTCTTCAGTAAGTTAAATCTGAATATGAAACTGTGAGAAATTTTTTTGTTTATGGTGTTCCAAAAGCTTTTCAATTTGAAATACTCACTCGTTAAATTTACTTGACTTCGAATTTGCGAACGGTCAAGAAGAATCAACATTTTGTTTTTTGAAATTCAAAAACTTGAATCAATAGACCGGATTTCGAAACTTTATGATCAAATTTTTGTTTTTTCAATGACTTTTATGAAAAATTATTGTCATTAGGCTTTCACCCTAATATCCTTGATCAACATCCCGAAATTTTGAACTGACTCCATAGTAATACAGGAACAGGGAAATTTATAATTCCAAAAAGAAACATAATCAGGTGTTTCTAATTCCACTTCCCAATTACGTTTAGCTAGAAACAGAAAAATATATTTCCGATTTGCAGTCAGACAAGATACTTTTATAGATTTTTCGGTTTTATTCAGTTTCTAAATTAAATCTTGATGTGTGCGATTCAAGCTGAAACCATTTTTTATCTGTTTCAAAATCTACTTTTTTGAACTGACTCAGTGCCGTCAGCCAATTGATACCCTCCAATTAAATGCATGCCGATTTATAATTTTCACTTTCTGTCATTCAGAAATGTTCAAATTCCCAGAACTTTACAAATTCGAATCAGTCTTAGGAACCAAAGAGATTAGCAAAATTTCGAATTTCCACAACTTTAGAAAATTCAAAATTTTCGCTGTTCTGTACTGAATCGATGCACTGGAATCGCAAATTTGAAATCCCTAAACATTATTAAAATTCTAAATACTTCTTTTGTTTTCAGCGTTAAGCTAAAGCTGAAGGCGTCCAAGACCGAAGGAAAATTCGAAAAAAGAATCTGAAAATTTTCGAGTCAACGCTTAGATTTCAGATTATGATAAAACTGTTTTCATATTGGGATACATCACAGGTGATTCTTTAAAAAAAAAAGGAAAACAGCCGGGGGAAAGAAAATAAAGTTCGATTGCATCGGAAAAATAATGAGATGATAAATATAACGGGGGGAGGAGGAGATGTGATTAAAAATATGATAGTAGTTTACAGACAGATGTTCGGAATAGGACTTTTAAAAATTTTAAAAATTTCAAAATCGAACTTTCCCATCACAAAAGCGCGAAAATTGACAAACTGATTTGGAATCCAAAAATGTCTGATTCCGAAAAAATCGGAATTTTCGCAATCCCGTTCCGCACATCCCTGGTATGAAGAAAGATTTGGATTACAAAAGAAGATCAAAAACTGAAGAAAAAAAAAACAAAAAAATTAATAAATCAAAATTTTAGACATGAAAGAATGGATCATGAAGTTCATTATCGTCCATATCGGGATCCTCCCACTCTGGATCCAGGCCTTCTGGCTCCTCCAGTACTTCTGGAACATCCTCTTCCATCAGCTCTTCTACTCTCTCTGGCTCCGGTGCTGGCTCCGGCGCAGGGGGTGGAGCTTCTGCTTCCTCTCTAGCTCGTTCCTTCTCAATTCTGATCAACTCCAAATACTCTTCTTTCAGCTCTTTGTACTTTTTCAGCGATAGCACTTGAATGTCCTGGAAGAAGCGACGAACTTGTCCCCCAGGAATATATTTCGGTGATTTTCTGCTCTGTTTCTTCCTCCTGCGAACTCTCTTTTTGATGATTCGACCATCAACCCATCGATCCAAATAAAACGTTCCTTTTGGTTTTCGCTTTCGAAATTTGAATTTTCGATTCTTTTTCAGCTCTCGCTTCCGCTTCTTTTCAGCCTTTTCCAGCTTTATTCGTTGCTTCTCCTTCTTGGTCAACCTTTTCTTTTTGTTGATATAATAGGGAAACGGAGTTTTCTGTGATTCATCATCGTCGTTTTTCGGAGAGCATGGTGGTGGAGCACGGCCGGAATTTCGAGTTATAGCTGACTCAGAGGGGAACCCTGCTCGCTGAAAATATTGAAATTGAAATTCCTGGTGTTTTTTGGGGGTTATGGTAGATTATCTACACAAAACAAAGCAAAATTACAGTATTCCCAGAAGTTTCACTAATCTACCGTAACCCAGAAATATTCAGGAAAGTAATCCCGAAAATTCAAGCGAAAACTTCTGGGAATACTGTAATTTTTTGGCTTCATTTTGTGCAGAAAATTATGTAGATTCATGTAGAAACAAAGAAAAAATTCAAGAAAAATTGGCAAAATATATCGAAAAATCGCTTCTCTTCCCTTTCTGGAAACTTCTGGAATGTTCTCGAATCTTTTTTTGAATTCCCGCCAAAACTGAAAACTCTGAAAAATTCGAATTTTTTTCTTCAATTTTTTTCGCAAAATATTTAGACATTTTTAGGTTTTTCAGCTATTTTTAAAGATTCTTTCTCGATTTTTCCGAATTTTTCGTCTGAAAACTGACAGGATGGTGTTCGTGAAGATTACTGTAGGTTACTGTGGAGAGCTGATTTCCTTTTGTAGTTTTTTCGTTGCAAACACAATCACGTCAAAATGCAGATTGTGTTTGCTAAAAAACTACAAAAGGTGATTGGTTTTCTACAGTAATGTAATCTACAGTAATCTTCACGGACACTGTTCCATCAATTTTCAGACAAAAAAGCGGGAAAAATCGAGGAAGACTCTTTGAAAATAGCTAGAAAACCTAAAAAGGTCTAAAAATTTTGCAAAAAATCGAAGAAAAAATTTCGAATTTTTCGGAGTTTTCAGTTTCGGCGGGAATTCAAAAAAAAAAGATTCGAGAACATTCCAGAAGTTTCCAGAAATGGACGCGAAGCGATTTGTCGAGATTTTGCCAATTTCTATATGAATCTAAATATTGTTCTATAATCAGTAGGTCCTCACCGATCGTTTCAGACCTGAAAAACTACAGTAATCCCGAAAATTCGAAAATCTACCGTGCCTCATTTTTATGTGAATCTACAGGTTTTTCTGCCCAAAAAAAGCCCCAATCTCAGTGAAGTTTTCTCACAATTTGCATTTTCTCTCTCCTCCGAATCCTAGCTCTCGGATCGATAATTCCTGCTCTTCGGAGACAAATGTGTTCTCGCCGACATAGTTCATCAAATCTCCTTTGCAGTTTATACAGCCTCAGGTACATTGGAAACGGTCTCCGCCGTCTTCTCCGCTTCAAATATCGAATTTCCCGGAACATTTTGATCATTTGTAAATCCACAAATGGTCTAGGTCTGGGGAATTCTCGAGGGACCACCGGAAGTAGATTTTCGATTTCTTCAGGGACCAGAATATCTGGAATTTGAATTTCGTCTTCTGGATCTTGATGGGGTCTCTCTTGAAGTCTCTCTTCTGCTTCTTGCCTCCTCTTCTCTTCCATTCTCTCGTGAATGATCGATGGATCATTCACAATAAACTCCTTGATCATTTTCTCCGCGGATTCTTGATCCACAAATCTAACGAATCCAAATGGCTTCGGACGACCTCCAACGTTGATCAACGGCTTCTTCTTCGGAATCCACTTGTGCCACGTCTTCGCCGGAGGATGTCCAGGTTGTCGTTTTCTCGGGTGGAACAGCGGTCGAACCCATCTATTGGTCTTTCTCCCGACAGACAGCTCAGCTACGGTACCATAACACTGTGCTAGGCGCAGCAACTGCGCTTCGTTGCAAGCTTCTGGTAGTCTATCCACGTATACGGTAGCTAGATCACTATTGTAAATCGGCCAATATTTGATGTAGAGTGGACCATATGGTTCGTCTTCCTCGATGACGAAGAGGGTGGTGAACTTGGAAAGAGACTTCATGTGATTGTTTTTTAGCAGATGGGTTCGTTTTACAAAGTTGGAGATTTTCAGAGTGCGAAGGACTTGGCGAAGGAGGGCTCCTGGAAAAAAGGGGAATTTAAAGATGGTGTAAGGCGCCGTGGCCTAGGTTTTTCACTGCGCGAGAATTCAAATCTTTGTACAGAAAATCATGTGGATTCCCATAAAAATGGAGAAATTTTTCACTGTGTGTCGGAAAACTTCAAAATTTTCGAGGAAAACCTGAATTTGTAACCGTTTTAAACCAATTTAGAACTATTTTCAGTCAATTTTCGACTGTTTAAGATGAATTTTAAGCTATTTTTGACTGTTTCAAATAGTTTTTGGGCTATTTTAAGCCAATTTCGAATTTCGGACTATAATCAGTCTGGTTGGAACTACTTTTAGTGATTTCTGCTCGTTTCCAATCAAATTTTCGACTGTTCAGGATGAATTTCGGGCTACTTTGGACGATTTTAGATAGTTTTTGAGCTAATTTAAGCCAATTTTCGTCAGCTTAAGACGAATTTTGGACTATTTTAGTCTGATTGAAGCAACTTTCCTGTGATTTCTGATCGTTTTTAATCAAATTTTGAGCTTTTTAGGATGAATTTTGAGCGAATTTTCGACGATTTTAAGTAGTTTTTGGGGGGCTATTTTAAGCGAATTTTCTTCAGCTTAGGACGAATTTCGGACAATTTGAGGCTAATTTAAGTACGCCTTCAGTAAAATTTCGGGCTTTTTTAAGGTATACACAAAAAAATCATTTTAGGATTTCAAAAACACAAAAAAGTAACTCACTTGGCGTTCCCAACGAATCCCTATCCTGGAACAAATGGCAAATGAGTGGAATTTTCGGAGCCTCCACAAGCGATCGCTCTATCTGAAATTCCGAATTTTCAAATTTTTGGCTAATTTTAGATCAATTTTTGAGGGGTTTGTGATGGGGAAAAATCCAAAATTCCAGGAAAAAAAATCTCCAAAATTCCAAAACTCACCACTCTGACAACTTTCTGTCGAATATCGTTTATCCTTGGTCTTCTGCTCCTCAATTCCAATCTCCTTCGAGCCAAGCCAATTTTCATCCGACGCTTCTTGGTTCTATTCTTAACTGAGACAGAATTATTGATAAAAATTCATTTTTTAGGGGAATTACTCACCTCGAAGTTCCCCAATTTTCGTTAGCTTCTTTCTTTTCCGCTTTCCGATGGCTTTCCGGGTTCTTGAAGGTTTTCGGGACTTTGTTCTTGGTAGTCCGGGTTTCTTCTTGGGAGCTTTCTTTTTGGAATTTCCTTTCTTTTTCGGAATCTTTTTGGGTGTTTTTGAAGCTTTTTCAGAGATTTTCGAGTCCTTTTTAGGGGTTTTTGATTTATCTCGAGGATTTTTTGCTGGCTTTTCAGGTTTTTCAGGTTTCGAAGCTTCGGGAGTCTCAGCATCCTTCTTCTTCCTCTTTCTTGTCCTTTTTGATTTTTTCGGCGTCTCCTTAGGCTCCTCGGACGGTTTTGGAGTCTTTTTTGGGGTCTTGGGTGTCCTTGGAGTATTTTTTGAATTTGTTGGAATTTTTGGAGTCCTGGGAGTCCTGGGAGCCCTTGGAGTCTTCGGCTTATTCGAAGCTTCCGAAGTTTTTCCCTCTTCTTCTCGCCTGGCTCTTTTTGCAGGAGTTTCTTCGACACTTGGACGCCTCTTTCGCTTTCTCTTCTGTCTTCCAGCCATTTTTCAGACTGAAAAAACACTAAATTTCAAGCAAAAAAGCTATAAAAAACGCTTCGAAATTGCAACTTTCCCGGTCTCGTCCGCAAACACCGCGCGCTCCGCAATGTGTCGTCGCTTGCGGCGCCACACACGTGTCGATTTACGGAGCTGATAAACACCGGTTTCCTGCTGAAATTCCAGGCATTTTCCGGCTTAAAGTGACGTGGAATGTCATTTCGAGGTGGTCATATGCGAGGTGAGTTGATTTTTCATGGATAAATAAAGAGATTTCCGATGAAAAGTGTAGATTCAGGGCCAAACGAGGACTCGAACTATTTGGAACGACACAATGACGATTTAGTGAACGGTCTCTCGTCGAAAGTTGCCGCTTTGAAGCGAGTGAGTTTTTCTAGATAAAATTAGACGAATATTCAACTTAAAATTCTGGAATTTTCGACTTAAAATCGAGAAAAAGTCTCTCAAATCGCCAGAATTATAACTATTGTTTCTAGAAATCGATTTCCAGGTAACAATCGCTATCGGAGACGATGTTCGTGAGCAAAACCGCCTTCTCAGCGACATGGACAACGATTTCGACTCATCAAAAGGCCTTCTTCAATCCACAATGCGCCGCTTGGGCATTGTGAGTAAAGCCGGTGGAAAGAACATGCTGTGCTATCTCATTCTCTTTGCCCTTTTCGTCTTTTTCGTTATTTATTGTCTGGCTCGCTAGGTTTTCCCTCTTCCAGTGAACAAAAAACTGACCGTATTTGTACATTTTTGTACTTTCATTTCTTCCAATTTCCACCTAGAAATTACCCTAACCGCTGTGATGTGTTGTGAATAATTTATTTTTCTCTTTTCTCTCCTTCATAAAATCGACATTCTTTATTTATTTCAAAAATTATTAGTTTTAGACCCGATTCGATTTGTATTGAGATTTTGTGAGTTTTGGCAGGATCGGCAACGATTGAAGGAGTGGCACAGCACGAAGTAGTCGTTGAATGGTTTCTGGGAACGTGTAGGCGTCGGACGAAGAGAGTACTTCGATGGATTCAGATGACGTGGAAGTGGAGACGTCGGATTCTGAAGATACTCCTCGAAGATGGTCACGGAAGCCACGTTGGGCTCGTGTGGCGCCTAAAAATTTCTTTAAAATTTAACTGAAATTTGAAATACTATCATCTGAAAATTCTGACCTGGAACAGTGTTATCTAAAAACGTCGCTACCATTCCTCCAACCAACATTTTGATATTGAGAAGCATATTCAAGACGTTATCAATTTCAAAATGACCAGTGTCCACTGGATGTTTTTCGAAATGAAGTGGTACGATCATCCCTAACAGCAGCGACAACCCCATTATTGATAAATTCCGGCACAGCTTCAAATCAATCATCTGCAAATTGCTCAGCGCGACTCCTCCGATCATTGAGATTCCCATTGTTAATATTCCACCGACAAGGGCGTCGGGAATCGAGGCGAGAATTGCGGCGAATTTTGAGAACAGCCCTAGAAGGATCAATACGAAACCAGCGAATTGCATTGTAGTTCGACTGGCGACTTTTGTAATGTGGATTAGGGCGATGTTTTCAGCATAGGTTGTGACTCCACTACTGACACCGCTGACTGCAGCGATAAGACTACCGACTCCTGAAATATATTTTTTTCGGTTTCAAGATGATTTCAAATTTTCACTATTTGGTTCTATTCAGTAGTACACCCATGGCATGATAAAAATGACTGTGATGAAACACGCGAAGCTGTGGAAGAGAAAATCTGGAGGCCGCGGCTTAGTTACCGTAGTTCGCAATTATTTCTTACGTTCTTTTTTCTCAATTTTCGTCCGTTTTCCGACCTTTTTTTGAAAAAAAAATCAAGATATTCGAATTGTTTGGATACCGTATTTCCTCTAATAGAAGCCCACCTCTATTAGAAGCCCACCTCTAATAGAAGCCCACCCCGCGAGGTGCTTCGAAAAATAGAAACCCACCCTCTAATTGAAGCCCACCCCCTAATAGAAGCCCATGGGCTTCTATAAGAGAAATTACGGTAATTCGAAAGAATTTTAGAATTTTTCCGGAATTTCAGAATTCCTGAATTCTTAATTTTGATATCCTGAAATCTCTGAATTTCATTGATTCGGAATTTTGAATGTAGAATTGCAGAATGAAACTTTCAAATTTTCTAAAACACTGAATTTCAGAATTCTCAACTTCCGAATTGTCACATTTCTGAATTTCTGAATAATTGTTTTTTTTTTGAAAAATGAACCATTGAAAAATAGAAGCCCACCCTCTAATTGAAGCCCACCTCTAATAGAAGCCCACCCTGAAAGGGAGGTTGAAAAATAGAAGCCCATGGGCTTCTATTAGAGGAAATACGGTAATTCAATACAAAACTTGTCGAAAAAAAAATTATAATCGAGAAAAATGGACGGAAATTTTAGATTACTGTGGTTTTCGTTACGGGAGCCGTACAAGATTAATACTGTGTCTAACTGCAATGCGTTGCTGCCGAAAATTCTGGGGTGGGCGGAGCTTAGGTCCGGTAACGAAATAATTCAAGAATCACTTTTTTGTTTTATTTTTTTGGCAATTTTATTGATTTTGAACTATTTTTCTTTTTAAAAATCGCAAAAAAAAAAACAATGAAAAAACTTTTTTTTCCCGATTTTCGATAAATTTCAATGATTTATGCGATTTCACTGATTTTTTTGGAAAATGTTCGAAATCGTTAAAATTCATCGAGTAATCAAAAAATATGCGAAAACAGTTTTTTCGATAAGTTTCGTCGATTTAGAATTTTCAAAACGAAAATCGAAAATCGCATTAAAAAGATGGAAATTATCGAAAAATCGAAAAAATAGGACAGAAAACAATTACGAAAAAATTCTCTTTTAAAATTTTTACTATTGGACCTAAGCTCCGCCCACACTAAAATTTCAACACGCATTGAAATTAGCCCGGAAAAATAGGTTTTACCTTCCACTGCAATGGCTCTATTGATAGCATCCCTGGGTGGTGGTTTCTGTTGACTGGTTCTCGCCAAAAGATCATAACTTCCAATGTTTTCAATGATAGAAGCAAATACAGACGCCACATACCCAAAGAAGATTCCAGCACTGATTTTTGGCATTCCGAATGGTACTGGAATATGATATTGATAATAGAGCGCAATTGATAAAATAACCTACACGGCAAGGGTATCTGAAGCCATGGTGATTCTCTCAAGACCATCATCGTTACGTTGTTATCGGTCCTTGCTGCCCCATTATAAGGTTCCAGGTCCGTTATGGTCATGACAAAGCAAATGAACCAGACTAACAGCATACTCAGGAGGTACTAAACACATTTCTGTGCAGTTCAAAAAGAAATTAGAGCTTACTGGAAACTGCCCGAAGAGCCTAATCCTAGTTGTCACAATTTGCTTCTTTTCGGTACTGTAGTAGAAGATTGGGACCCGAGTGTTCTCCAAATACACTGCCATCAGAACGACAACTAGAAGCATACTGTAGAATACTTGATCTGGGGTTACTGTAGACATCAAAGACTTACACTAAAGAAATCCAATGAAGCGAGAGTTTTTCTTCGATTGTTGGAACGATTGAAGTGGTTAAAAGAAGCATTAAAGGGACAATGGTAATAGGTCCGATTAGGTTCGAAAGGTGACCAGCAATCCCAATCATTCCGACGAAAATGAATACAAGACAGGCAAGAAGAAGACTTCCTTGGATCTGGAAAAATCGAATTTTTGAGGCATCTCAATTTTAAAAATTTCTGTTTCGTAAGCTTTACAAGGACGCGATTGAACGAACTTTGTCAATAGGAACCAATTATATAGCTTGTGGCATTTTAAAATTGCATTTTTCTAATTTATGGTTCGTTATTCTCCTGTCACTTTTTGATGGAATCAATGGTATTTCCCTTAGGTGTATTGCCTCCTAATTAATTATCTGCTGACGCAAACAATACCATAAAAGTTTAAAAATGGGCGGAGTTTCCCACGGGAACGATTAACCAGGTCCAGGTGGGATAAGTCCCGCCCCTTTTTCTTCAAAGGGGCTCAGAAAAACTCAGTTTAGTTGTTCGAAAAGCTTAAAAATTTTTAGCGAAAGATATACCGAAATTAGCAAGAAACACATAGAACACACAAAGTTTCACAGCAAGCTTTTTTTGTCTGTTTGAAATTGCAGGCTTAATTGTAAGCAGAAACGCATTGGTAGCAAATTCAAAAGAAAATATATAATTTTGAAAAAAAAAACTATGTTTCGCGAGCTTGACAAGAGTAACCAATTTATCAACTCCAATTGTTAACTTACACACGGATGCTACAGTAACCTGATACTTGTTTACCATAAAAACTCTATTAGATAGTCATCTTTAATCGAATACCAGTCTCTGATATATTGTCACCCTAGAGCACCTTCAAAAAATAAAGTGCAACGGTATTTTCCCATACTTGTAAAATTCCGGGCCGGGCCGGGCCGGGCCTCCGAAATTGGGAAAAAAGTCCGGCCCGTTACAAGTATGTATTTTCCGGATTTATTATCCCGTTTTTGGTGATTTTTCCGTCGAATTTTTTAAATTTCTGTTCCAATGTGTATTCTGTTTCATAACCTTTTTACCAATCAAAACTTCAAACTACTAACGATCAACCTTTCGCCATATGTATGTATTTACCTCTCTCATTCGCCCCATCCAAAATTCGGGCGGCACATTATCATGATCTGTATACGGACAGTGATTTTGTGTTTTATATGCCAACAGCGGTGGTAGGAATGCCATTGCTGGACCATGCAGAACTGATAACCTGGAAAACTTTGACTCATAATCAATTTATCTCGGTTCCTCAGAAAATGATAAACTGATAAAATTCAGGATAATAAGGTTAACAGTTTATCACTTGATCAATTTGTGATATCTGTCACAGGAACATAGATAAATTGGGTCAAAGTAGGATTTTCTGTTTCAGATTGTTCATTAAATCGCAGTTTTTAAAAAATTTCCAGTGGTTGTTTCGTTATTTTTACTTTATTAACTTCATACCTTAATCCAAAAGTGGTCTGTAGAATAGTTGCGATTCCGCACGAGACGAATGTTGCTGAGATTAATTGAACGCGTAGCTGAACTGCCGCTGCTCCGGCACATGCACAATTTGAAATGAGAAATGGGTAGACGAGAAGTCCGGACATGCAGAGCATGGCTTGCTGTAAGGGATTTTTTTAAAAGTTTGATGAATAATTTTTTCAGTTTCAGAATTTCCAGTAGTTGTTTACCTGATATGGTTTTCTTGATTCGACGCGCAAAAATTCTCCAAAAGTATCAGGACAATTGATACAGACAAATATCAGAAGAAACTAATAAACTTGGGACCTCGAATACGGAAAAAAATTCTGATTCATTAGTTCATAATTTCATAACTTGAATGGTTATTTTGTTTTATGATGATTCCCTCTGTCATATAGCTTATTGTTGATTTTCGTTTTTCAAAAAAAAATCAGTTTCAGCTAGTTGTCTTCAGTTTGGAAAAGCATACATTCCAATGTTCTTTTTACTGCATTGAGATGACACTTGCAGAAATTAATGGGTTTTGAATTAAATTTTATAAAAACTGATCCAAGCGTTTACAGTAATCCGAGAAATCATAGATATTCTTTCCATTGTAGAATTTCAATTTTTATCTGATTCAAATTGTTTACAGTAATCCTAAAACATTCAACAAAAATGATGACTTACGTATTACCAACTAACTTGAAAGCAAAACAAAAAATTAAAGTGTTTACGGTAGTTCTGAATGTCTATTCCGATTTTCAAAAGAAGTTCTGTTCCAACAATGTTATAATTATCTTTGTTACAACCAGCATGAATTCTCTGTTCAACTTACAGTAAAAGGATTTTTAAACCTAGGTGCTGAATTTCTAAAATTGGTCTTGTAACTTGGAGAATTTTTAAAAAAATTTTAGTTTTACAATAAATGTATGTTTCATCGATTTGATTTCAACTACTTACTCATTGTAGGCATAATTAACATGTGGGAGGCGGCAAAATTAATTTTAAAAAATACTGATCCTAAGTTTTTACAGTAGTCCTAGAACATCCAATGAATATTCTTCGCACTGAAGTATTTAAGTTTTTTTTCTGTTTCAAATAGTCTACAGTAACCCTACAAAATGAAACAAAACTATTTCGTCAGATTTAGTTCCTTTTAACTTACCTGAAAGCCAAACCCAAAATTAGAGTGTTTACGGTAGTTCTGAATGCTTTTTCCGATTTTCAAAAAAATGTTTCAACTTTGTGATAATTAGCCTATTAAAACTGAAACTGCATTCAACAGTTTGTTTTTTAATTTAAATTAAACTTGCAGAAAAGGTTTTTTTGTAAAAATTATTTTCTGAAATTCGAAAATTAGTTTTGGAGGGAAAATTTTCAACATTTTAAATAGCATCAAAATTGTTATGTTTCATCGGTTTGATTCCGACTACTCACTCATTCTAGGAATACTATCAACGTGGGAAGTTTACAATTTGAAAAAAGAGAAGAAAAATAGGTCTTCCCATAAATCTTCTTCGAGTTTTATTTTTTCCTGATTCAAATTGTCTACAGTAATCCTACAACACCGAGCAGAAATACGATTCATAATGGAACTAACCTGAAAGCCAAACCCAAAGATCTCCTTGACACTCGGCACATCGTTGACCCCTAGATGTAGGGGTACTGCCATTTTGGAATCTGAAATTCTTTAAAAATTTCTAGAATTTTCCAAAAAATTAACAATTGATAGATGACGTGCAAAAAGTCAGAAAAAAGTCTTGAAAAAAGAAGAAAAAGACACCTCTTGGTGAAGGTGACTAGAACTAGAAATGATTCGCGGGAAATGTGTGAAAAAAGAAGAAACAGAAGAAAAAGAAGAAGCAAATTTTTGTTAAATTCTACAACATTTGTCTTTTTTGCCCCACTATCTATCATCAAGATGATAATGATGATGATGAGGTTGCTATGAACATACGTACAAACGTATGAAATGTACATTTACGAGAAAAATGAGAAAGGAAAAAGACAATAGTTACACAAATGACGATATCAAATCGGAATTGAAACGAGAGGACAAGAAAAAATGGGTTCGAGAAGAATCTATTAAAAGTTGAAGGTCAAGGACGACACTCCCACTTTTTACCGAACAACTGATTTACCAGTTTCATGTGACAAGGCTATTGTTAGCTGGCGAGTCATCGCCCCTTTTTTATGACTTTCTTTTTGTGTTTTTCATGTGGTTTAGAACAGTTTGGGGTGATAAGGGGCATCTGATATCGGTTCTGATTAGATTTTTGTAATTGTTTTGAAACAAAATATCATAGCAGGTCTTCAAAATGTTTCCGAGGACCGGAAAAAAATTACTAAAATTCAGGGATTTTTCAAGTACGAAAAATACGGTTTCAGGATTTGCATGATTTGCAGAATTTACAGGATTTGACATTAACTCCCAGTTAACTCTGAGTTAGATTAACGACCTTATGCCAAAGATTATTTTCGAAGATACAGTACCCCAATAAGACATACCAAAAACTTTTTTTTCTTTGATTTTCGGCATTTTCAAGAATCTAGAACTCGGCTGTCAAGTTTCTGATCATTTTGAAAATTTTGGAGTGTTCAAAACAGATCTTGATTGAAAACTTTGCATTCGCAGAGTTTTTGAAATTTTTAAGTTTTTCTGCTATTTTCCGTTTTCTGGAAGGCACCCCCCCCCTTTTGTTGCCTTTTTTGTACTGAAAACGGGCAAAATGGTTTGGTAGAATTGTATAACTCAAGCTTGATTTTGTAGTTGACAACATATTTTTTCTGACTTCTCTATTAAACATTTCGAAAAAATCAATATTTTCTACAATCAGTTGTCCCTGATTATCAATAAAATATTTGTCTCCTATCTTCGCGGAAACTTTTTTTGATAAAGGTTGTCAACTACAAAAACTAAGCTTTTGCTTGCATGACATTTTTGAATCTTGGATTCTAGGGATCCAACTAATCTCATTCCAAATATCTCAAGGTCTGGGATACGGTTGACAAAAGTTTGGAGGTGTACTGTATTTAATAAGAGATTTCGAAAAAAAACTTCATTGTTTCTTTTTTCCTATGAATTCTCAAAATCCTTCAAAAGGTTACAGTTACAAGAAGTTATTATCTGCCTCTTTTTTTGTTATACTTCAGTATATGACTGCTACCCAATTCGGCGAGATATATTTTTGTTATGATGTTTGACAAAAACTGTCTGAAACGGTCCCCACTTCCGTATTGCCGATCTTTCGGTCAGACGAAAAAAAGTTAAACATATCCCTGTTTCAATACATATATTAGTTTAAAGAGTTTAGTTCAATGTTTCAGTGATCTTTTGTACTTTTTCAAATCAAAAACAAAATTATCATAAGTGCCAGCGTTTCGTTGAAATTTTGAAGGGGGCCCGGGATGCGAAAGTGCAAAAAATTCAAATGTTGCTAATTTCTGGAAACGTATAGGAAATTCTAGAATTTTTAGAAATTGCCAATGTTAATCGACTTCCCCTTTGTTAAAAGAAGAATAACTTGAAAAGTATTACAGTTTCACCAATTTGAGTTCACATTCTAGTTTATGTTCCTGTGATTAGACGAATCAATACCAGTTTACTAAAAAAAGTATGAAAAACGTTTTCGAATTGGTCATAGCTCTCTTCAAAATTATTCCCATTTCAAAAACTAGATTTGTAAAATGTGTTTCGTTTTCTTGCAATGTGACATACACAGGAGAAAAAAAATTGGAAAAAGAAACAACTATGTTTCAAAACTATTTTTAAAAAGCTTATGAAGTAAGAATCGACAGTTTCCTTTTGCAGTGACCTATTTTTCTCGAAGTTTCTGGAAAACATAAAACTTTTTTTAAGGTCTGCAATGAATCTTTAAGAACTATTCCTGACATTTCTTATTCTATTTAGTGTACTACCGAAAGGCTATTGTTTTGAAGGGAAAACAAAGCAAATTGGTCGTTCAATTAAAGGTAAAGTTCGAATGATCTATACTGTAATACTGTACATCGTCGAATACTGTAAACATTGTGTCAAGTTAACTTTACTATTCTCTCAAGAATTGCATACTGGGAAACGATTGATGGGGTTTGTGTGCCAAATATAGGGATTTTAAAAATAAAACATAAAAATCGAATGGGAGCTGAATAGAGCGATTTCCGTTTCTACAAGTTTCTAGTTGATAGAAGGAACCTCTCCGATGTATTGTTCAGAAGAATGAAAAACAGTCGGCTGAAAAATTGTAACCCCTGAATCCGCTTAAAATTTGAATAAAATCAATAGCGATTAGAGTTACCGGAACTGGAAAATTTGAAAAGATAATAACAAAAAGTCAGTGTTTGTAGACATAATACAGTATGGTACAGTGCTTACGACTTGTTCTGTTTTTGCGATGAGTTCAGGAATTTCGTTTAAGAATGAAAGAACTCTAAAAATTCGAAATTAGGTTCAGAAACCCCAAAAAATTAGTTTTGTTTCATCGTCCAATGCTTTTGGGGCTTTGTGATTGATTTTGAAATACCCACTGACCTGATTTAAAGAATACGAAACAGTGAAAAACTTCAAAAATTTATAGGCCAGAAAAATACGCTGCTAAAGCGCCTAAAACAATAAGTCAACTTTCCTATGAGGCTACAACTTTGAATTTTGAAGATTTAGCCGTATTCAAAATTTTTTTGTTTTTCGAACTTTTATTTGTCTCCTTTTTCATCGTCCTGTACTTGCCATCTAATACCAAATTTGACTAGACATATTTTTTTCAAAAACACCATAAACTTTGTGTTATGATTTTTGACAGAAACTGTCTGAAACTGCACCCACTTCCGCGTTTCTGAAGTTGTTAGGTTAGACAAAAAACTGTAAAACGAGGTATACCTACATATACCAGAAAGTATACCAGAAAGAAAGTTACACACGAAATGAAATGATGAGATTTTTATGAAAATAATTGGAGATCCTGAAACAGGATTATCAACAAAAAAAAGCATTCGAAAATTACAGTTTCAGAGTTCTGTAATCAAAGCATTAGCAGGCAAGTAGTTTTGATAGCAATAGACTTTTTTGATCTACATAATCTTGTTACCGTTGAACATTCTGCCTTTGAGTTTCGCAGTTTTCACATTCCCAGCTAATAATCCATGACATCAACCTACGAAAATCAAAGCATGTGAAATACGAAATCTATTGCCAAAAAAAAAAGAAAACGGTACGTGTCTAAAACTATTACAGATTTCTACTTCTGACTTCTGTTCAATTCAAACAAATCATTCTTATCTTTACTATTAACAATCACCAAATTCTGTGTGTGTGTGTGTGTGTCCGTTTGTTCCCGGTTCCGCGACCCTAGCAAAGTTCCTACTGGACCAAAATTTCCCAAATTTTCACAGATAACCCGAAATAGCAGCGAGATGATGCCCGTCTATTTTACTTTTCGAAATTTTGAGTTTGACGTCTTCTGGAGACGTTCTTCTATTCATACAGTGCAACTTTTCAAAAATTATATTCACGTCATTCCCGCTCAACCCCCTATTTTTTTTTCTTATCCACGCTATTTCTGGGAGAAAGATGTTTTTGTGAAAACGTTATTTTAGTCTGGGGTTTGAATAATTGAAAAGGAAAAATTCTGAAACAGGGAAAAAAGTGTTTTCCAGGAAACATAAGATCGCGCTTTCTGGATCACTCGAGTTTTCAGGATTTCAACTTCTAAGAATTTCCTAACTTAATTTCTGAATTTCCAAATTCTGGAATTTCTAAACGCTTTGAGATTCTTATTCACTGAGTTTGCAAAAAATTTTCAGAATTTCTGATTTTCCTACTTTTCAGGTTTCCAAATTTCGGAGTTTCTAAGTTTTTACAAATTTGGATTGTCGAATTTGTGAAACTATAAATTTCTGAATTCCCGATGTTTCAAGAACTTCTGGATATTGTGTTGGGCTTTTCTCCATCATCATCTTCCACTTTCTAACAACACATGGTCAAAGACCCCTTTTAAAGAACGTAGTTAGCTGGAAGTGGGAGTTGTTTGCACTAAACGCGCATTACTTTTTCGACTAATTTTCCAAATTCCATACGGTCAGATTTTCGAAAAGTTGAAACACTTTTCTAGCATGATAGTCTCTGAAAAACGCAAATCCACTGTCTTTGTTATTTCGAAACTTTTCGAAATTCGGAACATTCGGAAACCAGGAAATACAAAAATTCTGAACTTAGATATCCAAAAATTAGGAACTTTAGGAAAGCGGGAATCCATATACTCCGGATATCAGAACTTATAAAATTCAGTCATAAGTAGTTTCGCAACTTTGGAAACTTAAAAAATTAAATACCGTATTTCCTCTAATAGAAGCCCACCCCGCGAGGGGCTTCGAAAAATTGAAGCCCACCCTCTAATAGAAGCCCATGGGCTTCTATTTCTCAATTTCTGAACCGAAAATTTCCCAATTTCTGAGTTGCAGAATTCCTGAATTTTGAATTTTGAGTTTCTGGAACCTCAGAATTTTATAAATTCGGAATTTCGGAGTTGAGAATTGCAGAATTAAAACTTCGAATTACAAAAAAAAACACCGAAGTTCAGAATTCTTGACTTCCGAATTCTCATTTTTTGAACAAATTTTTTTTCGAAAATTATTAATTGAAAAATAGAAGCCCACCCTCTAATTGAAGCCCACCTTTAATAGAAGCCCACCCTGAGAGGAAGGTTGAAAAATAGAAGCCCATGGGCTTCTATTAGAGGAAATACGGTGTTTAGGAATTTTCGTGACTTCGGAAACTCGGAAGTTTAGAAATTCGACATTGAATTGTAAGATACAGTATGCGGAAGCCATAAGGTTGAGGCCCAGGGGCGACTGATTCCCAAAATTCTTAATTTACTTATTTCCGAGATAATAAACTCCGAAATTACCGCATTCGGAGTTTCCTAATTGAGGATTCCAGAAACTCTGAATGTCGAAGTCTAGAATTTTCCGATGTTAGACTCAGAAATAATCTCTGAGAAAATATTGTGATAACTCTTTTTGAAATGGCGGGTATTGGAAGCGGAGGCCAGAAGGTTTAGCCCAAACGGGTGCACACCGGCATTTTAAAATTGGAAAATTCGGAAGGAAAAATAACCAGAAGGATAACAATTTCTCACATTCAAATAAAACTTATTTTTTTATTTCCTCAAGTTTTGAGATTCAAACGTTTTGAGTGTAGCCAGGAGATTGTAGCCGCCGACAGGCGGCGGAAATCGACTGGTAATAAATAAATGAAGTTGCGTCTCTTTGTTTCTCTGTCCGCACAAGTGTGAAAAGTTGAAATAAAATATAAATTTACGTGACCCTTTTGAGTGAGACAGAGGAGCGAAGCGACGAACAGTAAAAGATATAGATTAAATTGCGCCGAAGGCGCACCAGCCAGCTGTTTGAAGCGCCGGAGGCGCGGCAAACAGGCTGGTTTATTTAAAAGTTTCTCAGTTTCAGATTATTATGTTTAGGTTTGAGGTTTCACCGATGCTAATAGATTCCTATCTGCAGCAAAAAAAAAATCAAAAATTCCGATTTTGAACTGTTTCAAAACCTTCTGAAAATCATATAACTTTTTTTGGTTAACAATGACACTATAAGAATTCCAAATCTGAACTTTTGATTCTCTATTTACAATTTGCACTTATGAAAGAACAATTTGCACTTGTGAAAGAACAATTTGCACTTATGAAATTGTTGAAACTGAAGTAGTTTGTTTCTGAAAACAGTCGCCTGAAAAATTGTAACCCTTGAATCCGCTTAACATTTGAATAAAACCAATAGCGATGGGGACTGTAAAAAGAAAAAAAAAGGAAGACGGTGGTTTATGAACCCTTTTTTAACTGTTCAGGTTTTATTGTTTGTTCCGTTTTTTGTTGAAAAAGAACTCAAAAATGCGAATCTCTTCCAGGAAACCCAAAAAATGTAAGAGATTGGTTTCGTCTCATCGATTTCAGGGTGGAGTCACATAAACCAACATAGATGCTAATGTTTTTCGATAAAAAAAACGTAATAGATTTAAAAAAAAAATGCAGAAATTTGAAGGTTATAAAACAGTGAAAAATTCAAAAATTTTTAGGCGACAAAAATGCGTGCTAGTTGATTTTCGAATATCATTAGAAATACCTAAATAGCTGTATTCATATTGTAACCCAACAATCCGATTAGGATTCATTGAAGAAATTACAAAAACGGCTTCAAAGGTTTAATATTACCAAGTTGAGACATTACATTTGTTGTCGATAAAGTCGTCCTTTTTGTGCACGATCTATGGTACTTAATAATTTTTGAAAAACAAAAAAAAAACTTTTAAAAAGATATTGAAACAGTGGAAAAACTTCAAAACCTCTAGGCCAGTAACAAACGGGCTAGTTGATTTTCGAACATCATGAACAATAGTTGTATTCCGATTGTAACCCACCAATCCGATTAGGATTCATTGGTTGGTCAGTGTTGCAGAAATTCGAAAAAACATCACTGCTTCAGAGGTTAAATATTGGCAAGTGGAGTACACTAGGTTTGTTTCAAACAGTATATTTTTCATTCTCTCACAATAAAATTAACAATTATATAATCGGAAATTTTGATACCGAGAAAATAATCGAACAACAGATGTTTTGTGATATTTTTGAAATGGAAAGACATGAGAAAAATGTTTACTTCGAAATTTCGTCAATTTAAGTTCCTCGAGAAGCTAAGCTTGCGGGTCAAATGTAGAAGACGTCGCGTCTCTATCTTCTGAGCTACGCAGACGCCCCCGGCAGCGAGTGGTGTAAATGGAAGGGGTACGGTAGTAAACGAGAAAGTACACTAGACTCCAAAAATACCGTCAATTATGAAAGCATAAAAGTTTGAAAGGTTTCAAGAGACGAAATGGGATTTGCCGTGTTCATCAAATATGCTCTTTACTCATTGTATAAATTTACCTGGAATCTTATAGAATGAGAGGGACTTCCACCTATATCACGCGTATTGATACTAGAGAAATTTCTCTGATGACTAAACCTTATTGAAACTGAAAAAAAAACATATTCCACAGAAAACGTTTTTCATGGTTTCTGATGTCTTCCAACTTTTAAGACGGTTTTTCGTCACTAGCGGAACAATAGTCCATTCAGCGAAAACTAATAAAACTTTGACTGAACATTCGGGCACTATTGTCATCTATTCTCTTGAAGTTCAGAAGTTCAAAGTCAAACCTAAAAGGAATAATTGAAAACAAGGGATGGATAGTTCTCAAAATAATACTTTTTTTTCTGAAAAGCTCAAAAGTTTTATTTATTCAGTCAGCGGTTTGGTTATTTTTCACCTAACGGTTTAGCACCTAAATCAACAAAAATGACCATGGAAAACTGGAAAACTATCCAACTAGGGGTTCTATAAAAACAGAATCGGTCCGAAAAAGGAATCCAAAAGAAAATGATTTTCCTCCTAATTGCTTTCCTATTCCCAATGAACTCCTATTATTGCATCCGACAAATCAACATCTATAATCGATGCCCATTTCCCGTCTGGCCTGGAATTGTTGGACCTGGAAATCCTGCTGGTAAGTGGGAAGAAGATTTTAGGATTTTTTGCGGTTTCAAAATGGTTGGAAAGCCAAGAATTTTGAGAGGGCGATTAATAAGAATTTTGAGAGTAAGAAAAATAGAAACTTCAGGCGGTGGTTTCCGATTGGACAACGAGCAGGAACGAAAGATATCTGTGGAGGACAATTGGCAAGGAATCATTTGGGGACGAACATTTTGTGATAGTCGCATGAGATGTGTAACGGGGAATTGTGGGGTGAGCAGTTTCGTATGAAAAGAATTAGATTAAAAAAATATTTGTTTCGAATAATTTGAAGCATTTTGAGTACATGGGAGTTTCGTGTAGATTTGATGGTGTTGGAGTAACTGTAAACTGTAGTTCCTGCAAGCATCATAACGGCAAATGTGTGCACAACTACCTGTTAATTAGTGAATATCAGTTTTATTAGTTAATCAGACTAAATGAAACAGAGATTTTCAAAAAATTCTTTGTCAAACTTTGAAGGGACAGATTAACTAATCGTATCCTCAATGGCGTTTTTTGAGGATTTGGAAAATTTTGATGGTAGAAAAACTGTGAAATTTTTCAATTTTTGAATTTTAAAATTAAGCACAGCTCCTGTTCAAAATGGCTCGAAGCTCGAAAAATAATTTTTTTTTTGACCAAAAGCAATATCTTGCGAATTTTCCCGTTTCTTACGGATACAATATTTGGGCTTTCCGTAAAATTACCGCTTCTGAAAAAATAACCACATAATCCGTAATCTGTAAATGTAAAACCGGGAAAAGCCAGGACATATTGCATCAGTTAATTTTATTTTTATCACTGAAGAGAACCGAATGAAACAGGGAAAAGGTTTTAAAATTTCGGACAGCCTCAAAGTGAAAAATTAGCATTTGAAATAGGTTGGAACTTTTACAGTCTAACTGAAACGTTATAATTTCAAAAATTTAACGAACCACTATTTCATGCTTTTCAGCGAAACCGAGATGATTGGGCCAAACTTGAATTCATTATCCCATTTCGAGACGATCAACACGACTCACTTTTTTCACTGAAACAGTAAAACTTTTATTTCAGAATCGCGAACAATGCAACGGTACTCTGGGTCGTTTCCCATTCACCATTGCCGAGTTCAGTTTGGACGAGTCAAACGATGAAGACGTATACTCTGTATCACTAATCAATGGATACAATATTCCAATTTTGATAGAACCATTCGGAGGAGAAGGTTAGTTGGGTGGAGAGCTGAAGTCGATTACGGTTTCTTTAAAATAACTTTTTTCAGACTGTCAACGTGCCGGTGGTTGCATCTCGGATATTAATGAAGTGTGTCCCGAAAGAATGAGAATCACGAATGGAAGAAGAAGAGAGAATGGTAATGTTGTCGGATGCAGATCCCCTTGTGATGCTCTTCGATCTGATCGTGAATGTTGTCGTGGAGCATTCTCGACACCAGATACGTGTTTCAGAAGCCACGTGGCCCAAACATTCAAGGATGCCTGTCCAACGGCTTTCTCCTTCCAATTCGATGATGCTACGTCATCGTTTGCTTGTCACAATGATGCGGAATATCTGGTTCAGTTTTGTTGATGAATTTTTTCTAGAATGAAGTATATTTTTCAATTTTTTGATCTGGAAGAACCGTAACGTCTGTTCTAGATGAACTTTAAGTTGGACCCATTTTCCTAGTTTTCTGTGACAGATATCAATGAGTGGTCAACTGACAAAATGTTCATCATAATATTAAACATATTTTTTTGGTTACATATTTCTTATATCTGGCCTGTATTGAACAGGAAACAGTTTCGACTTGACGCTATTTGTTCTGTTCATTTAAGGAATATCGGAATTACTAGGGAATGGTGCAAATGTGTCATTCGCTAAGCGGTAGACAAAGTTTTACCACACATTCTCTGTAGTTTTCGAGCATCAACCCATTGTCTTATGTACAAAAAAAAATCAAACGGTTCCAAATGTGTTGGTATTCCATACAGTTAGTACACTTGAACTTCTAAGAATTTTGAAAACACTTTTGATTGGCTCCGCCCACTTAGATCCGATCTGCAAAACTCGCTGATCAAAAAATAAAAAATTTTCTTTTTTGAGATAGAAACGAAATCTTTTCTGCAGTAAACGTAGTTTGCATTTTCAAGCATTTTTTATGTTGAGACCAAAAATGTAGGGTCCCATCTTCCTATAGAAAACTTTATTCTTTCGTGATTTTTGGATTTTTTCCCAGTTTTTTCAAGTTTTCGCCCTTATGGAACTGCGTGGCAACGGATTTCTTTGCAGATTCAGAATCCTCATAAAATTTCACTTTAGAAACTGTTACAAAATCTTCAAATTTGTAGGACCATAGTAACGAATTTCGCGAAAATGTCAATTTTTTCAACAACTGAAAAATTTTGAAATTTAATTTTGGTTTTCAACTGTTTTGAAGTTCTGTTTTCTTTGTGAATTTGAACATAATCAATAAGAATACGGTATTTGAAAGAAATACCGGTACACCTATCGCTTCATTTTGCGATTTATCAATGAGAACCACTGAAAAATCGAAAGTTGGGTTCCGATGACTATAACTTTTTTAAGAGAAGAGTTAGAGTCTTGAAATGTTCTGAGAAAAGATGAATAAACATCTGAGCAATTCAAAAAATACAACATTTTGTGTTTTCGATAAATTCCAAAGATTTTTTGGAACATATTATGAACTCAACCTCTAAAAAAATTGGAACATTTTTTCAAAGTTTTCTAGCATGTGAAGTTTTCTTTTCCGGAAAATGCTTAATATGTGAAATTATTTGTAGAGACTGGTTACTTTAAAAAATTTAGATCCTATATGGCTGAAGGCCCAGATATGTGGTTCAGCAAAAGAAAAAGTGACACCAACTTATCGCTTGAATAATTTTTTCCAAGACTAAATTTTTCTTATGATTTTGGAATAATTAATCAATTTTTCAATTGATAACGTTAAATTATCATGTTTTGTCTTTTCTACTCAGGGTCTGAGCACAAACTTCTGCCAGGATTTGCTCAAACCGAGACGCAAGAAGGAAACTAGAGCCAGTTGATGTTTCGAGATCAAATAAATTGCAAATCAATTAAAAACATTATTGAAAGGCACACTATAATCAATTCAAGACAAAATCAGAAGAAAAAATTGGTTTAGGAAAAAATTATTCAAGCGATAATTTGGTGTCACTTTGACTGTTGCTGAATCACATATTTGGACCTTCAGCCATATCGGACCTAAATTTTTCAAAGAAACCAGTCTCTACAAATAATTTCCCATATAAAGCATTTTCCGGAAAAGAAAACTTCACATGCTAGAAAACTTTGAAAAAATGTTCCAATTTTTTTAGAGGTTGAGTTCATAATATGTTCCAAAAAATCTTTGGAATTTATCGAAAACACAAAATGTTGTATTTTTTGAATTGCTCAGATGTTTATTCATCTTTTCTCAGAACATTTCAAGACTCTAACTCTTCTCTTAAAAAAGTTATAGTCATCGGAACCCAACTTTCGATTTTTCAGTGGTTCTCATTGATAAATCGCAAAATGAAGCGATAGGTGTACCGGTATTTCTTTCAAATACCGTATTCTTATTGATTATGTTCAAATTCACAAAGAAAACAGAACTTCAAAACAGTTAAAAACCAAAATTAAATTTCAAAATTTTTCAGTTGTTGAAAAAATTGACATTTTCGCGAAATTCGTTACTATGGTCCTACAAATTTGAAGATTTTGTAACAGTTTCTAAAGTGAAATTTTATGAGGATTCTGAATCTGCAAAGAAATCCGTTGCCACGCAGTCCCATAAGGACGAAAACTTGAAAAAACTGGGAAAAAATCCAAAAATCACGAAAGAATAAAGTTTTCTATAGGAAGATGGGACCCTACATTTTTGGTCTCAACATAAAAAATGTTTGAAAATACAAACTACGTCTACTGCAAAAAAGATTTCGTTTCTATCTCAAAAAAGAAAATTTTTTATTTTTTTGATCAGCGAGTTTTGCAGATCGGATCTAAGTGGGCGGAGCCAATCAAAAGTGTCCTCAAAATTCTTAGAAGTTCAAGTGTACTAACTGTATGGAATACCAACACATTTGGAACCGTTTGATTTTTTTTTTGTACAGTGGGTTGCTCGAAAATCTCAGAGAATGTGTGTTACAACCTAAAGACTCGAATGAATACTAAATATTCAACAGTTTCAGGATCCGTGATTTTTCTCATCTGACGAGTTTTTTTCGAGGCATTTCCAGAATTTTTAACAGACAACTTTTTTTTCGATAAATAGATCGTCAGTAGACCCCTTTTTGATATATTTCACAGGAAACAAGAAAAACTAGAAAATAATCAGTTGAGGGCTTCATATTACAAGCTTCATCATATTGGTGTTTGCAATTCTAGGAATTTTATAAGAGATTGGTTTTTCGCGGAAAAACATTTTTATTCGACTGTCAAAGTATATCAGAGAAAGTTAACAGAATTGAACGACAAACTCATTCATATTATCATTGTCACATCTGTACCACTTATTTACGAGATCATATGCATATGTGAAAGCTGTTGGACATGCTTCTCCGAAGAACCATGCAGTTTTGCTTGGAAAACATCTCATCGGAAAATTAAAATCGCCACGACAGCATTCCCGATCGTTATTGTAGGCCAAACAACCGGATTTACAAGCAACAGTCTTGCCATCTAAAAAATAACAGTTTTAACAAGTTTTCCCCTGAATTTACCTTTCTTGATAGCCAATTCTCCCGGACAAAACTCGTTGATATCCTTGGAACATCCTCCCACATTTTTGCAATCTCTAATTCCAGTCACATTGATTAGCACTGGAATATTGTATCCATCTTCCATTGAGACTTGGTAGTAATCGTCTCCACGAACTGCTAAAAATGTAAATTCCGCCACAGTCGCAGGTGGTTTACCGCCAACTCCATTGCACTGCACGCGTGACTGAAATTTTAATTTTAGGTCGGAGAAAAAATTCCCGTTCCATAGTATGGGTCCATACCCCACAACCTCCAGTAGCACATCTCATATTTCCATCGCAATCGGTCCTTGCCCAAATTTTTCCTTCTGTCCATCCCTCATTCACAAGAATGCTTCTATTTTCTCCAGAATTCAAACGAAATCCTCCACCAGCTGGATTTCCGAGTCCAAGAATTCCAGGCCAAACTGTGAACGGACACTTGTTGTAGATGTTGATCTCTCTGGTGTGAATTGCCAGCGGGAGAGTGAGGAAAAGGGAAAAGAGCAGAAGAACATAGGATGACATATTCAACTGTGTTTGCTCACTGGATCATGCAGCTCTTTTATACTAGTACAAGAGTGAGAAAAAGGGGAACATTACAACGAAAAACCCGGAAGACTTATTGAATTGTTTGTTTTCGTTGAGATTCCGATCACATGTTATCAGAAAAGCAACGGACCCTCGAAAAATTGTAAACTTTGGTTTTTGTGTTTTTAGGTTATAACACTTCGTCGAGTCCAATTGCCAATAACCAATACGAACAACATTTTTCTAAGACCAGGGAATTGTTTCCAGGAACTTCAAAATTGTAACATCTGAAAATCGGAAAGTCATGAAAATTAATAAAACTGCCAACTCGGCTGCGTACGTCGTCTTTTGAGCAAAAGTATTAACTTTACAGCCCTTCGGGCAAACATGGGCGCTTTTTGGGCGAAGTTGGAGCACCACCGTTTTTTTTGAGCTAGTTTTGGACGCCTTTTGGTGGCAACCTGTGTTTTACACTAATACAAGGCGAAGGTAGAACCTTTAATGCGAAGCCAAGGCGAAGGTTTACCAAAAATTGAGCGCTGTTTGAGCACCTTCTGGGAAAATCTTAAGCGAAGTCTGGCCAACCAGCGCCCAAATGTTGAAGATGCCGCGCTGATACCGGCCGACAGACTTTCGGTCACATATTTTTATATCTGGTTTGCACTAATCAGGAAACAGTGTTGAGTTGGCACTATTCGTTCAGTTTATTCATGGACACGCGGACTTACTAGGGTTGATTTGATCTCATGTAATCAGAAAAGACACGGTCCTCGAAAATTGTAAACTTTTGGTTTTCCGGTCTTCAGGTTGTAAAACTCTGCCCAGGCCAATTGCCAATAAACAAACCGGACAACATTGTACCAGAACCTGGAGTTTTTCTCAAGAACTGTGAAGCAGTCGGGGTTCGTTTATTGACAATTGGATTGGGCGGAGTTTTACAACCTGAAGACCGAAAAACCAAAAGTTCACAATTTTCAGGGTCCGTGACTTTTCTGATTACATGAGATCTCCACGAAAACAAACAATTCGAAGAATCTTTTGATCTTCTTGTTGTAATGTTCCTCTTTTTCTCACGTTGGTACTATGTAGTATGAAAGAGTTGCCCGTTTCGTGTAGATCCTAACTTTTAGATGTGTTCAATGGAAATTTCCTACTGATTCAAAAAGTATGGTCATCGGAAATTCATTTAAAAATGGTTCTCACACCGAACATAAAAATTGTTTTTTTATTGAGCTTCGGTGGTCAATCTTGACTGGACCATCAAAGCAGGAGCATCAGATGAATTACTACGAAACCATCCGCGAACCGCATTTTTGTAAGGTGTGATGAAAATTACAGTAACGATTGGGTTTACAATATACATGACTACTATAGGTCTCCCGATTAGATTCTCATATAATATGATAGTACTATCTGATGCTCCGATTTGTGTTAGTACTAACATATACAAAAGAGAAGCAAGAGAAGACATAAGTGGTCCGATAGTTTGACAAGAGAACACCTGAAATAATTTTGATTTTCGATTTACCCACAAAACAGAAAAGAGAAAGTAACCATCTCGAGAGACTTGTGAAGTTTTTGAACAACTTCCGATTGTTGATATTTGCGAGTGAATGCGATAGTTCTCCAACGACAGAGAAGAGTGACAAGAATGGTAACAGAAGCTGAGGAGACTGATAAAATATTGAAAACGATTTGAGAAGGATCTGACAGATTGATGATTCCGTAGTATGTAGCATTTGAATTAACGATTTCAGGCTCGAATTTTGCAAAAGCTCTGGTGACAAGTTCCATTGGTTGGAAAGCCATATAGGTCACCCAGTTCTGAAATTACAGCAATAAACTTGATTTTCAGAAAGTGTGTTTTTCTTACAAAATAACAAAAATGAAGAGGGCAATAGATAAGAAGGATAGAATACACTAAAGTTCTTCTATCAATTTGTTTCAAGGGTTGAGTGATAACAAGCATACGATAAACATACGAGAAGATTAGAATGATATGATTGAGTATATAAAATTGCATATGTTGAGTGTACCCTAAATAAATTGATTTTAATTTTACCGAAACTAAAAGGCCTTACATGTTTGACAGAATTTAGCTCGAAATTCGAGATCATCCTTGAAACAGTATTTACATAATCCTCTGAAAATGAAAAATAGCTGATCGCCACGTGGCAGAACTCTGAAATCACATATTTTCAGAGAATAAATGATTCACTATAAAACCTGGCGGAAGTCATAATAGTACCACAAAAACTCAAACAGTCGGATATAGTGATTGCCAAAATGATAGACCTGAAATTTCCAGACATTTTTATTAGTAACTTTTGAAATTAATCAACGCATAGGTTTTTGTCGATTCTGGAGTGTAATTAAGAATGATATATATCAGAATAAGATTAGCTACGAAAGATATTGGTCCCACAGTGAAATCAAACCCGACTGTTATGGAGTCTGACCAATGCTCGTACATTTTGTACAGAATGAGTGAGAGATGCTGAATGTAAGCTTTGAATAAATAGGGATTCGAAAATGATAGGTTTTCTAATAAAGGAAGTGTTATTTAAACGCTCGCCATTTTAGTCTTTCCGAGAAAAACCTTTTATTTCCAACCTTTGAAGGTGGTGAGACATAAGAAAGACAATGTTCTTGAAGTTTGAACCATATACGCCCCTTGAGAAGTTGAACATGTGGACCCAACGCTGGAGGTGCCAAGCTGCCCCAGCTGTGCAACAGTGGCAGAAGCCGAAAAATGGAATATATAAAAAGGGACAAAGCTAAAACATATAAGAAAAAGTTGTGAATGCAGTTAGATTCCAAATTTAAAATAACCGCCAGGACCTAATTTTGGGTGTCCCGTCGTTTGTTGTCCCAAAGTTCCACCACAACGTATTTTTTTTCCAGCTGAATTTCAGAAATGTCCAGAGCCGTACACTAAAAATATGAGAATATTCCAGTATTTTTACAATATAAACACAACATCTTTTATGAAATAACCGAAAATACAGAAGTTCAGAAAATGGAGTAAATATTGGAAAATCCAGAATTCTGAAGTTCTGAAAAAAATTATAAAATTACAAACAGGTCACCCGGATCCATGTCACCGGATCTAGGTCACCCCGATCCATGTCAACCGGATCCAGGTCAACCGGATGGAGGTCACCCGGATCCAGGTCACCCGGATACAGGTCTCCCGGATCTAGGTCACCCGGATCCAGGTCACCCGGATACAGGTCACCCGGATACAGGTCACCCGGATCCAGGTCTCCCGGATACAGGTCACCCGGATACAGGTCACCCGGATCCAGGTCACCCGGATACAGGTCACCCGGATCTAGGTCACCCGGATCCAGGTCACCCGGATACAGGTCACCCGGATACAGGTCACCCGGATCCAGGTCACCCGGATCCAGGTCACCCGGATCCAGGTCACCCGGATCTAGGTCACCCGGATCCAGGTCAACCGGATCTATGTCACCCGGATCTAGGTCACCCGGATCTAGGTCACCCGGATCTAGGTCACCCGGATCCAGGTCAACCGGATCTAGGTCACCCGGATCTAGGTCACCCGGATCCAGGTCACCCGGATACAGGTCACCCGGATCTAGGTCACCCGGATCTAGGTCACCCTGATCTAGGTCACCCGGATCCAGGTCACCCGGTTCTAGGTCACCCTGATCTAGGTCACCCGGATCCAGGTCACCCGGATCCAGGTCACCCTGATCTAGGTCACCCGGATACAGGTCACCCGGATCCAGGTCACCCTGATCTAGGTCACCCGGATACAGGACCTAGGACTTAGGACCCAGGACCTAGTACCCAGGATCCCCGGGTCACCTTCTCTGGAGCCCAGAGAAGGTGAGAACTGATTCTTCTTTTCATTTCCCTCCTCTTTTATATTACTCTCCCAAAGGTCAATAATTTCTAAACTATTTCACGTAGATGTTTTTTTCTACAATTTTTAATCTCTTTCGAAGCATTTTTTGCCACGGGGTTTTTTCATTACGTTTTAATAAACAGGATTTTTTACTTTTGAAATCTGTGAAACTTCTTTAAAAGATCGTTCCTTTGAACCTAATTATCTTGTTTCCTGTTTGCGACATTAGAAAATTGTCAACTGATGAAATGTTTCTGGTATCAAGGCAAACATTTTCGCTTTTAAAATTTCTGAATATCTTTTACAGGAAGATATATTTGGCCAAAGTTCCCATTTCCGGTGTTTCTCCACAATGGTCAATTCCTTGAAACTGAAAAATATCCAGTTCATCTACGGTTCTCCGGCACCACAAAATTGATTTGGTACATAAAAAATTTATACAATGTACCGTGCCAATCAAGTTCACTTTCATCAAGAAGTGCTTGTAATGCAAATAAAAACCAGTTTTCAGAAACAGAAAAAATGTCTTTTCTAGTTTCTCTTTTTACCCTTCAAAACATCGGGACACAATTCGTGACGTTTTAAAAAAGACCAATGGTCAGTTGTTTTTAACATTTTATATTTTATAATCCCATCAATCACAATCACCACTCCCATGAAATACCAACCCACATTTCAAAATTTTCTACCACAAAAAAAACACTCGTCTTAAATTATGATTCTCCTCATTGCTCCCACTTTTCTATTCTCCTTATTTGAAATTGTCCATCTTCAAAACTCTGATCGTGAGATCACAATTTACAACAAGTGCCCCTTTACAACATGGGTTGGCATTCAAGGACCCGGGAATCCTGGCAACGGAGGATTCAAATTGGATTCAGAATCCAGACAAACTATATTTGTGAATCCCACTTGGACGGGAACGATATGGCCCAGAACTGATTGTGGAGAGGATATGGATTGTGCCACAGGAGGCTGTGGGGTAAGAAAATGTTTTGAAGATTATTTTGAATTCGCATTAATGATTAGCGATGATGACATAGAAATCAATGTTTTGAAACAATGAAAAAATTTCTAGCCCCGCGAAGAATGCAATGGTGCTTCTGGTAGTCCACCGATGACTGTTGCTGAATTCTCGATGCAAACCGATGGATCCAATGATACTTACAGTGTATCAATGACAAATGGGTTTAATATTCCTGTTTCAATTGACCCATATGGACCATTGAATTGCGAAAGAGCTGGAGGTTGTATAATGAATCCGAATGACGCGTGTCCCATGGAGTTTGCTATGCAAAGAGGTTAGTTTTTTGAAGACCATTACACAACACTACAGGATTAGGAAAAACATTTCAAGTACAGATTTATGTTAATTTTGAAACCGTAAACTCATTTGAAAAAATAACATTTAAAAAACAATGCTAACCAATTCGTCATGTTTTTGAAACAGTTATTCTTTCAAAATTCCAGCCCGTATCACCGTTGGATGCAAGACAGGTTGCCTCGTCTACAACAATAATCGAGAATGTTGTCGTGGAAATTTTGCTCACCAAGAAGCATGTCAAAGTACGATAGCTTCTCGACTCTTCAAAGCATCTTGTCCGAGAGCCATTGCTCACGAATTCGACGATTCGAATACGTTCACTTGTAATGGTGCTTCTTATGTTGTGCAGTTTTGTTAGGTTAAGGAAGTTGAATGTATTATTTATTGTTCATGTGTTGTGAATAAAGTTTAGTACTACTGTAGTTCTCGAGACACTCTGAGTTTATTGAATTTATCAAAAAATCGGATAATGTTATGAGTTCCCTGAAAATGAAAATTTTTAGAGATACAATTTTTTCTTCAAAAAACTTTTTAAAAAACATTTGTGCCCGCAGGTCCTATAACGAAAGCTACAGAATCCTAGTAATTTCCCTGATGAGTTTCCGATTCGAAACGATTAGCTCTTGAAATAACATGTTTCAGATAAGTTATATCATTTTCTTAACTTTAAACTTCTTCAATCAGAAATTCATATTGTATCTAGTTCGATTGCGACAAACATTACACTTTTTAAATAAAAACAGAAAAGTTAAAACCTGATTTTGTTGTCTTTTGAGATAACATAATTTCTTGATTTTTAGACTTATTATCAATTTTAATTGCGAGAACATAAGTCATGGTCTAGACCGAAGAACGTTATAGGCCGGTCAGATTAGAGTCAACCTCGAGCTCTATTATCTCAATTCCTGTGAAAGATATCAAAAATTTGTAAACTGGTAAATTGGTTATCATAATATCACCGATATTTTACCTGTTGGCAAAATATTGATATCTTTTACAGGAATCGAGATAATTGAGCTCAAAATTGATGGTTTGAGTGGGCTCCTATTAGATCATTTACGGTAGGAATTTCGGAAATCACATTTTTGATCTCAACAAAAACCATCCTTCCCACCTAATCTTACGATCTGACGAGTCATATTTGTTTTCTCGTAGTTGTTTGTTGTTCTTCGTCACTCTTCTACCAGTATAAAACAGTTGCGTGGGTCAGTGTTAACACAGTTGAACATGTCATTCTATCTTCTTCTCCTTCTCGTTCTCCCATTATCCATTCAGACGAGGGAAATCAAAATCTACAACAAGTGTCCGTTCACAGTATGGCCTGGAATACTTGGACCCGGAAATCCAGCTGGTGGAGGATTTCGTTTGAATTCTGGAGAAACTAGAAGCATTTACGTGGATGATGGATGGAAATCAGCAAGAATTTGGCCAAGGACACATTGCGATGGAAATATGAATTGTGCTACTGGAAGTTGTGGGGTGCAGTACCCAATTATTCAGTAAACTTATTGTTAAAATGAAAACTTTCAGCCACGCGAGCAGTGCAATGGAGCTGGCGGTGAGCCACCAGCGACTCTTGCGGAATTCACACTTCGGGGAGATGCTGGAAAAGATTTCTACGATGTCTCACTGGTAGATGGATATAATATTCCAGTATTAATCGATGTGATTGGTGGAGAAGGAGATTGTAAAAGAGCCGGAGGATGTTTCAAGGATATTAACGAATTTTGTCCAGGGGATTTAGCTATTAAGAAAGGTATTTTCGACGAAAAATTCAATTCATTGTTCATTTTTCAGACGGTAGAACTGTTGGCTGTAAATCTGGCTGTTTGGCATACAATAATGATCAAGAATGCTGTCGTGGAGAATTTGGAACTCCAGATAGATGCAGACAAAGCAAAACTGCCCGAATCTTCAAAGACGCTTGCCCAACAGCATACTCCTATGCATACGATGACGAAACTTCGACTTTTACTTGTACAAACGCTAATTATGTCGTTCAATTCTGCTAAATTTTTCTTTTTTTTTCTTTGAAAAACTCAAAATCGAATAAAAAATTTAGTCTACAGTAATCTTAAAGGCGCAACATGCTATTTTATCAATGGGTCTCGGCACGGAGTAGTTTTGTAATACTTTTTCGCCGATTTTCAATTATTTTTTATTTTTGTTTTTGCGATAAATACACGATGAATCGACGGAAAGCAGGCGAACCACCGAATTTTTTGGTAAAAATCTAGCAAATAAACAATTTTAAAGCATAAAAAAGTTAACTTTCAGACGAGAACAAGTCTGGAAACGCTTCTCACCAACAGCGAATCGCCGTCGTTTGTCGTCTTTCGCAAAACTTCACAATGTATTTTTTAAGCCTAAAACTATGAAAAAAAAGTGAAAGCGGTTTTTCCAGCAACTAGATATGAGCAACCAGAGCAAGATCTCACTGGTTTGGTCATACGCGACGGGCAGAAACGACCAAAGGTTTAAAATTTGAGATTATCGATTTTAAAAAGGGATTTTCAGCCAATTTCTCCAATTGCACCGGCAAGTCCGACATATCCAGCAGCGAAAAGAGTAAAAAACGAAACTGTTTCCAATGATTTTCACAGCCACATCAAGTTAAACGAAACGCGGTTGAAAGCGGTGGCCGGAGCCAATGTTGATATTTATGAAGTCAGAATTTATTTAAAAAATCGATAAAAATTTTAAAAGTTTTTTGATTTTTTGTAATTTCAGATGTACGCCGGTCTTTGCAAGTCGGTCGTTCCGATTCCAGTTCCACACAGTCTCCTACAGGACAATGACCCATCAGAAGTGACAAACAACACAGTTTGCAGGTTCTTTCTCCTTAAAACCGCTGCAAATTTCTATTTGTGACCAACAGAAATTTCAGCATCGAAGATCGGAAACGCGCGCTTTTGCAAGTATTTTCCCGCCGATTCAAGCTCAACATCTCCGATGAAACGTTGCATTTAGGAGCGGCGCTGCTAGACAAGTGTCTAGATTTGATGGCGGTGGATAAGGAGAAATTGGAGGAGCTGGCAGCGGTGACGTTGATTGTGGCGAGGTTGGAAGAGGAAGTCAAAATATCTGAATATCGATTTTCTGAATTTCCAGCAAAATCGAAGACGTCATGTGTCTCACAATCGGAAATGTCATTGAGTTCGATTTAGTGAAGAATCGGTCGATTGCGATGGTAATGAAACCGAATAACGGCACGGCACATTTTCTTTAGACGCTAGTGGTTGCGTCGCGGTCTCAGTTCAACTTTCATCAGGTTTGAACTGCGACCGCGACGCGACCGCTCGCGTCTGAAGAATACGTGCAATTTGAATTCAAATCCATGTGCCTGATTTTAACCGAAATCGTGCATTTGCGTGTCAAGAAGCCAGAGTGTTTGCGTGCGCAGCATTTTGTGATGCAAAAATTCAAAAAAAATCCGTCGTAAAATATAATGCTGCGTACGCAAACACTCTCTAGCATGTTGACGTGCACGAGTTCGGTAAACTCGGTCGGCGGTCGGCGATTTTCGAAATGGAAGCCTCAATGACCCGAAATCTCAGAATTCAAAAATTCAAAAAATCAATAAAAATCGATATTTCCAGCTAGCCTCTCTCGAACGCTTCGTTCTCGCCTCCCTCGCTTTCAACGTCACCATCCCCACTCCATTCAACTTCGCCACCTACATGCTCCTTCATCTTCACGCCTCTCAAACAACAATCTACTCGACATATGTATTCAAATTTCTCGAATAATTTGAATTTCAAAGTACTCTTTCAGTATTTCCTCGAACTCTCCCTCCTCTACGTCCACAACCGTTGCTTCTCGTCGGATGTTGTCGCCTACTCTGCCACGTGTCTTGCAGTCTGCATGGAAGCTAACGTAACGTTCGCGAATCAATTTCAGGACGTCGAAAGTAAAAATTTGGTTAATTTTCAGACTGGAACAAGTGTAGCCAGGCTTTTACGAGATACTGAACTCAAATTGCGCATTTTCGCTGACAAGGACTATCAGACGAAGAGAGAGCAGAGCCGAGAAATCATGCGGACTCTTTCCGATCTTTTTCTTGTGGTGAGCTTGCCGAAAATCGGCGAATACGAGTTTGTGCATTTGTGCGTCAACAGCGTGCCAGAGAGTGTTTGCGTACGCAGCATTTCGTGGTTACCAAAATCAAAAATGTACGCAAGCACTCCGCCAATTTGACGCGCAAATGCACAGAAAATTCAAAATTCCGAAACTCTTTCAGGCATCCGATGAGAAACACGCCATCTTCCGAGAATACTCGTCATCCCGCCGTGACTACGTGGCAATGCGGCGATTAGCTCCCGATCTACTGGAAACGCTACGAGTCAACTCCTCTTCATTGATCTCATGATTCGATAAATATAAAATAGCCTATACTGCATCCCATACTCCGTGTACAATATCATTTTTCCATATAATTTCTTGTTTTATCATAACGGATTTCAATGAATTTTATTTAAATATGTTCACTTTATTAAAACATTTTAGTTATTTTGATGTATTTTTTAGCTTTGTTCATTCTTTTCTTTGCAGTTTTTTTTGTAGTGACTTTCCATCCTTCATTGACTGATTCCCAATTCGATTAGATCATTGATCTCACTGATTTCCGGATTATTATTCACCAAATCCGTCGCCTTTTCCAACCCGAACATTGGCTGAAGAGCATCAATTAAAGCACTTCGGAACGCTGTGATTCTCCGTTCCGCACCACTCAATGCTCCATCGATTTTCTTTCCATCGCCGACGCGATAAATCGAGTGTTTATGCCCGATTTTCGTTGATTTCACCACATTTTCCAACGCGATTGGTGGTGGAGGGGCGACGTATTCAGGAAGAAATGGGTCATTATAGTGATAAGGGCTTTGATAGACACGTGTCATCGACGTGGAATGCTTCTGAATGTTATTACGATGGGAGGTGTTGGAGGAGATGTTGAGCTCTCGAGCACGATTGCACAAATCGATCATTGAGTCTGAAAGAAATTGATTTTCGGGGGAAAATGCATAAGAAAATATACTTTTTCCAATAATTCTAGCCAATTTGCTCATGATAATGACTTGATCGGTTGCAAGTAGCTGAAAACCGATGCATTTTGAATTATCCTCATTTCGGCGAACTTCGTCAGGCTGAAAGATTCTACAAGTTGCAGGACGAAGGGTTCGCACATTCAAAGTTTAAAACTTTTTTTACTTATGAAAATTGAATTGTTTGAACATAAACATTTCATAATCTTTTAGTCAAAAATTTTGAAAAAAATACTTTTTTTTCTGTTTCATTGGAGTCATATGTATTGCTTGGGCTTGGTTTGACTAGTGCTTGTTCGATTAAGGATCTTTCACAAACTTAAATTTTTATCACATTCTTTAGCGCACTTTTCTACTGGTACAAAAATCGTACACTGCGCGTCATAATTATAGAGCCACTTCATTTTTCGTAATTTTTTTGATATCCATGAAAGTTTCAGAATCCTTTCCGATGGCGATAAATATTATTTTTGAATCTGAAAATGTAAAGAACATTCAGTTTCAGATAGTGAAGTAACGGTTTGAAAAAATGAAAAAATGTCAAAAAATTCAATTTTTCACTGCGTCATAATTATAGAGCCACTTCAAAAATTTTGCCATCATCACGATTTCTTCACTGTGAAAAGCAGATATTCAAATTTTCCATTAAAAATTGGCATTTACAAAGCAATTTCCAAACCAATTTCAGTAGAAAAAATTTCCGTTACAAATGATTTTCGAAGTTTTTTTCACAAAAAATGGAAGGTTCGCAAAAAACCATTTTTTCCTTTTCCCAATTTTTTCAGGATTGTATAAGTTATGTCAGATTATTCACAAAGACCCGTAAAACGTTATCAAATGCATTATTAGGTTTTCCAAAACGTGTAAAGTACTGATCAAAGAGTGCAAACTATGATTATATGAGGTTAGAGAAGCCAACTTCAGGTAGGTCGAAAATATAGTAAACATGACGAGATACATTTGAAGCTTTCCACATTCATTTACCATAAATAGAGGTTCAATTCTTTAGTTAGCAAGTTTTTGTCATGACTCCATCCAAAAAAGTTATTTTGCTCTGACGTGTCGCGAACTTTAACTCAGAACTCTCATCTGCAGTTTTGTGCTTCTTCGTTTCCAGAGGTGTATCTCATTTTTATGGATCAGTACGAAAAAGTGGTAAACTACAAAAATAAAGCTCTATTTTTGTTCTAGATCTCTCGAAATTTTCAATCCTATATGACAATGTATGTTATTTTTCCAAACTTTCAAACATGATGCTCTTTTGAACAAAAAAACGTCTGTATATTACTCTTTGTGCTACAGACATACATTGTCGTAGAGGGTTGAAAATTTCGAGAGATCTAGAACAAAAATAGAGCTTTATTTTTGTAGTTTACCACTTTTTCGTACTGATCCATAAAAATGAGATACACCTCTGGAAACGAAGAAGCACAAAACTGCAGATGAGAGTTCTGAGTTAAAGTTCGCGACACGTCAGAGCAAAATAACTTTTTTGGATGGAGTCATGACAAAAACTTGCTAACTAAAGAATTGAACCTCTATTTATGGTAAATGAATGTGGAAAGCTTCAAATGTATCTCGTCATGTTTACTATATTTTCGACCTACCTGAAGTTGGCTTCTCTAACCTCATATAATCATAGTTTGCACTCTTTGATCAGTACTTTACACGTTTTGGAAAACCTAATAATGCATTTGATAACGTTTTACGGGTCTTTGTGAATAATCTGACATAACTTATACAATCCTGAAAAAATTGGGAAAAGGAAAAATGGTTTTTTGCGAACCTTCCATTTTTTGTGAAAAAAACTTCGAAAATCATTTGTAACGGAAATTTTTTCTACTGAAATTGGTTTGGAAATTGCTTTGTAAATGCCAATTTTTAATGGAAAATTTGAATATCTGCTTTTTACAGTGAAGAAATCGTGATGATGGCAAAATTTTTGAAGTGGCTCTATAATTATGACGCAGTGAAAAATTGAATTTTTTGACATTTTTTCATTTTTTCAAACCGTTACTTCACTATCTGAAACTGAATGTTCTTCACATTTTCAGATTCAAAAATAATATTTATCGCCATCGGAAAGGATTCTGAAACTTTCATGGATATCAAAAAAATTACGAAAAATGAAGTGGCTCTATAATTATGACGCGCAGTGTAGTTATTCCATGGAAGAGAATGGTCGGTGGCCGCGGCCGAAGTTCCTACAACGACCACTACCGTAACAATTTTTTTTTCAATTTCTGGATTTTCTGCCTCTTCTTTTGTCGTTATTTCATTTTACGATTTGCTTCGGGAGAAATAACAGAAATTTCGGCGAAAAGCAATGAAAAACGATTCCGGAAAACGAACATATTGTTAGGTTACGGTAGTTTTCGTTGGGGAACCTTCAGCCACGGCCAACGGCGTTTCACTTCCACATCTACATTTTGGCAATGGAATAAAAACAACAACTCAAAAATTGTATTGTATGAACAAAGCATTTCATCAACTTTTTTGAATTTTTTTCTGCTTTACCGAAGTCTTATGTATCGTTGATGGTGTTTGATTACTGCTACGTCGATCGTAATTTCCTTTTTTTAAACCAAATTCTCAAAAAAGCGCACTTCCTACCCCCTAGCTTCCAAAAATCAAACCTCTTACCGCCAAAACCAATCGGACACAATCGCCAACTCTCAACTCATGATCCGGTGTGAACGTTGGACTGATCAACGAATTCGTGACTCGATCAATCAATTCAGTATATTTCTGACCCAGAAGCGCATACTTTTTTCGACTTCCAACAATGCATCCATCATTGTCTTCCGCCCACGTGGCGATCGTTTTCGAGAGGAGTACGGTAGACGATGGGTGTTGAGAGTCTGGAATTGGTTTCGTACATCAAATACTAGAAAGCTAGCGTACTGGACTCATCGAAAACTATCAGTTCTAACTTTGCCAGAAGACTCAATTCGTGAGGATCCGAGCATTTTTGAGCGAAATCACGAAGATTGGTTGGCAGGAAGACGATAGCCTAAAAAATTTGAAAAATGTATTAATTACATAATAAACTACTAAGTAGCCTGACAGATAAATAGGGCAATTAAAACGGGGATAAATTTTACAAAATCAAAACGACAACTAACCGAATGACCTCTAGAAATGAAGTACCAAAGTGTCATACTGATGGCTCTCATGTTGAAAATCGACTTGTCCACTGGGAAAAGTTCCATATCTTTTCGGATTATTAAGTTTAATCTGAAAAAAACTCTGATGACCAAAAGATACAACTACCGTACTTTCTCTAATAGAAGCTCACAAGAATCGTCAATTTTGAGCTCAATTATCTCGATTCCTGTAAGAGATATCAAAAATTTGTCAACTGATAAAATGTTTCTAACATTATAATGTAAATTTTGTCAGTGAACCACATTTTGATATTTGTTACAGGAACCGAGATAACTGAGCTCGAAGTTGGGAAGGTTTGGGCGGGCTAGTATGATAGGAAATCCGGTAAGTTAAGGACCACTTTTTTGAAAAAAAAATATGTTTCAAAATGTTCATTTTTTTTAGATCGCTTCAAAGTTCCCGTTGTTGAATAAGAATTAACACCTACTTATTAGAAACATCAGTGCCATCGATACAAATTGGTCTCAAATAATCCGTATTCTCTCGCCGTTTCATCGTATTCGTCTTCTCATCGTACATCAATGAGAAGCGAGCTTTGGATTCTTCCTAAAGCAAAGAAATTAGACATTTTTGATAATTCCGAGATTCCGAACCTCGGACAAGTTATCCAAATTCAGATGAATACGAAACGGTTCGTCATCGAGATCGTCTGGCTGGAAGTCCATTTGGTGAACGGGAAGATCGGTGGGGAGTACTGTAGGATACTGTAGGATACTGTACACGCGGAAGACGTGGTGCATTTGGAATTGTTACGTGGAGCGGAAAGAGAGAGATTAGAGGTTCACGTGATTCTAATAAAAAGGTTTTTGATCTAGATTCTAAAATTGTGTTCTATAATTTTCTGTTCCAGATGTATGACAAATTTTGTCTTATCGAAATCAAAGCATTGGATGAAACGCAGTGATCTAAAAAAATGTACGATGTAAGAAATCAAAACTTCTGTTCCAGGTTCATGATACGTTTTTTCATAGAGTTCTACAATTTAGTTCTTAGAATATAGGGAAATCAACAATCTAAACAATGAAGTTAAGGATTTGAGAACAAACGATTTTCTGCTTCAGATCCAAAATGAATTCTGTGTTTCTGATATTTTGTTGGTTTTCTGATATTGTTCATGGTTTTCTGATATCGGGCGTGATTTTTAGCAGATTTCAAAATCAATTTTTCATCTACATTTTTTTCGCATTCCGGCGAACAAAAATGATAACACTTCTGAAAAACAAAGCAATAATAATCGGCATAAATCATTCAAGAAATAAAATTTCCGAAATCTTGAGGAATCTAAAAATCTCGAAGAGATGTAAGACTATCTAATTTCTATTTTACTGATGTTTCCTGCTATAATCGTATCTAAGAACCCGAATCAAAAGTTTTATGTTTCACAATTATTATAAGTTCACTTTTAACAAGTTTCAGACGTTCGGTACAATAAGGAATGTCAAATAATCGAAAAACGGAGTCTTCATAATTCCCAAATTCTGAAGACTTTTTTATTCCTCTCCAATTGCTCATTTCATAATAAAACATGAAATCTATAGTTTCCTCTGTCTTTCTCTCCAACAAAAATTTAATATCATTTTAATACTCTCTATCCCAGATGAAAGTAGTCAGAGAGAAAGCCAATTTTATGACTTTTTACTCAAGAAAACGAAATCGGAAGAAAATTAAAGTGCAGTCAGGTACCTATGCAGAATATCAATCAGCAGAATTTTCTCTCCCCATTTTTATTACCTTTTTTCTCTCTTTTTCCCCAAAAAAAGTTTTACTCTCTATTTTTTCTTTTCCTTTCTTTCTTACTTCTTATGACTATAGAAATATAGAAGATGTAAGCAATATTTCAAATTTCTAATCCTTTTGATATATTATGTACATCTTTTGTTTCTATTTTCCTTTCCTTTCGAAACATGTTCCAAAAGGAGGAGAGGTATGGGTGGGGGATTAAGAAGCTTTTGTTTCTTTTTGGGGGTGTATGTTTAGGAAGATGTACTCGCAAAGAATGATAAAGTACTTCTTTTTCACAGACTTTTTTGTCTTGGCGGAATTTTTTAGGTTTGAAGAGATGATTGATTAGTGTTCAAGAATCGGGAAAATATTCCGTTTCAGAAAGTTATCATGAAGTAGAATATTGCCATAGTGATATTACCACAGTGGTAGTTTACCAGAAGTTGTCAGAAAAGTGTATTTTTTATATAAATTTTTGGAAAGATCGGAAAATTTCGAGAGTCAGATTGCAAATATTTTACCATGTCCAGTCATTTTTTCATAAATAAAAATTTTGGTTTTTGAAAAACAAAACAAATACAATTTTCTAGATGATGATAATTTTGAAAACAAGAATTTTAATGTTTCATAATCTTCTTTTGCGAATACTAGTCAGTTTTTTCATCAGTAAGAATAAGTGATACCGATTGTGAGCTGGGAATCGTGCGAAATGATTTTTTCTTGAATTGAGTAAAGAACGCTTTCCTATCCGTTGTGCTCCTCTATTCGAATCAAATATAAAAAAATACTGATTCACAAGTATTACAACATTGCCAATCCAATACTAGCAAACATTCCGTCGAAACATTGCGAACTAGTCTCAACATAAAATTACCGTATCAGCGGTTGGATAAAATGCAATGCTTCCGAGTTTACAGGGTGGCTTTTAATTACCGGCGCACAACTTTGGCGACATGGTTCTCGGGACTCGCGCATAGTAGGCGCACCAAATTTTGTAGTTAGATTTATTTATTCATAGTTAGTATTTCTGCCAAGTTTCAGATTCATTGGTCGAGTTTCAGATAAATGGCGAGACCTAACGTCCACCATACCACTGTCATCAGTCTTTTAAAGTAGGGCATTAGTCGAAACGAGGTCTTCAAACGCATTGGTACTGTCAACATGTGGTTTTTTGAGGCTATCAAAAGATTCACCGAGTCTGGATCTATATTTGGTCAAATTGTGAAAGAAAGAACACCTACGGTGACACCTCCAGAAGAGGTCGAAGTTCTTCGCGATCAAATCAGGAGTAAACTACAAAAATCCTTCGGAAAATTGGCCATGGTTATGCGTATGTTTTGGTTTTAGGTTTAAAAGATAGCCCGAAAAAGTTTTATCTAAAATGATATTCCGTCTTAGAAGCCGTTATCTTGTCGGAAAGCAATAAGCGATAGCGTCGGAAGAAGGCTAAATTTTGTCTGGGTGGCACGTGGCGAGGAGACCATTTGGGGTCCGTTTTCTTTGACGAGCAGTGGTTCACGATTGAAGCCGAATCCAACTCTCAAAGTTATTTTGTGATAGCCAAAGATGTCAAGGAACATTTTAAGAAAGAAAAAACTATTCCTAGAGTTTCACACTTGGCCGGCACGATGGCTTTCGGTGCGATGTGCTCAAATTCCAAATTTCACAGATCAAGACGTCTGTATGACCGAGAATGTGTATATTGGAGGAATTTTCAAGCAGCATCTGCTTCTATGGACAAAATCCCATTTTGGACGGGATCATTTGATTCACCATCATGACGCAGCTCCAGTCTACACCGCCAAACGCACCCAGCAGTAGTTGGAAGCGCACCTTCCTGGGGGCACGAATGACCGTCCTGCTCGCCGGATTCGACCCCGTTTGACTATTCCATCCGGAGTTATGCAGAACAAGATCTGCTCAAGATCCTATTCAAGTTTCCAGGCACTGGAAAAAACACTACCTAAGAAATGGGACAAAGTTTCGCCCGTGCCGACATCGATGCCTACCAAAGACGTCTTCAGACCGTAACGGAGGCAAACGATGACCGAATCAAAAATTCTTTCTGATTATAATTTTTGTACGTCCAAATAAATACATCGCTAAGTTTCATCAGTTTTCGCCTTTTACTTTTCGAGAAATGCTCTTTCAAACATGCGCCGGTAATTAAAAGCCACCCTGTACTTGCTTAACATTACCCATGCTTTAAACTTTTGACTATCGAGTTCAAAACTTACTCTTCATGATGACTCTGACAAACATAAAGTTTTCTCAAATTTTATCAAAAATTTCAAGAAACAAAGTTTCGGAAATATTTGTTTAACTTTAATTATAAAAAATTAAAAAGTTTCGGGACGTTTTTTCACAATTGAGGAGCTGATTTTTCTTTGCTTTTCGTTAACAGATCAAAAGATGAGGATGGCTCCTCCTTTAAATAACTTGTCAGAAACAGCAAAAAACAGTCTCGGACCAGGACCCAGGACACCCGGATCCAGGAGACCCGGATCCCAGATCCCCCAGGACCCTGGGCCCAGGTCACCCGGATCCAGGTCACCCGGATCTAGGTCACCCGGATCCAGGTCACCCGGATCCAGGTCACCCGGATCCAGGTCACCCGGATCCAGGTCACCCGGATCCAGGTCACCCGGATTCAGGTCACCCGGATCTAGGTCACCCGGATCCAGGTCACCCGGATCCAGGTCACCCGGATCCAGGTCACCCGGATCTAGGTCACCCGGATCCAGGTCACCCGGATCCAGGTCACCCGGATCTAGGTCACCCGGATCCAGGTCACCCGGATCCAGGTCACCCGGATCCAGGTCACCCGGATCCAGGTCACCCGGATCCAGGTCACCCGGATCTAGGTCACCCGGATCCAGGTCACCCGGATCTAGGTCACCCGGATCCAGGTCACCCGGATCTAGGTCACCCGGATCCAGGTCACCCGGATCTAGGTCACCCGGATCCAGGTCACCCGGATCCAGGTCACCCGGATCCAGGTCACCCGGATCCAGGTCACCCGGATCCAGGTCACCCGGATCCAGGTCACCCGGATCCAGGTCACCCGGATCCAGGTCACCCGGATCTAGGTCACCCGGATCCAGGTCACCCGGATCTAGGTCACCCGGATCCAGGTCACCCGGATCCAGGTCACCCGGATCTAGGTCACCCGGATCCAGGTCACCCGGATCTAGGTCACCCGGATCCAGGTTACTTGGATCCAGGAGCCAGGACCCAGGTCACCCGGATCTCCGGGCTCCCCTCACTGGAGCCCAGTGAAGGGGAGAACTGATTCTTCCCGCTGATTCCTTCTTCTTTTATACTATTTTCCCTGAGGTGCCACGCAGGGTCGTGGGTTTCTAAACCAATTCACGCAGGTCTGGAATTTTTGCTTTTTTTTTTTCAAAATGTATTCTTCACGTTTCAATAATTTTTGAATTTTCTTTTTTGAAATCTGTGAAACTCCTTTAAAAGATCCTCCCGTTGACCTTAATTATCTCGTTTCCTGTTTAAGTTATCAAAAATTTGTGAACTAATGAAATGTTGCTGATTTTAAGGGAATCATTTTTGCTTCTGAAAGTTTTTTGATATCACTTACAAGAACCTAGATAGATTGACTCAAACCTCGCCTAAATCTCACATTTTCAGATCGATTTTTTTTGGATTTTCAGCGAGTGTTGTAGGTAGCCACTTTTATATCAGAAAAGCTGGGAGCAACAGTTCCTTGTATATTTACAACATGTACTCGCAAAGAATGATGAAGTACTTCTTTTTTCACCGACTGTTCTGTCTTGTCGGTATTTTTTTGTTTTTGAAGAGATGATTGATTAGTATTCATGAATTAGAAAAAATATTCCGTTTCAGAAAGTTATCATTAAGTTGAACGGTTTTATGTCATAATGACTTACACGATTGTATTTTGAACAGAAAGACCAAAAAAAACTGATTTCTTTCATAAATTTTTAAAAGTTCGATAATTTCTCATGTCCTGCCATGTTTCCTTCGAAAATTGAAAAAAAAAACGAAACACATATAATTTTCTAGATAACGCCACTTCGAAGATTTTGATTTAGGAGAAAAACTCAATGTTTCATGAACTACTTTTCCAAACACTAGTCTGTTTTTTTGTTAACAAGAGACAAGATAATAACATACCGTAAAAATTGTAATAATATTACATTACCAGCAAGCTGGTGCGCCTTCGGCGCGATTTAATCTCTTTTTCTCGTAAGGTCGCGCAAACCTATACTTATACCTCAATTTGATACTGTGTTTTCCAAACACTGTTTGGTATCGTGCCAAATGGATTTTTCTCTTCATTCAGTGCAATATGCTTTCGAACTGATGTGCTTAACTAGTCAAGTTTATTAAAAACCCTTCCTGATTCACAAAGATTTCAGTACACCTCCACAAATCTCTTCGAACACTCTTACCGTACTTTTCGAACTTGTCTCAACATAAAATTACAGTTTCATCTATTGCTAAAAATTCAATGCGACTGATATTATTTGCTGAAATTTCGATACTCCAGTTTTCAATCTTGAACGTTTGAAAACTGGAGTATCGAATCTTTAAAGGTGGTATGCGGTGAAAATTTTTATTGCTTTATTTCATGCAAAAACCTATGAAGATTCACATAAAAATAAAGAAAAAATTCAAAAAAAAATTCTTTCATTGAGAAAAACGCGACGAAAAACCAAAGTTGTATCTGGTGGCCGAGTGTGAGCTTTCTAGGCCACCTGCCCGCGAAATTTGAATTATTATCGACTTTTTGTGATTTTTTCATAATTTCAAAAAGAGCTTCAAATGTTTTTGTTTACTTCTCCAAGATATGGTGAAAACCCTGAAAAAATTCTGAAAAAACGCTGAAAATCAATAAAAATTCAAATTTCGCTCGCTTTTTCCTGCAAATGGCCTAGAAAACCCCGCTTTTTCGCTCAGCCACCAGATACAACTTTGACTTTTTGAGGCTGTATTTCTCAATGAAGGAATTTTTTTGAATTTTTTCTTCATTTTTGTGGGAATCTACATAGATTTCTGCATTAAATAAAGCAATAAAATTTTTCACCGCACACCACCTTTAACGATAAGTTAAGAAGTTAGAGGCTCTATTTTTTGAATGATTCCTTTCTGAAAGTGATGGAATCAAGCTGAAACCTCCCGTATAACGTCCGTGTGTGAACATGAAACTCTGTCAATTTTCATCGAAAAATTCAAAAGGCTGAAAGAACAATAGACAATGACGGATCATCACTTAACTAACTTGTCAGAAACATCAAAAAATTATCCCGGTTGTCTTTTTCCGGGATGTTAAAAAACATATTTTTTCTGATAGAATGCAGCCATCGCAGACTAGTAACTCATTCGCTGAATTTTCAGCTTTCGTGGTGAGACCAACTTCTTTTTATTACGGTACATACAAGCACATTTAAGCAATGTCCCGAAAGAAAAACATTAGCTACCACTTGGTTAGTAATTTAAAAAAAATTATCGTTTCATGGGAGTATTATGAACGATCAGGTTTTGATGAATTTGTTAGGAGTTCTCGTTTCCTTTCATGGTAGTTTAACTGAACTACTTTTCCCTTCTTTTTTTTCTCAATTTCTCATTTTGTCTATGAGCAAAAAAAAACTAGCAATCAAAAACTTTATTTTCTCAAAAAAAAAAAGAAGTAGATAATCTCTTTTTGTCTCGGAACAGCCATTCTTTTTCAATTTTCTTCTTCTTCTTCTGTTCTCTCGACATCATTATTCGTGTACTTTTTGTGCGAGAGAAGGAACACATATAAATTATTTAGAAAATGTGGGCGAAGAGCAACTTGAGCAGCGCCTTTCATTTTTTTTTTTTTTGAAGAAGAATTGTTATTCGTCATTTTGTAATTTTTGAAAGAATTTTTTGGTTTTTTGAAAGATCAGTTGTAAATTTTTTACCAAAATCCTTTTCGGATCATGGGGAGGGAAAGTATAGAAATTTAGTAAGATAGTGAAACAGGATATTTTTCAATTTGAAAAATTTCGGCAAAGTTATTCAGAATCTTACAATTTGAATCGGACGAAAAAAAAAATAAACAATCAAAAAATATTTATTAAGCAAAGATCAAACTTTGAATTTATGAGCAGTCATGTGATATTTCTGAAACACAAAATCTGAGAAATTCAAATTTTTCCGTTTCAACATTTTCATAATTGTGGAGCTTTCGTACTTAAAATCGCTACGATCCTTTCAGCATAAGCATCACATTTTTCAGTTTTTTGCCAATTTCGGAACATTTCGTACTCACTATAGTTTTTTCCCAAGTTACACCCCGCCATCAATTATAAATTTTTTCCAACACCATCATGTTTTTGTTGTGTTTTCTTGGAAATTTTTGCTTTTTGGAGTTTTTCTTTTTTCCTGCAAAAACTACAATTGCTTCTTCTTTTTTTTCTGAAAAAAAAATCCTGTTACAGTTCCTGTTTACCTGTTCTTCAATCCATATTCTCACTTACTTCCTCTTCTTTTTCTCTCCTTCAATTCCTTCCATTTTTCCCATTTTGCTCTCCCCCATTTTTTCTTATTTTTGGTCTCTCAGAGAGCTCTAAAAAAAACCCTCCTTGGATTCGAGAGAAAAGAGGATTGATGACCTCTTTCCTCTTCCAATTCGTACTACCTATTCCATCATTTTTCGAAATTTTTTAGTGAGAAAAAATAAGATCAGATGTTGACAGGTTTTTTTAGGATGAGTCAAGAAAATTAACGAGTTATTCATTTTTCTCATTTTATGGATTTTTAGAATGAGCCAAGGTGGTTTGGAAATGATGGATGTAGGGACACTTTGGTAGCCGGGTGGGTCAGCTTTGTTTTTTTAATTCTCTGCGTCTCTTCAAGTTATTTTTGTTCTTGACTCAGGAGATCGATTCGAATACTGTTTCAAAATTATGAAAAATGGAATAGCAAAGAAAACATTTTATTAAGCGGTAGTTACTTTGAGCTTTATATGTATGATTAGAAAAAATGAAATTGTAGTGAAGAAATCCAACAATATTTTTGAAAACTCGAAAGTTTTTTGAATCTCAAATGTTTGGAAACAGAAAATAACTGAATCAAGATTTTTTCCAAAACTAAAACTATTATTTTCCGATTAAATTTCCTGATGTATTGAATTGAATAGAATGTACCCAATGCTGTAAACTCTATCAAAGGTTCAAAAAGAGATTTTCTGAAACTGCAAATTGCTTTTTTTTCGTGTTAAGCATGAAATAAAAACAAACTCCCCATCAGTTATTCTGTACATTTTTGACCTGATATTATACTTGATATTATACAATTACAAGCTTGCATTTACAACCATAACCGACCTGTAGAGAAGGACACCTAATTCTCAGCTTTGAATCAATTCATCTCGATTCATATAAAAGGTATTCAAAACTTTCAGCTGACAAAGCATTTATCATAGAATCAGGTACATTTTGTCAGTTTGTTACTTTTTGATACCTTTTACAGGAATTCAGATAAGTTTGGTCGAAGTTGTTTATTATCTTCAAGCATCGTAATTTAGCTCACAACTCATTGAAAATAAACATTCTGAAACTGTGAAGTTAAGTTACAGAATCAATTGAAAGTGCATTTGTTTTGTGAATTGATTTAATAGAAATCAGCTGGTCTTTCAGACCCAACCATCAAAAAACCTTTTGAAAAAAACAAAAAATTAAGAACGAATCATAATTATTTTCGAAATATTTCAAAAAATTACAGTTTAATTACTTAAATTTTTGAATCTGTATCGTTGAATAACATTGTTATCTCTCTCTTTCTTAATTGTTCTCTTTATTCCTCATTCTTACCCGATTATTGTACCGCATTTGTAGTTTCATTGAAAATAATTTCGTATTGGATTTGATTGAAATGGAGACGCCTTCAGGAATCGTTTATAAGGATTCATTAGCTATCACCCAATGCTGCTATTTTCCGAGCATTCGAAAATAGACTTTCTGAAACGGTTAGTTTAGGTTTCAGAATGAACTTTGAAAATTGTATTTGTTTTTACGATGAACATTGATTAGCCGATTTTTCACACCTAACTATAAAATAAACCTCTTGAAACAGTCAACATTTCAGAAATGTTTAGATTAGTTCTGGATATGATGTTCAAAATAATTCACAAAAAATACAGTTTCAAAACTTTGATTTATGAATCTATTTTCGGAAACAGCAATAAACTCATTTTATACGATGGTTCCTAATCAAACAACTATCACTCCGCTTCATAAAATTCCTTGGTTATGCAAAATTAAGCATTGTCCCTCTTCTCCATTGACCCACATCCCTCTTCTCGTTGTCAAAAATGTAATTATTCTCTCGTTTCCTCATTCTTACCCCATTTTTCCCTTTTTCTCCCAAAAATTTGCTGTTTCCCCAATTTTTGTCTCTTTTTCTCTCACCTTTAAACCCTCATGTTTTTTCTTGCTCTCGTTTTTGGGTTGAGTAGAGAAACAAAGAAAGTGTTTCTTTTCGCTCGTTTTCATTCATATTTCTTCTGGAGAGGGAAGAGGAAAAATGAGAAGAAGCAGAAGACGTGGGGAAGGAAAAGGAGGAGGAGTAATATGCATTGAAATGGGACACCGAAATGGGTTCGGATGGTTAGCAGGAGTCAGTGATGAGTTTTACGGTTCAGGGAGAACCCCGCAGAATATGTTTTGACACTTTTGAGGCTCTTGTTTTTCACGCTTTCTATTCTTGTCTGAAGTTTGAAAATTAGGGAGATCCGTATAAAGTTTAGAAATACTCCTGTTTCAGCACTTTCAGTTTTGTGTGCCTAAACTGTGAGTAATAGTTGGTCTAGTTTCTAAATTTGCTCACAGTCGTCTATTTTATTTTTCGAAAGTTACAAAAACCATTCTTCTTGCATGAACATTTTTTTTTCGATTACTAGGAAGCTAGTTTGTTCAAGATTTCGTAAAGCAGTTTGGAAGAATACCTGTTTTAGCACTTTTAGTTTATCGTGCCCAAATCGACATCTTTGATGCGTTTGCCATTATGGTCGATTTTGACGGAAAAACATGTGATAGTAAAATGCTTTTGAGCTCTCCAAATCGACCCAAATCGACCTTCAAGATTTTTGTAGAAAAAATGATCAAAAACTTCAAACTTTAAAAAATTACTGTTTCCTATTTAAGATTATTTTGTTAAAACTTGGGCGCTTCAGTGCGACGAGTTGTGGTGGTGGTATCAAAAAAATCGGATATGTGGAAGAGAAACGCCGGTTGCGGTGGTCGAAAGTCCCACAACGACAACTGCAGTAACCTAAAAACATTTTCATTTTCCGGATATATTTTCTCAATTTTCATGCGTTTTCAGTCAATTTTTTCACTATCAAAAGTGTATTTTTCGACTTGTTTGGTTGACAAATTTCAGAAAACTGAATAATAAAAACGAGAAAATAGTAAATAAGAAAAATGAGCACATATTTAGGTTACGGTAGTCTTTGTTGTGAGACCCTCATCCACGGCCACAGTCTTTTCTCTTCACAGCTCCAAATTTTGGTACCAGAATAGTAGAAACCAGAAAAAAAGATCACACAATTTCGTAATTTGAAAAATCCTGTTTCATATTTAGGGTTATTGTTGTTACAGTACGGACATTTCAGTAAGCGGATATTTAAGCTATCTTCGTTATCTGCGAAAGGAAATAAAGCTCCAAAACACTCAAGAAATTTGAAAATCGTTTTTGCTGGGAAACCTAGTTTACCTAGACCAGGTAGCGGAATGTTACCCTAGTCTTTCCAATTTACGAGAATTTTCGAGAATTTTTCTGTTTCACTCACACAGTAGTTGTTTGAGAATCCTGGCTGATTTAGTTGTTCATACCATCAGATTCCGACCAATTTCTAGTTTCTATCACTTCGCAAGACTTTTTTTTTCGACTATAGAATGAGTTTCTAGCAGTGACACATCATGATTTAGAGATTATCATTAATCTTTAGCAGAAAAACGATGTTCATGAATCAAAACTTGGCTTCATAAAAACCAAAATTTTGCTTTTAGGAGATTATTTGTCAATTTTTGTTACTGATTGTTGTTCCACACCAATTGAGAAATTCGCAATTAAAGTGGTTAAAGATTACTGTTTCAATGGGTTGAATTAAAAAATATAATATTTTTCATGGGTTATTGAATTGGATTTTGTCCTCCTTTCTTGTAGTTTGAATAATTATTTCTAGGATAGGATAGTATCACTTTGAACTTGTCCATCCAGACAAGGAAGAAAAATGGATCATTTTTAAATAGCTCTTTTTATGACTCAAAAAAAAAAAGAAAATCACGTCCTCTCGCTCGTTTTTTTCCGGGTTATCAATGAAAAATGTAGTCTATTCAAAATTCTGATCTGAATAGAATACAAACTGGAAGCAATCTGAATAAATAGAGAAAATAACTTCCTCCATTTCGCAATTTTTGTGAAATTTGGTTTTTTTTCGCCGATGATAGTTTCCTCATTTGCTTAATGATTTTTCCGGGAACCTTCGTAATTCTAAACTCATCTATAAAACCTCTAAAAAGATCCCTCCGTTTCGCGATTCCTGTAAAATGTGGATTTTTTTAACCAATGATTCTTTCGTTGTTCATTCAGGAGGTTTCCAGAGTTTCCCGAAATTTTGAATCAATTTATAAAACTCAAAAAAAAAACCAAAAACTACTTCAATTTTCCCTTCTTCATGTTCTTTTTGCCTGGGTAATCCTTGTTGTGTGTGTTTTTTCGTGCTATAATTTTGATTATTTTTCTCTTCGTTTTGTCTTTTCTCTGGGATATCGGACACAAATGAGACTTCTGGAAAAACAAAAGCCGAATTCCAACGAAAAAAAGGGAGAGTATTTTTTTCAGATTACTGTTTTGAGACTTGATTATCAACAATATAAATACTTTCAGTTTATTATTGATTTTCCAATTGGAAAAAATATATTTTGGGATTTTCAAAAACTTTAAAAGTTTACAATTTGGAACATTGTAGCTGTCTGAGAAAATAGACTTCTTTTTTCTTTTTTTGGAGAAAATTCAAAATTTATTTTTTGTCACCTTTAAATTTTCGTTCATTTTTAAAAATTCAGAAATATATACTTAGAAAACTAAATTTTCGAACGAATAGATTGAGAATACTATCATTCGATTTTCAAAAAAATTCTAGGTTAAACACCTGTTTTTTCATAGAAGTTCTGAAATATAACCACTCCTAAATTTGAAAAAAATTTCGTTTCTTGTGAAAGATACAAAAAAGCGGTTAACTGATAAAACTTTTCGGATATTACGATAAACATTTTATCAGTTGACTACTTTTCGATATTTTACACAGAAAGAAAACTGGCTCAAAATTGACGCTTGGGAGCTTTTCTATATGGGTTCGTAATTTCTCCTGTCTCAATAAGTGCTGAACTTTTTTGCTCAATTAAAAAATGGAATTCGTACTCAGAAATCGTTTTCCAAAATTGTTCTTATTTTAACAATAATCGTTGGCACAAATTATTTTCTTTAATTAATTCATTTTTCGTTCAAAAGTTGAAGATACTAACTTGAAAAAAGGTGGTGAGAAATAGGAACTAATTGTAATTTTTTCTAATTATTTTTGTAATGTTTCAAGCTCTCAGTAAATATTTATAATTATTTAATTTTTCGATGCTTTCTGGAATTTTTATAGCGAAATTTCCAAACTTCTCCTGTCCCTCTATCCATCCACTAATTGGCTCTATAGAGGGTATATTTGGAGATATGAGTGAACGAGAATGATATGCAAAAAGAAGAAGGTTTGATGACAAATTGGCAGACATTTGATACTCTTTTTTCCTTCTTCTCACCCCTTTCGCCCCCATTCCTTTTGAGATTTGAATACATCTTCTGTATGACATTTCTAGAAGCATGTGACGTTTTTTTTGAGGTTGTAGATTTCTCTTTTTTTTGGAATCGTATAGGTGATTTCAAGTGTCTGGGAGTTGATTAAAAGTTGAGTGGAACTTTTTTGTCTGTTTCTAGACCTTATTATAATCGTAACGTTTTGATTAGTTTTGATTTATTTCCAAAAACTGTTGTATTCTGAAAAACTGACACTTTTGGTGCCGTTTCAGATTTGCAATTTTCAAGTTGAAAGCGGATTGAGAAACGCTGTTATCTCAAACAAAAAAAATGAATTCTTTAGCCAAAAAAAATCTGTGCAAGGGAATAGAAAAATTTTAATCTTACGAAAGTCAATTTTCGAAATTGTTGGTGATTCTTTGGCCGAAAAAAAGATTATAGAACTGTGTAACTGGCGAAAAATTTTATTTGAGTGAAAGTAAAAAAAAAAGAAAATCATGTTTCAGCTATATCATCAGTAAAACTTGAAACTCCAGAGATTGTTTAGTATTCAGCTAGGATTCACTCTACGCAATTCGGAAATACACTGCATTCCGATTTACCTATTTTCCTAGATGTTTTGGTCTTCTCCGGTATTTTTTACGGAATTATTATTTCGGAAAAGTTGTTCAAAAGGGCAGAAAAGGTTTTCAAACTGACTATATGTACTTTTCCAATGTCACAGTCCCCATTTCACCCCTCAACAAGAGTTTCTCTTGAAATAGCGATAGCCGACTTCCGCAGCAAAAACATCTCTACCGAATTTCGTTTTTTTTTTTCAAATTAAGATTATAAATTTCTTTTTGTTTTGGAATCGTATAGGTGATTACGAGTGTCTGGGAGTTGGAGTGGAACTTTTTTTTGTCTGTTTCTTGACCTTATTATAATTGTAACGTTTTGATTGGCTGTGATACGTGAAGATTTGACAAAGAAAACTAAATAAAAATTTGAGCTGTTTCAGAATTGAGTTTTTAGGTTTGAATGGGAAAAAGAAATTTAATGCAAAAACGCAGGTAGAGAATTCTGACAAATTCTTTAGCCGAAACAAAAACATCGTAGAATTGTGTAACTGTCGATTATTTTTATTCGAGTAACAACAAAATAAAACAGGAATTCATGTTTCAGCTACAGCATTGTTGGAACTGGAAATTTGAGATATTGTTTAGTAATGATTCTTTAGGAAAATTGTCTAGAATCCACCGAGCGACATTCATAGATACACTGAGTTTCGATTTCCCTATTTCTGCTAGATATTTTTGGTTTTCTTCCGGATTTTTTACGGAATCTTTATTTTGTTGGAAAATTTGTTTGAAGGTTCTGAAAGTTTATTTCGAAAAGAAGTCAGGTTTATCTAATTGATCTAAGCAAAATATTAAACTAGCCAACTTTTAACCCTAAACAGTTATATGTATCTATGTAAATAGTTGTATGTATCTATCTGGAAGTAGTAATATTCTCATTCCGCAATAAAAATAAAATCGCCGACTCTCGTCTTTTTTTCTGATCGTTTTACATTCTTGTACTGCTTCGAAAATCTCTTAAAACTTTTCTAGTAGGCGAGTAACTTTAATCGGCTGTTTGTCGTCTTACTATACAATTTATCTCGGTTCATGTGAAAGAAATCAACAAATAATCAATCAGTTCATCAGAATATTGAAAATTATTTGTCGGTTGAACATTTTTTTATAACTCTTACAGGAGCCACTATAAACTCGGTTTAACTTTACCGGCTGTTCTATACATAACAAGTTTCATGATGTCTTTGTGAATGAAAAATAAACTTTGCAAATTTTTGAAAATTTATGAAAACCTAACTGTGAAGTTATCAAAAGTGTTGTAGATGAACTGCGAAAGGTTGACTAACAAAAGCGATGTACAGTTCAAAAGTTAAGGACTTCTTGGAACCGAAAAAATCAGAAACATTTAAATTCAATTCCTTGTAATAGTTTCTTTCTTTTAGATTGTTTTTCTGTTCTAATTGAAGTTTTATAAAACTTATCCTGTTTCTGTAACTCGATAATAATATCTCAATTTTTCTGTAACAATAATTTTTCCACCACTCATCTCTCCCGAAAAATGCTTCTCTTCCCATTTCTTTTCTCTCTGTTTTCTGTCCAATTACACCTCCGGCACCTTGAAGCTCATACCTTTTTTTCCCACGTGGATCCATTTCTTTTTTCTATTTTCTTCTTCTTTTTCCAACAAATACCACCTTCTTCTACGTCTTCTTCTCACTTGAGAATAAGTTTACCCATTCTTTTTTGTTCTTCTCTCCATCTCCTCCTTCTTCTTCTTTCTCTTCTTCTTTCTACTGAAGAAACTGCTCAGGACTCCGCCCACTTTTTTGGAGCAAGTGGGCGGAGTGATTTCATTTCATGATTTTTCGTGGAGAAGGAGAAGAATGAACAGCTTTAGTTTTTTAATTTTCAATGTCTTTTTAGTTTTCTATCTTTTTTCTTTACCACATGTTCACCTTCTGTGTTTTGTCCGGATGTCTTTTCGGGGGTTTCCGCAGATTATTCAACCCAATTTTTTCTTTTTCAAACACTTTTATTTCGTAGACTCATTTTCTAGTAGTAATAGATCAGAAAAACAACAATGAATGAACGAAAAAGAACAAAATAATTGATTCTGATTCATCAGAGACATTTAGTGAATTATGAGGTTTTTGCTATGATTTTTCTCTGATCAAGTTGTTAAATAAAAATTTTAAAATTTGGATGGATTATAGATCAACTAAAGTTACCGTTTCCAAAAATTGATAATTTTTTCTAGCCTGAAAACATCGAATTGTTATTTGGAGTTGAATTTCAACTGAATTTTTGTTTCTCTCTCTCTCTCTCTCTCTCTCTCTCTCTCTCTCTCTCTCTCTCTCTCTCTCTCTCTCTCTCTCTCTCTCTCTCTCTCTCTCTCTCTCTCTCTCTCTCTCTCTCTCTCTCTCTCTCTCTCTTTTTAAAGCTTCAAATTTTCCCCGTTTCCAGGTCATCAAATATTCTATTAGTTTTTTTGTTCCAACGATCCATGCGTTCAACGATTATGATTCAAAATGAACTTTAAAACATTTTCATTTGAGAACATTAGGAAATTCGTAACTCAGAACAGCGCGGTATACTCTAAATTTTCGAAATCTGGAAATTTGAAAAATTCGGGATTCAACAATATTCGGAATGTTCGAAATTATCCTTTTTAATAAATTTATTTTCAAAAGTATGATTATTGTAACAGTCAACGAAAATTCTCTAATGGAACACTGCCCTATCCTTGGTCTCAGTCATCTCGATTTCTGTAAGAGATATCAAAATTCTGCAAACTACAAAATATTAGTGGTATTATCACAAACATGCTCTCAGTTGACGGGGTTTTTCTTATAGGAATCGAGATAATTGATCTCAAAACGAAAGTACGATAGTTCTCGACTAGAATATTTTTTGCAGTTTCAATATCCCCTTATCAGCCATTTTTAAAGGAACCGAGATAATTGAATTCGTCAGGCAGGTTTTACAGTTTCAATATTCTGTTATCACCAATGAATACTTGTCTTGAAGTCATACAATAACGTCCCTTTTTTATACTCTCTGTCTCCCTCCACTCTGGTCAGACACAAGTCCCCCTATTGTGTTCGAGTGCAAACGTCGAGAACAAAAAAGAACAAAACCATAAGATTAATTCGAAAATTGTTCTCTCAGGTGCTTCTAGTCAACCTAAAAATAATGACTTTCACGTTTTTCTTCCTCCCTCCTCCCCGAAAATCCAAAAGGTCCGTGTCGTCAAAATTCTCGAATGACCTCCTCCTTCTTTTTTCAACCCAACAGCACAAATGCCGAGAGAAACGAGGTGCCAAGAAGTCTCTTTCCGTCTTCTTTCTCTTCTTCTTCTTCAATTATTCACCATGTCACTCACACCTATTGTTTCTTTATTTTTTCCAGTCACCTTCTTCTCTCTGCTCTTTGGAACCCTCTCTTGGGGAAGAAGAGAGAAAAGGATAAGGTACTCAAAAAGTATAAGACAATGGGTTCAAGTTTACAAAGGACCATAGTTAGTACAGACTGTGAAAATCATTTTGTTTGCATTTTTTGTAGTTCTAACAAGTTTGTAACTACCTCAAATTAATTCTTGGAGAATTCATAGCTTTATGAAACAGTTTTTTTTAGAAAACACAATTTCGAAATTCTGAAAAGAAACATTACAAAGGACCATAGTTAGTACAGGCCTGTGAGGCTGATTGTTTCAATTTTGATATTTTTTCGAAAGTTTTTTTATGTCTTGTCACTACTCGAAATTGTTCCTTGAAGAATTGATAACTTTATGAAACTGTAATTTCCAAAAAACGTTTTCAAATTCTGAAAAAAATGAAGATTTCTAGAATTTTCTAGAAAACTGTCCAAACGATGAAAGTTGAAATAAGAAAGTGTTGCCGAAAAATAGTATTGTGAAAAAAATTTCAAGAATACTTTTGGAATTTCAGAACTTTGCATAATTTTTTTTGAAGATTCTTCCCTATTCAGAAAACTCGGACTTTGTTTTTGGCCTCTACCGTAATCCAGCAAGTTTTACAGAAAGTTCTAGGGCAGTTGAAACACATTTTTGGCTATAAATTCTAAAATCAGTAAAGCAGCAAATATACTGTATTTGCTCTAATAGAAGCCCACTGGAACCGTCAATTTTGTGCTCAATTATATCGATTCCTGTGAAAGTTATCACAAAGCTGCCAAGGTTTAAAATCACCGATATTTTATCAGTTAACAAACTTATCATAAATCTTATAGAAACCGAGATAATTGAGCTCAAAGTTGACAGTCTGAGCGTCCATTAGAGCTATTACGGTATATACGAGGCTAAATACAGTAAGCAACTGACTGGCTATAAAAAATAAGCTTAAAATCTAAATGTCGAAGAAAAATATGCTTTCGAACATTTTAGACAAATCGTAAGACTCAAAGGAGTTTTAAGAAAGCGAACTCCCAAGCAAAAAAACGGCAAAATTTAAAAACAACCTGAAACTGTAACCAATTGTCTGGAACGTGACCAGCTTTTCAAAATGGCAAAAGCCAAAAAGTGTTCTTCTTTTGACCAAATTCGTTGTTGTTGTTTGTACCCTCTTCGTCTAACCCCACTTCATCATCTAAATAACACACAGCCCTCAGTCCGAAATTTGCTCCCAAAATTTCGCCTCATCTTCTTCCCAGAAAAAAAATTGTGTTAGCCAAGAGAATTTTAAATTCTCTATTCCTCTGATGTCTCCCCACCACCTCATAACAACACCCTTTCTCTTTTTTCTCATTTTTGATCTCTTTGTTATACCTTTCAATTTATAATTTCAGAAAACCTTCCCACCCAAAAAATCCAGGACCATCAAATGTTCTATCTTCTCGAATAAGCTATGTTCTGGCGATGCGTGTGCTCCGTGTTTTGTTCCGGATGATGACGTCATCACTTCTCCTTCTCTTCTACCTCCATCCACCGCCACCGATTCAAGCCTACAGTACCACTTTTTCCCGACTCGAACCCGTCTCTACTCGTCTGATTCTAGGCTCATCGTCTTCTGGATCTTCTTCTTCCTCTTCCTCTTCACAACGATGCTACAGTTGCATGTCAAGGTACTACGGTGCAACGTGGCAGTTTGCCGGGTATTCAAGGATATATCAGGAGCCGAGGGCTTTTACGGATCATTGCAGGTTAGTATTTTCTCGAACGCGTTTACGGATCACCTAGCAAAACGTGTGGGTAAATTTATGAAAGCTTTGAAACCTAGAGACTTTGTAAAGTTATGTTTTTTTCGCAATTCTTCAAAAAGCTGAAGCAAACATGTAAGATATGAAAATCACGTTTTTGAGCCGAACCAAGCAAAAAGAGAGATTGTTCTACATAATTTTGATTCCAAAAAATTTATGAAAGTTCAGTTTCTATTAATTCAAAAAATATTCCCTTTCACTATAATCATAAATTTAGTTCAATAAATCGAAAAATTGATAGAAATCAATTGACTCTAATAAAAATGTTTTATTCAACATAATTTTTCAGGTCATTTCTGTGCTGAGAATCTGTATAGAATTTTTCAGAGAACGCTAAATGGAAATAGAGCAAAATTTTCCTGTTTTACTATTTTGTTAATTTCCAGCTCACTAATTTCGAGACATTATCAAAATTATGTTATTCTGGATTTCACAGAAATTTGTTGAAACACTAAAAAACTTTTAAAATAAAACTTTTGAGAGAAAACTTTGAGAATATTCCATAACTGGACTTATCTAGAGACTTTAATGCTGATTCCGTAGTTTTTTCTTGGATATTATTTTAAATTGTACAGCAGGTCATTATCCTAGACGGACCTGTCCCGGAATATCACAAGTACCGTTCTACATAATTGAAACCCACCCTATATGTGCACTTTGAGCTTAATTATCTCGGTTTCTTCAAAAGATATCAAAAACTTTACTCCTCATAATAGCATCAATATTTTATCAGTTGACATATTCTTGATATCACTAATGGGAACTGAGATAATTGAGCTCAAAATGCATATATAGAGTGGGCTTCTATTAGAGCTAATACTGTAGGAAAATCTATTTGATAGCTTAAAGGGGGACTCCGACCAAAAATTTTTATTGCATTAAAATGTGTTAAAAGTTATCTATTTTTCAAATATTATTGCGAAAAAATTCGAGAAAAATCCGAAATCCTTGAAAAACGCCGTTGAAAAGTGAAAAAATTCAAAAAAAGATGCCGCCGGGGGAAGAGGATTTGAATTCCCGCGCAGTGAAAACCTAGGCCACGGCACCTGAAAGCATTTTTTACAAGTGGCAGACAGTGGTTTTTTACGTTTTTTACCTGTCGGAGATAAACGCGATAAAAATCTGGAAAAATTGTATGGTGAGAAAGGCGCGCTGCTGTCGTGGCCTAGGATTTTCACTGCAAATCCTCGTCCCTCGGCGGCATCTTTTTTTTGAATTTTTTTCCTTTTCGACGGCGTTTTTCGGGGATTTCGGATTTTTTCGAATTTTTTCGCAATAATATTTGAAAAATAGATAATTTTTAACACATTTTAAGACAATAAAAATTTTGGTCGGAGTCCCCCTTTAAATATTAGCTATTTTTCCCGTAGTACTGTTATATTTCAGAGATCCTCAGGCTCGCGGAGCCGATGTTCCATCAACCTACTGCGAAGAAAAAGCCAACTGTGTTACACTGATTGAAGAACTCAAAATTGGTGAGTAGGCATTTTTTTCGGTTTCACAAAGTTAAAAATTATTGGTAGTTTTTGAAAAGCAAAGCAATGATCCTGCAATTTTCCCTGAACAATTCTATCGGTAGTTTCCTAAAGTCGATAACCCTGGCCCTTTATAATCATGAAAACGATTTTTCACCTTTTTTCCCACTTTTCAAACTAACTTCAAACATTTTTCACACTAACGGTCATCAAAATGTGTCAAAAATGTTCGTGAAATGTGTCAATCTTCATGATGATAACCTGATATCCATTGACCTCAAGACCACAGCAGCACTTATCGTGTCAAAAACGTTTCTGTTTTCTTTTTCAAGTGAAAAGAAGAGTCGGGGGAACTTTCGAGGGGACTCAAATTGGCTAGATCTTGGATAGATCGAATTGAGTTCAGGACATCCGGAGAAGAAGAGGAAGATGTAGGAAGAGGGGTCGTAGTGGGAAATAGTGAAAATCGAGAAAAAGAGACAACAATGATGTTTCAGGAACCGGTGCTCGGGGATATATACGAGGATGTTGGGGATCGGTACTGCTTTTTGGATTCAATAGAACTGGTGAGTAGTTTTTAATATAATTATCGAGAAATCAACAAATACGAAAGCTGTCTTCTCGGCAAAACGTACACTTGAAACAGAAAATATCTGGGTTTCTAGAATTTTGCTTATTACAGTTATACTATAAGGCCTTCTTTGCTATGATTAGTCTTATCACTTTTGGATTTTCGAAAAATCAAATATACCGTCAATTCTCTAGAATGCTCTTTGAGCTAAATTATCTCGGTTCCTACAACAGCTATCTAATACCTTTCAACTGATAACATATTGGTTATAATATGATAAAAATTTTAGCAGTTGACAAATTTCTGATATAAATCATAAAAACTGAGATAATTGAGCTCAAAGTGCACCTATCAGGTGAGCTCCTATTCAAGAATTGGAGGTTTAAAAAAACTCCGGATTGTCTTTCCAGACCGGTTATTCAGAAATTCCCGAAAATTCCGGTATTTAACAACCTTCTGAAAACTTCCAAAATAAAAACTTTCTTCATGACAAAGAACAGAACACATGTATCACTGTTTCAAAGTTTTGTGAATTTTTATCGGATTTTGTAATTTTCGATGCGTTTAATCGAGGTTCTTGATTTTTTCGAATCGTATTTCTACAGTCCGCGTCATAAAGATAGGGTTACGGTAGTGTTCACTCTGGGGCCTTCGGCTACGGTCACTGATTTCTGTTCCACCATAGCTATTCTATGTCCCAGCTGAGCTAGTTTTCAGAAACTGCCGTCGCAAAATCGGCTAACTTTTCTTGAACAAAGCTTTCATTGACTTTTGGAAACAGTTTTTTTTATTATTTTGGATGTTCTTTTTTCCACTTTTTAGTCATTCGCGATCGAAAACTATCTCATTAAAAGTGCACCACCAGCCACAATGTCTTCTATCCGTTTCTCAATTTTCTGTCTTGACAGTTGACATATACATTTTTGTCTCACTTTACTAACTAATGACCGAAACCTTTCTTCCTCGCTTCTCGAAAAAGGCGTTAGCGTGAGAAATTATTAGTTCGTTAGTGTTTGGCAACACGAAAAAGAGCCCCACAGCAGAGAGCTCATTTCACTTGTGACTCGTCATGCCTCGTTATTCGGAAGAGAAAGTGTGTGGGAAAACAAAAAGTATCAACCACTCAAATAAGGCGACACATAGTCACCACTCGGTTTTGCAAATTAGACACAAAGTGAGAAATTGGAAATATTTTCGAGAGGTTGGGAGGGGTTTGTGAGAGGTTGGACTGGTCCAGAATTAAATCTGAAGGTGCGGTGAATTGAGAACATTATGAAACAGATAAGAAATTAATTTCTGTAGTTTTTTTCTAGTATGTGTATTACGAAAATTCGAGAAAATCATCCAATATAAGGAAATCTCTCGAATTTTTTCAAGAAAATTTTTGAGAAAAACTTTTAAATGTTCAATTTTTACATAATTTAATGTTCTGAAACCTCCTAGAAGTGAAGAAAATCGTATCTGCAAATCGGAGATTTTGACCTGAACCAACGATCTGAAACTGAAATTTTAGCATTTCAGAGGTTTCGTAAACAGACTTTGAAACGGTTTTATACATACTTGCCTAATCTCGGCCCGGGTTCCGAAAATTTCGAAAAAATTTTATAGGTTATAAGGAGCGCTGTTCAACTCTGTATAAATAGTCTTCGGCCAAAACAAGCTCTTTAGCTCAAAAAGTTCACTTATAAATCGTAAACTGACAGAAAAGGTTCAACTGTCAAAATTCTTTGAGAATATGTATAAAGTCAAATTTGGACCAGACCATAAAATCAGATATTCTCGGAAGTCACTGTTAAAGTCTAATCGAAAAATATTAATTCACAAATTCATTTTATAACTGTAAGAAACCGAAAAATTTGGGATGTATCAGAAATTCTACCTCATCAATTTTGTCAAAATGTATCTCGTCCCCTGTGAAAGATATTCAAAATGTTTAACAAACACAACGTTTTTGATATTATGTTACACATTTTGTCAGTTGACCACTATTTGATATCTCTTACAGGAAATGTAATAAAGTTTTAGAAGTTACCAGCAGTACTCCAAAAAATCATTATGAAAACTTCTAGATGAAACTGCGAAAATTTTAGGCTTTCAAATTTTTAGAATGTTTATTCCTTGTCTATTGGTCTGACAGTATGGGAGCTTCGATCACATGCTGAACGGTTTATTCACTGAAATTAAGGCTTAACCTCAAATTGGATTCTCTTCAAAAAAAGCGCTGCAGGTTACTGTACTTTCTGGGAAAATCTCTTCAGAAAATTCACATTTTTATCGCTGTTTCAAATTGAACACATCTTCTGTCGTTTTAGCCTGTAACTTCATTTATAGCTGTGCAGCATACATGAAAAACTGTCTAATACAATCACAAATACTTGAACTGAATGTTAAGGAAGGGCCCGATTTTGAAAATATCCGCTTTTTATCTGCTAGCACACCTGAACAACGTGTGAACAACGAATTAGGATAAGTTAGGTGTAGGACTGTAATCTGAACAGAGAAACAAAAGTTGAATTACAGTTTCAGGAATTTGATAACATTTTGTGGGAGCTTCAGTATTAATTATTGCCTTTATAAGTAATTTTTCACCAAAAAAGTGGAATTTGAATATTTCCAGTTCTCCTCTCATGCATTTTTCCGTTTTCCAGGTACTGTGGGTGCTCTTGCCGAACACTCATTCTGTCATACATTCAATTTGACACAGCTGGTTAGCGGTGGTCGACCGGAAGAGTCATCTATCAAGTGAGTTGCTGATGGGGATGGGGGAAGGTACTTGAAATCCGATGGACACATGCCTGATGGATTAAGTATCATCAATTATTGTCTATGACGGACTACACGGGTCCATCCCTCCTCTCTGCACATGTCATTAGTCGAATTGTTTATTGATGTAATTGTTGGGATAAGATATAGAGATTGTGTTGTGTGTGTGGGAGAGCATTTGTTAAAATATTGAATCAATCTGATGATTAAAAGTGGGAGTGTGTGAAAAGGAGGGATCAAAATTAGCTAACATGGAATGACTCCCAAGTGTTACCCTCGAAAAAAATCGAGACCTATATGGTTGAATAGAGCGTAAAAAGTTATCCTAGAATCCGAAAGGAATAGATGATAAAAAATTTTTATAAGCAGTTATGGACCAAAACGTACCAAAAAAAGCTACAATTTTCAAAAAATCATAACTTTGTCAGTTTATGCCCATTCGTTAAAATTCAAAAAACAGTAGATAGATAATCAACTAAACTTTCAAAAAAAATTTTTTTGATTTTTTTCGTATTGATTGGAATATCGATTTTTTGAAAAAACCGAAAATTTTTTCAATATCTCAAAAATCCCAAGTTAACTTTTTTTCTCACTATAACCATTGAATTGAGCACATTTGATTTACTATAGAACCATATCATTATCACGGGGGAAATCATGCTCACACAAGTTATGCCGAAAAATATCGATTTTTGGCACTTGACTGCTTTGAATTCGTTGTCCTCGGCGGTCGGTATGGTGAGGGGCATACTTGTTTTTGTGATTTTTACATGTATATCGTTTGTCTAAAACGTTTGAAACAAAATTCTGCAACATTCAACACCAATTATGCGAATGCCGTCCCATTTCTTAAAATCGTCACTTTGAAAAAATCAAAATTTTGACATGTAAACAGGCACATCTATCTTCAAACTGAACGGAAACAGTCAAACTCTTTTTTTAACATAATCAGAAGAACATAATCTTATCAATTTCTTGAACAGAATTTCGATTTAGGTCCTAGAAATGAAAATATTTACGATTATTAGAGCCTGACGCCTTGTTTTGGCGAGGTGGTACATGTAAACAAACACATCTATAGTCAAACTTGATGGAATCAGCCAAGGTTTTGTTTTAACATAATTAAAATGACAAAATCTTATCAACGGCCTGTACAGAATTTTTAATTAGGCCCCTAAAATAAAAATATTCCCTAATGATGGGACACCTTTTGTTTTGGACCATAACTCGAAAACGAGAATTTTTTTTTGAAAACTGTAAATGCCATTCGATTTAAAATTAAAAATTACTATTAAAAAAATAATTTTAGTTTGGTCCGCCTGGTGCAAGTAGGTATGACAGATTATTGTCAAATTCGATAATCCAAAACTGATAGGATACCTTTCGAAAATCGTTCATTTCACCTAATTAGACCATATGGAACGAACCAATAACATTTATCTACAGGTAGTTTTTAATTTTAGATCGAATGGCATTTACAGTTTTCAAAAAAAAATTCTCGTTTTCGAGTTATGGTCCAAAACAAAAGGTGTCCCATCATTAGTGAATATTTTTATTTTTGGGGCCTAATTAAAAATTCTGTACAGGCCGTTGATAAGATTTTGTCATTTTAATTATGTTAAAACAAAACCTTGGCTGATTCCATCAAGTTTGACTATAGATGTGTTTGTTTACATGTACCATCTCGCCAAAACAAGGCGTCAGGCTCTGATAATCGTAAATATTTTCATTTCTAGGACCTAAATCGAAATTCTGTTCAAGAAATTGATAAGATTATGTTCTTCTGATTATGTTAAAAAAAGAGTTTGACTGTTTCCGTCAAGTTTGAAGATAGATGTGCCTGTTTACATGTCAAAATTTTGATTTTTTCAAAGTGACGATTTTAAGAAATGGGACGGCATTCGCATAATTGGTGTTGAATGTTGCAGAATTTTGTTTCAAACGTTTTAGACAAACGATATACATGTAAAAATCACAAAAACAAGTATGCCCCTCACCATACCGACCGCCGAGGACAACGAATTCAAAGCAGTCAAGTGCCAAAAATCGATATTTTTCGGCATAACTTGTGTGAGCATGATTTCCCCCGGGATAATGATATAGTATTATAGTAAATCAAATGTGCTGAATTCAATGGTTATAGTGAGAGAAAAAGTTAACTTGGGATTTTTGAGATATTGAAAAAATTTTCGGTTTTTTCAAAAAATCGATATTCCAATCAATAGGAAAAAATCAAAAAAAATTTTTTTTGAAAGTTTAGTTGATTATCTATCTACTGTTTTTTGAATTTTAACGAACGGGCATAAACTGACAAAGTTATGATTTTTTGAAAATTGTAGCTTTTTTTGGTACGTTTTGGTCCATAACTCCTTATAAAAATTTTTTATCATCTATTCCTTTCGGATTCTAAGATAACTTTTTACGCTCTATTCAACCATATAGGTCTCGATTTTTTTCGAGGGTAACACTTGGGAGTCATTCCATGTAAGAAAATTTTAAAGTCATGAATGCTTTGAAACATTAGAAGATTTTGTGATCTCATTCCGAGTTACAAACAATAATTTCTCAGAAAAAATACTGTTTCAAATTGGTTTATTCACACATTCGTTTTTTGAATAAAGTTATTGCCAATACGGGAAACTCTCAAATTTATCTTAAACCTCTGAAACTTTGTTCTTGAATGAGAGTAAGAAAACATTGGGTCGCCGCAAAATCGGTTCATGGTGTTTGAAGAAAAAATAATTCGGGACCAAAGAAAGTTCACTAATGCCTTCCAGAAGCGTCTGAAAAACTTTTCGACACTTGTCGTCTCGATTTTGTTCATCATCAAACTTACAAAAACAATCTTCGCTGCTGTAGAATTTGAATTAATCTACCTCGAATTTGAAAAAAATTATGTAGAGAGTTTGAAACAGTACAATTTGGAAACCATAAACTTGTATGTATAATTTCTCCTAATAGAAGCCCACCCATGTGAGCACTTTGAGCTCAAATATCTCAGCTCCTATGAGAGATATGAAACGTTTGTCAACTGATAAAATGTTTATCATAATATCGCCAACACTTATCTGTTAACAGATTTTTGATATCTTTCTCAGGAAACGAGATGAATTAACTCAAAGTGGATGGTCATGAGACTCGGTACGTATTAGAGTATTTCTCCGTCTACAAATAATTAAACGTTTTCTGAAACAGTGCAAAAATATGATTTTAAACAAAGAAAGTCGGAAAATACATATTTGTTCCACAAATAGAAGCCCACCCTATACGTTCACTTTGGGCTTATCATCTCCGCTCCTATGAGAGATATCAAAAGTATGTCAACTGATAAAATATTGGTGATTTTATGATAAATAATTTGTCAGTTGATAATTTTATCGTATATCTGAAAAGAGCCGAGATAAGTGAGCTCGAAGTGGACGTACAATATGGGCTTTATAGAAGTAAATATGGTTTTTCCTACACATTCACATTTTACTGTTGCAAAATGTTTTGATTTTTCAATCACTTTTTTTAAAAATCAGTAGGTCTGCGATAAATAGTAGAATATCTCGAAAGCAATAATTTCAATAAAACTTATTTTTTCAGTGTCTGCTCGTGTCGTGGATCGCTCTGCAATGGCTCAACGATCAACGCATCCTCGACAGTCTTCTCATTTTCCCATTTTCTACTTGCCATTCTCTATGTGATAATTATGTCACTCAATTGATTCGCAACCCATTTTTTTTCAAAAAAAAAAAACCAAACTCTCTCTTCTGAAAACCCGGTACTTTGTCTTTCCTCTGATTTTTTGTGTATCCGCTAACTTTTTGAATTTGAATAATTTGAAATGTATTTATGTAAAACTTTTGCTTGGAGTCTAATAAATTGATTTTCAATGAGTTCATTTTCAGAATTTCTACAATTTCTAAGTAGATGATAGATGTATTTCGGAGAAAAATGCTTGAAAAATAAAAAAAATTACAGTAATGCTTTAAAGGAACATTGTTCGAAGAAGGGTGGTCTCGCAACGAAATCGCCGACGGACAATATTTCAGCGATTTTTGCGAATTTTCAATGATTTTCCTCGAATATTTGTTCTTTTTTCGCACATTTTTTCGCTGAAAAAGTTTTAAATTAATTTTCAGAACAAAATGCCTCGCCGCCCAGCCAATAGATTCAATGTTACTAACCCTGTAAAACCATCGGAATTCATGCAAATGTGTTGCTTCGATGAAACCACCGGCGAACTGCTTCCAAGAGACATTTGCGATGTAAATTTCGTTGAAAAAAACAGCAAAAAATCTATATTTACAGAAGAATCTCGAAAACGCAATGAAATCAGTCGAAGAAATCGATTATCTGGACATTCTGAACTATGAGAATACACCATTGACTGCCGCGATTTCGATGACGTTGTACAACTTGAATGAAACTCTTAAAGCAGATAGAAAACGAGAAAAAGAAGCTGTGGCGGCGGCGCGACGTGTAGCTCCTCGATACGCTTCGGAATTCGATTTGAAAGCGGCTCAAGAAGTCGATCAAGAGGGATTTCTGCCAGGCGACAAGAGAATTAGCCTTTCAATGCTAATTAATCCAAGCATGTGTGCCCAATGGACTGGCAAAATGACCATCACTAACGCAGTAATTTCGATTTTGAAAGAGATTCAATCTCGCGACCCATACTTCTTCATCTATTCGGCTCCAGTCACTAATAAGAAAACGACTTATCCGACGATTCCAAACGAGTTCTTCTGCACTTTTGCTCGTTAGTAATTTGAAATTGGTGGAAATTTGAAATCAAATGTCGATTTTTCAGATGTGCTGACCACCGGCTTCGGACTAGCTGACAGCTCGCAAGAACTCATTCAGCTCATTGGTAAAATTCGCGGAGTCACCAGAAACTTCATGTAATTTGACTTTGATTTTTTGAAAATTCCATCGAAATTTTGAAATTTTGCAGTGACAAGCAGCGCAGACATGCCGATGGTCTTGGGGAGCTTTTGGACAAGTTCCAGGAGAATTATAAGAGGTAAGACTTCCATCCGGTGGCTGTTCGACAGCTGACGAGCTGACCGATCGCTCGGCGCTCCGACCGAATTTGTGCATTTGCACGTCAAGAGTGCTTGCGTACGCAGCATTTTGTGATTTTAAAGTTCAAAAAATGTGTCGTAAAATGAAATGCAGCGTACGCAAACACTTAAATCGCAATTGCATACGGTCGGCGCCTCAAATTTCATATTTAATTTTTTCCAGAAATCCTTCATTCCGTGCCGCTGAGGCTCCAGTTCAAGATTCCCCAATAATCACTGCCGCCAAGGTTGATTTCAAGCCACGTGCGATTAAACGAGAGATCATCAAAACAGAAGCGGATCCGGAGGAGACCCAGGCCCCACGCAAATCTGCCAGACAAGCCAATCGTGCGGCGAAATATTGATTTTTTGTGTTTTGACATTATTTTCACCCATTTTTATCACCAATCTTGTTGCTCCCTGTTATTGCTAAATTTGTTGCTTTTTCAATTTGCTGTTGTTTTCTTTCGTTATGGTCGGTCGAAAATCTGCCAACGTCGACCAAATTCCTGCATTTGCGCGTCATTAGTCAGAGAGTGTTTGTGTGCATTTTTAAATTCACAAAATCGAAAAAAAATTTTGCGAACGCAAACACCCCAGCATGTTGACGCGCAAATGCACTAACTCGGTCGGCTAAGTTTCCAGACCGAATGGAAGCTTTAATTCATAGAACGAGATTTTCAGGGTGGTACGACAGATTGGAGATTTCCCAAATCGCAATAGTAGCAAAATGAAATGTTCCTGAATCGAAATAGTTCCAAATTGACAACTGTGCGAAAGCAAAACTGTCAAGAAGTAGAAAGTGGAGTGAACTGAAATGCGCAAAGTGGAATTGTCCCGTTTTGGACAGCTCTTAGCGCGAGCGCTCTATTGCTAACATCTGTCCAAAACGGGACAATTCTACTTCAGGACAATTCCGCTTCCGCCTTTTCTGCTTTCGGACAGTTTTCATTCCGTAACTAGTTTAATTTGGAAGTATTTCGATTCAGGAACATTTCATTTTGCTACTATTTCATTTTGGGAAATCTCCAATCTGTCGTACCACCATTCTCAGAAAACAACTTTATTTCACATGGAAACATAACATGTGCTCTGAATAACCGGGCGACGACAACGTATTCTTTTGGACCTTCACAAATCGGCGTATCGATACATAAGACTCGACTCGTTTTCCTTGCGTGGAAGTGGCTCCACATTGACTTTCGGGCAGCAGGAGCAGCAACAGAATAGAAGGGGAACAGCACGACGATACGGTGGAAGACAGATCATTGTGATGACGACCATCCACGTGGGACGATAGAAATTCACCATTACGATGAGAAGTTCGCAGATTAGAGACACCTGAAAGTGCAGAGTTGAAGCTTATTGATTTTCAAACTACCGTAACCTAGAAAGGATTTTTTTCAATTTTCGTATTAATTGTCAATTGGCGTTTTCTTCGAGGGTGGCGGAGCTCAGGTCCGGTAGCGAAATTCTTATGAAAGCATATATTTTTCTTAATTATTTTCTGACCTATTCTTCCGAATTTTTGAGGAATTTCAGCGATATTGAACTTTTTTCATAATCAATCGGAAAAATTGCAAAAAAATCTCGAAAATTTTTCGACAAATTTTAACCATTTTTAGTTAATTTTCGATGCTTTCATAAAATTTTCTTGCTTTTTTCTCGGACTTCTGTGAGAAAAAAGTTAAAATTGATGAAAAATAAAAAAAAAGTATTGTTTTAATGCGATTTTCTATTTCATGTTTCTATTTTATGAGAGAAAAAATATAATAATGAATGAAAGTTGTCGAAAAATTTTTTAAAAAATTGGCCAGAAAACGATTACTAAAAATGCATGCTAGTTTTTTTTCGTTGGGTTTACTGTCATTTTCCCCCGACAAACGCGAAAAATGAGAAATGCGAAAATAGAAATATTTTTAGGTTAAACACCTTCGCCAGCTCTGATTTTTTGTACCAGAGTGTTATTTCGGTGTATTATCTGCGAGGAATCACATCAAAAGAAATTCTCAGACTGTTAATTAGTTCTTGAAACTGTAACTCACCATTTTTCCAAAACTATTCGCTTCTGGCTGAATATGAAAGATGTAGTAAATTCCTTCAATCACAAATGGGATCAAAGTGATGAATGGGATTATGATATAGATCAGAGTCCAAGCCAAACGACTTCGAGCATCACGAATCTGCATATCCACTGAAGTTGCTGCCTCGTCCGGAAGCTCACGTAGGACCACGACAATTGACTGAAAGATTTGGGAAGTTTTTGGAAAGTTTTGGATTTTGCGTAGTTATGGACAAGATGCCCTTGTCATGTACCATAAAACCTGTTATAGAAGAGCTCTCTTGCTTTTAACTTTGACATTGTCTGATTAGAATTATCTCAGCTTTGGGAATTCTTTCCCCACATTCATCTTGGGAGAAACGTTGAAATTTGGCGGGTAAAAATGTTCCTGTTCCAGGTTTTTCATAAACGGAATTGAATTTTAAGCTACCGTAAAAACTGTAATATAACGCCACCTGTATTAGAAGACCCCCTCTAATACAACGCCACCCCTATGAGGTTATTGGAGATAGCAAAACAAAGTTTTTATGCTTGATTAACACAGTAATAGTGTAATCTAGTAATTTCGCGCCATTTTTTCATTATGGTATTCTTTTAAATTAGTAAAAAAGCCATTTTTGTAACCTCGCATCATCCCAAAACACCCCTTTGAAAAATAGAGCGCCATGGCGCTATATTACAGGTTTTACGGTAGTTGATTTTTAGGCTCTACGTTATTTAATACTACCACCATCAATTGATTGTTTTATATTACCGTGAAACCTGTAATAGAAGAGCTTCCATGCTTTCACCTTCGCCGCCAGGTTACTGTAAGAGGTATCAAAAAATAAAACCGAATTTTTTTTTCAAATAATGATAACCATTTTGATAAATTGACAACTTTTTGATATCTCACACAGGATATGGGATAAAATTAATTGAATAGGTAATGTAAACTTATCAGAGCTCAATATTTTTTCAACTTTTAAAACAGTTACTTGAAACGAAAAATTTCGACTTGCGCAAAATGGTAATTTCTTGTTCTGTTCTTGTTCAGTATTACCGTACTCACCACAAAAATCAAAACGAAAATTGCCACGAAGCAAATGATGGTAATTATTCTGGAAGTGGCCGCAAGGACTTTCAGAACCACAGCTGCATTCTGTCTTTCCACGTAGTTCAAGATACAGACGAAAAACGGGACAATTTGCATTATGAGACAGATCATGCTGAAAACTTGAGAATTACAAAACCTGTTTCAAAAGTCTGATATTATTTTGCAAGCATTTTATAGTTATTGGTGGCGTGTTGCATTGTTCTCAGATACTCACTTGGTTGGAAATGCATTGATCCGATCGCCTGGTAAAGTTGCAACTCGTCCACAATACAATAGCAATGGCAACAAAACTACGGTATTAATGGACACATAGTCATTGATAATTTGAACGAAGTCAGTGGTCCAATTGATGTAGGTTCTGAAAATCGAATTCAAAAAGTTAAAAAAACATCAAGCCACCTAGGGGACTCGAACCCCTGACCTTAAGATTAAAAGTCTCACGCTCTACCAACTGAGCTAAGGAGGCCCCGGGAGAGACTAGTGGAGAGGGCGTAGAGAAAAGAGGGGACATGCAACTCCTTGACAGTTTATTGCCAGCGCGTTGAAAGTTATTCTTTTTATGAAATTCGTGAACCAGTTAAAAGAAAACTAACGCTTTGAAATCGGTAGATTGAGTGGGTGATTGGCTGAACATATCCTGGAAGAATGCGATTTCAATGTAGATTGTGAACAATTCGGACACTGCGATTGGAATGAATATGGTATTTGTGATACTTCTCATGTAGTCCTTCTCCATTTTCAGACCCAAAAGCATTATGAGGAGAGCGATTGCCACTCGTCCGAGCATCATTGCAAGAGAAATGATTTTTTGAGCAGAGAAATATTGGTCTGAAAAAAAAGATTACTGTTTTAGGAAAGTAATAGTTTATCAGAGTTTGCAGGTAGTACGTTTCTTTCTTTCTATAGTTGAATTTATCAGGTTAAAGGTGCTGGTACAAAAAGGTAAAATTTTTCTGCGTTTTCAGACTATTTTTTTCGCTATAAAGAGTGTTCCATTCCAACGTTTGTAGGACAAATGAGATAATAAATCCGGAAAATGAAAATAATTTTAGGTTACCGGTAGTTGTGGGACCACCAGAGCGTACAGTTGTCAGCATCATGCCTCACTTGGTGAATAAGTTTCTAGTAGACACTAGAATCCAAAATGTTTTATGTGTTTTTTTTCGGTTTCAAGTCATTTTCTTCCGCAATTGTTTGATAGTGACATTCGTTCGAAAATGTACTTGTATTAGAAAGAACATTCGAGAGAAAATGGCTCGAAACATAAAACCCCAGAAAAAAAAACAATTTTCAGTTTCTTTTTAGTTTGAATTTGAATATTCAAATTTTGAACACTAATTTGACACTACAACGAATCTTATAAAGTTTACTTTGTACCTGACGGTCACTAGTGAATGTAAATTGAAAACTTTGCTGTTTCAAATCTCCTACTTTTAGTGATCGTTTATATGTTTTTTACTTACAATTAGAGACTAATAATCATCGATAACATTTTCAAACTCACCACAAAAGAATTCAGTGCATAATGGATAAACTCTTGATGTTGATCTTCTCGTCGTCGCCTCGCCGAATCCGTCGGAATTATCTTCCAAGAGAGACATGACTGTCGAGGTCAGCAAACTCGACATTGCCATTCTGAAACTATTCTTGTCTGGAACTTTTAATTAAAAGCTCAATTAAAGCTTCCATTCCGGTTGGGAAATTTAGCCGACCGACCGACCGCCGACCCAGCCGACAGAAATGGAAGTCCTAAACTCAATAAAAACAAGAAAACAAGGTGTACACAACAAGACAAAAAATTGCTAGGTTAGAAAATTAATGGTCAGCAAGTGGTGACCAAGGAGAAGCTTAAAAACAGATGACGTTATCTGGAATCAGAATTCAGATGTAGATGGGAAAATTCTCAGGTGTCAAGTGATTCTTCATCATGGGATTATGCGAAAAGTGAGGAGGAGTTCTGGATTTGCTTTTTTTCCAATTTCCGGTTGAGTTTTGATTTTGTGAATTCTGATCAGCATCAGTAGAATTGATGTTTTGGATTTTTGAAAAATGTGTGAAGGTTTAACTGATTTATTCAAGAAAAAAAATCGAATTTAGAAACATAGAGAAACAGGGACTAGAAATTTTCGAAGAAAAACATTGTTTCCAAGAATCCTATATCCCACTCATAGTCAGTTTCGCCCTTCCCCGGTATGGTTTGACGTGGAAAACCTAAAAAACAGAGCTGATTTTCAGCTGCCTCGTTCTGAAATTTTTCTAGTCTTTGACTTCAACATCAACATCTGAAAAAGAAGAATTCAGCTGTTCACATTTGCGAATTTCATGCTAGAATGAGCATGCGTCACTTTTCGCACTCATTGGAGCAAATCGATGCTCATGAAGTTTGATAAGGAGATAGGGAGCTAGTCAGATTTTGATCTATTGGAAATTTGAGCATTTGAGAGGAGAGTGGAATTTGAAAATTAGAAACTGTGTGAGGTATCAGAATCGTTGTAAATCTTCCTAAAACTAGGATAAAGCGCATTTGAAACAGGTTAAAATTGAGAGAAAAAATGGAAAGAGAACAACTTTTTGAAAGGATTTCAAGTGAAGTTCAAAGCATCACTCATTTTGTCTATTTAACATGATTTTATTTTTTTGGTTCGCCTAAAAACTCATTCTAAAGAATAGACGTCAATTGCACGTTCCGAACCTAGTAAAAACACAGAGAATCATGAAATCAACAAAATATAACAGGAATTAATTTAGGAGTCTGGAGTTTGGTTGTCAAGTTTACGATCCCTTTGAAAACGTGGGAGGGTGCAAAACAGACATAGGTTGAAAACTTTGCATTTACATAATTTTTTGAAAGTTCCTAGGTTTTCCGCTATTTCCCAATTTCTAAAAGACATATTTTTTGCCCGTTTTTGGACTGTAAACGTGCACAAAAGTGTTTTTTCAAAAAAAGGAAACAGCTGAAAATCTAGGAGATTTCAAAAAATTGTGCGAATTTAAAGTTTTAAATCTACACACTTCGAAGTTTTCAAAGTGATCGGAAACTGGACAGCCGAGCTCCAGACTCCTGAAAATGGTCAAAATGGCCGAAAATCAACTGAAAAATATGTTTTTGTATATCTTATTGACCGGTACTTTATAAAAAAGAAACTCAGCAAAAAAATCTCGAAACTCTCCTGTCTGGTTTATGTCAAAGTTAATTTCCTAGAGGAAAATTTACAGGAAAAAAGTTACGGTTTCGAGTTTAACTGAAATAACAAAAATTAAAATTTTCCAATTACTAACTAATGATTACAAGCTTTTCGAAATTAGTACACTTGCTTGGTATTGATGTTGGTAATTAATGCAATTCAAACTTTTTGAGCCATCAAAACTAGTCAAGCGGATCAGCAAAATGTTTTCCGTTTCATTTTGTTCCTTTCGTAATTCTCAATGACTTTGGTATGTTTCAGTAACTGTTAGCGAAAAATCGAAATTTAAAAAAGTAGTAAAAAAAACACCTCCTTTTTGAAAATATGTGACAATTTTTAGCAAAAAAAAACCTAGAAAATCAAATATGATTAATGCTGAAAAAAGTGGGCGGAGTCTAAAAGTGAGCAAGAACTGAAAAGAAAGAGTGGGTGCCAGGTGTGATTTGAATTCGATTAGAAGACGGTTGCCGTCGGCAACTGAGAAAAAAAATTGGAAAAAAAAGTGACTTGCTCTGGAAAAAAGTTCTCTTGGAAAATTCAATTTTTTGGGGTGTTGTGAATTTGATTTTTTTAAATTTAAAACTTAACAAGTAATTGTTGTCTAATATTTGTAAGTTGTCTTCCGACATAGCAATATCGAATACATAATTAAGAATGAATACAGTAATCTTGAAACTGAAAATTTTCTTTTTTCTGAGAAACTGGAAAAATTGATAGAAATTCTTTTCCTTCTTCTCAATCCTCTCAAAAAGTCTCTAAACATCCAATAAGCCAACCAGTTCTGGGTGCAACACCCGGAAATTGGATTAGATTGGAAAAATAGAGAAAAAAGTTTCCCAAAAATTTGAAATCGAAATTTTTTCACACCAATTTCCGATAAACAACAAGATATGAGAAAAAGAAATGAATCAGAGAAAAAATTTGGGTGCCTAGCCATTGAGCATAACGTGTGATTAGATTTGGGAGAAGTTGGAGACGAGGTTGAAGTGAATTTCTCTAGAAGAAAACTGACAATTATTTTTTGGGGGACAACAATTTCGGAGAGATGCTGAACTTTGGGTGAAAAATAGAGAGGAGTCTGAAACTTGAGGTTTTGGAATTCACCTGCTTTCTTCTGAAATTGAACTTATCCCGGAAGAACATGACATGTTTCATTGAACACTTGACATTTTGAGGTTCTCACGGAGTGGTTGATGGCTTTAGATCTAAAACAGATGAACCGAGCAAATTATTTAATTCAAAACAATTGAAATCACATAAATGGAACCGTATTTTTCTGAAATTATCGAACCTTTTTGTGAAAACCCGTTCAGAGTTTTGCAGGTTGCCTGGAAAAGGTAGGTTTTCAGCATTCAAAAAAAAACTCGGTTAACCATTTTTCGATTTTCTAGTAACTCCCATTAGTTTTTAGATAATAGGAAAGACTTCTATCTATGGGAATGTAAAGTGTGAACAATCTTTTGGAATACTTAGTTCTTGAAACTGAGAAAAAATGTTGTGTCATGAAATTAACTAATAAAGAATTTCAAGTCCGGAAGATTCGCGAAATTTTCTATAGTGTTAACTTTTCCTTTCGAATGTGGGGAGACATGAAAACAATTTTTTTTTTAATTTTGTTCATATAAGCCTCCCGAGGAGTCGAACTTTTGGGCGCAGAGGAACCTAGACCGCGGCGCACGAGAACATTCCTTACATGGCAAATTATTCGGATTTTTGCAGCTGCTATCTCAGTCAGCTGAAAACCTTGAAAGATATGCTCCCAGGCTCCATGGCCTAGGTTTTGCACTGCAAATCCTCGTCCCTCCGCGGCATCTTTTTATTTGAAAACTTTCAATTTTCAACGACGTTGTTCGGGGATTTTGAATTTTTTCCGAAATAATATGAGTTAAACAGAACACTTCACACACATTTTGGTGAAAAAAAAATTTTGGTCGGAGTCCCCCTTTAAGTTCTGAACAAAGTAATCTAAAAAATCAAAAACATAATTTCTTCCCTAAATTTCTGATCTGTTTCAAACTCGTTATATTTTAGTTTCAGGCAGCTTCACAATATTGCCGTGCGAAAATTAACTTCTTCCAATCCCACCAATTTTATACAACAGTTATTTCAAATTCGAAAATTTGTTCCATTGCTCTCAAAGTATTTTGAAATTTAGTATTTTGTAGTTGTTGCATGTTTGATTTCAGAAAAAATTCAATTACATATTGCTGTTGTTTCTTTTTCACTTTTACAAATGTTGTTTAGCTTTTGATCGTTTTTTTTTCAGATTAATTGTATTTACTTTTACGACCAGTGAGAAATAGAGATACTAATTTTTCAAGAAACTGGGATTACCTATGCAAAAATGGAATAAGAAACATGGACCCTTTTATAAAAACTAGATGAAACGGAGAATGTTGAAACATTTTTCTTCAGTCTTTTTTCTCAAAATTTTAATTTTATTTTGATAGTGGCATGTCGGGGACGTATTGAATCATGAAACATTGAGAGTCATTTACAAATTTGATGAAACAGTGGATACGGAAAAAATTCTGTGTCAGAAATCTGACCCAATTACAAACGCTCACTTTCTAAAACAATTCCATTTAGCCTCCGTCACATCCTTTCCACCGTATCTCACGTTTTTCGATATCACTTTTTCTAGAAAAAATCTACAGAAAAAATCTTTAAAATCTTCGCATTCCCAAACAAATTCACCATCATCACCACTCGAATAGTCAAATTAGTCTCTCTTCTTGTCACTCTCCATTTCAAAAGCCAACTCATTCTTCTCCGTTGTTTTCTTCTGGAACCAAAAAACGCAAAATGGTCTTCTCACCACACCGAATTCAGCATACGACGAATGATGTTCTTTTGCCATTGGTAAGTAGTTTTGATTGACTTTTTGATTGTCTTAATTTTATTTGATTGTTCGATTTCAATTAAGGTGGTAATTTATAAAATAAGAAAATGATACACATAATATTAGCGAAATTTGTTAGTTGATCATTCAAAAAAAAATAAGAAACCGAGAAAACGGTATACTGTAACTTCATTCAAAAAGCGCTCCATTGCACCGTAAATGAAACAGAATATTCAGATTGGTCGCCGGATCCGACTGGGAGATCACGAGTACACAATGAGCTCGGCCATCGCTACTGGTCCATTTTCTTCGGTATTTCTGGTGGAGGAGAATGGAATACCGTATGCAATGAAAGTCGAGGCACAGAATAAATGTTTGCGTCCGGTGTTGAAGGTAATCCATACTTGAAATCAATTTGGGAGACTCTGGTCCAAGTTCAAAATTTGGAACGAGCCAAATCTGAATGATATTATCGTTGTCTGAGAAAAAAAAGGTTAGAGAGTATTCTTTGCAGTCTGAATACGGTAGCAAACGCGAAGCGACAAGCCTAAATAGCACACATTAGTAGAGACGCAGACACAATCTGTCTGCGTCTCCACCGTTTTTTCTCAGACAACAATAATAAAATATACGGAAAACATTTAAGAAAATTGCGAAAATTTACTGCTTCTTGAAGGTGTGAAATCTATTTCATCGACTTTATAAATTCACTGCGTACCATTTATCATTTGAAAATTCCAGCTTCTAAATTTCAGCTCGACCACGCCGTTCTCCAAGCCCTCGGCCACCAAACTGGCTTCCCCTCTCTCACCGCTTCAGGACGTACCGACACTTTCAAGTACATCGTAATGCAACTCGTCGGTCCGGATCTCTCGATGCTGCTTGAATTTGCTCCCGAGAGACGTTTCACACCATCCACTGTCTATAAAATCGCTCTTCAAACTCTGGATCGTCTTCGTGTTCTTCATGAGGCCGGATGGCTGAATCGAGATGTGAAGGCACAGAATTTCGCTGTTGGATTAGGAGAGGAAAGCAATATTGTGTATATGCTGGACTTTGGACTCACTCGGAGATATCTGTAAGTTAAAAAGTTATAACGGATTGAAAACACTGAGTTTCTTTTGAAGTGTGTATCTCAAACATATGAAACAGAACTTTTTTCCAGCGAAAACAACGGAAGTCCTCACCTTCTTCGTCCTCATGGTCCATCCGTCGGAACCTTCCCATACGCCCCTCTGACTTCTCTCGGATTCTGTGATCAGTCTCCGATCGATGATGTGGAAGGATGGTTATATATGGTGATTCATTTACTGAAAGGAGGACTTCCCTGGCACAATGCCACTCGATCTCTGAATCTTCCAAAAGTGAGAGAATGGAAAATGTATTGCCGTCGTGCTGGTGGAAAACATCACCTCTTTGATGGTCTTGCAAAAGGATGGAGTGATGTTTTTGAAGTGATTTTGAATACTTCGTGAGTTGAAATTTTCAACTTGAAAAATATAATTTTTTGAGTTTCAAAAAGTTTGTATATTATTCTTATTTTAAACAAAACATTATTAATCTGTTGATGCTCATTAATATTCCAGCCATCACCAAAAACCGGACTACCACAAAATTTCGCAAATGGTTCTCTCGATTGCTCATAGCGAGAATATCGATTTGTCAGCTCCATTCGATTGGCAAGTCAACCCGGTTCTTCGTTCTCTTGTCAGATTAGGACCATTGAGTTGCAACGAGCTGACAGTGCCACGGAGCAGTCTTGCCAACACGACAATGCCTGAAACGATTCTGCATTTGCACACGATTGGATCGCCGATTGGAACGTGCTGATTGAGAGAAGATTATTGAACTTTTTTTGTATTTACATCTACTAACCAGAGATATCTATTCGGAATAAAAAGAGAGAAATTTGAAGAGTGTTTTTATGGAATAAGTTTCCAGAAATCGATTCGGCTTTGAATATATCGAAATCGGCAAACTCCGAATGTGCAACATAATAATGATGAAACAGTATTATAAAATTTCAAAAAAAAAATCGGTTCAGCATGTTCTACTACAATAAGCATACACAAAAACGCACAAAATAGATTATCATTGAAATAAGGTTCATATCAACAAAAATCATCGCGAGAAGTTGATTTTTTCGTTTTCAATTTGTTGCGAAATTGGCTCAAAACAATAAAGTGCCAGCCTCTAATTGAAAGCCACCCCTTCATGCAGTGACCACCCCCGAACAATAGAGTGCCATGGCTATCTGATAAATAGAGTTTTTACGGTATTTTGGTCGAACTCACTATGTATTGTCCATATAGATCTTTCGATGTGGATGCCAGTATGATTTTAGTTTTTGAAACACAAAAAAAGTCTTCCGGCAGTACGCGTAAACAGATTGGTCGAATCTTATGAGTCATAGATCGAAATCCACTTTTTCACTGTTTCTTTCTGCTATGTTTTTTAAATTATTCTTTAAAGTTATCGATCCTATCCATTCTTCATACCCACAAACATCAATCAGCTCTGAACAGCGATGAATTTCTTATTCTTCTTTCGGATTTTCCAAATTTTCATGCATATCCTTCGAAGTTAAATCATATCAGCAAAATGCAAAAAGTACACATGCCCTTACAAAAATGACGAAACCGTATTTTTAAAAATTTCGGAATTTCAATTTGAAACTTCTAAAATGTTTACTAAATTTTTCAATTTTACAGTAAATCGACAGTTTCTTCGAAAAATGGTCCCAAACAAATGGTCAGGAAACTGCAAAAACCTGGGACAATTCTATTTTCCTGTTTTTTCTTTCGATTTCTGTCAGTTCTCCGGAAGCCTTTTCAATTTCCAATTTGGCTAACGGTAGTTTTTACTCATAGTAAGTGTAGAAAAAAATTCGGAAAGTCAATAATTATGAGGTTACGGTAGTTTTTGTACTGGGATCTTCGATCAATGTGATCGAGATCAATTTTTCAAAATAGACATTTTAAAAGTTTTTGAAACATATAATCTTTGAAAAAAGCTCTCCGGCAGTTGGCAATACGCATTAACAGATTGATCGAATCTTATGACTCATACATCAAAACCCCATTTTTCACTGTTTCTTTCTGTTATCTTGTTCATGCGCCTTTATAAATTTTTACTGAAACCTATGCCAATCCTGAAAATTTCCTACTGAAAACAAAGCAAAGATTTCCGAAATCAAGTTAATTCATTAACTACTATTTTCTCTGTTTCTGTCTGTCATCTTTCTTAAATTTTATGACTTTTTAGTGCTTCGTCCTTTTTTTTAAGTCTTCTATCAAATTCAAAGAACACATTACATATTCTTTGAAAATTCGAGTTCCTCGACAGTCCAATCGATTCAAATAGTTCAAAGTATTGCGTCACTCTTCACAAATCAAATACGCACACTTCACACATCTTCTGTTATTTTTTCCTTCTGGAATTTCGAAATTCACACCTATCTTCTTTTTTTAACCACTCGAGACTCGCTGACTTATGCAAATTTATTTTTTCTCATCATGTCCCGAGTGACATATTCACTTATAAAACCATTTCACCAATTTTTTGTCACTCAGGACTTTGTTTTTTTTTTCAGTGTCGAATGAACAGTTGGTCTTGTCGAAAAAATGAACAATTTTCGCTTCTTCCTCCTATTCTTGGCTACCGTATCCATGACATTTGTCTACAGTAACCGAGTCGTTTTTGGGTTTACTATCATTTGTCAGCAAAGTGGAAATGAGAGTGAAACGGAGACCATTGTCGATCCAGGTGAGTAAGAGATTTGAGTTTACTTCGAAGTTCCAGAATTCAAACCTTAAAATATTTAAGAAAAAACAACTTCATGAATCAGAAAAATTTTGAAATGTTGAAATTAGAATTTTTTTTTCGGCGTTTATTTTTTTAGAAATTCTTATTTATCATCAAAACTAGTGCCTCAACAATATATCCCAGAATGTCCCAGAAAGAAAACTACAGTAACCTAAAACCAATTTAATTTTTTTCTTGATTTTTTTCAACTTTTCGTCCGATTTCCAGCAAATTTTCACTCAGAAAGTTTTTATTTTCCTTGTAACTTGAGGGGAAATAGCAGAGAAAATGTAAAATAACAAGACATTTTTTGGCTTGCGGTAGTTTTTGTTTTGGTGCCACAGAAGCGGATTTTTTTGTTTGAAAAAGTTTTTTTTTTGAAAATTTCAGTAAGAAAGGTAATACACAATGATAAAGGATAGGTAACCCACGATAAACTTGATTCCGTATTTCTCAAAACTTGGAAACAGAAAAAAAATCAGAAGCAGAAAAAAATTGTATATTTAAATATGGTTATACCAGCAAGCTGGTGCGCCTTCGGCGCGATTCAACCTAGTTTTTTTACTGGTTCGTAGCTTTGCTCTTCACTTTTCTTGAAGGGTCACGTAAATATCTACGTATTTTTCAATTTTTCCAAAAGTTGACAGACGGACAGACGCCTCTAGCGTTTTATTAATAAGGAAGATCATTAAAATTTTTTTGACGCTTCGGTACAAAATTAATAATTTTTTTCAGACTACTACCTTCTGGATTCTCTGAATATCGCTTGGATGTTCACTGCCACTGCAATCGGAATGTGTCTTGGCCCCGCCCCTTTTTACTTCGCCAATTTCTTAAGTACTCGAATGCTAATATTTTCCTACGGATTCCTCTCGGGAATCAGTTCCATTCTCTACCCATTCGCCGACTCTTTGGGATTCTGGCCAGCTCTTGTGTGCAGATTCATGGCTGGATTTGCACAAGCAAGTCAGCTTCACTTCACGAATGACATTGTGCTTCGATGGACTCCTCAATCGGAAGCTTCGTTCTTCTTCTCCATCATGTTGGCCACGTCGCAGTTCGGTCCACTGTTCACCATGATTCTGGGCGGTGAAATGTGTTCTTCCTCGTTTTTCGGTTGGGAAGCCACCTACTACATTCTGGGAGTAGGTACACTCGCCGCGTCGATTGCATTCGCATATTATTATTCTGATAGTGTGGAGGAGAATCCGTAAGTTATTAAAAAAATACCAACTGGTTCTCTGGTAACTGCCGTTTGAAAACCAAATATTTCCGACTTTCCTCTCGTTTGTGATGAGCTTGGCTTTTCGAGGTAAATCATATTCTGTCTGGATCTGGATTAGATTAGAAAAGTCATTTTCACTTCAAATAACTCAAATTTCTGGAACAGCAGAAAAATAGAGTAAGAAAATGGTCGAAACTTGTATGGATGTGAGCGGAAGACGAGGTCAACGCCTATGTATAATTTTGAACAAAAATAGAAATCTGATATAATCAAACCATTTTTCCAGAAACCTCGAAGAATCGGAGAAAAAGTACATCCTTGCCGGAAAGCACTCTCTCAAAGAAAACGAAGAAGTTCCGTACAAAGCACTTCTTCAAGACTGGACGATTTGGATTAGTTTATTGATGTTCACTGGTTATTACTTGGCAATGATTGTCTATCAACAGTACTCTCCGATTTTCATCAAACAAGTCCTTCATTTCACAATTCGAGAAACTGGATACTTTTCTGCGATTCCACAATTCGTTGCGATTTTCATTAAAATCGGATGCGGAAGATTGTTGGGTGAGTTTCAGAATAATAATATTAGCTACCAAAATCTTGAAAATAAGAAGTTTGCCGATTAGTTTAACAACATGTGGGAAGCATCGTCTTCTCTATTGTCGTTTTAATTTTACAAACATTCTAAAACCGTATTTTTTTCAGATGTGAAATGGGGATGTGGTCCAAAACTGACACTTGTCATCCCACTACTGATCCTCGAATCTGCCAGTGCCTTTTCTCTTTTCCTTACTGGATTCGTAAGTTTCATTAACACTCAATTATCTCCCTGATTACCCCGATTAATTCAGCTCGATGATCGTGTGTGGGCGTTGATTTGCATGATGATCTTCGCCTCTCTTCACTTTTTCGTTCCCGTGATATGCAGCAGAACGATTCAAATTGTAAGAATTAGAAGTTGCATTTCAGAGAAAAATTTAACATTTTCAGAGAGCCGTTCAACATTCTCACTTTGCCCTCAACTTGAACATGGTGATTGCTGGAATTGCACAGATTTTGATTCCGTTGGGAGTGCAAGCGGCGGTTCCAGATAATTCTAGGAGTCAGGTAAGAAGAAATACTGAATCTCAATTAGTTGAACCCCAATAATTGCGGAAAACCAAAAAGTATTTTTATGAATTTTTTGAAACACCAGTTTTTCGGAAAATGGTAAAAATGCAATGCTGATTTTTTGGTAATGATTTTTTTGGTATTTAATAGGTTTAATTTTCAAATATAGAAATTTGCAAAAATAATTAAAAACCTGGAACACGAAAACATGGCCTTGTAATTAGCTTTTCGAGAATTGGCAGGAGATGGGAAAGATTACGGAAAAAACCGAGCGGAAATAAAAAAAGTCCAGAAAACCCAACATTTGAAATTCTAGCATGCCGCGGACTAGAAAAGCTTTCTTTTCCACCTGTCAATGTCACTTGCTGAAAAACCGACCGACCGACCGTCTACCGATTTCGTGCATTTGCGCGCCAACATGCCCGATAGTGTTTGCGTACGCAACATTTCACTTTACGACGCATTTTTCTGGGAATTACAATATTCTGCGTAGGCAAACACTTTGGCATGTTGACGCGCAAATGCACGAAATCGGTTAACGGTCGGTCAGCGTCAATTGCCAGTTTCGAACCGACCGAAAAGAAATCCCTAGCAGCGAGGCTAAAATTATCTGCTGTTTCAACAAGTTTGTAAATAAGCTCTTCGATTTCCTTTTTCAATGTCTCTTCGCCCAATTTAACAAATCCCTCAAAAATCTATTGAAAATTCCAGTGGGCCCTTGTCTTCTACTTCCTCGTCATAAGCGTCGTCATCACTTCGATCCTCTACACAGTGTTCTCAAAAGTGGCACCTGCCGAATGGACGATGCAGAAGAAGTCATCGGAATACACGATTTATCGATTATCTGACATTTCACCACCTGAACCCATCACGATTCCCATGCCGAAAGAATGCAAGTTTTAAAGAGAAGAAACGGGTTTCAGGTGTTTATTGTTTATGTTTTTTATTGGAAATTTGAATAAACGAATTCGGTGTTTTTAATGTTATTTGAAAATATTACAGTCCAGGCTCATCGCGAAACGACACATCCAAACAGAAACTGTGGACATTTTTACTTCATTTGACAGAATGTCGAAACAGAAAGTTTTAATGAAAATTTTCGATAGCCAAAACCAGTATATGACTTTATGAAAGACCTCATTTGGCCCTTGTAAACATGTTCATTGCACTTGAATCGGATTTCAATGGGAACTTGAAAAACGCCTTTTCTCGGATGCTCTGAATAATTCACAAAGTTTGAATCTTCTTTTTTTTAAATATATAAAAAACCAACCTTGACCATAATGAAAACCAAAATTGGGTTTAAAGCAGGACACCAAGAGAAGAGATACGGTAGATAAATGGAGAGATTCGAGGTCTCGACGCGAAATAGTGGCATCAAAAATGACAAGTAGAATGGGATATGAATAGTTAGGAAGGGAAGGGTGAACTGGAAATTGAAAATTTTACTATTTCACAAAGTCATCAAAGTTGATATCAGATTTTTCATTTTATTGGATCAATCCTGCACCAACCTGAACAATGAGTACCGTATTCAATTGTTTTTGAGATTTCAATGCGTTGGGACTTTTGGATCCTCGAGGAATCTCCATCTTGATAACTATCCAACAAGCCAGACAGATTACTGTAGTCAGAAGCAAAACTGCTACGATATACAGAGTGCACGCCCAGGATATTGGGTCCGGAACGAATCTATTCAAATTGAAATCGTAGCGTTCTAACGAAGCGATTAGATAAGCGGATTTGCCTTTTCCGTTTATGTAGTACACTATATAATCCCCTACTCAGTCTTATAAAGGGGGTACCTGCCGAATGGACGATGCAGAAGAAGTCATCGGAATACACAATTTATCGATTATCTGATATTTCACCACCTGAACCCATCACGATTCCCATGCCGAAAGAATGCAAGTTTTAAAGAGAAAACGGGTTTCAGGTGTTTTTGTTCATATTTTTGGATATTTGAATAAACGAGTTTGATGCTTTTTTATACTTCGCGAATTAAGTATTTCCTAGTCCAAAAGGATCAACTAGTAACCAAATCGAAACTGTAAATATTTTGAATCTAGAAGACAACAAGACAGAAGAACGGTTTATTGAAAGAGTTACAGCATCAAAAGCTGTTTATAATTTTATGAAAGACTTCATTTGGCCCTTGTAAACATGTTCATGGCACTTGAATCGGATTTCAATGGGAACTTAAAGAACGCTTTCTCTCGGATGCTCTGAAATTTTTTAAAAATTCAAATTTCTTTTGATAAAATGAGAAATCAACCTTGACCATAATAAAAACCAAAATCGGGTTCAACGCGGGACACCAAGAGAACAGGTACGGTAGATAAATGGAGAGATTCGAGGTCTCGACACGAAACAGTGGCATCAGAAAAGACAAGTAGAATGGGATATGAATGGTTAGGAAGGGAAGGGTGAACTGGAAATAAGAAGTTATACTGTTTCAGAAAGTCTTCAAAATTGATATCAAATTCTTTATTTTGATTGGACCGTTTCAGTTTCCCCACCTGAACAATGAGTACCGTATTCAATTGTTTTTGGGATTTCAATGCGTTGGAACTTTTGGATCCTCGAGGAATCTCCATTTTGATAACTATCCAACAAACCAGACAGATTACTGTAGTTAAGACCAGCACTCCAACAATATACAAAGTGCATGCCCAGGATATCGGGTCCGCAACGAATCTATTCAAATTGAAATCGTAGCGTTCTAATGAAGCGATTAGATAAGCGGATTTGCCTTTTCCGTTTATGTAGTAAACTATATTTTCTGACAGTTTATCATCAGAAGCATCTGGAACATATCCGAAAGTGATGAGAAATGCGGCAGTTAGAGAGACAAGGAAGGAGATTAGAGTGGTGATGAAGACGATTTGTTTTTGGGTTCGAGGATTTCTGGAATAGAGAACTTGTAGTTTGATTACCGTAAGGCCTATATTAGAAGGGCCGGCTCTTCTATTGTTTTAAGGTACCTCTGGAGAACTCTTATATTACAGGGGATCTAGAAATATCTTTGAAAATTTGGAATTTCAGAAAAATGTTACACCAAGAAAATACGAAAATTATGTTTTAAGCCAAATTTGATAGCCCTCTATTATAGGGGCCCTTTACAAGCCCCTCTTGGAAGCCCCTCCTTAATTCTTGAAGGGCCCCTCTAATACAGGTTTTATGGTATTAATTTATTCTCGCTGTACTCACTTTTTTACAATGAAAGCCACTTGTGAGAACTGCATTGGTGGTCCCATACACGAAAATATGACAAATGTGACAAAAGTTATCAGCATTGCTTGACCTGTAACGATTACTGCTTCTAGTGCCCCATTATACTTTTGGGATTTTTAGCATAGAATTCAAACACTCCCCCTTCAGCAATAAATAATATGAACGCATTTTCCGCCCTCGCTCAAGCATGTCATTCTGGCCGAGTGGTCTAAGGCGCTGCGTTCAGGTCGCAGTCCTCTCAGGAGGGCGCAGGTTCGAACCCTGCGGATGACAAACTCTTTTTTAAAGCATTTTGACTCACCAAACTGAATGGGCAACTTGAACCCGCCCTTGACGATGTAGACAGCTTCGGCTTCTATGATGTAAGCGAGTGTCTGCAGTTAATATAATTGATTATTTTGTTTTGTTTTTTGTTGACTCACCGGCGAACAAAAAATAACTAAAATTGAGAATAGTAACCTCAGAAACGCACTAAATATTTGCATTCGTTTTACAGTATCCGAATAATTTTTCACTTTTGGAATTGCAAACATTAGAGCTACATTGAACACTAATGAGACGCATCCAGTGAATATACTGTTGAATTCGTCAAACCAAGTATCATTGATATTGGGTAGGTTCGTCATAGCTAAAAACGACTTTGAAAAGTTGAAAACAGCTGGAGCTTTCAAGATAAAAATTGTGAAAAACAGAATTTGGGGTATCAGGAAGGAATGAAAACAACGCTTGGATATAAAATGAGAATTTATTGGCTGATTTGAATGGAGGAGGGGGAAGTTGATTATGATTCTTGTTGGTTCTGGGAATTTTTTTTCAGAAGAATGGTACCTAAAAATTGACCAGAATTACAAAACGGGATTCTCAAAATAGGGACAAAAACACTAATAATCTGAAAAAAAGAGTGCTCGGAAGCAAGAAATCATGATGCATAAAAAGAAACGATTATATATTTTTCCTGTTTTTCAAAGGGTCTTTGGGAGTTGAATATTTTGGTTATTAAATAGGCTTCTGGCAGAAAAAATAAAACTTTGGAAATGTCATCAAAAATACTCTGAATTTGACTTTTCCGGGATAATTGAATTTTGAATCAATTTTCTGCTAGACTTTGAATTGGATGCAAGGAAACATAGTTTAATTAGATTTTCTCAAGGTTCCTTATATCGAAAAACATTAAAAATTTGAACTGTTTTTCATTTTAAAAAATAATTGTAAAATTAATGAGTTTGGCCGGGATCATATGGTACATCCAGTTCTCGGGGTTCAATAGTTCGATGAGTACATGGGGTTTTGGGGTGTATGGCATTGTAACCTTAGCCTTTGATTTAGAGCAAAAAGCGAAACAGTCTGTGAAAAATTGTACTAAAAAATCATATGTACCCTTAAAAACAAAGTACCCTAAAAACTAAATGTAGGATAATGGTCATTTTTGTATTTTTCGCTCAAAAAAATTGACAAAAAACAGAACGGCGGACTTGTGAGGATGGAAATCTCTAATCGAATACAGCTGAAATGTAAAATTTGATTTGTTCTAATAAAACCTAATTTTTGAAACGGGAAAATATTTTTTTTTTGTATTCAGATGACAACAAATGGATTTTTCAATACCGGAGATAATTATTCTTATTTTGAAAAAGCGTAGATTCCAGAAGAAAAAAATTTTCCTTTAAAAGATGTATTTCAAACAGTGAAAAATTCAAGGAATAGTTTAGAGGGGAAAATCTGACTGTGTGACCGCGTTGCTCAGCCAATATCTCCATAAATCTAGCTTGGCTTCTATGTCTTTTATAGGAAAAAATGTGATTATTATGAATACCAGTTGGATCTTATTACAGGCTTATCGAGTTTAGCTTAGACACATTACAATCTAGACAAAAAAAATGCGATTTCAAATTTATTCAACAAGCTTGTTCGAGGTAAAATAAAGCATCTACCATATTTAAAAAAAAGTTAGTCACTTTATGGATAACAAACAGTTAAAATCGCAAAATCCACCCACCTAATTTTTTGGGTGTTGCTATCATTGTGACGTTAAACGCAAAGTGACTTTTGACTACTGTAGCCCTGATACAAATGGCCGGTACCTGATTTTGTTGGTTTATAGATTATTTGGGATGCTGAATCGACATTAGACTTTTATCTAAAAATTTCCGTTTTTCTGAAAACTTCATTATTCTCTACAAACTGAACTGATATGATGAGACAAAGTTGAATGAAGTTTATGAAACAGAAAAAATATATTTATTAACTTTCAGTGAACCTGGAATTGGCAAAAAATAATGTATCCGACAATTAATGCTACTAGATCAGACCTAAAAGTTGATAATCAAAAATTGAAAATATTCGCAAAAAATTGAAAATCCTAAATGGCACGTTTCGAAAAGATGAATAACAGAAATCCGTCTAGCCATTTGAATGACTACTACGAAATCGTCATCGTATTAATTACAAATTGGCAGTCGGAGATTCCACGGGGGAGATTGCTCACAATCAGTGTGCACGTGCAGTGAGCACCTGCGAAGTCTGACGGACTTGAATCATATTTGTGGAGGATAGTTTGGAGGAAGCTGACTTGCAGAACATTCGGTCGCGGACATTCTGGAAATTGAATTATGTTGGAAAATGGTTTTTGAACGTTTGGGGGTGGAAATGAGAGAGGAAATTGGTTAAGAATGGATTTTTGGTTTAGAAAAAAGTTTCAATTATTTTTTCGGTTTCAGCAGTATGCTATTCTTTTGATTTTTACAATTTTCGATCAATCTTCTTAAATATATTGATTAATTAAGAAACTTCTCACCTTGACCATAAAAATCACCAAAATCGGATTGATCGCCGGGCACCAAGAGAACAAAAATGGCAAATTTGTGGACAAAAATGAGTTTTCAATATCAAACATTGGCAATATAAATGATACATAGAATGGAACATGGATAGTGAAAAATGGTAGAGCGAACTGAAATTAAAAAATGTATTTAAACAAAAATTCACTTTTCTCTGATTACCTGAAGAAACAGAATCATATTAATCTGATTCTGTGACTTTTTGGCGACATCACTCATCATTTTCGCCTTCATCTGTTTCTGAATCTTGAAAGTGCATACGATTACAGTAATCACTGATAGAACCATAATGATAAGGATGTAGGATGTACAGATTATGGCTGACCAATCGAATATGTTGTTTCTAAATGCGGTAACCAACAGAAAAGCACTATCTCCTTCTCCATTCAAATAGTAAACGATGTCCTTGGCTTCCAGAAGTTCAGCTGGAGATGGAGTGTATCCGACGTATGCCAAAATGAGCGTTGGGATTCCAGCGATAACAGAAATGGTGGAAATGATAGGACCAAAATGTTCGCGTTTATGAGCGTTGCTGAAAATTTGCAGTTTGGATTTATGGTTGGGATCTGAAACAACTCTTACTCGGAGAGCACATGACATAACTGGAGGTATTGAACGGATGGAGAGCTGCAGGAGATGACAACGAAGAACACGAAAAGAATAAGAAAGACAATTCCTGAAAGTTACCGTTTCTAGATTTTGATATGGGAAACTGTTGATGTATTTTATGTATTGAACAGTTTGAAAAATGTCTAAATATAATGTTCTTGGAGGAGGGGGGACAGAAGATTTTTCGGATTTTTCAAAATGGTTGAATAAATAACATCTTACTAGTTCAAAGCCTTTTCTACTCTATTCTTTTCGGTTTCTGAAATGTGACTTGTTTGAAGTGAGCATTACTTTGCTAATGCTGAACGCGACAGAAAATCGCAACCGACAAACTTATAGGAGTGGTACTGCGGTATGTATTCTGAAGTGATGATGTACAGTGTTTAGTGTTCACACAGAGCGTTGCTATCGTGCTGCTTTTTTTAATATCGGTGGCCTCAGCTCGCGCCAACGTAGCTCAGCTGGTAGTGGCGCGGCGCTTCCAGCGTTAGGCCCACGAGTTCAACTCCTCGAAGGGCTTATATAAAAAAAACTTTGAGAAAATGTTTTGCATGTCTGCGCCTTTACATAAAGATTACATTTTTTAATGCGGTTCCAAAAACTTTACATATTTGGTGAAAATTTGTATCCACACTGTCCATCAAATGTGAGTATTTTCATGTCCTCTCCCCTTCCCCCATTTCAAGCACACATCACTTCAAGTTTGCAACAATTTTTCACATAAAAATGACGCTATCTTTTTTCTGACATTTCCAATTCAATCTATTATCGAGAAACCAACATAATTAGGTATTTCGAGTTCATGTTATGTACTTGTCATTTTGTATCCTCTAATTTGTCAAAAAAAAAAATCCGAAAACATAAACAACTAACCGGTATTGAATGGAAGATAGAATCCGCCTTTGACGATGTACAAGGACTTCATTTTGGCGACATAAACAAGTGTCTGAAAATAAACCAAATAAAATCCCACAATTCGGAAGCTAAATTACCGGAGAAGTCACCACGACTACCATAGAAAATATCAATCGGAGAACACAAACATAGTATTGAATCCATCGGAATGCCTTTGAATAAGTCTTAACTCTGGCTGTAGCGTAGATTAGAGCAATGTTGGAGACTAAAGAGACGAATCCTGCCACGTAGGCGTTTGCTTCATCAACATAAGTATCATGAAGCTCTGATGGGATGGGAGTGGTAAGTGATGTCATTTTGGGAATCGCTGAAAATGATTATTTTGGTAAGATAAACTTATTGCAGGTCTCCAATTATCACGGTAAGTGTGAAATAATTAATGGAGACTATTAGAAACCGAAAAGCATGTTTCAAGGTGTGCCGAATTACAGTGAAAAAATATATGGTGCGATATTACGAGGATGAAACTCAGAACTCTAATAATATCGCAGAGTATCCGGGACAAAAAAAAATAGACAGAACGTTGCTATTCTGGGAATTTCTGAAAGATTATTTTGTATGTCAAACATGGTATAGCCATTATATTATCACGGTAAGTGTTGAATAACTATAAAAATTATTAGAAACCGAAAAAAAAGTGTTTCAAGGTGTTCAGAAATACAATAAAAGTTGCGATATATGTCACGATATTGCTACCATGTTGCGTCCTAGAAGTTTTTTATCGCATCATGTTTTAGTAGAAAAGTTTGACATACGGATTACGAAAAAGTCTCTCGCGGATTTAGTTGCTATTTTTTCTGCTAAAACAGAAATTTACGAAATTTTGGAAACTTCCGAATTTTCAAAAGCAGGTCATTCCCATAAATTCAAATATTTGAAGGTCGGAAATTCCGAGTTTTTGGAATAATTCTTTTCGAAAAAAGTTCACTTTACATTAGAAATCATTGCTGAATCTTAAGAAAAAAAAAAAAGTTTTTATTAATTTAAGTAATTATTTTTTAGTTTCAGAGCGATGATAAGTGTAGCTAGTTGTTAAACTCTAATAATGGTCGAACATTCCGCGATATTTTGAAAAATAAAACGAGAATTCGTCAAAATTCAATCTCACGAAATAAATTTGGACCTCAATTACCAGTTCGAAAGCAAAAGCGTCTAGACATGATAACAAAAGTGTGAAATATGATTCTTTGGATTTCCAAGGGGGAGAGACACTAATTATAGGAATACTACTCACTCCGTCTACCTACGTATAACACGAATTCTCAAGGGGATGAAGAAATGAACTTGGCTGGATAATTTTAAAATCAAACGATTTAAGACTTTTAGAGATCAGTTGGACACCTGATCACTCACTCAATTGATGTTTGGAGTAATTTTTTGAACTTTTTTGATTTTGTTGAAATTTGATTTTAGAGATTGGATTTGATATTGAAGCAGAGGTTCCGCGTTTCAATTTTCTATTCTGCACATCAACATTTTTCATATCTTTCTTATATATAAAACGCTAGACGCGTCTGTTGGTCCTAGTGTCCGGCTGTCCGGTTTTTGAGTTTTTAAATGAAATTTTGACCGGCATCAAAATCGAACCCACGACCTTTCGCACAAGAACTGCGCATGCACACAGCTGCGCCATGCGGGCCACAGGGAGAGAGTGTAGATATTCTACACTCGAGTAGAGAGCTTGGTATGGTCGCCGCTGCATGGCTATCAGAGATGAGCGAAATGAATTTTTTTTAACTCGGAAAAGAAACAAGGAAGAAGGAACGAAAAAGAAAAATCCGAAAGACGGAAGACGGAAGGATTAAGACGGAACAAAATTTTGAAAACTGGAAGAAGGAATAAACAATACAGAACGGAAAAAAATCACACAGAAGAAGGAAGATAATTTTGAAAAAAAATACCCAATTTGTTCAATGAAGAATTTCGAAAATCACAGAAAAGAAAGTGTTGGACTCCATTAAACAACATTTTGAGTGATAGGAAGAAGGAACGATGAATAAGGAATGAAAAATCACCCGGAAAAAGGGAGAAAGAATAAGGAATTTCGCTCATCTCTGATGGGTGTTCAAAGCATAGTGGACGACGCGAGCCCGCTTTTTGTCGGCTGCTTCTGTTAGTGATATGCCGCGCTTTCGCGGGTTTGATTGTCATTTTACACAAGTAGTGCCCAAGAAGGCAGATATCCTAGAACATTAGAAGGACCTCTTTTATAGAAGGTCTCCGAGAGGGATTTGGAAAAATACAATTTATCCTATGAACATGCTTCTTTTGAAATAAAACATTTTTGAATCGAAAATTCATGTTCAGTGACAAACCTTTTCGGGAACTCCAAAAATTTTCGAAGCCTTTATTTTATTAGAAGAACCCCCGTGATAGAAGGTTCCTCCAAAGGTTCTTTGAAATAATAGAAGGACCCTTCAGGTTTTACTGTAGTTGAATAAACAGTCATCTGTGTCATAAAATATTTTGGAACATCTAGAACGAACAAGGCTGCGATTTTTTTGTTGTCTTTTTCACAATTCTATTTTTTAAATGTTTTTTCTCCGCTTTTCTAAATCATAGCCTGTCGCTAGATCGTCATACACTGTTGACGAGAAATAGCTCTCGATCAATTTGATTTTCAGATAACTTGGGTTTCAAATATTTTCTTCGGAAAATAACATGCATTTTGAATCACAACTTTACCACTCGATCAATCGGAATGATCCGGATCCTGATCTTAACGATGAGATGGATGAATCGGAAACCGGATGGGCTCGAGATCTTCATGAACCAGGAATAATTGATGGAATCGAGGACACCCAGTTGATGACTCAACCCACTCTTTTTCCACAATCTCAAACAGAAACAAGGTAAATTTGAGAACAAAAGGTTGAGAACTTTCCTGTGTCAAAAGAAGATTCTGGGACAAATTGAATTTTCAATTTGTGACTGATTTTGAAAAAAAAATACCGTAAAATCTGTAATAGATGGCCCTTTCATGTTCGAGCTCAATTATCTCGATTTCTATGCGAGATATCAGAAATGTGTCACCTGATAAAATACTTCTGATTGTATGACGAACAGTTTATCAGTTAACACTTTTTTCATATCTGCAACAGGAACTGAGATAAATTGGCTCAGAGTTAACAGTAAGGGGCCCTTCTATTACAGGTTTTACGGTTACGGTTCATGAATTCAAAATGAAGACACTCTGAATTGTTTTAAGATCTGTCCCATCAAGCCCAAAACCATCTACATCTGGATACGTGAAGCGCCAGGTCCGTCTTCTCGAAGATGACGAACTAGAGAGAAGAAGATCATACGACAGGGAAAGGAAGAGAAAAAAGAGGGCATTGGAAACTATTCAAGACACTCAGGATCGCCTTCAGAAGAATGCGGATCAGAAGAGGAAGAAGCGAGAGCAGATGAGCAATGAAGAAAAGGAAAGGAGACGTAGTGATGAGACAGAATCCAAGCGTAAACGTCGAGCTCTGATGTCCGAAGAGCAGAGAGAGGCGATCAATAGCCAAAAAGCTGAAAAGCGGCAAATATCGATTTTACTGGAATCAGATTCTGATACTGATCAGAGAAGAGGCAGAGAAGCTGAGCAACAACGAAAAACGAGAAGTTCAGTGACAGAAGAAATGAAACTGACTCGGAGAATTCAAGAAGCGGATAGAAGACGTGAAGTTCTACTTGATGAAACGGTAGAAGAGCAAGAGGATCGTCAAGCTAAAGATGCGGAGAGTAAGCGGAAGTATCGACAGAATGAAACTGAGAAAGAACGAAAATCTCGATTGCTAACAACTGCTCAGAAGAGAAAAGATAAGGAAGCAAAGGCGGATGTTCGTGCCAGAGTTTCAGTCAACACTCTCCATTACCTGGGTCCGATTTCAGAAGAATGCGAGCACTGCAAAGCTCTTTTCTTTAAAAGTAAAATTTCACATTTCTTAAAAAAGAAAACAAACTTTCAATTTTAGGTGAAATTCTTGGAAAGAAGCTGAATTCAATCAACTTCTGTTGTTCTTCTGGAACAATACAATTGGAGGAGCACTTTTCCAACTTCCCTCCACAGCTTCAGGAGCTCTTCCAAGGATCCACTGATCCAGCCAAGAAGGATAGGAATGAGCAATCCAAAAACTTCCGAGCTCAGATCAGGCAGTTCAACAACAGCCTCGCCACTGCTTCCTTTGGACCACAGACGGAGCGGAGTGTCAACAGAGGTCATGGACCATTCACTGTGAAAGTCCACGGCCAGGTATATCATCGAGCTGGACCACTCCATCCACAACCGGGCCAAAGAAGGAAATACGGACAGCTTTTCTTTTTGGATTCAGCTCAGGCTGCTCGAGAGCGGATGGATATTCCAGAGAATGCTCAATGCGACCAGAGCATTATGGAAGAGCTCAGCGATTTGATGATGAGGATCAATATCTTCTCCCAGTCATACAAACTGATGAGAGAGGTTATTAAAGAGGATTCTGACTTTTCAAAATCATTTTTTGTCTTTTAGGTAGAAGAACAAGAAGAGCTGGAAGCTCAATTGGAAGGAAGGACCACAAAGCAAGTTAAAATGATGTTCGATGTGAGCAAGCCAAATCTGGACCTGAGAAGATACAACCTGCCAACGTCGAACGAAGTGGCTGTGGTCTATGTTCAAGAAGATGGAATGGTCCCCTCCAGAAGCGTGGCTGCCTACTCGAGAGATCAGGATGGATGGTTGACCATCTACGACACGGATCCCATAGTGGATCCGATGACCTATCCTCTCTTCTTCCCAAACGGAGATCGTGGATGGAGTCCTGGACTCACGAGAATAGGCAGCAGTCGGAAGAGCACACGGATTGCTCAACAGCCGTACTATCGGTATATGGCAATGATTCGAAGGAACAGGTTCAATCCAATCCACTACGGAGCCACTCTCACTCAACAGTTTTTTGTCGATTGCTGGGCCAAAACGGAGCAGAATCGACGGAAGTTTCATAGGGATAATCAGGCGAAGATCCGAGCAGAGGAGTACCAGGAACTCAAGGATTACGTCAGCCGAGGTCCTGGAGAGTTCACACCTGGAAAACGAGTGATATTGCCATCCAGTTTCCATGGTAGTCCCCGACACATGGTTCAAGAATATCAGGATTGTATGGCAATCGTGACAAGAACAGGTAAACCAGATCTGTTTGTCACATTCACATGCAACCCAAAGTGGAAGGAGATCCAGGAGAATCTGAATCCAGGACAGACTGCTTCCGATCGTCCTGACCTCATCGCTCGGGTTTTTAATGAGAAGGTAGATCATTTGATGGATGTGATTTTGAAGAAGAATCTTCTGGGAAAGGTGACGGCTCATATCCGTGTGTTTGAATGGCAGAAGAGAGGACTTCCACACCTTCACATGCTCCTCACAATGAAAGATGGTGACAAGCCAAAGACGAAGGACGACATCAACCGACTGATTCGGGCTGAGATTCCAGATCCAGTTCAAGAACCACGGCTTCATGATATCGTGACACGACAAATGATCCATAGGTAGCATTCAGTTAGATCTATAAAATCAATTATTGCTTTAATTTTTAGACCATGTGGACTGAATAACCTCAATTCCCCATGTACAGACAAGGATGGAATCTGCATGAAACGGTTCCCAAAACCATTCCGGGACGACACCAAATGGGAACAAAACGGGTATCCTGAATACAGAAGACGTGACGATGGGAGGAGCATCAAATCGGGAGGATGTGATATGACGAATCAGCACGTCGTACCGTATAATGCGGATCTACTCCTCATGTTTGATGCTCACATCAATGTGGAAGCATGCGCTCTAATAGAAGTAGTCAAGTACCTCGTGAAGTACGTCTACAAAGGACAGGATAGAGCCTCCATTGCGATTCAAAGTGTAGAAGACGTTGGGAAGGATCGTGACGAGATAAAGGAGTATCTGGATTGCAGATACATCTGTGCCCCAGAAGCCTGCCATCATCTCTTTGGATTCTCATGTCACGTCAAATCCCACGTCATCTGCCGACTTCCCATCCACCTACCAAACCGTCAAAGTGTGACTTTCGTCCCAGGAAAAGAAAAAGAAGCTGTTGCCACTTCTGAAAGAAAAGGATCAAAGTTAATGAAATACTTTGAAATGAATGCAGATTTCAACGAAATGGAGGCTAATGGAGATGATATCTCTGGAAAAGAAGACCCAAGGAAGTGTTCCTACATGGATTTTCCTACGAAGTTTGTATGGTCAGATGAGCTTGGAAAGTGGAAGGAACGATCGAGAGGAGGAGATAAGGTCATAGGACGGATCTACGCAGTTACTCCGAGTGATCCAGAAAGATTTGCTCTTCGTCTTCTTCTTTTAGCCACAACTGGAGCATCTTCTTTTGAAGATCTCCGAACTGTTCCAGACGATAATGGAGATCCAATTGTTCACCCAACATTTGTCCTGGCTGCAAGAGCACTTGGACTTTTGAAGGACGACGCCGAACTTCAGAAAGTTATGGAGGAGTGTGGATCATTCCAGATGCCTACACAGATGCGTGCCACATTTGCTTCTATTCTCCTTTTCAATGAAGTTGGTGATCCTCAACTTTTTTGGGACAAGTTCAAAAGTTCCATGAGTGAAGACTTTGTCTTCCGGGGATGTGGAGAAGAAGAAGCAGAAGCGAGAGCCTATGAGGATGTTCGAGAGAAACTGAGCAGGTATTCTGAGTGAAGATTCTCTAATTTACTCAAATCTTTCAATTTTCAGACTTGGAAAAGACATTCAGTCTTTCATAACTCCACCCAAATATATCTTGACTGCTCCTCTCATTGATCAAATTGATTTTGACGATATCAGGAAAGAAGGAGATCGTCTTATCGATACGTTGAATCCTCAGCAAATGGACGCATTCAGAAGAATAATAGAAGCAGTTGACGATCCATGTCTTCAGAGATTATTCTTCTTGGATGGTCCAGGTGGAAGTGGAAAGACGTATTTGTACAATGTCATCTGGAAGGTTCTTCTTGGAAAGGAAATTATGATCGCCTGCTGTGCTTGGACTGGAATCGCATCCACATTGCTTCCAGATGGGAGAACCATCGCTTCATTCTTCAAAATGGATATCAAGAACGACTGTCGAGCAAGTCATCTGAAGCTGAACTCCAAGGAAGCTGCTCTTCTTCGGAAAATCAAAGTTTTCATCGTGGACGAGGCCAGCATGATTGCGAAGAATGTGCTCGAGACGATGGACAAAGTACTCCGAGATGTTATGGAAAACGATATTCCATTCGGAGGAAAAGTCATAATCCTCGGAGGAGACTTCAGACAAGTCCTCCCGGTCATCAGAAGAGGCACACGGAAAGACCAAGTCGATGGATGTATCAAGATGAGCTGTCTTTGGCATCATTTTGAAACACTCCATCTCAAATCCAACATGCGAGTAACGGGCGGAGATTCGGATTGGATCCAGTTCCTCCTGAAAGTTGGAGATGGATCGGCAAATGACGAAATCGATCGTATCAAGTTGGAAGAGGACCTCTACACGACCAAGGATCTAATTGAAGAAGTCTTCGGAGAGAAAATAAACAAGTTCACGGATCTATCTGAGTCTGCAATCCTGACACCAAAAAATGTAAATGTCGACAAAATGAACGAAGATGTTCACAACAGAATGGAGGGAGCAGAAAAGGTAAGGATCACTGTATTCCAATTTGAATTTTGAAAATTACAGGTGTTCTACTCCAGAGATGAGGTGCCAGATGACAGCAACAGAAAAGTCATTACAACAGAATATCTGAACTCCATCAATACTTCGTCACTTCCACCACACAAGCTAAAGCTCAAAGTTGGTTCGATTGTGATGTTGCTGAGGAATCTGGATGTGAGCACTGGACTTTGCAATGGGACACGGCTGAAGATCATGGAACTCGGGAGAAGGATTTTGAAATGCCAGTTTGTTGTTGGAAGTCGTGTTGGGCAAACAGTCTTGATTCCAAGAATCGACTGTTACGACGACAACAACTTGGCTTTCAAACTCCGACGCACCCAGTTCCCCGTCCGATTGGCCTTTGCTCTCTCCATCAACAAAGCACAAGGACAATCGTTTGGAAGGATTGGGTCATGGCTGCCAGAGGACGTCTTCACACATGGGCAGCTGTACGTCACACTGTCCAGAGTTCGATCAAAGGGAGGTCTGTTTGTCAAAGCGATGGAATCAGATCAGCTAAACGTTGTTTATAAAGAGATCCTCTAGATTTGCATGTTTCTCTCCCTCTACTCCCTAATTTTTGGGTATTTTTGTTTCTATTTTTTGTATCAACTTTATGATCTATGTTTTTGAAGTGTGATTTTTCTAAATTATAATAAATGTATGAAAATATTATTTGAGTAGCATTCGAAAAAAAAGGTACAATTACGGTTTTTAGAATCGAATGACACCAAAGCGGAAGCCAGAATGAAACGGCAGCGATAGCTTCCGCTTTCAGTCTGATCAGTTGAATAAAAAATCAAAAAAAGTGAATAACCAGAAACAGATGGAATATGTGAAACAGAAAATCTTGAAAACGAACATTGAAATCAAATTTTGTGTTTCAAATTGCTAATGAATTCGTACAAAATGGTTTTCTACAGTAACCTAACCAAAAGTTTGTCTGAAAAACTCTATGGATCATATTTCGAAATTTCAAAACAAATATGCAATTCTGAAGAATCGCAACAACTGGAATTGAAAAATAAATGTTTCAGCAAACTATGAATTTTCGTAAACCATCGAAATCAAAATCCATTTTGTCTAATTGAAGATTACATGAGGAAACAAATTTATCCGTTTCAAAACATTTTTGAAAGATGACGTTTGCACAACGAAAAATATTTCACGAAAAACTTTCTAAAGGTAATAAAAGACCTGGATAGGATAAATTTTGAACTTTTGGAGGTGGGAGTTCAGACAGGAAAGTGCTTGATTAAGATAATTTGATCGTCACTTTTTGATCTCTAACAAAATTACGCTGTTCGGAGTCTCACACATCAGAAAAATCGAACTGCAAATTTAACTTGGTGTGGCAGGTCTGGAGCAAAATTTCAGCATTTTTAAAACGATTTTTGTAGAAATTCAAAATGAATTAATTGAGTTTTGAGTAATCAATTATTGTTTTCGGATCCAGAAAATACCAGTTTCAAACTACATAAAAATGTGTCTGTACTCCCAATTTTAACCACAAACATTTGAATCCAAACATTTTAGAAATGAATGTTTACAGGAAATTATGTATGTTTCAAATTGCTAATGAATAGAAATAAATAAATTAGAAAACTAGTGTTCTTAAAGGTGGGGGGACATGAAAAAAATAATGTTCTCGAAATTCCGTTCATATACGCCCCTCGAGGAGTTGAACTTGTGGGGGCGAGGATTGAGGGTGCGGCGCCGCTACCGACTGAGCCACGCGGGCAAAGTGAAAGCGGCTGCCCGATTGCATACATAAAGGAGAGGACGACAGCTGTACGCAGAGTGACATTAAGCGTTGTACACCGTCACGTCAGAATGCATACCCTGGCTACAAAAATCCTACGAAAAATCTCCTGTCCCCCCACCTTTAATGATCGAAGTGCTAAAAATTTACAAAAACTCAATTAGAGAAGAAAATATGCAGTTTTTTCAAAACATTTAACCAAAACTAGAGTCTTTAAATATAGGCTAGCAGTTAAAAAATTATCTGTTTCAAAATATTCTGAAAAATCACGTTTGCACAACATAAATTACTCGGGGAATTATCAAAGGACTTGAATAGGAAACATTTTTGAACTCTTGGAGGAAGGAGTTCAGACAGAAAAGTGCTTGATTATGATAATCCAATTGGTACTTTCTTATCTCTAACCAAATTACGCAGTTGGAAAAAATATTCATTTGATTATAAATGGGAACTCGTGGGTGTTTAGAGAAGTTCTATCCAAAAAATGCAGTTTCACAACTTTGGTTTAAAGTTTGAGTGATGTTCTTTCATTAATTGTGTGAGAGAATGATCCATAATCCTTTAAAATTAGTAAGAGTGTTTTCAGGTTACTGTAGTCGTGATTGAGATCTTCGGCCACGACCACCAGAATTTATCTTCAACAGCATTCATGTTTTAATACGAACAAAATATCAAAATTCATTAATAATTAATCAATCACTTCTTTACAATCACTGAATTCTTGACAGCAAGTGCATGACTCGATGTGAATGTGACACCAGTGTTGGGCGTGTTCTTCCGACTTCCAAGTAGTGTGTCTCGAACGTTCTGGAAACATTTTCAGAATTCTTTGAAACTTCCATTATCCAAAAAATTACCTTGACCATACAAATCACCAAAATTGGATTAATGGCAGGACACCAAGAGAAAAGATACGGTAGATTTGAGAAAAGAATCGTGAATTCAATATCAGCATAAGGGAGGATGAAGGCAGTGTAGAAGGGGATATGAATGGTGATGAATGGGAAGATGAACTGAAAATTTTAAAAATTGCAGTTTCATGAAATTGGGAATTAGGGAGAAGCACATGGGAAATTAGTGTGACAGAGGTCGTAGCATTGGGAAAAAGAACTTGTTACAGACAGGTTCCCAAAGAATCAACTCTGGCCGAATTTATCGCATTTATTAGGTTGGCTAATAAGTCTTTGTGCACTTTTGTTTTCCTCGTTTTTCTGAACTGAGCTAGAACAATAATGTGTGTGTAACCGGATATGGTATATAAAATTATGAGGTTGTTCACAATAACCATCATTTGCCCCGCTCTCATTCCGCTTGCGAACGGGATGCCTCTTTTCAGAACCACTGTTTTTGGATGAAATTCTTGTTTGATGACGTCTACTGGCTGTTTAACGAAGTCAAGACATTGGGCTTTTCTGTGATGGTTAGTATACATGTCCCTCTTCTTATCTAAGGTGATAATATAATTCAGCTTAAAGTTCCCGAGTAGAGTAAGAAAATGCATGCTCATACCCACTCGCCGCTGAACATCAAAACTGGTCAAAACGGTTAGGTATCCGCCGTCCAAGTTTTTCTGTCTTTCCCAACTTTGACAATCCCTTTTCAATAGTGGTATGGGTTGTCCCTAAAGTGATTGACATTTCACGGGTAGATTGGTAAGGGTCCCGTTCGACTAGGTCTCTCAGCTTGTCTGAATCTTGAAGAAGGGGCAAGTTTCATCTTTCATTGAAAAGTCCTGGTTCTTGAACTTGCCAACCCAATTTAAAGCGGTGTTTCTATGGGGACATTGTCTTTGTAAATTTCCACCAGGCGGTGATAAATGTCGGATGCTTTCAGGTTAGAAATGAATGTAAACAATATACAGAAATTTCAACGAAAAACAGTTGGTATCAACAGGGGCATCCCGTTCGCAAGCGGAATGAGAGCAGGGCAAATGATGGTTATTGTGAACAACCTTATAATCTCATATACCATATCCGGGTACACACACATTATTGCTCTAGCTCAGTTAAGAGAAACGAGGAAAACAAAAGTGCACAAAGACTTATTAGCCAACCTAATATTATAACAGATGTCAGAAAGTTTCCAACTGACAAAATATTTTTGATAAATTTTTTATCAGTTGACCACTTTTGATATCTTTCGCAGTAAACGAGAAAACTTGTCTTAAAGTTTACAGCAATGAGCCTGTTTACCTGATTCTATCAAAATAATTCAGTTTCAAGTAGGATTTACTTAAACTAAATATATTAAACAAGCAATTCGTGTAGGGCTGGCACCTGTATTGAATTAGCTTTCGACTTTACTTCCGTTCGAGTGAAATTTCTGAATTTCTATCAAAATCATCCATATTAATAAAACGCTAGAGGCGTCTGTCCGTCCCGATGTCAGGCTGTCAACTTTTGAAAAGCTTGAAAATAAATATAGATTTACATGACCCTTTGAGAAAAAGTGAGAAACGAAGCGAGGAACATTTTTTAAAAAATATATTGAATTGCGCCGAAGGCGCACCAGCTTGCTGGTACCCTATAAATCACTAACTTTTGGTATTTCACTACCCAATAAATCACCCTATTTTAGTATTTCGTGTAAGTTTCTTGTTTTTGATTTTGAAAAATGCAGTTTCATATTTTTCCCTTTTACTCTTAAATTTGTGGGCATTATTTATTCAGCGACCTGAAAAAGTTCATTCAGTTCCTCTCAAGTCTAATTCACTTTTTCAATCAATTTGACATGATTGACGTTATTTCATTTTATTCCGTTCTCTGATTAAATTATCAGGATTTCCTTGTTTTTTTCCGGGTTGCACAATTTTTTTTCGTGATTAGATTTATCAATAAGGAAATTTAATATCAGGTCAAGCGGAAGCTGGCGTGTCTTTGGAGTTTTCGAAAATTTAAGGATAACAAAACATGTTTACTGTTTTCACCTGATTTCAATTGGCTAACTTTTTGGAATAGTTTGTTATTTTAGGAACGCACATACAGTACCGGTCAATAAGATATACAAAACTTATTTTTCAGATGATTTTTATCATTTTCAGAAGTCTGGAGCTTGGTTGTCAAGTGTCAGATCACAAAATCTCACCTGAACCATCAGCAACAGATTCAGCTGTTTTTGTGATTTTAGCGATTGCTGCGTCGTCACTGACTTCTTTTTACTCATCATTTTCTGCATATGAGAGAAACAGGCAGCAACCACTAACACAGATAAAACCATGGCTGTGAACATGAAAAATGTGCAAATCCGAGCCCAAACATCATACTCCATGGTTCCAGTTTCAGGCATCATGATCTTCAAAACAACAGGAAATTTCAGGTTTGTTAGAATCAGAATGACTTACTTTTTCTTCAGGAGCAATCAAAAATGAACTATCTTCGTGTCCGGTGATTTCTTGTATCAAAGACTCGGATATATCCATTTCATAAGAATTTGGCATATATCCAAGGAATATAAATATGGATGTAGGGATGGCTACCAAAATAGGTACTGCATTTATAACCAGTCGGAGAACTGTATGATTTTTTAGCGCTGGACTGAAAAATTAAAAATCTTGAATCTTGTATTTTCAACAAGACAAACTTGGACAAAAGATAAGCAACCTGCAGATACTGAACCGTGGGCCCCGTACAAGAAGTGACTACTAGAACTAGAAATAGGTTGATTAGATAGTTTCCCAATTCTCGGGACATATCGATTCCACCTTTGACAATGTAGAGGGCTTTCACTTCACTAATGTACATTATTGTCTGAAAATTTATTTTCTGTTTCGAAAAGTTTTGAATTGTGTCTGAAAACTATAACATAGATTCTTGAGTTGGTTCAGAAAGATTCCGAAAGTAAGAAATTTTCAGTTGAGTGAAGTTTAAAAAAAAACTAATTGGAAAATGGCGGTATGGTTTGCATGATTTGTACCGGACATTTGTATCTGGTCATTTTAAAACAATTCTAAAAATCGCGTCTCTTATTTTGAAATGTCAAAAAAACCTCTTGAACAGTATCGCCTTCAAATTTATTAATTTGACATATCCTCAGTAAAAAACAGTAAATTTTGAATTTATGTAAAACCTCTTTTTTTGACATGAACATTTTAACTCCTGCTAACCAATTATTTTGGTTGCACACTCCATAAACCTCAAACAGGTAACGAGAATATTTTATAAAGTTTTATGTGTCATTCTTTTAACAACATGTAAAAAAGATACAACTTGTAGAACTAGCTTGAAACACAAAAAAAAACGTAAGTCGCGACCAATGGATCTTTAGCAAAAAGTTATCAACTACAAAAGACATACTATCTTTTTCCGACTTCTGAAGTTAAATTTTTCCAAAGGAGTTAGATGTGAAAATCTCCCGAGAATTGTTTGTCCTATTATCGGACGAATTTAACAAAACATTCAAAAACCACAATTTTTTTTGTTGGTTCAGGCAAATCCGGCAAAAAATCTATTATATTTTTTATATATTCATAGTCGATTTTTTTCAACAAAAAATAATTGAAGCTTTGAACGTTTTGAAGCTGAAAACATGTACAAATCCCTCACCCACCGGCGCCGTCACAAAAACCAATAACGAAAAAGCCAATCGAAAAATGCACGAATAATACTGTGCCAACCGAACCGTATCGGAGTACGTCTTCACTTTCGAAGTCAAATAAATCAATAATCCATTAGCGATCAATGACACAATTCCAGCGGTTCCCGCGTTGATCTCCTCCATTAGCGGATTCGTTGTATAGTGCTCCATCATCTACAGAATAAGTATTTTTTGGAAAAAGGTAAAAAAAAAGAAAAACAAAGAACAGAGGGTGGAAGAAAATCTAATCCAATTTTCAGATTTTCGTTGTTTGTTTTCCGATCGCCTGTTCAATTTTCTCGGGAATGACCCCCGATCATTCCAGTAATAACAATAAAAATTACAGAAATCCGATTTTATGGGAAGTGATTGATATTTAAAAACATGTCAGAAGCGATAAAATCAGAACGAATTTTGGAAGGATGGAAAATCAAAGAAAGGAAAAAATTCAGATGATGTGGGAAAAAGAATTTGGAACTTTTGTGACTAATTCAAAAAACAAAAATTTGGGGGAAGAAGGAGTTCCCATTTTTCTAAATTTCTTGAGCTAGAGAATTCAAGAAATTATTTTGTGGTAGATAATTTTTTGTAGTGTACGATTTTCGTTTTTCTTTGGTAATTTACAAAAATAGTGGCCGGCCATAACAAACAATGAAGGAATGAATTCGAATGGAAAGAAAGTCACGTCTTCAAAAAATATTTTCCAGTTATACGATATTTCAGAAGTTTAGGTCAACGTCGTATGTCATTTCCTGGTTTAGAATTTTCAAAAATAGGATTCCAAGTAAGAGAGTATGTCAGAAATAGGACAAGAAGAACGAAGCAAAAAACAAAGTCTCCTGTTTCATCAAAGTTTGATAAAAACTTGGAAAACAAAAAGCCTTAATTCTATTAGGGCTAAAATTTTATATATTTTCTAATTAAAAGAGTTACAACAGTTTGCGGTTCCACATGTCCCATCGTTCAGTAGCCTCAGTTTCCGCCACCGTAGCTCAGCTGGTAGCGACGCGGTACCTCCGGCATTGGGTCCACAAGTTCAACTCCTCGAGAGCTTATATGAGTGAAATTTTGAGAAAATTATTTTTTGTCATGTCACACACCTTTAAATTTGATTTATTAAGAAAAAGTAATCCAAATAATATTTTCAGTGTCTCTTATGACCTATGTCTGTCCGGATGGACAGCTGCATTAAAAGTCTAAAACTTGTGACATGATTATTTTCAAGATCTAATATTTTTCTTTCAAAAAATCGTCCTTTTCAAGAGCATGTCTGAAAATTTTTTTTAGAAAACCAGAAATCTGGAAAATCTCCAAAAACTTGAAACATTAAAAAATTAATGAACAGTACCACGGTCATTATCAGCTTCAGACCTGAAATACTGAAACTTTCTCACTGAAACCGAGAATTTAATTTATGAAATATTTTTTGACAAATGAAATCATGTCTGACATTTTTGCTATATCCAGCCAAGTACTATATTTGAAGAAAAGTGATCAGTCTAGAGGATAATTATATTGTCTAGCAAACTTTTTTCGTCTATTTTATATTAGAATTATTGGAAATTGCGATTCTGCATATTAAAAAAAAAAACATTATGAAACGGTAATCTTTTTTCTGTCCGGGTTAGTCAGAACCATCCATGTGAAAAGATCTGATTTGGGAGTTCTGAATCATGATGTTCTTGGCGTCACATCTGAGAAATGATGTACGAAAATGAAAAATCAAAGTATTAAACAAAAAATCACAGTTTCAAACACTAAAAAACCATGAAGACGTTTATTTCAAAATGATTCAAAATGTCTTCCTACTTTTTCAGTTCAGAAAATAATAATTTGCAAAAATTAAGCTTCCAAACAAATCAACAGATCCTGAATGGAAATCAGTTTTTCAGAAGTGATGTGAAAATTATAGGTTTTCGGTGATCTCTGTTGTCAAAAAATTTGAAAGTGTTCAGATTGATCAGCGACCAAAAAGTTTGAACGTCTTGTGATAGATTATTGGATTTCAGGAATAATTTTATTTCGCAATCACTTTCAAGTATATGCAATATATTCAAATGTTAGATCTTTATTCCGTTTATTTCATGACTTGAGTATTGGACCTAACATGAAAAATATGTGTGGAAGTGGTTAATGTAGTTCCGGTCACCGGGGTTCCTTTTCTATTGAGCAACTTATCACGGATGCTCTGAAATGACTAATTCTTAAAAAATTGAGAAAAATAGGTATACCTTGATCATACAGATAACCAACATCGGGTTGATCGCTGGACACCAAGCAAACATATACGGTAGTTTTGAGGATAGGTTACTGAATTCAATGTCAGCAAATGGGAGGATGAATGCCACGTAGAATGGGATGTGAATGGTTATGAAGGGGAAGATGAACTGAAAGTTTTCAGATTTACAGTTTCAGAAATTTGACAAGTAGGGAGAATATGTCTTTTGACATTGACCTCGTAGTTCCGGCAAAAATTCTAAAAGCTTTCAAAATTTTAATTTTTTAACAAGGGAACGTTTTTCAGATACCGGTTGAGAATTTGCTCAAAACTTGTACAAAGGTACTTTCGAACATGCTGAATCCGAATTCGTAAAAATTTTTAGCCCGTTCTCAAAAGCAGCCGAAATATGGCCTGTGGAAGTGTTTTCAGTGCTAAATTTTGACCAAAAACATACATTTTTCGAGGTTTAAAACTCGTTTTTCAGGATTTTCTTGAGTGCAAAACTCATTTTTCCACATTTCTACATCTTCTGAGATAGTTTTTGAACTTTTCCATGAAAAAATTTTTTTTGAAAATTTTTGAAAAAAATCTCCATGGGGTCCAACACACTTTGAAAAGTGATTTTTTGAAAATTTTTTTGAAAAGTTAGAAAAAATGTTGAAATCATTCAGAAACGATAAAAATAGCATTCTGACAAAAAATGACATCCCAATTTCGTTTTTGGGCTCGAAAAATCTCCGAAATGTGATTGTTGTTAGAACTTTGGCATTCCCTAACTTCTTGAAAATTGCTTGAACTCAACTGAAACCTATAGAAATAGGCCCCAATATTGTATGTGATCGATTTAGCAGTACCTCGCCTCGAAAAGAGCAAAATTGAGCGATTTTCAGAGTCTGAAGTTTTCGTTTTCAACGATAGGAGGATGTAAGGACCAGTCGAAAAGACCATTTTCTAACTTTTCATCAAACTCTCATAAAATCTTTTTTTATTTTTGAAAACCTTCGAAATTTATCAAAAAGTTTTATATTGTGCCTAGAGGGGCAAACTAGAAATCAAAAATTCGTTACGAAAGAAGCAAAAAACTTTTCCACAGTGGGGTTCGAACCACCATAGCCACTCTTAATGAGCCACCCTCCTACCACAACACCACACAGACACATTTCCCTCTCACGTGAAAGTGGTAGAGGAGGGAGGGGGAAGCTGGAATCGCTTGTGTGGCAAAGTCGGCCCAAATTTTCAGACAAAGTTTTTCGGCCTAGGAGTGAGAACGGGCTAAAAATTTTTTCGTCATCGTATAGAGCATGTCTTAAACTATAAGTATACAAATTTTGAGAAAATTCTCAACCGGTATCTGAAAAACGTTCCCTTGTAAGTTCAGTTATTAGACAATGTCAATTGAACCTGTGAAAACTTCAGAAAGGTTTCAAAAGTTATGGCTGGTTATAAGAATGTCTTGAACTAGGCATTTAAAAATTTTAGTATTTTTCTAAACATTTACTTTTAAATAGAGTTACTAAAATAAAGTCTCTAGAACCGAAAAATAGTGATAAAAACGGAACAAGCATTACAAACGTTCGAATCTTGGTGGTTCCTTCTATTCAAACTTCTCCACCAAATTTCGTTTCAAATTTTTCAGAGTTTTAGACAAAACATTTTCGTTGAAAAGAACACATTTCTAGAATTCCATATTTCATTGTTAGCTTTCCGAATCCTACCTGTACAAATAACAAAAGGTTCAACTGCTTCTGTGATTTCTGATTACTAATCGACGTTTTCTTTTTCATTGTAATCTGCATTTTGATAAAACCCACAATCACCACAATCAATGACAAGAACATTGCGGAGAATATGAATCCAGTGCATATTCTGGCGGGAATATCATACTCAAATGTTCCAGAAGAATTATCATAAATCTGAAAGTTCTTACTGTTTCCAGATGTTTGTATTTGCGATATTTCTGGACAGTGACAATGTGTTTTGCACAGTTTGATCTGATGTCTAGAATTCTCTCACCTTTTCCTCAGCTGCCATCAAGAAAGAGGTATCGTTTTTTCCCGTAACCACCAGAATCATTTCCTTTGAAATCTCTTTCTCATATTCATTTGGCACGTATCCATTAAATACCAGAATAACAGTAGGAATCGCCACGAACAATGGAATCAAAGTGATAATTGTCCGTAAAACTGAATGAGTTTTTTGCACTGGACTGAAAGAAATTCAAATTTTGGTATGTAAGGGTAATTATGGCAATTATGCTAACCTGCATAATAAATGTGTTACTTGAAGGTACTGTACCGCTGGACCAGTACAAGAAGTAACCACGAAAACTAGGAAAAGAATTAAAAGGATACATCCAATGTCTATCGGTAAGTCAAAACCTCCCTTAGCAATGTAGAGAGCTTTTGTTTCATCCAAGTACATGACAGTCTGGAAGATTATTCGTTTCAACTAGTTTGACATATACGAAACGCACCGGTGCTATAACTACTACCAATAAAGAAAACGCCAATCTGAAACTGCAAGCATAGTATTGTGTCCATTTTACAGTATCCGAATAACTTTTTTCTTTGGCCCTCAAGTATATTAATAAACAGTTTGCAAGAAGAGAAATGAATCCAGAAATTCCGGCATTAGCCTCTTCTAGCCAGGATTCCGTCGTAAAGTGTTCCTCCATCCGGAAGAAATGATCAGGAAATCAAAAGGAACTCTGATTTTTATAACAAACAACTGACTAGAGAATACTTGGAAATGCACATTTATTGGGTTTATTGTTTTGAACAAAAAATAATCAGGCTTTATTATGATTTCTGATAAGTGGATAAAGGGGAACGGATTGAAAAGTAGTATATTGAGAATGGGTTTTGATTTTGGTTCCCTGGGTGTCTGATGAAGTATCAAACCATTGGGTGGGAAATTTTTTTTTGATAAGAGATGAGAGAAAAACAGAAAGACAGAATTTAATTCATAATTTAGAATCGAGAAGCCCCCTCCAAATAATTATTTCGGTCATGTGATTTCTCTCCCATTCAAAACCTTCATAACAAAATTATGGATCTGAAAATGAACCACTGCCTTCACACCGTCCATACCCTGGATACTGTAGCCATTGCGAAGTTGAACTATTTTTCCATCACTGAAAAAAAAAACATAGAAATACAGTAATGGAGAATGGATGCTTAAAAGTGTGGGGGACATGAAAAAAAAAGTTCTCGAAATTCCGTTCAAATATGCCCATCGAGGAGTTAGACTATTAAAAGTACGGCGACTCCAACCACGCGGACGAAAAGCGAGCACGCGTCTGATGGTAAACTTAAGGGTAAACATTGTACACCGTTACGGTAGAATGCATATTCTGACCCCAAAATTACCCCGTAAAATCTCCTGTCCGCCGACCTTCAAAAATAGTCAAAATTGCAGTAAAAAAACAAACCTTAAGCGATATTGCTCCACGATGCCTTCTTCAACAAATTCTAACTCTTCCTCAAAATTTTCAAAATGTCTATCAGTTTCGAATGTCAACATTAGAAACGTCAATCGGGGTGAGCCACCGGCACGCCAATGTCTTAAGAATGAATATACATCGGAAGCGAAAAATCTGGATTTTTCAATGATGATTTTCATAAAATCGAAGTTCATCAAATTGTTAAGAGTGACCCAATTTCCGTTTGAATTAATTAACAAATGATATGCTGGTCCCAGTTTTCCATCGAATCGAAAAGAATCGGAAACAATGTTCTTGAAAACATAACAGTCTGAAGCACGTACATTTCTGTAAACACTATCATCATTTAGAGGGCTCTTGGGAACTCTTACCTGAGAACATGATCCATTGCTTCATCTCCATCCCAATTACTGTAGTTGTTATTAAATTCAAAATGAACCAGCATCTTTTCCTGTCGATTATTGATCCAATCGATTGCCCAAAATCCGCTTCTATCAATTTCTAACCCATAAATATCTAGATTGAACAAATCACTGGCATAGTCTAAAACCATTTTTGCCCCCATTACTCGATCGTCGAAATATAAAACCGGATAGGATCTTGAGGAGAACCCTCTTTTGTATTCATTGGTTTCAACCAGTTTGTGTTGTGATTCGTCCAGTACTGAGATTTGTTTAGCTGAAAGAACATGTTTCCGCAGGTTGTCGCTCAGTGTACCAATGTCGACTGATCCATAAAGTTCACAGGCTGACATGCCTAATATCCATTCCGACGGTTTCCTTTGTTGATAATGTCGTTTTAGAAGACGTTTCACTTTTTCGGAACAAAAAGAGGTAGTCACTCTGAAAATATGATTCTTTTATGTTCAAATCTTAAAACAAAAAGTACTGAAAAACGTCATGACTCTCCAAACTCTCTAGCAAATCTAGGGCTAGGGCTCTTGTCGCTCAGACAAGACGAGATTTGCTACCGGCAGGAACTTTTTCAAAATTACAGGTCTGCGCTTATCATGTCAGAAAAAAGTACCACAGACCCACGAATAGAGAGACAGTAAATCGATCATGACCTCTTGCGCTCAATAAAGTTTAAAAAATAATAATATAATAGACTCGTACTTTCCCCCTTTTTTACAACTCAATGCTAATTGCACAAAATCATTGATATGCAAAATAAAAACTCACTCACATTTCATTTGGTTCCAATAAACTGATGACTTCTGAGAGCACGACGAGTGGAGTACGGAGTATTGGAAAAGGCATTGGAATGGGGAAATTAATTGGAATGAGAAGGGGACGACAGAGAGAACGATGATGGTTCGTAAGAGGGAAAATGGGTAGCAGGGAATAACGGGTTACAGTAGACGACGCACACGGCCCCACCAGATCTGGTTGTTCTTCCCGGGACAATGAAAAAGTGGCCTTCCCATAAGTCATAGCCACAATCACCTCATCTACGCATTGTTTCTATTCCCTTCTTCTATCCCATTCATTCCACCCACCCTCTGTCTCTCCTTAGAACCACCATCATAAAAAACACTGAGTTACAGATACGCTCCTAGAAAAAAGAAACGAATCTGGTGTGGACTAGACAAAGTTAGATATAGGTAATGCCCTTCTCATGAGTAGTTTTGTGGCGTCTGCGGTACCCAATTCAATGTGTTTGCAGTCAGAACCATCCAAGTGAGAAGAACTGATTTTTAGAAATCAAAGAATTAAACAAAAATTACTTTTTCAAAAACAAGAGTTCTAGAGAAGTTTATTTCAAAAAGGATTCCCACAAACCCTACATGAAAGTATATTTTTCAGAAGTGATGTGAAAATTATAGGTTTTCAGTGACCTCTGTTGTCAAAAAATTTGAAAGTGTTTAGGTTGACCAGCGATCAAAAAAGTTTGAACGTCTTGTGATCGATTATTCAATTTTAGAGATAATGTTTTTTTTTTCGGTTTTAAGTACATGTAATATGTGAATTCAATTGTTAGATCTTTATTCTGTTTATTTCATGACTATTGGTCCTGACATGAAAACTATTGGTCCTGACATGAAAAATATGTGTGGAAGTGGTTAATGTAGTTCCGGTCACCGGTGTTCCTTTTCTATTGAGCAACTTATCACAGATGCTCTGAAATCAAAAGTTTTGAAAAAAAAAGTTTAAAAAGTAGGCTACCTTGATCATACAGATAACCAATATCGGGTTGATCGCTGGACACCAAGCAAACATATACGGTAGCTTTGAGGATAGGTTACTGAATTCAATGTCAACAAATGGGAGGATGAATGCCACGTAGAATGGGATGTGAATGGTTATGAAGGGGAAAATGAACTGAAAATTTTAAAAATTGCTGTTTCAAAAATCTGCTTTTCAAGGAGAAAAATTATGAGTTCGATGAACTTTGTTCTCTAATAAAATAAAAATGTTATTTTTCAATGAAGTGACTTACAAGAACTTACAAAGAAAAAAAATAATGGTAAGCTAACTGCTCATTCAACATTCCGAATCCTACCTGTACAAATAACAAAAGGTTCAATTGCTTCTGTGACTTCTGATTACTAATCGACGTTTTCTTTTTCATTGTAATCTGCATTCTTATAAAACACACAATCACCACAATCAATGACAAGAACATTGCAGAGAATATGAATCCAGTGCATATTCTGGCCGGAATATCATACTCGAAAGTTCCAGAAGAAAAATCATAAATCTGAAAATTTATTAATGTTTCCAGATGTTTGTATTAGCTATGTTTCGGACAGTGGTAATGTGTCAGGCTTTGACGCACAGTTAATTGATCTGATGTCTAGAATTCTCTCACCTTTTCCTCTGCAGCCATCAAAAAGGAGGTATCGTTTTTTCCCGTTATCACCAGAATCATTTCCTTTGATATCTCTTTCTCATATTCATTTGGCACATATCCATTAAATACCAGAATAACAGTAGGAATCGCCACGAATAATGGTATTAAAGTTATCATTGTCCGTAAAACTGAATGAGTTTTTTGCATTGGACTGAAAAAATTACAAGTAAAACAACTATGGAAAAATGCTCACCTGCATAGTAAATGTGCTACTTGAAGGTACTGTACTGCTGGTCCAGTACAAGAAGTGACCACAAAAACTAGGAAAAGAATCAAAAGAATGCATCCGATATCGATTGGTAGGTCAAAACCTCCCTTGGCAATGTAGAGAGCTTTTGTTTCATCCAAATACATCACAGTCTGGAAGATTTTCCATTACAACTAGTCAGTCATTTCTCAAAACTCACAGGTGCTATAACTACTACCAATAAAGAAAACGCTAATCGGAAACAACAAGCATAGTATTGTGTCCGTTTTACAGTATTCGAATAACTTTTTACTTTGGCTGTCAAGTATATCAACAAACAGTTTGCAAGAAAAGAAATGAATCCAGAAATTCCTGCATTAGCCTCTTCTAGCCAGGATTCCGTCGTAAAGTGTTCCTCCATCCGGAACAAATGATCAGGAAATCGAAAGGAACTCTGATTTTTATAACAAACAACTGACTAGAGAATACTTGGAAATGCACATTTAGGGGTTTATTGTTTTGAACTAAAAATAATCATGCTTTAAAATGATTTCTGATAATTTGATAAAGGGGGACCGGATTGAAAAGTAGTATATTGAGAATGGGTTTTGATTCTGGTTTCCTGGTTGATCTCTGGATGGGAAGTTTCGGGGAGAGAGATGGAGAAAAATGGCAAGACAGGAGTTAGTTTAGAATTAAGAATCGGGGAGGTTCGGGATGGGCTTTTCGGAATAAAGAAATATTCCGATTTCAACAATATTTTTAAAAAAATTGTGTTTTGAAAAATACGAACTTTTTCTGCCTAGGGAAGTCAGAACCACTCATGGGAAAGGACCTGATTCGGGAGTTCTGAATCATGATGCTCTAGGTGTGTCATCTAAAAAAGTGATGTATGAAAATTGAAAATCAAACAATTAAACGAAAAATCAAAGTTTCGAAAACTGTAGAATTTTAAAGACTTATTTCAAATTGATTTTGTTGATTTCCTAACGAGAGAACCGGTCCTAGCATGAAAAATATGTGTGGAAGTGGTAAATGTGGTTCCAGCCAACGAAGTGTTTTTCCTGTTGAGCAACTTATCCCTGATGCTCTGAAATTACGATATCTAGAAAAAATGAGAGAAAAAATAGGAATACCTTGATCATACAAATCACCAATATCGGGTTGATCGCTGGACACCAAGCAAACATATACGGTAGTTTTGAAGATAACGTATCGAATTCAATGTCAGCAAATGGGAGGATGAATGCGACGTAGAATGGTATGTGAATGGTTATGAAGGGGAATATGAACTGTAATTTAAGAGTTACCGTTTCAGAAAGTTTCGAACACCGAGGTTCCTGAACAAAATTAAAAATAGCTTCCGTTTCAATAAACTGACAAGTAACTTTTGAACAGGAAATCGGTACTTTGTGAGTCCAATTTTCATTCAACAACTACTTTCATCATCTGTGACTGTCAAAAGTAGGCAACTTAATTTTCAAACATTGGACGTTTCAAATCCTACCTGTACAAACAATAGTAGGTTCAATTGCTTCTTTGACTTCTGGTTACTAATTGACGTTTTCTTTTTCTTTGATACTTGCATTTTAATAAAACACACAATCACCACAATCAATGACGAGAACATTGCAAAGAATATGAATCCAGTGCATATTCTGGCGGGAATATCATACTCAAATGTTCCAGAAGATTCGTCATAAATCTGAAAATTGTTACTGTTTTCAGATGTTTACATATTTTTTGAGCAGTAATAATGTTGACTCATCTTCTAGAAATCTCTCACCTTTTCCTCTGATGCTATCAGAAAAGCGTTGTCATGTTCCCCTGTTATCTCCTGAATCAAGTCCTTCGAAATCCCCTTTTCATATTTATTTGGCATGTATCCATTAAATATCAAAATTGAAGTAGGAATTGCTACGAATAATGGGATCAAAGTGATCAATGCCCGTAGAACAGAATGATTTTTCAGCACAGGGCTGCAAAAAAATACAAATGAAATGATTCCGACAAAAGGCTCACCTGGATAATAGATAAGTGACTTGAAGGTACTGTACAGCTGGTCCAGTACAAGAAGTAACCACGAAGACTAGAAAGAGATTCAAAAGAATACATCCCATGTCGGTTGGTAGGTCAATCCCTCCTTTGACAATGTAGAGAGATTTTACTTCGTTCAAGTACATGATAGTCTGGAAAATTGAATTTAATGAAGGGAACAGGAAATTTTCCAGGGCGAAAGTGTGTATTTTGACGTGATGGTGTACAGTGATCGGTGTTTACACTTATTGCTTTCAATTATGGCTATCGTTGACATTGAAAGCACAAGCTGTATCCGCGTAGCACAGCCGATGGCTATGCGACACCTCCAATATTTTTCACGCAAGTTCAACTCCCCGAGGGCGTATTTTTCAAAATTATCATATACTTCTTCCTTCTTTAGGATTCCTTTAGTGTTTCTCGAACTCACCGGAGCTGAAATCACCACCAATAAAGAAAAGGCCAATCGGAAACAGCAAGAATAATATTGACACCACTTTACAGTCTCCGAATAACTTTTTACTTTAGTCGTTAAATAAATTAAGAGACAGTTTGCAAGAAGAGAAACGATTCCAGCAATTCCAGCATTAGCCTCTTCCAGCCAGCTATTAGTTGTATAGTGTTCCATCATCTGAAAAGAATCGGATGATGAGTCGGCTTTAAAGACAAGAATGGTCTCTTTAGCACATGGAATTGAATATTGAAAAGTGGTTTGTTATTTGCCATGGACTAATAACAATTAAAGTTTATTATGATTTAGGACACATTGAGAAGTGGAACGGACCGGGAAGTTGAGGTGCAAATTGGTAGATAATGGGGTTTGAAGAACATTTTCAGCATGACTATCTTAATTTTGGGAATGGGAATTTTTCGGAGGACAGATAGGACTAAATAAGAAGAACAGCTAGAAAAATCACTAGTTTTTATTCAAATTTAGGGTCTGCGGCAACATTCAAAGAAGAAGTAAATTATATGGTCAAGAAACCGAATACCATATTTTTGAAACAGGTTTTTTTTCAGGAATCGAAACTTCATTTTACAAGAAACTCTTGAAAGATCAGGTGTCCTAAAGTGTCCAATAAAACAACAACTACAATTTAATCTTAAAGATTTTCAATTCCAATGATTAGAAACTTACAGAAAGTTTACTGTTCCAGTTTTTTAGTAAACAACTGAAGAAAAAATCAGGTAATTTAGCATCCAAGTTCAGCTACTCTACTAGACATTTTACCACCTCTTCCCTTTTACATCATCATTTTATCCTTTTGAAAAAATCAGAACGGTGACGTTCGTTCTTCTGATTTCTCGTAACATCTAGTTCATTTTTTCCTAATGAGTAAAAACTCAAAAAATGACAAAACTAGAGTTTCTGCTCTACATCAACTACTGGGTCATCGAAATTGACTCAAAAAACGGACCGGAACAAATTCTCTTCTCTCCGGAAAAAAACTAATCATTCTGAAAAAATTAATCTATCAAAAATTGTTTTCAGTGTCACACTTTCGCACGAATCATGAACTTTATCGGGTTATAGATTTGCAGCTGAAAAACAACGTATTCAGACAATATGATTTATGAAAATCGAAGAAAAGAAAGCAGACTTATATTTTCAAAGATCTTTAAAGAAATTTCAGCGAGTTCTCTTCTGGAGCACGACGTCTTGAGTGGAAGATTTTCCATCTGAAACAGAGAACTTCCTCGGTAGAAATTTGTCTTGTAACACTTCTCGAACATTCTGCAAAATATAAATTATGAGTTAAGAAAATATCAACTAGGAAATGATGAGAACACTAGAGTATGAAACACAAATCAAATAATGTTCAATTGAAACAGTATTCCAGATCATTTCCTGTTTCAATATGAACAAAATGTGTTTTCAAGTTGTCGAAAAAATGGATGAAATATTCGAATTAGTTTCTAATATTCAGTAAGCTTCATTGTACCCAACTAGAAACAGAAAATTTCCAAATTTAACCCCATACAAACCTTAACCACACTCATCACAATAATTGGATTTGCTGCAGGACACCATGCAGATAAATATAACATGTTATCGGATAAAAGTTCTAAATTCATATCGAAAAATGGGAGAACGAATGTGATAAGTATTGGTGTATGAATAGTGAAGAATGGAAAGATGAACTGAAAAAATTCAATTAAAGAAAAATTACGGTTTCAGTGTGGTTTTAGTTTTGAAAATATTTAAGCAGTACATTCAATTTGATTTCGAATTAACCTGTATCAACAGCATTGTATTCAATTGATCCTGCGACTTTTTCGACGACGAACTTGTGCTAGCCGCAAATTTTTGTTTCATCAAAATCTTGATCCGTACGAAGCAAGATATAGCAAAAATTATGGAGACCAACATAACGAAAAGGATAAATGATGTACAAATTAGAGGCATAAGATTTGCCATTTCAAGAGTCATCGGTATAGTTAAAGTTGTTGCCATTCCTTGGTTCTTCATCATGTTCACCATTTCTTGAGGGAAAATTTCTGATTTTGAGATGTAACCGAAAAAGACAAGAGCTAGTGCAGGAATCCCGATTGAGATTGGGATCAGGAAAATTGCGAAATTGGCATCTTGTTTCGAAGTTCTGAAATTATTTATCTATTATTTTTCAAGCCCTCCTTTATAAAATTAGATTAAAGGAAGGGACATGAAGAAGTTCCGGTTTCAAAAGTTTGTTAATTCGAGAAGAGCAATTAAATTGCAATAACCAATCTGTGTTGATCAGTAGGGGTCTTGAGAAGTTAACAACACTTGTTTAACCGTATCAAAACTACTCAGGCGTCGCCGGTTACTTCTGGCCGGAGCTTGGTCAGATTCCGGCAAAGACATTGCGTGAAGCCGACCAAGATCCGACTAACTACCGGCCAGCTTCCGACCTCTATAGAAGCAGCGCCTTCAAATTCCGGCCAAAATCCGACCATTGTCCGTCCCACTGCTGCCAGTCGGCAGCTTCTGACCAAAATCTGACCAAGATCCGTCCAAAAGCCGAACCCCCCTTAAGTTCCGTCCAGAAGTTGCAAGCCGACAGCCGAGTAGCATAGAGTTTCATGTTTCGAAAGAACGACGTTTCGAAAGTTACATGTGCGAATTTTCACCGAAGATAAACCAAAAACTTGTATTTGCCGCGTTGCTACCAGCTAAGCTATGTTAGAAACTTACGCTTTCAGGATAGTCTTCACTTGTAGATATTGGACTACTGGCCCGTTACAAAACATCACAATCGATACAATGAAAATAATCAAAAAGGCTTGTCCAATATAAACTGGAAGTGCAAATCCATTCTTTATAATATACAAAGTCTTGGTAAAGGTGAAGTATTTGATGACCTAAAATTTTATTTTCTTTAATTTCTGTTTCTAGGTCACATGAAAAATGATAAAATGGTTCAACATGTACTACACAAGCTACTTTTCCTGTTATAACAATTGTTTCTTTGTCATATCGAAAATAATGGCATGATTCAACCGGCACTTTTGGAGTTATTTCATCAATAAACTTACTCACCGGACTTGTCAATCCAGCTGAAACCGAAAATACAAGCCTCCAGAATGCCATATAATACATTGAAATTCGAACATTTCGATTATAACATTTCACATGACTAATAACGAAAATCAATAGAAAATTAGAGAAAATTGATGTAATTGCAGCACAATAATTGCTAATATCTCCCAATGGGAAATTATTGAAACTTTGGTAAAATTTTACAGGATATTGGGTAGAAGTTTCATTCATTTTTTAAAGAATCAATAAAACAAAATTGGGAAAAAAGAGTTAAAAACAAGTGACTAATCGGATTGAAGGTGAAAATAGGAATAGGTGTAAATAGCAATTATGTTCGAGAAATGAATATTCGGAGAGTGGAAATTTTTGTTTTGTTGCTAAATGGAAAGCATAGTTGTTTTGGCAAAATTACTTCGCGAATGTTCTGAAAAAATTTAAGGTTTCATCAGTTTGTTAATTCGAGAAGAGCAATTTTAAAACCAATGGGAAGATGGCACAACAACATAACGCTCCACATTTTTTTCACCGTATCAAAGCCAGGATAAACGTTTACTATTGTTTCGTACGTTAATACGACAATGGTGGGAGGAAACTCATGGAGAGGGGAACTTTTCACGGAACGAGTAAAAAAACTTTCCGGAAAACAGAAACGGAAATTTCTGTTCTCCATCTATCAGGCTTTTTTCCATCAAACATTAAAAAAAAACAATATGTAGTTAACGCTTAACAACGATATTTGCATCACTTTCTATCTTTTTCTATGCCTTCTATGCTTTTTTTCGAACCAATTTCAATTCAATGTTTTCGTTGGTTTCATTTTTGTACCGTTTCCGCTGAAAAAACTGGTGATTTTTCGGGAAAATGGGAACGGAAACGGAAAATCCTCCCGTCAATAAGTAGGATGCACCCTGCGATCCTCACCTTGACCATAACCATAACGATAATTGGATTGATCGCTGGACACCACGCACATAAATATAACATGTTATCAGTTAGAAAATCGATGTCCCGATTGAAAAATGGAATCATAAAAGTGATATAAAATGGGATATGAATTGTGAGAAATGGGAATAGGAACTGAAAAAATTTGCAATTTCAAGGACTTCAGATATCCAGGGAAATTTTATTTATTACATTGGGAACAATCTTCTTATATCGCATCCACCGAAACCAGAAATTTCTCAAAGTTCAATAAGTTGTGAGTTCATACCTGAATCAAAAGAACCGCATTCAGCTGCTCCTGAGTGTTGTGTGTAGCTGTTCCAATATCAGAACTTCTAATTTTCATCTGTTTCCGAATACTGACATAGCATACAATAGTTATAGTAACAGAAATAAACATGACTATGAGAATGAAAAATGTGCAAACTTGGGACATCATGTCGAATTTGAAATGACCCTCGGACGATGATGCCTAGAAATCAATTTTTCTGGAACCTTCCCTATAAAAAAACTCACCAAATGTACAGTAACAATCAATAAAGAAGTGATGCCTTGTTCACTAATTCGGTCTAGAAAAAACTGGGACATCGGCGCACTGTAAAACTGAGGGATATATCCGAAATATACAAGGATTGCTGTAGGAATTGCTACAAGAGCCGGTATTATGGAAATTGAACATTTGCATTGTTGTCTTGAGGATCTGAAATTTTTTTCGGTTTCTCGAAATCCAAATCTGTTTTGGAAAACAACCTGATGAGCTTTATATAAAATGTAACTTTAAATGTTTATAGAAACACGAAACAGTGAATGATGAAAAAACTACCGTATGGTCTGTATTAGGAGGGCAAGCCCTTCTATCGTTTCAAGAAAATGTTTTCCAACTACAAATTTTGAAGAGGGCCTTTCGATTACATGGACCCTTTCTATTTTTCCAAGCCCTTCTTGGACAGCCCTTCTACTACAGGTTTTGCAGTAGCTAACCCTCTTTTAAAATCTAGAAAAGTTTTTTAAAACTCACGAGGACAACATAACAGCCACTTGTAAATACTGAACTGCTGGTCCAGTACATGACATCACAATCGATACTATAAATACAGTAAGAAGGGTTTCCCCAAAGAATACTGGAAGGAAGAATCCATTTTTTATAATGTACAAAGATTCAGTTTCAGAAACATATTCGATGCTCTGTAAAATTTGAATTTTAACCCATTTACGACTAAAAAGAAATTTGAATCTAATTTGAAAACATTATTCTGAAGCTGAAGATTTTTTATCACAAAGCTCACCGGACAAGTCAACATAATACTAATGGAAAAAATCACTCGCAATAAAGAAATTGTATACTGCGAAAACTTTACAGAACTAGTGAACGTCTTCACATGTGCCGTCGCATAAATCAATGTCAAATTTGAAAATATACTGAAAATACCAGCGATATAACTGTTAATATCTCCTACATACGTCCCACTAAAATCTTGATATGATCTGGCAATGGTAACAGGGACCTTTCTAATTGTCAAGTTTTGTATCATTGATGCAAAAATGGAATATAGTAGGAGAGAAGAAGTTTGGTCAGTTCCCAGGATTAGTTGGATCGGGTTTTTTTCTCTAATTAGAGCAGTCCTGGAAAAACAAAAGAACGCGGAAATAGATTGAATGGACATGAGAAAAAAAAACAGATGCTGGGATAGTGATTTGTGTCTGTGAACTGGAAAAAATGATGACGGAGGTGTAATTTCTGTTTTTTTTTTCGATTTCAGCCCAGAAGTCTCAAACCCGGATGGTCGTGAAACGAAAATAAATGACAACCATAAATTCGCAACTTTGCCCAAATATATCTCGGTTCCTGTAGAAGATATTCAGAAATTTTCCAAACGAAAATGTCTGTCTTGATATCAGAAACATTGTATCAGTTGACAGCGTGTTAAAATCTCAATCAGGAAACAAGATAAATAGGTTCAACGGAACGATCTTTTTAAGGAGTTTCACAGATTTCAAAAGCATTCAATTGTTATTCAAACGTGGTGAAAAAAAAAATTAAAAAAGAAACCCCGTGGCAAAAAATCCTTCGAAAGGAATTTAAAATTCTAGAAAAAACGCCTACGTGAATTGGTTTAGAAACCATTGACCTCTGGGAGAGTAATATAAAAGAAGAGGGAAATGACAGGAAGAATCAGTTCTCACCTTCTCTGGGCTCCAGAGAAGGTGACCCGGGGATCCTGGCCCCTAGGTCCTGGGTCCTGGATCCTGGTGATCTGGATCCGGGTGACCTTGATCCGGGTGACCTGGTTCCGGGTGACCTGGATCCGGGTGACTCTGACCGGGTGACCTGGATACGGGTGACCTTGATCTGGGTGACCTGGATCCGGGTGACCTGGATCCTGGTGATCTGGATCCGGGTGACCTGGATCCGGGTGACCTGGTTCCGGGTGACCTGGATCCGGGTGACCCTGACCGGGTGACCTGGATCCGGGTGACCTTGATCTGGGTGACCCTGACCGGGTGACCTGGATCCGGGTGACCTGGATCTGGGTGACCTGGATCCGGGTGACCTGGATCCGGGTGACCTGGATCCGGGTGACCTAGATTCGGGTGACCTGGAGCACGGTACAAGCGAACACCGTCACGTCAGAATGCATACCGTGATTCCAAGGAACCTAGGAAAAATCGGCAGTCTTCCCTCCAGAAAAATCTTCGAAAAAAATTCCCTGTTACCATTTCTTTACAATTTGTTACCGAAATTTATGAAGCTCTATTAGGTGGACAGGTGGTAGGTGACAGAAAGTTCCTGAATTAGCTTTTGAATGTTAGTTGTTTTTAATGTGGATCATTTCTTTGCTTGAGGTTTCCGAAATTTATCACATCTTCCCTCATATGAAAGCTCCCGGTTCAAGAAAACTACCCAACTTTCCAGTGTCTTTGACACGTACTGCTTGACATGTATTATTTATTTATAAATATGATATGATGCGCCAACACACACAAAAGCGTTTTCTTATCACTGACAGCCAACTCTCTTAACATTTTTTGCTTCTCAATTCGAATAAAAAATTTGCATCATGGTTTTGTGCTCAAAGCTGTCTCTATGGTTTATACTCAAGGTTCATCAGATCAATTTTTGCATTTTTTATCAACTTTATCATTCTGATTGAACAACTTTTAAATAAAACTTCCTTTGCTTCAAAGTAAATACTTCATTTTCCAGCAATAATGATGGATATGTCGACTCATCACGGTATGAACATGATGAACATGACTACAATGGCTGGTCCGGTGGCCAAAAGACACAAAATGTGGATGTGGTACCATGTGGAAGTTGAGGATACTGTACTTTTCAAAAGTTGGACTGTTTTTGATGCTGGAAGTGAGTCTGTGCTATGTATCTACCTAACTTTAAAGCTTTAGCTATGGTATGGACATGTTTCGTTATCGCCGCTGCTGGAATTGTTCTGGAAGCTCTGAAATACGCTAGATGGGCTACTGGAGAACATATTAAAAATCATCAGGAGAATGTGGATTCGAAAATGAAGTAAGTTTAACTACAAGAGAATAACATCTCAAAATTCTCTCCAAACTTATGTCATTCTTGAAACAGAATTTTTCAGCTTCTGGAAACGCCACGTCATCGACTGCTGCTACCACTTTTGGCAACTCTGTCTAGCTTATATTCTTATGAATGTCTATATGGTTTTTTCGGTGAGTGTAACCCGACAGTATAAAATTTTGAAAACTTAACAATTTCCAGGTCTACATATGCTTGTCACTCTGTCTTGGTTTGGCGATTGGTCACTTTATTTTTGCTTCGAGAACAGGAATTTCAATTTGACTTTTGAATTTAGTTTTTTTGTTCTGTTTCATGTAGACAATAAAGATTCATTTTGATTGATAATTCGATCCGTTGACCAGAAAACCAAAATATTGGAACTCAAGTACAGTTACCGTAAGACCTGAACGGTCCGAAAGCGAAAACTACCGTATCCGAGAACTATTCAATACTTCTTGATATCCGTTCTTGATTTCCTTCTCATTTTTCACTAAAATAGGAAAACAACAGATGTTAAATTGAAGAAACTTCAAAAACGAAAAGAGGAACAATTTTTAGGATTCATTGAACTTTAAAATAGAATCTCTCGAATTTCTGAACTGAAGCTTTTTTGCAATAGTTTTTGCCTCGATTAGGTTCGTTTTTTTTTATTTCTGACAAGTTTCTCCGAAACTTGTTTCGTCTTTTTTCAAAGTTGAATGATTGCTTCGGCATTTTCATATACATTTTCAAGACAAGCTAAATGGAATTAACGTAAACAGACAACTTTTGGAATGATATCCTAAATTTGAAACTGAAAATCTTTGTATCTACATTTATAGCCAAATTCTGTAGACGGGTTTTTACTTTCCGCTTTCTGGAAAAACCGAAATTTACAGTTTTAGCATTCAGTGGTCTTGTCTCTTGGATGTTTCAGAGTTCATCGTCTTCTGTGAAACGACAACAATCGACTTTCGGAAATTAGCTGACCAGAGATTCAAGCGAATTTCCGAAAGTTAAAAATTATTGATGATGTCCTTGAAACAGAAATTTTATCTCATTTTCTAGAAATTTATGGAAATTTTCATAAGTTGGAGCCCCAGTTTTTCCAAGATTTGATTATGGTATAGGTTTTCCTGCTTCCTGTTAGGTTTTTTTGAAAAAAGAATCAAATTGATTTCAAATTGTCTTCAAGCCCTTTAACGATTAAATGATAGGATAATGGAACAGTTGGAAAAATCAAAAATTTGAAAATCTTGACAATTTCTTTCAAAACGAACTGTTTAATACAGTTCGAAATTTTGAAAACTTTAAAGGAGGGGACATAAAAAATTATTTGCTTGAAACGCGATCAAAAAAGCTACTCGAGAAGTTGATATTGTGGGATTGACGTTGGAGGTGTCGCGTCGCGACCGGATGTGAAGTAAGTTTTACGTTCTACCGATATCCTATCTGGAAGGTTTCTAAGCACTGTGTGAGCACCAATCAGTGTACACCGTCACGCTTAAATGCATACCGTAAAAAGCTCCTGTCTTACCTCCTTATATCACTGTTCGAAATATCACTGTTCTATTAGGAACACTTGAAGGAGAACGACATGAACATTTTCAACTATTTTCTAATTTTAGTAGAAAAAATTTGCTCTTGATATATTTAAAAATACTACCGTTTTTTGTTACCCATCTCCGGAAAACCTTAAAACCTAAAAATGGTGCTTCTTCAAAAATTTGGATTACTGTATCTCCTAGCCAGTTCAATGTTTTCTCTTCCTCTCTCCTCCTATTTCCGCGGTGCACCCAACATTCCTTATCACCATTTCTAACATCATCTTATCAATTTCTACGCCCTGAATAGAGCATTGTTCATTCACTTTTAACTGATTGCTAGACGAATTGATTTGCATCATTACTCGCTCAATTTTTTTGCTCTCCAATTCCTATTTATTTGTTCAATTTTGGTCACTTGAACTCATTTTTTTGGTTTCAGGTTCAAAAAATGAATCATCACATGTCTAATGATATGGATATGGACATGAATAAGGGGCCATTCATGTGGATGTGGTTTCATACAAAACCTCAGGATACTGTACTGTTTTCCACTTGGAATATCACCAGTGCTGGGAGTGAGTTACTTGGGTTGGTTGGGTCCACCGATTTTGATAAATTTTTCAGCAATGGTCTGGGCGTGTATACTGGTAGCGATCGCTGGGATAGTGCTCGAATTGATCAAATTTACAAGAAGATTGATTCAGAAGAGGCAACCGACAAGTAAAAAGGCGAGGTTAGAACTTTGGGGAGTATATTTTCCCGGGGTTTCCCAAAAATTACTGTTTTCTGAGTGTTCTGAATTTTCTCGAAATTGGTTAACGGGAATTTTCCTGTCGCTGTTTTTCTATTGAAAAATGTTTCAAAAACATTCGCAAACAATACATATATCAATTTCACAACACTTTTTTCGCCTGATTTTGGATGATTTTTAACAGTTTCATTACTCGATTATGTCGAAAATCAATTGTACCATTTTTAAATCTCTCATAGAAAGTGAGATAATTGATCTCAAAGTGTAAGTAAGACATCTTCGAAACAGTGATATTTTGTACCAATAACCAGAAAATCACTTCCATGACAAATAATGAAAACTCATTGAATCAGAAAAAAAAATCAAAAAACCCCTTTGTATTTTTTCAGCTACCTGTCCCGCCTGTTCTCCACAATGCACTTTGTCCAAACTTTCCTATTTTTCGTTCAACTTGGTTTCAGCTACTGTCTTATGCTCATTTTTATGACGTTCTCCATTTGGTTGGGATTGGCCGTCGTCGTTGGATTGGCTATTGGGTTTTTGATTTTTGGCGGGAGAAGTGAATAGAATAAAGAATATTTTAAAGTCTAATTTATTTTCTGTTTCATAACCAACATGTTTGCTTCATGATATCTATTACTGCAATGACCTTGTTGTGTTCTGTTCAATAGAAATATTCTCTCCCGGCCCTTTCAGACTGTTCCAGAATGATGCACATGATGATGGAAATGTTCTTCCATTTCCGAATCGAAGAGCCGATTCTATTCCGAGGATGGAAGCCAATGAACACAACTGCTTATGTTTTCTCATGTATTGGAATCTTTTTAATAGCTTTTGGGCTGGAAGTCTTGAAGTTTGGAAGGATGCGATTGGTGGGGAAAAAAGTCGAAGAAGAGAAGGCTAGTGGGTTTTTGATAAAAGAAACATAATTTTTGAAGAAAAAATTGGAAAAATTGTAAAGATAATGAAACAGTTAAAATTTTCGAATTTTTTAAAAAGTTCAGTTTCATTCAAACCGATTTCAAAACTTATTCTAGTTTAAATATTATCTAATAGAATTCAGGAATCTATCAGCAATTAAGATGTTCGTTATAACATTACCAATTTTTTAAGTTTACTGATTTTCGATATCTCTTTCAGAAATTGAGATAATCGAGTTCAAAGTAGAAGGTGAACCGATCAGAAAAAAAAACGTAGGATTTCGAAAATTCGGATTATTCAGCTGTTTCATTAACTTATCATTAAATCAATTGAGGAGACTTGAAATCAATAAGATAGAAATAGTTGAGGTTCAAAAAACTCAAAAAAATAAAATAACAAAAACCCAAATATAATCCAGTCTTGGGAAATCTGAAAAAAATGAACCGAAAACTCTGTTCCAACGTCATCAAAAATAACTTTTGAAAATCTAGAAATTCGTTGCGAATCCAAAACATTCTTGTTATTTAAGAAAGTCGATTGTTGCTGTTCCACAGAAGAAGATGGGCTCTGGAATATTCCGGAAACAAGACCACTGAATGCTAAAACTGTAAATTTGGCACCGTGAGTATTTTCAAGAAAAAAAAACACCTTCGTTCCTTTTTTTGAATTTCGAAAACTATTCGGTTTTATAAGGTGTTATGGTTGGAACAATTATTAGCACTTTAGCTGTTAGGAAAATTTAGCACACCTCGAAAAATTCCCCAAATTATACCAATCCTCTGAAACTGAAATCTTCAACATATTTTCCAGATTCACCCGAGATTCTCTTCTGGTGAAATCCCACTTTGCCTCTTCAATTTTGATTTTCATTCAACACTTTGTCGACTATTCCTTGATGCTTGTCTCCATGACTTATAATTGGCCAATATTTTTGTCTCTCCTAGCAGGTCTGCAAAGTTTGGTGCGAATTTTTCAAAAATTGAAAAGTTTAGGCCATGCAACTGGATACTTCTTTCTGGGACCAATGATGACAGTAGAGGAAAGTGAAGCAGCTGGCAGTTGTTGTTCATAATTTTGAATTGCATTTTTTAAGTTTGTATTGCTTCAAACGGATAAAATCTGATTTAGGTTTATTGACTTTTTTGAAATTTTATGAATAAAAATAAAATTGATTTTTGATAAATTCATTGGGAGTTTGAATGTTTGGAAGAAAAGCAATAAAAAGTATTATCAAACTTCGAATTTTTGAGTTCTGAATTCTGGAATTAGAAACAGCAATAAAAATAATTGCATTTCTAGAACTTATAAACTTAATGATTGTTTATGTGTTCACCGCTGGAAGACTTTCTGCAGTACACAAAGAAGTACTCACTAGCTTTCCTTTTTCTTTTCTTGTACCGCTCGTATCCACTTCGTAGGTTTAAAACGACTAAGTTAGATTTCCAGCGTCCTTTTTTCTTTCGTTACACTCCCACATGTATTCCTTCCTCCTCTTCATTCCCCTTCTGCTGCCCTTCCACGACACCTTCTCTGCTGTTTCACTTCTGCGTCTCCAATGTGCCACACACTCTCTCATCGTTAGACACTGGCTGTCTCCTTCTCTTTAGCTGTCTAGCAGTCCCCGTTTTTCCCGCCTTCTTCGATTCGTTTTCTCTGTTTTTCGTCAATTTGAACGCTCGTTGACCGATTGAGTGTAAACTGATTTAAGTTCATGTGTTCTCCTTTTTGATTTTTCGATGTTTTTCAAAAGCAATTTTTTCAGAAGCATGGATTTTTGTGGTCGACCAATTGAGCCATCGACAAGTCGATCACCGACTCCAGATTACCGATTCAGAGTGTACATACCGCCAGGACAGTCTTACGATATGACTCAGTGGACCGTAAGTTTTTTTTGTAAATCAATTTTTTTCTGATTGATTTTTTTTCTGTCAATTGATTTTCCGCGGGTTGCCCATTCAAACGGCGCTCCTTTTGCCAGCTGTGGCCTGATTGTGGACGTATTGTCTACCCATTTTCGTGCACTACATGGACTCTTTTCACGATTTTTGAACCTTCAAAACTTTAGCTGCCAATCCTATTACACTCGAAATTTCGCCTAAAAATCCCCTCGATGAAATGATCTCGCGACAAAAAATCTAGAGATCCGTCGCAGAGATGTCCGGAATGACTTTTTTGAGAAATGGAATCCGGAATCCGGAACCTGAATGAAATAATTTTCTCGGAATCCGGACAAATAAAAATTTCCCGGAATCCGGAATGGAAATAATTTTCTGGAATCCGGAATATGGAATCGGGAATGAAAAAATCCCGAAATCCGGAATTTTGTGTTTTTCAAATGGACAGAAAAGTTCTAAAAACACATATCGTGCTGTATTTTTGCATTTTTAGTCACGGAAGTTCGAAAAAAAGTCAAAGAATTCTTGCAAAATAACAAATATTCTTAAAATCCGGAATAAAAAATTCTCTCGGAATCCGGAATACGGAATCCGTACAAAAATATCTTTCACGGAATCCGGAATAAAAAAACACGGAATTCGGGATCCGGATTAGGGAATCCGGAATCCGGACATATCTGATCCGGCGTTTGAACGCTTTGCACGAAACTTTGTATTGCTCTACCTTCTTCAGAATTCTAACAAAAACTGGAGGGATCAGCTTGAGAAAATTTCTGTTCAACTCATATGAGATTGAGCTCAATACGTTGACGTCCAGAGACTTGAATATTCACATATGAAATTTGGTTCCTATGGGAAATTTTTAAGTGAATAACATACATGTGTAACTAATAGAACAAACATGCTTCCCAAAACAGTAAAATTTTTCAAAAAATAAGAATGGTTCTCAAATTTTCCAGAAGCACGACGTCTTCCGGTGGATGACGATATTCATGCCGGTGACTCAACACGCCGAGACATACATCGCATTAAAGAAGCTGTACCTAGACGGAGATGTGCTCTGTGCAATTATAAACGACTCGGTATCCCACATGACACTTGGAATATCCGAAGGAGATCTCGAATTGATCGTTGGTCATGGAAAGTTGGTGCTTAAAGGACCACCACCAGAAGTCCGACTACCACCTCCACCATCAATGAAACAATTATTAGGAATTAGTGCGCCGAAAAAGAAGTAAATATCATTTTATGCTGATTTTAATAAATATTGAATTTGTGATAATTTTTCTTCATTGCTTTTTGAATTGGTTGCTTTCCATTGTATATCTTTGAATTTTGGAAATAAGAACGATTTTCTGCAGTATATTTTTAGAATGAACAACGCAAGCTCATCGACGACGTCTCCACCATCACTTCGGACCACACCAACAGTCTTCCCACCACCTGGAAGAAATTACAATATGAGGGAATGGGATGTAAGTTTTGAAAAACAATTTTGAAAAGTTAGAGTTTCTAAATTTTACAGCAACTCGACGTTGAGCTGTGGATGACGACTTTCATTAGTGTCAACGATTGTCCAGATCTTTTCATCTGGCTCGAAAAGAACAAAATCGACGGAGAAGCATTGCTTGCCATGAAAAACATTCCAAAAATCGTGAAACGTGATTCGGGAATCAGCAAATCGTTGCTCAAGAAGATATTCGTTCATGTAGAAAATGTGATTCTGGAGCACAGGAAGATAAAAATCGAAGAGACGACGCAGTGATAACTTCTTTTTTTGATTTGGGGTTTTTCAATTTTAAATAAACCTCGCATTCAAGTTAAAAAAAAACAAAAACAAAAAGCAATGCCTGCTGCTGGAATCGAACCAGCGTCGCCACGGCCACAACGTGGAGTACTAACCACTATACTAAGCAGGCCAAGAGAACAGAGAACCAGTTGGCGGTTATCTTGTGGAGAAAGAGGGGAGTAGCGGAGGAGGAGGTGACGGAGGGCGGAAGAATTGTGAGCGGCGATTTGCAAAATGTTTTATCAAGAATTTGTTTACTATCAAGCAAAGAAACATGACAACAGCCACAGAAAAATCCAAGATATAAACAGTAAGATTAATCCGAGAAAGCAAGGAAGAAGAATTATCGAACAGAAGATCATAGAAGTTAGGATAAGTAGGTCATTGCAGTCTCCAGATTCCGGAATGTACCAGACACTTTGAAGGAAATATGTACCGATAAGAGCACTGAAAGTTAACATGGTTTATTGAAAAAAATCTAACTTGAAAACTTACAAAAAGAGTAAACCACATACTGTAACCGGTGTATAATTGGATACCCGTAATTCTAGACCTGATTTTTTGAATTCCCACTCATTTAATACTTCCAGCTCCTCAACTGGTTTCGTATTGTCCTTCATGAATTTGTAGAGATTCAGCTCGAAAATCCAAGCGAAGGTTCTATCGATAGCCAGGAAAGTGCCAAGGAAAATCATCCAGATTGGAAGATAATGTTCCATGGAGCATGTTCCCAGGGTAAAGGATCCAAGAATTATGAAAAATGCAGAGAGAGGAAGAAAAATGATAGTGGCGACGATTGTAAAAATTGCTGGAAAATGAATCATTTTCGAGAAGAAAAAGATGAGAAAACTCACGAAGTTTAGGATTGGTTCTGACTGGATAAAAGTCAGCAGATTCAACAGATTCGATTTCAAGATCAGGATACATTATGCTTGATGGCAGATGAGTTGCCAACTGTTCTTGTCAGCATAATATACAGATTGCAAGGCTGAGCAAGAAGGCCTTATCAGTAGAGGAAATGACGAGTTGTAAAAGTTGTGAAATTGAACTTGTTTACAAAAGCCTTTGTCTATAAAATGGTTGTAATGGTCATTTCCGAGACAATTCACATGCTGATTACTACAGCGAGTAATCGAGTTTGTGCTTGACTGGTGCCAGGGCTCTCACATGTGAACCTTACCAATTTTCTGTTTTTTTTCTGTTCAAATTATGTGTTTGTTCTTCCTCAGGCTACCGGCCAGCTAATAAACTGATGATAACATGTACATTTAATTAAAAGTGATGAAACATATTTAAACATGATGACACAATTATTTGTTTTTTCTATAATAGACAAGTAATAGTGGCTAGAATTACTTCTGAAAATGTTAAAGGAGGCCAGACATGAAAAGTTTCAAAATTCTAGTTTTTTGATATATGACACAGTACAGTCAGAAAATAATAATGGACACCAAACCATAGCTCTCTGTTACTGTACAAGCGAGAACACGACCGTTCTTCCAAGCGGCGCCCACTCCTCGCTTCATAATCGTTTTAGCGACAATAGACGACCAGCGCCTGTGTGGTGTCGAGGAGAGCACAGGTGATTCGCGACTTGTCTATCACGAAGCTTTGTCCATACCGCGTTTGATTTCAGACCAATCGCGAAAACACAGGGTTCATGATAGACCTATCGCGAACGCTTTCGCGATAGAACCTATAATAGATCTATAATAGATCGACGGCGAAAAAAAACTTAGCGATTTTTTCGCAATCTTTTTCATGACTGCTGTGGCAACTTCGTTTTTCACCACTTTTCTACCGTTTTTCTTACTTTTCTTTCAAGTGTTTTTCCATCTCAAAACTTCAGAAAACAAAACTACAGTACCGTAACAGATGGATGAATCTCCCACAACTATGACTAGCTGGGACAGAAGGTATAAAATGATGAAAATTCAATTCATATTAAAACCAAACGTTTTCCAGTTAGCTAGAGGATCGGCAACTCATCGCAACGTCGCCACTCTCGGAATTCGAAAACATCTCTGATAAGAAGGTAAACATTCTTACTCTAATTTCCAAATTTTTTGAAAGTGTTTAGATAGGCCATCCTTAACCTATTCTCAAAGTTTTACCTAAACATGAGACTGCAAGTTATTGAGGTTACCGTATTCCCTCTAATAGAAGCATACCCGCCATAAACTTTGAGCTCAAGCTTAATTATCTCGATTCCTATGAAGGATATTAGCAGTTTGTCAACTGATGAAAAATTAGTAATATTATGGTTAATGTTTCATCAGTTGGCAAATGTTCGATATCTTTTACAGGAATCGAGATAATGACGCTCAAAGTTGATGGCTTCGGTGGGTTTTTAGTAGTGGAAGCACGATAACCTGTAAAGTAAAGACATAATCCAAAAATCATAAGTCTTGTATTTCAGGATAGAAGGACATCAAATACATCCGCCGAAAACCTACAGACCAGTGCGACTCCATCTCCTGATAATTATTTTGGTATTTTTTCGTCGATTTTTCAATAAAAGTATTTCTTTTCTAATTCCTTTTATTCGCATCGAAGAATATTTTGGAAATTCGCGATAGGTCTATTATGGATAGAGTTTTCGCGATAGGTCTATTGTAGGTTTCGGAAGAAGCCTATTATGGGTAAAATCGCCCACAATTGGTCTATAATAGATCTGTCACAGAAGTTTGTTCGCGATAGGCCTATTATTGGTCTACCAGACTGAAAGCGGCAGCTATCGCTGCCGTTTCATTCTGGCTTCCGCTTTGGTGCCTTACAATACTAAAACTGTGTTAATACTTTTCGATCGCTACTTCAAGAATATTTTCATACATTTATTATAATTTAGAAAAATAACACTTCAAAAACATAGATCATACATGTGATACAAAAAAGAAAAGCAATAATACCCACAAATTGGGGAATAGGGGGAGAGAAATATGGGAATCTAGAGGATCTCTTTATATACAACGTTAAGCTGATCAGAATCCACCGCTTTGACAAAAAGGCCTTCCTTTGATCGAACTCTGGAAAGTGCTACGTACATCTGCCCATGGGTGAAAACGTCTTCCGGGAGCCATAATCCAATCCTTCCAAACGATTGTCCTTGCGCTTTGTTGATGGAGAGGGCAAAGGCTAGTCGGACAGGGAACTGGGTGCGTCGGAGTTTGAAAGCCAAGTTGTTGTCGTCGTAACAGTCGATTCTTGGAATCAAGACTGTTTGCCCAACACGACTTCCAACAACAAACTGGCACTTCAAAATCCTTCTCCCGAGTTCCATGATCTTCAGCCGTGTCCCATTGCAAAGTCCAGTGCTCACATCCAGATTCCTCAATAACATCACAATCGAACCAACTTTGAGTTTCAGCTTGTGTGGTGGGAGTGAAGAAGTATTGATGGAGTTCAGATACTCCGTTGTGATTACTTTTCTGTTGCTCTCATCTGGCACCTCATCTCTGGAATAGAACACCTGTAAATTGGAATTATTAAATTGGAATACAGTAATCCTAACCTTTTCTGCTCCCTCCATTTTGTTGTGAACATCTTCGTTCATTTTGTCGACATTGACATTTTTTGGTGTCAATATTGCGGACTCGGAAAGATCAGTGAACTTGTTGATTGTCTGTCCGAATACTTCTTCGATGAGATCTCCAGTTGTGTAAAGATCCTCTTCCAACTTGATACGATCAGCTTCGTCGTTAGCAGACCCATCTCCAACCTTCAGAAGAAATTCGATCCAATCCAAATCCCCGTCCGCAACTCGCATATTGGATTTGAGATGGAGTGTTTCAAAATGGTCCCAAAGACAGCTCATCTTGATACAACCATCGACTTGATCCTTCCGTGTGCCTCTTCTGATGACAGGGAGTACTTGTCTGAAGTCTCCTCCTAGGATAATGACTTTTCCTCCGAATGGAATATCGTTCTCCATGACATCTCGGAGCACTTTGTCCATCGTCTCGAGAGCATTCTTCGCAATCATACTGGCTTCGTCCACGATGAAAACTTTGACTTTTCGAAGAAGAGCAGCTTCCTTTGAGTTTAGTTTCAGAAGACTTGCTCTACAGTCGTTCTTGATGTCCATTTTGAAGAATGAAGCGATGGTTCTCCCATCTGGAAGCAATGTGGATGCGATTCCAGTCCAAGCACAGCATGCGATCTTGATGTCCTTTCCAAGTAGCACTTTAAAGATGACGTTGTACAGATACGTCTTTCCACTTCCACCTGGACCATCCAAGAAGAATAATCTCTGAAGGCGTGGATCGTCAACTGCTTCAATTATTCTTCTGAATGCGTCCATTTGTTGAGGATTCAGTGTATCAATAAGACGATCTCCTTCTTTCCTGATATCGTCAAAATCAATGTGATCAATAAGTGGAGCCGTCAAAACGTGGATGGGCGGAGCTATGAAAGACTGAATGTCCTTTCCAAGTCTGAAAATTAAAAGAGTTTAATCCAGGTGAGAATCTTCACTCAGAATACCTGCTCATTTTCTCTCGGACATCCTCATATGCTCTCGCTTCAGCTTCTTCTTCTCCACATCCCCGGAAGACAAAGTCTTCACTCATGGAATCTTTGAATTTGTCCCAAAGAAATTGAGGATCCCCAACTTCATTGAAAAGGAGAATGGAAGCAAATGTGGCACGCATCTGTGTAGGCATCTGGAACGATCCACACTCCTCCATAGCTTTCTGAAGTTCAGCATCGTCTTTCAGAAGTCCAAGTGCTCTAGCAGCCATGACAAATGTTGGGTGAACAATTGGATCACCATTGTCGTCTGGAACAGTTCGGAGATCTTCGAAGGAAGATGCTCCAGATGTGGCTAGAAGCAGAAGACGAAGAGCAAATCTTTCTGGATCACTGGGAGTCACTGCGTAGATCCGTCCTATGACCTTATCTCCTCCTCTCCGCCGTTCTTTCCACTTTCCTAGCTCATCGGACCATACAAACTTCGTAGGAAAATCCATGTAGGAGCACTTCCTCGGATCTTCTTTTCCAGTGATATCCTCTCCATTAGCTTCCATTTCGTCAAAATCTGCATTGATTCTGAAGTATTCCATCAACTTCGATCCTTTCCTCTCAGAAGTAGCAACAGCTTCTTTCTCTTTTCCGGGGACAAAAGTCACACTTTGACGGTTGGGTAGGTGGATGGGGAGTCGGCAGATGACGTGGGATTTGACGTGACAGGAGAATCCAAAGAGATGATGGCAGGCTTCTGGAGCACAGATGTATCTGCAATCCAGATACTCCTTTATCTCGTCACGATCCTTCCCAACGTCTTCTACGCTTTGAATCGCAATGGAAGCACGGTCCTGTCCTTTGTAGACGTACTTCACGAGGTACTTGACTACTTCTATTAGAGCACATGCTTCCACGTTGATGTGAGCATCAAACATTAGGAGGAGATCCGGATTATACGGTACCACGTGTTGATTCGTCATATCACATCCTCCCGATTTGATGCTCCTCCCGTCGTTACGTCTTCTGTATTCAGGATACCCATTTTGCTCCCATTTGGTGTCGTTCCGGAATGGTTTTGGGAACCTTTTCAGACAGTTTCCATCCTTGTCTGTACATGGAGAATTGAGGTTATTCAGTCCACACGGTCTAAAAATTAGAGCAATAATTCATTTTATAGATCGCTAAAAGCTACCGATGGATCATTTGTCTTGTTACGATGTCATGAAGCCGTGGTTCTTGAACTGGATCTGGAATCTCAGCCCGAATCAGTCGGTCGATGTCATCCTTCGATTTAGGCTTATCACCATCTTTCATCGTGAGAAGCATGTGAAGATGTGGCAATCCTCTCTTCTGCCATTCAAACACACGGATATGAGCCGTCACCTTTCCCAGAAGATTCTTCTTCAAAATCACATCCATCAAATGATCCACCTTCTCATTGAAAACCCGAGCGATGAGGTCAGGACGATCGGAAGCTGTCTGTCCTGGATTAAGATTCTCCTGGATCTCCTTCCATTTTGGGTTGCATGTGAAAGTGACAAACAGATCTGGTTTTCCTGTTCTTGTCACGATAGCCATGCAATCCTGATATTCTTGAACCATGTGTCGGGGACTACCATGGAAACTGGATGGCAATATCACTCGTTTTCCAGGTGTGAACTCTCCAGGCCCTCGGCTGACGTAATCCTTGAGTTCCTGGTACTCCTCAGCTCGGATCTTCGCCTGATTATCCCTATGAAACTTCAGTCGATTCTGCTCCGTTTTGGCCCAGCAATCGACAAAAAACTGTTGAGTGAGGGTGGCTCCGTAGTGGATTGGATTGAACCTGTTCCTTCGAATCATTGCCATATACCGATAGTACGGCTGTTGAGCAATCCGTGTGCTCTTCCGACTGCTGCCTATTCTCGTGAGTCCAGGACTCCATCCACGCTCTCCGTTTGGGAAGAAGAGAGGATAGGTCATCGGATCCACTATTGGATCCGTGTCGTAGATGGTCAACCATCCATCCTGATCTCTCGAGTAGGCAGCCACGCTTCTGGAGGGGACCATTCCATCTTCTTGAACATAGACCACAGCCACTTCGTTCGACGTTGGCAGGTTGTATCTTCTCAGGTCCAGATTTGGCTTGCTCACATCGAACATCATTTTAACTTGCTTTGTGGTCCTTCCTTCCAATTGAGCTTCCAGCTCTTCTTGTTCTTCTACCTAAAAGACAAAAAATGATTTTGAAAAGTCAGAATCCTCTTTAATAACCTCTCTCATCAGTTTGTATGACTGGGAGAAGATATTGATCCTCATCATCAAATCGCTGAGCTCTTCCATAATGCTCTGGTCGCATTGAGCATTCTCTGGAATATCCATCCGCTCTCGAGCAGCCTGAGCTGAATCCAAAAAGAAAAGCTGTCCGTATTTCCTTCTTTGGCCCGGTTGTGGATGGAGTGGTCCAGCTCGATGATATACCTGGCCGTGGACTTTCACAGTGAATGGTCCATGACCTCTGTTGACACTCCGCTCCGTCTGTGGTCCAAAGGAAGCAGTGGCGAGGCTGTTGTTGAACTGCCTGATCTGAGCTCGGAAGTTTTTGGATTGCTCATTCCTATCCTTCTTGGCTGGATCAGTGGATCCTTGGAAGAGCTCCTGAAGCTGTGGAGGGAAGTTGGAAAAGTGCTCCTCCAATTGTATTGTCCCAGAAGAACAACAGAAGTTGATTGAATTCAGCTTCTTTCCAAGAATTTCACCTAAAATTGAAAGTTTGTTTTCTTTTTTAAGAAATGTGAAATTTTACTTTTAAAGAAAAGAGCTTTGCAGTGCTCGCATTCTTCTGAAATCGGACCCAGGTAATGGAGAGTGTTGACTGAAACTCTGTCACGAACATCCGCCTTTGCTTCCTTATCTTTTCTCTTCTGAGCAGTTGTTAGCAATCGAGATTTTCGTTCTTTCTCAGTTTCATTCTGTCGATACTTCCGCTTACTCTCCGCATCTTTAGCTTGACGATCCTCTTGCTCTTCTACCGTTTCATCAAGTAGAACTTCACGTCTTCTATCCGCTTCTTGAATTCTCCGAGTCAGTTTCATTTCTTCTGTCATTGAACTTCTCGTTTTTCGTTGTTGCTCAGCTTCTCTGCCTCTTCTCTGATCAGTATCAGAATCTGATTCCAGTAAAATCGATATTTGCCGCTTTTCAGCTTTTTGGCTATTGATCGCCTCTCTCTGCTCTTCGGACATCAGAGCTCGACGTTTACGCTTGGATTCTGTCTCATCACTACGTCTCCTTTCCTTTTCTTCATTGCTCATCTGCTCTCGCTTCTTCCTCTTCTGATCCGCATTCTTCTGAAGGCGATCCTGAGTGTCTTGAATAGTTTCCAATGCCCTCTTTTTTCTCTTCCTTTCCCTGTCGTATGATCTTCTTCTCTCTAGCTCGTCATCTTCGAGAAGACGGACCTGGCGCTTCACGTATCCAGATGTAGATGGTTTTGGGCTTGATGGGACAGATCTTAAAACAATTCAGAGTGTCTTCATTTTGAATTCATGAACCGTAACCGTAAAACCTGTAATAGAAGGGCCCCTTACTGTTAACTCTGAGCCAATTTATCTCAGTTCCTGTTGCAGATATGAAAAAAGTGTTAACTGATAAATTGTTTGTCATACAATCAGAAGTATTTTATCAGGTGACACATTTCTGATATCTCGCATAGAAATCGAGATAATTGAGCTCGAACATGAAAGGCCCATCTATTACAGATTTTACGGTATTTTTTTTCAAAATCAGTCACAAATTGAAAATTCAATTTGTCCCAGAATCTTCTTTTGACACAGGAAAGTTCTCAACCTTTTGTTCTCAAATTTACCTTGTTTCCTCTGTTTGAGATTGTGGAAAAAGAGTGGGTTGAGTCATCAACTGGGTGTCCTCGATTCCATCAATTATTCCTGGTTCATGAAGATCTCGAGCCCATCCGGTTTCCGATTCATCCATCTCATCGTTAAGATTAGGATCCGGATCATTCCGATTGATCGAGTGGTGTAGTTGTGATTCAAAATGCATGTTATTTTCCGAAGAAAATATTTGAAACCCAAGTTATCTGAAAATCTAAATTGATCGAGAGCTATTTCTCGTCAACAGTGTATGACGATCTAGCGACAGGCTATGATTTAGAAAAGCGGAGAAAAAACATTAAAAAATAGAATTGTGAAAAAGACAACAAAAAATCGCAGCCTTGTTCGTTCTAGATGTTCCAAAATATTTTATGACACAGATGACTGTTTATTCAACAACAGTAAAACCTGAAGGGTCCTTCTATTATTCCAAAGAACCTTTGGAGGAACCTTCTATCACGGGGGTTCTTCTAATAAAATAAAGGCTTCGAAAATTTTTGGAGTTCCCGAAAAGGTTTGTCACTGAACATGAATTTTCGATTCAAAAATGTTTTATTTCAAAAGAAGCATGTTCATAGGATAAATTGTATTTTTCCAAATCCCTCTCGGAGACCTTCTATAAAAGAGGTCCTTCTAATGTTCTAGGATATCTGCCTTCTTGGGCACTACTTGTGTAAAATGACAATCGAACCCGCGAAAGCGCGACATATCACTAAAAGAAGCAGCCGACAAAAAGCGGGCTCGCGTCGTCCACTATGCTTTGAACACCCATCAGAGATGAGCGAAATTCCTTATTCTTTCTCCCTTTTTCCGGGTGATTTTTCATTCCTTATTCATCGTTCCTTCTTCCTATCACTCAAAATGTTGTTTAATGGAGTCTAACACTTTCTTTTCTGTGATTTTCGAAATTCTTCATTGAACAAATTGGGTATTTTTTTTCAAAATTATCTTCCTTCTTCTGTGTGATTTTTTTCCGTTCTGTATTGTTTATTCCTTCTTCCAGTTTTCAAAATTTTGTTCCGTCTTCCTCCTTCCGTCTTCCGTCTTTCGGATTTTTCTTTTTCGTTCCTTCTTCCTTGTTTCTTTTCCGAGTTAAAAAAAATTTCATTTCGCTCATCTCTGATAGCCATGCAGCGGCGACCATACCAAGCTCTCTACTCGAGTGTAGAATATCTACACTCTCTCCCTGTGGCCCGCATGGCGCAGCTGTGTGCATGCGCAGTTCTTGTGCGAAAGGTCGCGGGTTCGATTTTGATGCCGGTCAAAATTTCATTTAAAAACTCAAAAACCGGACAGCCGGACACTAGGACCAACAGACGCGTCTAGCGTTTTATATATAAGAAAGATTATAGGCTTCGTGCCATGTACCCAAATCACCTACGCGCGAACCATTTTTCACCTATAATAGATTTTCCGCGAATCACCTGTGAGTGCGCTTGGCTATTAATCGTGTGTCGCGGGTTCGATTCCCATCGGTGCGTTTTCGTTTTTTTTTTCTGTTTCCATGCGGCGACATCATAGAATTGCCGACTAAAAAGAAAAAGTCTGGAATAATTGCCAAACAGTGAAGAAATCTAGTGTATTCTGAAAAAAATAAATGCTCGTCAAGTAGCGCGCATTGGGTCGCAATCGCGCGATTTTCCGTCAGAATACATACTCTCGCCCCGAGAAAACCCCGTAGACTTTCGTGTCTGGCCTCCTTTAAAGGTGGCTACATAGAACTAATCACCGGAATAGTATAATGTGGAAAATGTGGAAAAAAATATCACAACTGTTTGTATCTGTTTTACTTGATAATGTTATACCTAAAATTGAAAGGACGAAAAAATCAATTTTATGATCAATTAAGTCCATACATCATCACCAGTGATGGGAGGAATTTCCGTTTCCGTTTCCGTTTTCCGTTTTCCGCCCGATTTTTGAATATTTTTTTCCGTTTCCGTTTCCGCGGAAAAAAAATTACGTTTCAGTTTCCTTTTCCGTTTCCGTAAAAGAGAAATTATTTTTCCGTTTCCGTTTCCGTTTTCCGTATTTCGGAAAAATGCGTTTCCTCCCATCACTGATCATCACTATGGAACAGAAAAAAGTGCATACGTTTTAGGCCTATTTGAAAATTCAAGAACATATTTTTCGTATTTTGGTAAATCGACAGAGAACATGGGACACGAATGAGTAGAAAGGTACTTTATTCTTCATGGAAATTGATTGGGGGACTGTGAATCAGATTAAGTCCATATAGATCGTAAAAATGAGCAATCAGTCCTTATCAGTCAAGGGAAATGACTTGTTGTAAAATTTTTGAAATTCAACTTCTTTACTATAAGCCATTGCCTCTAAAATGTGTGGTCATTACCGAGACAATTCACATGCTAATTACTAAAGCGAAGCATTGAGTTTGTGCTTGTCTTGTCTTTGTGAATGCAAGTAATTCTTCTCGAATTTTAAGAAAAATTATATTGGGCTCAAAAAATGTTTTTGCTCTTCCTCAGGGTTTCGGACTGTTGTTTTTAGCAAAACTGTAATAAAAAGTACATTTAGTTAAACATGATGAAACATATATTTGAACATGATGACAAATATATTTGTTTCTGTAAAGACGACAAGTAATAGTAGAGAATTACATCAGGTTTTGAAGTGAAACAAACCTCACTATCTCTGAAAGCTTTGATTTTCAGTACTTTCACAAGATTAGAAAGAGACGGTTTTAGCTGTTTTGCGAATCTTCGATTATCAGATTCTCTGGATTTATTGTTAAGGTGATGTTTATTCAGTGTTAGGGTAAATTTTCCGGCCATTTCGACCAACCATTTAGAATAATCGTTTGGTTCATTCACTCTAGCTATTGTTGAAAACTGTTAAAAATGAGAATTTTTCGAAGAGTTGAAACACAAAATAAATGAAAAAATAAAAAAAATGACTAGAAAAGCCAGAGCGGAAATTTATCAATTTCCGATTCTATTTCGAGATATAGATTCCTTAATCTTCGAGGAAATACAACAAATAAATCAGTGTATTTTTATTTACATTTAAACATGGTGAAACATATTCAAACAAGATGACACATTTATCATTTATTTTAATCTGAAAAAGACGATTACTTGTTGCTAGAGCGGCACCTCCAGCGTTGGGTCCACAAGTTAAATTTTGAAGTTTTAAAATTCAACTTGTATACTATAATCAATTTTCCAGATAAGTACATATTATTCATTTCCGAGACAATTCACATGCTGACTACTACAACGGCTGATCGAGTTTGTGCTTGACTTGTCTTCTTCCTCTCACATGTGAATAATTCGTTGCGAATTTTCTGAAAAATAAGTTTTTCGAATTTAAAAAATGTTGTCGATCTTCCTCACCTTGACTAGTAACATGACAAGAATAGGGTTCATAGCAGGACACCAACAGAAAAGGAAGAATATTCGGTCAGCAAACGTTCTCCAAGCGATGCCAAAGAATGGGAAAACGACGACGATGTAGAATGGAATGTGGATGGTTATGAAGGGAAGGATGAACTGAAATTGGAGTCAAAGTGAACTATGAAATCGTTAACAATTTTCAGAATCTAACCATATTGAAACTAAATAACAGTAAATTTTTCAGATTTTTAGTGAATTTCCTGTTTCAGAGATGTTTTAATTAATATATTTTTGGATAATATGTATTGATTCGATTGCATTTGTTGTTCTACTAACTTAATGAAATCCGCTATTTTTTAATTTCTAGATTTTCACCAACCTGCAATAGAAGGGCCTTGTTCAACTGCTCTTGTGACTTTTGCGATGCCGAACTGGCCATAAATCGAATCTTCATCTGCTTCTGTATATACATCGTACACCATATCACAGTAAAAATTGACGAAAACATTATAGTCAAAATAAAAAATGTGCATATTTGGGACAACACTTGAAAGTTGTTTCCGGTTTTAGTGGAGTCATAAGTCTGAAAAACTCTTACTGTTTCGTCGTTATGATGTTATTTGTGGTTTTTGAAACTAATTAATGGGTCTTGACAACTTACGAATCTAACAGTAATGATTAGAAATGGTGTATCGCCTTCTTCCTCGAGCACAGCTTCCACCAAGCTGCTGATTCTGATTTTGTACGATGGAGGGATGTATCCAAAGATAATGAGAGCCAAAGACGCCAGAGAAATAAATGCAGGAATTATGGAAATGTGCCGCTGGATTCCTTTTACATGGTAGCTGAAAAATGTGGCATTTGAAACAAGTATTTATTCAAAAAAAAGTTACTGTAACTACTCTGCTCAATTATCTCGGCTCCTATAAAAGACGTCACAATTCTATAAACTATGAAAATGTTGGTGATACTACAAACACTGTATCAGTTACAGGATTTCAGGACCTTCTATGGGAAATGAGATAAATGAGAAAAAAGGTAATCAAAGGTCGCAAGCTATGCGTTAGATCGTGCATGGTATTTGTTCCAGCCATGAGGTTTTTTGGATCCTGAATCACAATAGATCAGAATTTCTTTAACGTCAGTTCTAATAGTGAAATGAAAAAATATTGCGGTCAAAGAAAATTTGAAACTGTAAAAAATTGAAAAATTTCCAGTTATGGTAGCGATCCGACATTGTCATGGATCCAACTGAATAACTAAAAATCTGATGTAAACATAAAAGTACGAAACCAGAAAGTTTTCATCATTCCATTTTTCCGATAATGAAAGAGTTGTTTTAAACAACACCCAACACCCAACAAGGAGACGAATAAATCATCAAATAGTGTTAGTAATCCTGATTGTATAAGCTCATTTTGAAACGGAAAAAACTCACAAAGACAGCAAATTCGAAACTTGAATATATTGTATAGCTGGTCCACTGCATGCCATCACCATGCAAGACATAAAAAGAGCCAAAAACACATGGCCAAATGAGTTTAAAGAGTTGATGCCGTTCTTCAGAATGTACAAAGTTTTTGCGTTTCGAGAATATATTATAGACTGGAAATATTGAGAATTTGCATTACTTTGAGTCTATTTTACCGGACAAGTGAATGCAATACTTGCTGAGAATAGTATTCGAAGCAGTGCCATCAGGTACATTGAATATCTTACTGGAGTTTTATAAATTTTGATTTTGGAAACAACTTTGATTAAGATGGTGTTGAAAATGGTTGAAATAAGAAAAGCGGTATAGAAATTAACATCTCCAAAATAAGAATCATTAAAGTTTTGATAGAAGTTCGGATCATCGAAAACCCAAGCCATTTGGTTTCTCAAAGTGAAATATTTGAATGAAAATGTTTGAGACTGACCAAGAATTCAAAAGTTTTGAATCAAAACTAAAATTTTCACTTTATGTCCGCTCGAACGACGATGTTATCATGAAGACAGATGTTGTTCAGATGATCGAGAAGACTACTATTTTTTGATTTTTTGAGTTTTGAGTTCATTATGGCACGAGTTCAAATTATTCGGTGGGGGAGGTAGACGTCTGGCGAACAGGATGTTTTTGGGTGCCTGGAAATGGCGTAAGATGTTTGGTTTTGTAGTTTGTGATTTTTGTAAATTTTCGTGGGAGTAGACTAAAGGAATTTTCGTAAGGCATAGTGAGTCAGAAGTATTGGAATAGTTTAAGACTGAATTTTCTGTTTCAGGTAGCCAATATACGGTGATCAATATTTTACAAACATTCGGCTTGGTGTTTCCATTTCAAATTTTCGAAAATTTAAGAAATAAAAAAATTCCGTTCCTTTTCAGTGAACGTATTCCGGAAATTCCATAATTTCCCAGAGATTTGTTGAAACCCTGTTTTTATTAAAATTTGACTCAATTTTGGTTGAATTTATAGATTTTTATGAATTTTGAACGAGAAATCAACGAATATTTAGAAAAAAAACTAGATCTTTTATTGAAAGGTCCCTCTAATAGAAGGCCCCCCCCCCCCGGAGGTACCTTGGAACAATAAAGGGTCCGACCTTTCTAATAGAGGTTTTACGGTATTTAAAGTAACAATTTTCTGTTTCAAGTATACCATATACGGCGATCAAATTTTTATATTCAATGAGCATGTTCTGGAAATTCGTTTTGAACTTCCGCCAAAAACACTTTTTTGTTCATTGGAAGAACCTGATTATGCTATCTAAATTGACGAACAGGTTAGGAGATAAACATTTTTGCAATTTTTACACAGTTTCAAATTTTTGATAAATGCCATTTGTTAAAAATTCATCATTAGGTGTTCTGTGATTAAATTTCATTATGATTTTAGAGCTTTGATTATTAGAAGTTTGCTTTTGTCTGAGAGCGTGAGAATACACACTCATCCATTTTGGCACATGCAGAAAAAAGTAACATGTTTGATGTTTGGATATAATGAGAAATTCTGTGTTTTCTGTTGGTCAGATGACGTCATTTTTTGTCTAGATGTTTGATATTTTGAGAATCTGATGACAGAGATGAATATGATTTCTGTTTCATGGATTCGATTTGAGGGGATGGATGTTTGAGTAGCTTCAATAAGAAGACTTTCATTGGTATCGTTTCCATATATATAAAACATCCTTGACTTCCCAAAAAAAAAACCAAAATAACATTTTATTCCAAATGAAAAACCCTGACAGATTTGCTTTTGCTAGTTACTCCGCTAATTTTTGTATTAGTTGTTGTGGATTTTCTGGACATTTTTCTGGGAACCAGTTGGTCTTGAATGTTCTGAAAGAATTTTCGAAGGAGATTAGTTTTTGGAACTAATTTACTTTGACCATGACGATTACTAGAATCGGGTTGATCGCTGGACACCAACAGAACAGATAAAGAAATCGATCAGCTAGAATTCTTCCGGCGATTCCGAAAAATGGAAGAATAACGATGATGTAGAATGGGATGTGGATAGTGATGAATGGGAGAATGAACTGAAATTCTTGGTATCAGAACTGACATCCCTTATAAAATCGCTTCAGATGAGACTTGTTTGAAAGAGTAAAATTTAAAACGTAACATGATTTTTAAAACTTTGTTATATGTATTATACGGTATACCGCGGTACGAAAAATAGGAGCTATGAAAAGAAACACCGATGGCCTTGGTCGTAAATCACATACCGACAACTACCGTAACCATAAAATATGCTTATCCTTCGCATTAGATTTCATGATATTTGTGCTTTTTTTGCTATTTTATCGCTATCAGAACCTATTAGTTTCCGCTTTGTGAGAAAATGAAAAACTCTGCGAAAAGTGAACAACGAGAAAATACATTCGGAAACAGCTAATATTTTCAGGTTACGGTAGTTGTGGAACTTTCGGCCACGGCCACTCGCGTTTCTCTTTCATAGCTCCGATTTTTGTACGAGAATGTAATTATTGTTGCAGTAGTAATGCCATTGATCTACAATATTTTGAACAAATTTGAAACACAAAACTTTTCAAATTATTCATAAAAAATCTAACCTGCAACAGCAGTGCCATATTCAATTGTTCCTGCGATTTCGTGGACACTGAACTAATCGAGAATCGATTTTTCATCTGCTTTCTAATGTAAAAATAGCAAACCCCGACGATTAGAATAGAAATAAACATGATAATTAGAATAAACAGTGTGCAAATTTGAGAAAACAGTTGGAAAGGATAGTTTTCATCGGTCGAGTCGAATGTCTGGAAAACGACTTTTTCTGTTTTAGTCTCTAAGTTTCAAAAAGACGATAGTGATGTTCATTAATCCGTAGATGCATTTTAGGAAGTCACTCACCAATTGAACAGTGATAATGAGAAACGCCGTTTCCCCTTGCTCAGCCAACTTTTCCAGTAGAAAACTGCTGATGTGGATTTCATAAAGTGGAGGAATGTATCCGAAGAATATGAGAATTAGGGATGTAACGACAACCACAATTGGCATTATGGAGATGGTTTTGCTGAGTTCTTTGTGGGAGGATCTGGAAGAATTTAGCGAATTTAGAGCTACTGGAATTTTTAAATTCAAAACGGATAATCGGCTCGATAAAAAAAACGAACATAAAAAATCAGTTTCAATAACATATTAAAAAAAAATACTGGAATAAACTTTTCTATTCTGGAAATTCTCTTCTGATCTCAAAATTTGAACTCGATCCTATGGGCACAATAAAACACCAAAGAGAACTTTCTACTTTTTAGCCCCTGAAACCGTAAAAATGTAAACTCACTTTGATAACAAATTGGCCACTTGCAAATATTGTACAGCTGGTCCGTTACACGACATTACGATGAAAGCAACAAAAAGTGACAGGAACGTGTTTCCGAGTGGTGTTGGAAAATTGTAACCATTTTTGATGATGTACAAGGATTTGATGTTTTTCGAGTAGATTATGGCCTGGAGAAATTTAAGTCATTATATATAATCAAGAAATTTTAAACGAATAGAGATATGATAGATTTATGAAACATAAAACGTTCAAAATTGATTTTCACTGTTGACGCTGAAATAGCAGTCAGAGGTGCATAATGCTAGAGTAATCGTTTCATAACTTTTCTATGATCTATGATCATAAAACTACAAGGAACACTCCGTCGCAAATTAATTTTTAAAAAATCTCATCTCTCAAATCCAGTAGTGACAGGAACGATGGAGATGGAACAGAAAAAAAAGTTCAAAATCTCACCGGACAAGTTAACACAGTTGTTATCGAAAACGCCAATCGTAACACTGCCATCGAGTACATGGAAAATCTCACAGACTTTGTATAAGTCTTAATTTTAGAAATCGCATAAATCAGAAGGCTATTAAAGACCAAACTGATGATTCCAGAGATATAACTGTTTATATCATCGAAAAATGTTCCATTGAAACTTTGATACGTTAGAGGAGTCATCGTGCTCATTTTTTGAAGAGGAAGGGAAAGTAGTCAGAAGCTGGTTTTCAAAAATTCGAAAGTTGGAAAAAACCAGAATTCTGTGACTTGTTTTTTTTTTCTTTTTGATTTTTCAGACTCTCTGATTTCACTAATTTTCGACTGATCCGTTTTTCAAACTTGTTCTAGGTTGTTTTTGTTTCTAACTAACGAACCCCAGAGAATTCTTTTCATTTCCTGGTTTGTAATTCGATCTGAATTGTTTATAGAACAAAAATACAAAAAGGGTTCAATTTCTGAGTCAACGATAGTGATGATGATGCAGAAAGTTTATTTATGTGATTAGTTATTTGTGGTGCAATTGGGAAAAAAGAGCAAGTTGTGTATACTCACAAAGTGTTGCTTACTGTTTCAACAACTTTTTTAGAATTTTTGAGAGAATTCGAGGAATGTTTGATTGATATGGTGTCCTTTGAAGGGGGACTCCGACCAAAAATTTTTATTGCATTAAAATGTGTCTGATAATATGTATTTTCCGAATATTATAGCGAAAAAATTCGAAAAAAATCCGAAACCCCCGAAAAACGGCGTCAAAAACATAAAATTCGCAAAAAAAGATGCCGCCGAGGGAAGAGGATTTGAATTGCCGCGCGATGAGAAAACTAGTCCGCGGCCATGGAAAATTCGGCCAGGCATTATTGATTTTTGCAATTATTCAGATTTTTCAGCTCTTACCTTCTTTTTTCTGTTTTTTTCTTGCGAAAACTTAGAGTTTCGCATAGAATCTGATAAATTTGTATGCGAAATACACAAAAAATCCATAATTTCGTCATGAAAATTGCCGCTGTTCGGCTGAAAATTTTGTTTAGAATCGGAAACGATGAGGAACGAAGATGCATTCCCACACATGCATTCTGAAAGAAATTCGTCTTGGAGACAAGAGCAATCGATGCTCCAACCTCGGCAAAGACCGAAGAAAACGGGATTTCGGACGAAAACAAGGACATTGTAATGTCTAGCGGTCGCTCCGAGACTTCTGATGACGTACTGTGCTAAATATTTAAGAAATTTCAGAGTTTTTGGCTTTTAATCGGTTTTTTTCGATTGTCGGAATGTAATGGACATGAAAAATTATTTTTAAGCAATTTTAGGCCGATATTATGGATTTTTTGTGTATTTCGCATATACAGTTATCAGATTCTATGCGAAACTCTAAGTTTTCGCAAGAAAAAACAGAAAAAAAAGAAGATAAAAGCTGAAAAATCTGAAAAATTGCAAAAATCAATAATGCCTGGCCGAGTTTTCCATGGCCGCGGACTAGTTTTCTCATCGCGCGGCAATTCAAATCCTCTTCCCTCGGCGGCATCTTTTTTTGCGAATTTTATGTTTTTGACGCCGTTTTTCGGGGGTTTCGGATTTTTTTCGAATTTTTTCGCTATAATATTCGGAAAATACATATCATCAGACACATTTTAATGCAATAAAAATTTTTGGTCGGAGTCCCCCTTTAAGTTGTCTGTCATAGTTGCTATCAGCTGTACCTCCACGGCTCATTGTCAGTCGCAATTTTCAGGCAATCACGGGAAATTTAAGTAATCACCAAAAAAACTTAACTTTTTGTATCCAGCCCATGAACAAGCTCAAACTTTGTGCTGAATTTTATGAGCTTGTGACAAGTTTGAGCATGGTTTTGAAAACTGTCATTCTCTGCTCAATAGGTCCCACACACAGAAAAAAAGTTTCCGTAGTAGTAGTAAGAAGTAGGATCAGTAAAGTGAATAAGATATTCTCCAATTTTGATACTTTTACCAAGTTTTTGAAACGGTACATTGTACAGGGTGGCCGATAAGTATAGGACGTTTTTTTGAGAGCTCCTTGGCACGGCGCCAAGAGATAATTTTGAAAATTTTTGAAAGGTATAGAAATTAGTGACCCTATATAAGTAGTAAATTATGACATTCGGTATCATTTTGTTTTTTGTTCGGAATTATGACGACTTCTGCACATCAACCCAGGATTGAGACGTTGCGCAAGAGGGGGTGCATGCTTCGATGTCTCTAGGAAACTCGAAATTTCCTCTTCAAGTGTCCGAAATGTATTTGAAATTATCCAAAAGGATGAAAGGGACCTATTAAAGCCAAAACATAGACCGTTATTCACTTTGAGCATTCGCCGGACTCGTGGGATCATCAAACGTCAAATAGAGCGAAAAAGTGGTTTTTGACGGTAGTATTGCAAGATACATGGTTCAAAAAATTGTCAAATAGGATTTCAACATTCGCAATTACCGTATCTCCCGTAAACAATTCCTTTCTATCACATCCGGGGACCGCAGACTGGAAAAATGCAAAAAACTTTTTTCACACCTCCACCTGCGCCGCTTGTCAGATGAGATGTGAGGTGACGTAGAGATTTTCACTGATCAAACTCTTCCGAACCGTCGTAATCAGAGATAATTGTTAACAAAAAGTGACAACAAATCTCTTAAACGTATTTTATCTCCAAACGCCCTTTCCATGGAAGTTTCATGGTTTGGAATGGAATCAAGGCAACCATTACAACTTTTTTGGTTTTCGTTGATTTAAAACTGAAAATCAGCTCGCAGGTCTGCCAAAAGATAGTTTTGATGTATTTTTTGTTGCCCTGATCCCCTCAGCACTTTACCGAAGGTTTTTGAAATGTTCAGTAAGACTGGACACCGTCTTGTGGATCGAAATCCACAATTCTGGTCTTAGACGCTCATTTCCCTCGATACCTCGGCAAAGGTTTGAGGCCTGCTAATTCCACGGATTTCAATCCAATGGAATTCGATGTGTGACGAATTTTGAAGAACAAGATCTCAGGAATCTCCTACAGGTTTTTCTGTGATGTGCATTTGAAAAGTTCTGGGGCGATATTGAAGCCAACTACCCTCGGCGCATAGCCGAATTTTTTATCACGCGTTTGGAGGCTTCCGTCAAAGCTCGTGTTTCTAATCATGACTACTTGTTATAAAACTAAAATTCTTACATATTTCGAACATTTTCATATAGTTATTACAGTTAAAAAACGTTTTTCCGAAAAATGGGAAAGGTTTAGAAACGTCCTATACTTATCGGCCACCCTGTAATTTTGGATAATGAAGTTTTGTGACAATAAAACTATTACATGAAACTATATCTTATTTGGAGTTTCAGCTATAAATCATCACGAATGACTCAAATTAGTAACTGATTATCTTGTATTGATGTTTTTTTGATCATAGTTTGAGAAATAATCGAAATTACTATAAAAAATTGAATAACATTCTCATGTTGAATTCAACTATAAATTCTACGCCACTCTTATCCGTTTCTATTTTGAAAATCGTTAACTTTGGAAATGGCGCAGACAGACATAATCATAAACTCTCCACATGAGTATTGTTCACAACATTCTGAAACAGAAAAAAACCAAAGACACCAAAAATGACGTCATTGTTAGCCATTCCGGTTAAAATCGAAATCACAATACATTATTTTGAGGATTCAGTGCCTCATTGAATCTCATGTTCTGTGACTGGTCGATTTTTTTGCCAGTACTAGATTCTTATGCAAGTTATCAACTCACGAAACTTTTTTTCTTGAATGTACGGTGATTTAAAAATAATTCAAATTTGTGGACCCGATATTTGTTGGCAGCGCCGATACCTGATCTACATATGGTGGGCACTAAACACTGTACGCAGTTACGTCAGAATGCATACCCTAACTCCTAAAAACTAGTCTCTCTCTCCCTCCTTTAAAGTACATCGTATTCGCACTTGTTCTTTTTTCAGAGGGTATTACTTCCATATCCAATGAGTTGCAATAATAAACTTCGACTCCGAGTTCTAGTTTCTAGAACATCATGAAACAGTGAAACAAACAAGAACACCAGAAATGACGTCATCTCTAGGCATTCCGGTAAACACCCGGAATAGAAATGAAATGCATTTCACATTGGCAAAAATTATTTCTGTTACAGATTTTTTGTATATGGTATTGAATTTCAGGCGAATTTTTAATGGTCGTTTATAAACACAAAACACAGAGCAGAGCAAAACTGAACGATAAACTTTTACCATGAGTAAGTATATTTCACAAAATTCTGAAACAGCAAACACCAAGAAAAATTACGTCATTTTTAGCCATTCCGGTTAACACCAGGACCTGAATTAACCTGCTAGGCATTCAGCATCTTTTTGAGCGAGTCCTCTGTTTTCGATCCTCTAGAATGTTTCCTACTTTTGTGATTAATTCAGATGGTTTTATCATAGTTGCAAAATCTCGGCCCGGGGTTCCTACAGACGCTGATTTTTTTTTTTGAATTTTTTTCGAAAATTTTTATTTTTCAATCGAAAATTTAAACAAAAACTATCTATTTTTTGACTAATTTTTACTTTGTTTAGTTTCTTAAATAATGTAACCGTTTTTCCTTTTTAATTCAAAAAAATTACCCAATTTTCATTCGAAATTTTTCAACTGTGGGAGGCGGGCCGACAAAATTTAAAAAAACTCTTTCGTCCCGGCCCCGTTGCAACTATGGGTTTTATTTCCTCATTCGGAGCAATGAACCCCGCCACGAGTGCTAGTTTCTAGAACATTCTGAAACAGTGAAAAAACAATAACACCAGAAATGATGTCATCTCTAGCTATTCCGGTAAACACCGGAATAGGAATGAACTGTTTAGAATTCAGCGTCTTATTGAGTTTTTTTTCTGTTGCTACTGGTATTTAAGTTCTGTAGAAATTTTTGATTTTGATACTTATAAATCACGAATTCAATGTTTACAAATGCATATTGATTTGAAAATTCATCTAATGGAGAAAGACATTTCGAAAAACAAACGTCTTCCATTCAAAATCTTTACTGTTATGAGGCTACTGTAAAATCACTTTTTTTTACATAATTTTCGTTGTGTTCTGGGAAATGTGCGTGATGTCTGGACAATACTCTATGAAACCCAGGTTTCGACAGCCTTATCCCATAAGATGGGTACAAGACCAAAATTAAATAAAAGAATATAGAATTTCAATTTGAGAAAAATTATTTCTGTTTCAAAATTTTTCGTTATCCTGAATCGAATTTTAGGCGATTTTATTATAGCGTTCGTCCTTTCTTTTTATCCATTAAAACATTTATCCATTAAGACGTTAATCTTTCAGAATAGGTACCGTCTAGATTCTAACACCTTTTTCTGTATTTATATCGTTCTTTCCCTAGCTGTTCCTACGATTTTCCTATTTTTGTCATCCAGAAAAATGACGTCAATTTCGTATCGTCAACAAAAAAAAAAACACAAAATCGTAAATAACCTTTTTCCTCCATAATCCCCGAAAAACAGTCATCCATGCATATCGTTCCAGTTGTCACTCTCAAGAGAAGATCCATTCGTCAGTCTCGGCCTCATCTTTTCCCGCATCGGTGTCTGCGTCTCCTACAAAGTGCACACTCTCTTCTCGTGTCCTCTTTCCCTTATCCATCTATCGTCTCTCATCTCGCCCTATTCTCCGTTTTTCCCACTGACACACACACACTCGACACTAAACGCACTGTGATCGATTATTGGTCTTCTTCTTTTTTTTTCTTCTTTTTTTTCTTTTTTAAAACATTTTTCTTCCCCATTCCATTTGTTTTGTATGTTCTTTTGAATCTGTTACCCCCAAACAATCTGTTATTTTTATCAATTGACACGTCATCTCCCTTTTCACATTCTTTCTCTTCTTCTTCTTCTTTTTATCGTTCTTCTTCTTCTTCTCTTTTGACTATTTCACACCATTTCGCCCCGCAGAAATTCCTTTGAAAATTTCATATTTCCAAACTTTGCAGAATGGACTTCAACAAACATTTCAAAAAAGCGACGAATCGTACTAAAGAGAAGGTAAGTTGCTTTTTGGGCTTCTGGAAACTTCTGGAAATTGCTGTTTCAGAATGTTTATAATCAAATTAATTTTTCTTCTAAATTCGATGATTCGCACGATCTGATATTATAATATGTTCCGTTTCAATATCCCGATACAATTTCATATTGGTTATCAGGATCATTACGCTTCCCATTCGCAATCCCCATAGTGTATTTCTGAATTTTCAGCTTCTCGAGGGAATCGGAAAAGCGAAAGCCACTCAAGACGAAGTTTTCGATCAGCACGCGGCGAATCTGCAGAAACAGAGCAAATCGTGTGAGAGGTTGCACAAGGATGTCAAGGTGAGCCTTTTTTTTGAATAGAAACGGTTTTGAAATACAAAACTTGCAAAATCAGTTCATACGAAATTAGAAATAATGCCACAAACATCAATTTATTTTAAAATGCTAATTTTAAATCAGCAAATTGAAACAGAATTTTGAGTGTTTGAAATTTTTTATTCCAAAATCTCTATAATATCTGGAGATTCCGGACATTATTTAAAATTAACAAACTGTTCATTAGACATCGAGAATAGCATTGGAAAAAATGAATTCATTAATTCGAGAAAAAATAGCTCCGGAGGAATGAGAAGAAGTATACTTTTTGAGGCATCTGTAAAAATATAATAAAAGAACTTTTTTCCGAAAACGATGTTGAAATACAGGAACGATTGTGAAATTAGTGTGTAGGAGGAATGCCACAAGATGAAGGAATGCCACTAAAATCAATTCATTCAAAAATGTTGTTTTTGAAACAGTATTTTGAGTGATTAAAACAATTTGGTTTCAGTTGAATATTCTGGACATTTCAATAGAAGATTTTCTACTGAAAAAGTGTCGACGGACAGGAAAATAAGTAAATTCTTTGAAAATAAAAAATATAACTCGAGAAGAAAAACTTTTTTTCGGTCAACTTTAAAACCTATAAAGTCAATTAAAGCAGTTTCAATTCGGTTCTAGTGAAACATAACAGAAATCTGAAACTGACAAATTATTTTTGGTGTTACAAGAAACTTTCTGTCAGTTTACCGATTTTTAATATCAGAAAATGAGTTAAATTGGGTCAAAGTCCAAATTGAGGTATATTCTAGTTGTAAAAAAATGAAAAAAAAACAGCGACTTTATTCTTCTATCGAAATCTTCAGGATTTTCCGACCAGATCTCAAGGTCGTTCCAAAATTTGGAGCTTTTTTAGGATACTTGAATCAAAATGACTTCATGCAACACAAAATAAAAAATTATTCCAGTTTCATTTTTCTCATAAAATCATCAGTTTGACAAAAATATTATTATTATCCTAGTTGCGGTTTGACTTTTAAAATCAGTTTAAATATTTAAAAAGCTTAATTTCTGTTTCACAAAGTTTTTATGAAGTTTTGAGGTGTATTTAAATCAATACATCTTCGGTCCAACCAAGTCTATTCCAGACCTACGCCTCCGCTTTGAAAACTCTGTTAGCTGCTGAAAAACAACTTCGAGACACGATTCGAGATGCCTATGAGCAGGAATGGCCAGATCGAGAGCACCTCACAGCCATTTTTGATGTAAGAATTCACTTTTTTTCTGGATTTCGATATCATTTTTTTCTAGAACCTCGATATTCAAACCGATGAGTTGGAGAAGAAAGTGTGTGAAGACTTGCCACAAACCGTGACCCAGTATGTCAATCAGTTCCCAGATTTGAAGAAGAAGGTAGTTTGGAGTTTCATGGGATTACTGTATCTTCTGAATTTTCACAGATCGAAAAGCGTGGACGCAAATTGGTGGACTACGATAGTGCCAAGAATTCGTTCAATAGCTTGAAAGCGTCGAGTAAGAAGGTAAGCACAATTCATTTTTCACAGTTTCATGAATTTGGTGAAAGTTGTTTCATGACTCAGTTGGAATTCTGAGTAAACAAAATTTTAGGATAACGACCCAAAACTCGCCAAGGCTACTGTAGAACTGCAAAACGCTGAACAAATGTACACAGAGATGAATAATGAGTTGTTGGAGGTGAGTTGAAAATGGTTCAGAATCTAAACAAAAAGAGAACTTCAGATCCTCCCAGCTGTATATGATAGTCGGATTACATTCTTCGTGGATACGCTTCAGTCACTTTTCAATGCGAATAGTGTCTATCAGACGGATGCTAGCAAGGTAATTCAATTTTCAAAAGATCGTCAGGAAGTTTAATCATTAAGTTTAATTTTTAAACAAAGTAAATGACTTAGTAATGAGCCTATCAAATCGAAATCAGATGTATAAACAAAACTTTATGAAAATGTTGAATCAGAAATTTTTCAAAAAATAGTTTCCTTTTTGTAGCTTGGCAGATTTATAAAATTTTAGACATAAAATTGAGCGCATTTTAAGGTTTTAAGCATTTTTATGAGGCTTATTGTGTCTGGCTTTAACATTTCGATTTTTTTTGCGAAGTTGATATATTACTGTAATCATAACTTACTGAACTGTTGGAAGAGTAACTGTGTATAGTGGAAGTTGAATATAACTGATTATTTTCACTTATCATAATTACAATATGAAACTGCAAATTTTTTTGAGGTCTTTTTCTACCAACAAGGACAATCAACTGGGTTTACGATTAGATAACTGATTTGAAAAACTATCAGTTATTCTTTTCCTTTTTTTTTTGAAGAAATTTAGTATGCGCACACTGCAAATCATTACCAATTTTACTACCTACTAATTATAGCTATAAGAAACAGCAAAAAGCTTTTTTTTTCTCAAAAATCTAAAAATTTCAATACCAAAACCCAAATTGCAGTTCCACAAACAAATCGTAATGCAACTAGACAAACTCGGAGAATCGATGGACTATCTTCGAGTGGCCCGACCAGAAGCTCGTGCTCTCACACCAATTGACACCACCTCCTTGGCTTCATCGGATGCTCCAGCTACACCAGATCCAAGTAAAGCTGATGTGAGTTGTTTTTACAAGTTAGCGCTCTATTGCAAATTCTATTTCCACTCTTAATACAGTTGGAAAATAGACCACAACAGTTAGAATGTGTTTTCCGTTTCATCATGTTTAAAAGTTGCAATTACTTCTTCAACTTACAATATGTACTCGGATTAACCTAGGTAAGAAACCTAGTATTATATATTTTTCGTTTGTTCATTTAAATCACAGAAAACATATTTCCAGAGCACCTCTCTCCGCCAATCCACCCCATCTCCAACTGTGGTTGTATCTCCAGCACCAGCCGCCGTTCCCACAATGAAGCCAAGAGAAAGTGTTGTTTCCATGGTAAGATTATATTTTTCTAGCATTCAGCGGCAATGTCAAATGCAAAAGTTCCCTTCGTGAAACTGTAAAAATATTTTTCCAGGCCAACTCAACAAATCCATTTGACGATGAAGATGAAGCCGCAGAAGACGAAAAAGAAGCCACGCCAAAGACAGAAGTCGAGGAAAAGTTTGAGACCAAAGTTTATCCGGTAAGTAGAGAGAGTCATTTTTCAAAAAAAATGAAGAAGAACAAGATGTAATAATGTGTGGGTTGTTTTCATTTTAGAAGCTCAACGCTCAACAAACAGCTGCTGCTGATCAAGCAATTGCGGCGGCGAGAAGACAGAAGAAGGTAAGTTAAGGGATTTAGGGGTTGAAATGATAGAGGGGATTAGGGATGCCAAGAATTGGGAACACTTGAAAATTCCGAAAAATCACGAAATTTTCGGGACGGGACATAAAAAAAGATAGGAACAAAAAGATTACAGTAATCGCGTTTCTAGTGGAGAAAATTTCAGAGCTCAATTATCTCGGCTCGTTCAGAAAATATCATAATATCACCAATATTTTATCAGTTGACATGTGTGTAATACTCGTATAGGAACCGAAATAAATAAGCTCGAAGAGCAAGTGTAGAATGATGTTAGAGCATTTACGGTAAAGGAAATAAAAGAATACTGTATTTTTGACAAAGCAAAACAACACTCTCTCGATGAGTCTTTTTTTAAATTTCGATTTATAATTCAGAAAATTCTGAAATTCAGAAAATAAGAATTTTCCAAACTTCGGGCTGCCATTCTGAAATGATTTTTTTTGGTTTATTCCTAAATTCCGAAGTTACGTTTCGGGAAATACTGAACTTGAAAAAATTTCGAACATTTTGATTCTGCACACTGTTGGATGAGGAAAACTGCCTTCAAAATAAGGCACCTACCGTATTTGCTCTGATAGAAGCCTCCCCCCCCCTCTATTTGTGCAACTTGAACGAAATTAACTTTGTTCCTTCCAAGGATACCAATACCGTTTCAACTGATAAGTTTTTATAGTAATATTACCAGTATTTTATCAGTTGACAGATTTATGATATCTCTCATAGGAACCGGGATAAGGTTTGAAAAGTATTCTGCCGTTTTGCTGGGCAAGTTGCGGAAAATTACCTAAGCTAGCTGTCGTATTGCATAAGAAGTTAATCAATATGAATGACATATTTTTGAAACCGAAAACTTTGAAAAGATTTCTTCGACCAATGTTTTTCAGGAACCATCCAATCCATTCGACGACGAGGACGACGAGAAAACCGAAGTTGAGCATCCAGTTAGCCCGAAAAAAGAGGAAAAAGAGCCAGCACCAAAACCATTAGACGGAATTACCAATGAAAAACGAAAGACCCTTTACTTCGTCACCTCGACTCACGAATACAAAGCAGTTGATACAGATGAACTGAGTTTTGAACCAGGAATGAAAATCAAAGTGATCGAGGCGAATGACGCGGATCAATTGGATGATGGTTGGAGACTCGGAGAGTTGGAGGATGGAAAACGAGGAGTGTTCCCGGAGAACTTCACCAAGAAACTTTGAACCAGCTAATTTTTAATTTTTCCTCTTCTTCCTAAAGTTATTTTCAGTTCCACGCATTTTCCTTATGACATAGTATTCCGTTAAAAGATTCTATTGCATCGTCCCCCTTCCCCCATAAATTGTGATTTTGACATCGAAACTTTAGCTTCCCGTCTACTTATTCCCCCCTGCAATAACAGTTCCAAAATCTTTATTTAATAAAAAATCAACTCAAACTTCCATCAGCAGATGCTTGATACACAGTCAGCAGAGCATTCAACTCGGGAACTTTAGTCATTTCACTCAATTTGTACGGGTTGGTATTACAAAAAGTTATCGAGGGAAATGGTTCGGAATCCAATCCAGTGTTCAGTTGAACGACTACATTGAAGGCCAGATAGGAAGCCAGAATTGAGTAGAACATGTAGACGAAAGCAACGGCACTGATGATCATGATAATGCTCCAAACGACGACAGCGATTACTGTATGAGCTTGAGCCATGTGGGGAATTCCGTGAAGACTTGCTGTCTCTCCCCATTCCTTGAGATGCGTTTTGAAGCGACTGGAATAGCATTGAATTTGAGTTTTAAACAGAGCAAGCATATATACAGTCCCCGGGAAATGGTTGGCTGGATCATAACTTTTTGAAACGAAATCAGTAAATATAGAGCAAACTTATGTGTACGCGAAGCTCAGTGTTTCGCTTCAAGCCTTTTATAGGCAAAATATTTAAGTGTTATCATTTTTTGATACCTCGGAGAAATGGCAGAGACCAGAAATCGGTAATTTTATCGTTAAATAATTATCCGTTTCAGCTAGCGGTGAAGAAGAGGAACAGTTGATTACCGTAATACATACGAGTTATTAGAGTAGTTTTAGAATTTCATTTTTAAAAAAGTTAAAATCATTTTTATGTCTCATTTTTTCGGTTTCAATAGGGACATGAGTATTCAATCAGATGTGTTAAAACCAATGAAAATGAAATGCTCTGCATAGTTTTTAAAAGCATGTCAAAGTTTGGAGTGCTTAAAGGTGGAGGGAGATGAAAAAATATATTTCTTGAAATTCCGTTCATATGCGCCCCTCGAGAGGTTGCTTGTGAGCTCATCGTTGGAGGTGCCGCACCGTTACCGGCTGAGCTACGGTAGCGCAGCTGAGATGGACTAGATGAAACGATAGAAACGCGATGTCTGAAAGCCAAACACTTTACATAGTCACGACAAAGTGCATACCCTAACTGCAAAAAAACTATTAAAAATCTCCTGTTACCCTCCTTTAATAGAATTTTATTGAAAAAAAAAACTTTTCTGTATCAGCTAGCGGGCAAAAAAAGATGCATTTGATGAGAATTGTTTATACGGGTTTTCTCACAATTTCATTTTAAAAAATTAAATATATTTTTGTTCCATTTTTTCCGGTTTCGTTAGGGACATAAACGCTCAATCAGGTCAGTTGAAACCAATAGTACACGCAGGTCGTTAACAATTTTCGAAAACATGTCAAAGTTTGCAGTGTTAAGGAGGTACATGAAAAATATATTCCTTGAAATTTCATTCAAATAAGCCCCTCGAGGGGTTGAACTTGTGAACCCAAAGCTAGAGGTGCCGCGCCGCAACCGTCTCACAATCAGCTATCGTGAAAAAACCTGAGGCGGCGTGGTATATAAAACTATAGCAACTTGCTACGTGAGCACGAAACACTGTACATCGTGACGTCAGAATGCATACCCATTCGAAAAAAAACTATGAAGAATACCCTGTCCCCTTCTTTCAGTTAATCTTTTTGAAACTTTTCTGTATCAGTTAGCGGTGAAAATGAAAGACAATAGATGGAATTCGATGGTAATGGCGGGTTAAATACATTCATTGGGAAAAAGTCGAAAATTGTTTTTTTTTTTTCATTTTTTCCGGTTTCAATAGGGACATAAAAGCTCAAAAAAAACCAATGGAAACTTAAAACCAATGGAAACTGAAGCCCGCTTATAATTCTTAAAAATATGTGAATGCTTGGAATAATTAGACTATCAGCATTTTCTGAACATTTTTTACTTTTTCAAAACCTCTATATGTATCTACGACATCAATTTCTTCCTAAAATTGTTTCAATAATAGTTTTAGAACTCACATCCATCTCGTATCCGGAGCCTCCTCGTGAATCTTATCCTGCTCAATATCGCTCACAATCGCTTTCATCTCATTGTCATCGAGTTCCGAATCGAATTCGTCCTAAACTCTTTTTTAATTTTATTTTTGGAGTTCCCACCATCTTACCGACAACGAATCCTTCCGCTTCCGAAGACCTTCATCAGATGGGAGGGCCATTTTTGTGATATCGGTCGGAGGAATACCTCAAAAAGTTCAGACGAAGTTTTTTGGAAAGTGTGAAACAGCAAAAAAAGTGTGAAAAGTTGAAGTGTCCATGGTTACGGATTATGAATTATTCATGAGTTTTGGAGGAGGATACAGAAGGATTTGAACAAAAGAATCAAGGATGAGATGTCCCCAAAAAATAGAGGGTCATGCTGAATTTGAATGTGCTAGAATTTTTTCCATTGCTGAACGAGTGGAACCAGAATGTATATATGTTTGCATGTATATGAGTTTATTGAAACAGAAGTTTTTCAAACTTAATTTGTAAAAAATCAAAAACAGGATTCTTTATTCATGGAGAAGTGCGACGAACAATCTTTCCACGTCTATTGATAACCCGAGGTGAAGTTTTGAGATCTCGAGGATCGAAGCTCGAGGCACGGACTTGGCGTCTAAAAATTATTTTTTTTGCAGTTTCAACATTATTAGTTTTGGTTAGTAATTTCAGAAGTTTCGATTTCTTGCTTAACTTTTTTGATAATTAGCGTGTTTACCTTGGCGGCTCCAGTCGATTGGTTCTTCCTGGAAGTTCTGGGACAAAGATCTGAAATATTGATGAATTGAAAAATATTACTATTTCAATTAGATCATAAAAGATGTCAAAATTTATCGCATTTTGTTCAAAGCGCGATAAAGTTGGTATTATACAAAGAGTTGGTATCACAAGTTGCTTGCCAAAGGCTGGAGTCTCACAGTCGACATAGCCAAATTTTTAATTTAAGATACCGTTTCAGTTAGTTAACAAGACACTTGAAAAATTTGAAAAATTTGCTGATTCGTCATCATTGTACGAACCTTATCTCTAAAGCCCATGACTGCCGAAGATGCTCCGATTGAAATCAGAAGAAAAGCCAGTAGGAAAATTAATTTCATTTTCACAGATAGTCTGACAGAGTTAGTTCGGATGTTCTTTTATACCCTCCTGATCACAAATAACAGAAAGTCAACTTCCTCATCCGATTTGTTTATTTGCACACACACAGTTCGTTTTGTAATCAACAACAATAGATAAGGGTTACTGTTTCGAGATCAATGTTTTTTTTTAAGGTTTTGAAGTTCATTTGCTAATTCGTGAACTGAAAAAGTAAAAACATAGAGCAGAAAGAAAAGGTCAAGTTTTGATTTTTCAGTGAAAGGGTGTCTCCTTTGTAGAAGTCTTGAAAAAATAGTCCAAACTTTTTTCGATTTGTCTGGAATTTTCAGAACAATTTTCCGATTTTCAGAACAATTTTCAGAACGATTCAATTTTGTAATTTACATCTCTCATTTTAGGGCATATATCTACAAACGGCATTTCTCATCAGAAATTCTGATTCAGAATGAAATTTACTGAAACTGTGAAACTTACAAAAAATTTTCTACAGTAGTTAGTCTTATCGGAAGTTTTTTAAAGCAATGGAAAAATTCTGGAATACATATTCACGACTTCAAAGTTTATAGTTTTTCACTGCAAATGTCACAGATCATGGTCCTACTTACTGATATCAGAATAGAAAAGAAACATCAAAAAGAGATTCATAAACGTTGAAACCGAAAAAAATTGGTCTTGAAGTTGCTGGTAGACAATTCTTGAAATTGCCGGTAGACAAAGTGCCGGTAGACAATTGCAACAATGTTCTCTCTTTCTACTTTTGGAGAATCTGAAACTGGAAAATAAACCTATTCCGAAAATGTATAACAGCTCAAAGCTCATACTAGTAGAATTCCAGAATTCCTCCTTCCAGCGAACCTACTCGTTATTCTCCAGATCCCGTTCCGTTGTCATAAATTCTGCACACACCTTCCTTCCGCTTCCCGACAATTTCACAATAGAATGCACCAGGAGCTTCCCATTGAAAATATATGAACATGTATGTCACCCCCTAAAATTTCCTCTTTTTCTTCCTCCCACCTCTCTTCTACTTTATGCATTCATTTGAGTAATGCACCTGTCCAAAGCTCTAATTGTCTGGCGTCTCCCCTCCCTCCCACACTATTTCGTCCATTTGTTCTCATCCGTCTTCGAGCCGCTTCCGACTACATCCAATTTGGGTTCCTCTCTCTCCCCGCAAAAGGAAAAGAAACGGGGGAAATTGCACTTTGTGAAACCGATCCTTCGTTTTTCACCTGCTTCTCCTTTGAATCTCTGCGTCTCCACCATGTTCCATACACTCTCTTGGAATTTCGTTCAGTTTTCCTGAAAGGAAACCTTATAATTAACAAATCATATTCTGCTGCTCTCTCCCACCCACTTCGCTCAAATGCAACAAAATTCGTATCATTTTTGCAGATGGAACTCTCGTAGAACATTTCAATGTTCTGCTTCCTGCAGCTACCGTATCACCCGAAGAGTACTGTACACATTTCCACAAAAGATAGGATTACGAATAGTGGCAGGTGAGAATGTTAATGGAGAAATGAATGGAATGGATTAGGCTGGGATTAGTATTTCTTTTTCTGTTTCATGAGGTGCTCATTGGCAAGTGAGATTCTGAGTGAACGTTGCTCTCAGGATACATAATGGAAGTTTAATTATCTTTTGAGAATAAAATTATTTGAAAATTCGAAAGTTTCCTTTCTATTATGTTTTCCGACCTGGCTTTACTTGGATCCCAATAAATTTCATAAAAACTGTTTGAATTCTTAACATTTGAAAAAAATTTAATGTTTCAAACAGATGTCAAGTTTATAACGAATTCCCGGATATTGATCAAGCCACAATACTTCAACCTAATTTTTCACAAATTTAATGTTTCAAACTACTTACAAGGGCACAATGAGTTTTCGAACATTGAACGTATGTGTGTGCCATAGCCATAGATTGTATGTGTGTGCCATAGAAAAATTGAGGAGTTGCATTTTTTTTTCATATCCAACTGTTCTCTTCTGTTACATTCCCTACTTTGGACTTCTCATTGTTCTCCGATTGCTTGAGAAATGTTTCAAATTCTTGAATTGGTAAAATTTTGAAAAAAAGGATCACTAGTTTTTATTTCTCAGATTTTTTGCTTCAATTAAATTATAAGACAATTCTAGAACTTTCTGAGGGAATTTAGTACCAAAAATGCATCTTCGAGACATTTTAGGTGTCAACGTGGGTAAAAAAAGCTCAAAGCTGAAATTCCTTCTATGCTTAAAAGAAATTAACATTCCAAAAATTTCTGTTTCACTTCGATTTTCCAAATTGATTTCAAATTTCCAGAAATGATTCCTGATTGATCCGGTTTCGAAAAAAGTTTATGTTTCACATAGATTTTTAATAAATTGAAATTATAAGTTTTATGACCTAGGTTTATTCGGATTTCATTAAACTTCGTAAAAGTTGGCTTGAGTTTGAACATATAAAAATTAATGTTTCAAACAAGTCGTAACCTTAAAATAAATTATCAGCTGGTTATTATTCCGATAAATGATTTAACCTAATTCTCACATATTTAATGTTTCAACCTATAGCTGCAAGTATACGATGAGTTTTCAAAAATTGATAGGATGTTAGTGGTTGGATGAAAATTGAGATTATTATTGCTTTTTGTTTATTTTTCAAAATATTATAAATGTGTTCTCTGTTAGTACCTTTCCTACTGTAAATTCTTTCTTTGAAAAAGATGAATTACGAGTTTCGATTTTTCCAGATAGATTGCTTAATTTGAATTATAAAGCAACTCTGGAGCTTTTTCAGAGAATGCGAAAAATGCATCTTTGACAGCCTTTTAGGTGCACACTTGGGAAAAAACGAAAACTGAAAGTTTCAGTGTTCTCATATCCTCCAATGTTAAATCAATATATTCAAAACGTCTCTGTTTCACCTTGCTTCTAAACCGCTTTAAAATTCCTGTAACTGATTCTTTTCGATTTGATCGCAGTTATCATGTCTCCCAATAAATAAATTTCTGTTTCACTAAGTTTTTGATAAACACAAACTTTACGAATTCAATAGGATTGTCGACCCCACACGAATTTCATACATAGTATCTGTCCATTTGTATTTGTGGCTAGATCTCATTGTTTTTGTTTATCGGTATCATCAATCGTAGTTCCCTCTCTCTTCCTGATCCTGGTGACTAGAATATTATTACGAATCTGACAAAAAACAATTCATTGTCATATAACTTATTTTGTGAAACCTAAGTTTGCAGAAATTTTTGTGGATTTTTATAAATTTGAACTGGAAAATAGATATCGAATATAAAAAATTGGATATTTAAATCCTGTATAAAAATGGCCAATATACAAATACATCGAAACCGAAATTTTTTTCTAAGCGTTTTTTTTCTGGATTTTCACCAAGTAGAAGACAAAATTCGCACCTCCAATTTTAGCTCTTTCCCTTCCGCCAGACACTTTTCGTAGTCGTTTTCGTTCTGACTGGAAAAAAATGCCGAAAAAATAATTCTAGATCCATATTCATTCTTTACATTATTCATAACATAGGCTGACACCTTCTTCACTTACCTTCAAAAACTTCTGGAAAAAGTAAATTGAAAATTCTGATATCCCGGAAAAAAGTGAGACACACAACTTTATTCTGCAGACTCTTTCCTCCTACTAATCCCCTTTTTTCCAGGTTATATCAGTATTATTCCGCGGAGATGACAGCCGAAGTTATTGATTATACTAGAAGGAATTTAGGTGAGTTTTTAGACAGAAAAGCGACAAAAAATAGGAGAATTTTCCAGAAGAAGCAATGAATCATTCGGAGCGTCGAATGTTGTTTCGGAGGAGCAGAAGTGAGCCAATGACATTGACAAATGAGAATGCTACGATGACTAGTAGGACGTGAGTTGTAGAGATTTGCGGAAAACTGTGAAGGAAAACCCAGATCCCAAAAAAAGAACATTTTGAGAGTGAAAAAATTGAACATTTATTTTAATGCAGCTAATTTAATTTACTTTTAGTTAGCTCGTTTGAATTTAAGCTTCATAAAAGTTGAGCTAAATACTATAACAAGAAAACTTACTGTTTCATGAGTTTGATAATTACTTTCAACGATGAATAATTTCAATGTTTGTGCCTCGGAAACTCGTTTGTTGTTGGTTACATAAACGGAGGCAGCAGCATTTTTTGAGTTTTTTTTGGAATTACAGTATGAAGTTTGACGTGACGGTGTGCATTCATTAGTGTTCATTGCTAAATATCGTGCCTTTTCTATATATCCCAGTTTGCGTCACCGTAGCTCAGCTGTTAGCGACGCATCACCTCCAACGTTAAGTCCACAAATTCTACTTCCAGGGGACATGTACGATCCCACCTTCATTCATTTTTTTTCTAAAATTTCTCCGATAATCCGATTCACTTGAAAACGAGCCAAAAAGTACTGTTCCATGAGTGTCATAATTAAATTTGAGGACTAATGTTTTAATTAATTTTAGATTGCTAGTCGTTTTTTATCAACAATTTTCCCATTTTTTAGAGATCCCGAATGGAACATGACGGTCGACTCGATATCAATTCAATCCTCATTTGCCGAGTACCAACATCGGAGGAAGCAAAGATTGAAGAAACAGGAGGCACATAAGACTTCGGAGGTTGGCAGGTTTTAAAAAAAAATATATTTTGGAGCTGATTTCTAGATATAAGACCAATACAACTAGAAGAAATGAAGACTCCAGAACTTTGAAAACGTTTTGAAGCAGGAAATTTTCTCATCCAGTACGAACTTCATGCATGAAAATTGTTTTTAGCACTCGATTTTTATTGGGTTCTTTAACCAAAGTGTTGATTTCAAACCTGTGTTCCAGAATTTGTTGATTTTTTGCAACATTGTTTTAAATAGTTTCTGTCAACCAAGCAATATTTTGAAATTAACATTCAAATTAAAAAAAAAAATTTTTGAAGCAGAAAATTTTTCATCGTCATAGTTGAGTCCATCTGCCAAGCCAGAGCTAATTCACTTCTGTTTCCTTGAAAGCTCAATATATCAATTCTCATTAATAAAAACAAAATTCCTTATCCAATTTCATCCCAAATGAATACGCATCACTTCATTCATGGCTTCTCACCCTTCCCCCTCTCCTCCCGCTATTCTCTATTTTCCACCCTCAGTTTTTTGGTCTCCATGACAACTACGCATATCTAATGGTAGACGACGACACCTGGCCAAAATAGGATGCGAGGATACAAACAGATTCTGACAGGACACCCTCCTTTGCTCTTTTCTGTCTCCTTATTTCCTTCCCCTCTCTCTCTCTCTTCGACCTCATTTACGTGGCTCATTTTCTTGTCGTCGTCTACGCAGTGCTTCATTTAACGGAAATTACATTTTTGGGTGCTATTTTATTCTCGGAGCAAATAATTTCTATTTTTAGAGTTACCTATTTATTATTGTGTTACTTTTTCCACTTTCAGAAAATAATTACACGAAAAAATTACTGTTTCCAGAAGTACAGATAGTGACTGTAATAGGAGAGGGTTGATGAACTGCTGTCACCCTTGAAATTTTTTTATTTGAAACAAGTGTGTACATTTTGACGTCGAGGTGTATAGTGATCAGTGTTCACACATTTTCCTTCCTACCGTACTCCTTTCATATGATCCATCGGTTGGTAGCTTGCAACCGTGTAGCCGTGCCGGTAGCGGTGCAACAAGTTCAATTTTTCGAGGGTCTTAAATTATTATAATTGTTATTGAGCACCTTCCACCGTACTAATCAGCTTGAAAAATATCAAAAATTTTCTACAAAATGAGCCAAAAATCTAGTTTCTAGGACCATTCTGAGCCGAGGTACGGCTATTCAAAGTTGCTGGTCAGAGACGCAGTGTGTATAGTTTCTCTGCATCTCAAACCTTGTGCTCAAACTTGTACTAGAAAAGGCCCTTAATTAGAAGGGCCCCTCTAATAGAAGGACCCTTTCCAGAGGGGTTTGGAAAATAAATGGGGCCCTGTAATAGAATGGCATCCTACAAAATGTTTCGTTTTAAATTAAACTTTTTTAAACAATGTTACTAGCAATTTTTAGGAGCAGGTGGAGTCTGAAAAACTTCAAAAAGTCATATATTTTTCTTCTGTTTCCGAAAGTCTATAATTTTCCATTTCTAAATCAAAATTGATATTTCCTTATAATAATGTTATGCGATTTCCAGATCTCCATATCCACTGAAACATCGGACCAATTTGAAATGAAAGGAAACACGGATATTGAAGACGTTCTTAAGTTTTCCGATGAAAAAGTGGCCTCCACACTCTCACTGACTGATAGTGACAATAGGTACCTTTTTTCCATACTTTCGATTCTAAATTTCCAAGGTTTCTAGCTCAAACGACATCACATCGAGTCAAGCTCAAGAGATCAGCTATGAAGAGGAAATGCGTCTGTTTATGGAGAAGACGGGACACCTGGTGACCAATGTCTTTGCGGATCCATTCGATTCGGATGAGAGGAAAAGTCGAACAGAGATGTGGGTTGAGGCGGCGTCGACGGAGAAATTGGCAGATGGGGAGAACAAGGAGAAGGGAGAGGAGGACTTGGTTCTGGAGAACGGGAAGATTTCGTCTGCAGAAGATGTCTTTGAAGAGACTTCTGAATCTAATGAGAACAAAGAAGAAACGGTTGAAGACGATGAAGAAGAGGAAGATGAGGTGACAGAGTTCGAAGAAGCTGTGGTGGCTTCAGAAGTGGCAGAAGTTTCCGAAGAAACTGGAGAAGACGTTCAGGAAACTGTCAAATATGAGATTCCACCAATTATTCATCAGGTAATAGATGGAATACATAGTGTTCTCAACGGGGTATAAGCTGTAAAACCAAAGTACGATTGAATGAGCTGTAAAACCAAAGTTTTTAGAATATGGCAGCGAAACAGTAAATGTTGATTTTCAATTTTTTGAGGAAAACCAAGTTTTCAATTATATTCAACAGGTTTTATGTACCCAGAAGAAGCTGAAACAAACCCTAATATTGTTTTCATGATAAAAAGTTTTTTCAGCTGAAAAATTATTAAAAGACGAACCGGTCTTATTTTGTTTATTAATTTTGACTATGTTCAATTGAAAATAAGCAACTTTTGATGTTCAAGATGTGGTAATTCTTGTTGGAAGAAACTGAAGCTTTTTTGCTCTTTCTTGGAGTATTGAATCAAACGGTAATCTATTTGAAGCGGTATATATCATTTGAATTAATTTGTACAGAAAAGTTGTCATCTAGAAAATTGATGCTCTTTCACTTTTGCGCTCAAACGGAAATAGCTCGGATGCTTTTTTGTCGATACAGTATTTCTAACCGAGAACAACTGAAATTGGTTTTCATTTTGATTCAACTTTTATGATACTTCATTGAAACAGGATTGTTTACCCGTTTTTTTGAAAATTGTTTTTTCAGGACACCAAAGAATCGCTTCTCTCGTCGAATATATCAACTAACAGTCTAATGAAATCAAATATGAATCATCATTTGAAAGAAGCACTGTATGCTGAAAGTGAAGTTGATGTCAAGGATGTCGATAGGTTAGTTTGGTGGATAGGGCGATCAAATTTTAGGAGGCTATAACCGTTTTACCAAAAAAAATTGTTAGAAATATTGTTGATGATCAACAGTAACCGATTGGAAAAGTTTGGTGACCTAACTTTAGCCATTAAGGCTTTCTAGGCCACCTTGCTAAATGAACTTGAAGTTTCATCTAGAAAAAGTTAGGCCTAAATTCTAGGTCACATTTGAAAAAGTCAAGAAAATATTGTTCTCGAGAGCAAAAAAATTGTTTCTAGGCCGCGGCCTTTAAAGTTTACCGGCCAACGGTGAAGAGAAAATTTTTCATAGAACATATTAATGCATCGGAAAATATCGATGAGAACAGTATTTCCGAAACAGCAATGTTTCGAAAAGTAGTTTGTAGTGAATTCAAGATATTTATTCTGGGAACTAAAAAGAAAAACCAGGCCTACTGTAATATTTTGATTCTAAAACAGTATTTTTACTAACATTATTTGTATTATTTCAGATTCTGGGACTATCTCTACGAGAAAGAACTACCGGGAAATGGAGAAAAAATGTACTCGATCAATCTGGCTGGACCATCGACTTCTACTAGTGAAAGGTAAAGAATTTTCGTATTCGTAACTAATTTTCCTAAAGTTTCTCCAAAATTTAAGTTGTAAACGAAACTGTAAAATTTCCAAATTTGAAGGTCACTTGGACTTGCGTCGTCACCAATCAAAGTGAAATTTTCGGGAATTCAAACTGATAAAGTTTACAATGTAAGTCGTATTTTTGTTAGTTTCGAAAGTTTTCCGAACTTTGTATATTTAAATTTTCAGCAAGAAGAAGTGTCTTCCAAAGAAATGGGAAACGAGCTGGAGCAAGATCGAGAACTAGACGAACCGCTTGAGATCACTGATCAAACTGTGGAGTCTAGATTTTTCGAATTGGAGACTGCTACCAAGCTAGAGCGAAATGAGCCAGTTTTACGGAAAACTTCTGTTTCCCAAACTCCAGTTTCTCATAGTTTAGTGCAAATTGTAAACTATGAACAACAGCCAAGAATCAGATCTCAAAGTCAGAACGGAAGAGTTTCCTATGAGAAGGAGAATATGTGAGTGATAGAAATGGGATATACTGGAAACTAAATGAGATTTTAGGGTTCGAGAATTCTCCTTCAAAGTGTCTGAAAGTCTTTTCAAAGATCTGAAAGTGTTGGTTGTGGAGAGAGATCGAGCAAAAGAGGCGATGGCAATTCTTCCAGCGAAATCAATGAAGGAATTGAGCGATGAGTGTAATTATTTTCAGACGGTATGTTTGTTTGTGGAACTGTATCAATGAAAATATGGCTTTTGAGTATTTTTTTCATTATTCGGACAAGTTGCATCAGTACTATTTCTGAAGCTAAATTGCATTTAATACACACATCTCTAGTACATACATCTCATCAATTTTTGATTTACTTTTTCAATAATTACGTGAAAGTGAAACCGAAAAAATTTCAAAAAAAAAACTGTAAATCAGAGAAACGGATCGGAAAGCAAGATTTCTGCAAATTTAAAAATGGAAAAAGACGTTTTATACATAGCGACCACAGCAAAAGGGGCGGGGCCTAATTTTTTTTCTCCGCGGTCGGTTTTGGGATGTTTGATTGGCTGTAACTATGGCTAGAAAAGAAGTATTTTTACGAAATTTTGTCTCCTTATGTAATCGACTACGTAGAATATGAATATGTAATTGTTTTCATCGGAAAACTCACATGAAAAAAGGAAAAAGCGAAAAAGTAAAGTAAGCGGCAGAAAAATGCCTATAAAAATTTAATGGATGTGGGTGTCACTTAGTTTCTTTGTTGTTTCCAGTAACTGGAGACTTTTTCTAAAAGAAAATCATAACGAAAATTTCAGAAAAGTTGCCCGAAAATTGTACATTTCAGCCAAACTGGCTGTAAATTTTGTGAAAAATTTTCAGTGACAACCTATAAAAATTATGTTTTCTATAGATAGTACTACTCTCGAACATTACATAGACAAATTTTGAACAGAATTGGATGATTAGAAAGTACTTTCATTTCCGTCGCAATATGGCATACTCTTCAAAATTTTTTGTTTTTTGCAAATATATCCTTAATGGATGTGGGTGTCACAAGTTTTGTTAATATATTCGGATTCTACGGAAAATTTCACATAAAATGATATTCATGACATATCCCAAAAAGTTGCCCGAAAAAAATGCGAAGCACATTTGTATCGAAATCTCCTGAAAATTCGTCGAAAAATAATTTTTCCAGTGAGCGCGCGCGTGGTGGTGTTATAATTGAACAATGCGCTTCTCCTTGGTGTGCGCGTTTGGTGTACTGGTTAAGCAGGCGGTGTGTTATTCTGAGACATGTGGGTTCGACTCCGCTTTTGGAAAACTTCTTTTGAAAGTTTTTTTTGACATTAAATAAGGTTTTCTGCATGACATCGGTACCTACACGATTCACTGATGACGATTTCTTTTTAGAATTTTCCTTTTCAGCCTTTTTCTCAGTAACTTCGGAATTTTCCTTTTTTTCCGATTTCGAACCAGTTTCTGGTGAAAATTCTTAAAATTAGGTCAAATATCACAATAAAAAAATCAACAACCCCTTTTTCCACACTTTCCGACATATTTTTCTCTGTTTTTATCTGTCTGAAACCGAAATTTCAGCAAAAAATGGGTCGAGAAAATATTCGCCTTTCACGGCACCCGGCGGTGACAAGTTGAGAAGAAAAAAAAAGTCGGTGTGCGCGCCAAGCACGCGCGGCGTGCCATGCGCCCCCCTTGGCTCCTTTCGTCCAACACGGTAGATTTAGCACTGAATCACCTTTTATCTTCGTCTAAAAAGTTCTATACTTCGTTTTTCAAAAATGTAACGAATTTAAATTGTAGAAAAGGTCTTTGGCTTTCAGAAAAATATAAAATCATACAATTTGATGGAATACGAACTGTGTTATTAGCTCTCAAAGCATTTCAGAGGATTTTGACGGTTTATTTAGTATTTAACGATCATGAAAGGAGTTCCATTTGTGAATAGGGTGTTATAATGATGTAATACATTAAGTTTCAGGAGAACTACTTGAATTACGAGTGAAAACATCGAGAAAATCATGAAAAACAAGGAACTAAAAGTTTGAGAGTTAATAACACAGTTCGTATTCCATCAAATTGTATGATTTTATATTTTTTTGAAAGCCAAAGACCTTTTCTACAATTTAAATTCGTTACATTTTTGAAAAACGAAGTATAGGACTTTTTAGACGAAGATAAAAGGTGATTCAGTGCTAAATCTACCGTGTTGGACGAAAGGAGCCAAGGGGGCGCATGGCACGCCGCGCGTGCTTGGCGCGCACACCGACTTTTTTTTTCTTCTCAACTTGTCATCGCAGGGTGCCGTGCCTTTTTCCGCGCCGCAGCCTTGCGGTGGCGACGCCCCGCCCACTCGCGGAGAAAATAGAGGAAAATTGGGAGCACAAAATGAGCTGTAACTCAAGAATGAGCGAATAGTTTTAGACGAAAATTTGGAAATATGCTAATTACGAAGAGGGGATTATTGTGATATAAAAAGATTTCAGGAAAAAGCTGTTTGAAAAAAATGTTGTGGTCCCTATTTATACACTTCAAATTTTTAAAAGAAAATTTTTGTTGATTTGATTTCCAGTTTTTTGTTGTAAGCTGAAAATTTTGGAAAGAAAAGTAGAACATTGGGAAAATCTTTTAAGACGATCATTCAAATTTGTTGGCGCTTCTTTCTTCTTAAAAAATCTTTCTCCTTTGTTAAATGTTACCGAATGTTTTTTGCCGCACTCCTAAAAGTTTTCCTTTTGAAGCAGTAAAATTTCCAACATTTACCCTCTCAAGCCCCAAGTTTATTTTTAGCGCTACCGTGTACGAATCGAGCAGAACAAAGAGAAACTGGATCGTCGAATTGATGAAATTTGGAGAAAACTGTTAAAAATGCCAATTGAATCTCAAGAAGTCGTCGATTTCATCAGTGTGCCCCATAGTGATCAACTGACGTGCAATGCCAGAAGAAATTTGCCAGAAATGATGTGAAAACCCAGTATGTTTCTATTTTTGGTCGATATTTTGAATGAAAACAGTTTATTTCAGGTTTACATGAATAGTGATGAGCATCATCGATACATATCGAAAATAGCAGAAAACAAACAATTTGAAGAGACGAAATTCAATTTTTTCAGAATGATAAATGTGATATTGATTTACTTTCTTTCAATTTCTTTTCCCTTGTCTTTCTTGATCAAATGTTTTTTCTGAACAGAAATGAATGAAAATGCAATGAATGAATGAAAAAAAAACTTGGTTGTTTGAATTTTCTTCAAAACTTTTCAGGAAAAAAAGTATGAAAGGAAGCAGCTTTTCATAAAAACCTTTATTTTTCTACAGAACCAAATTTGGTATTTTTGTACTACCCAAAATTTTTTGAGAATAGTTGAAGGAAAAATGAATTCGAATTTGTTGAAGTTCGAAAACAGTGAATTAGATGAACGCTTCTAGAATATTTGCTCTCATTCTAATGGAAATTTCTATTCCAAACGTACCATATGAAGGATCTCTGAGCAATTAAAAACGGATGTATTGAGTACTAGATTAAACTGTAAAAATGTTTGTGAACATTAGTCAAAATGTCTTAAAATTTGATTTTTGTTATGTTCGAAATTCGAAGTTTTTGAAGAATTGGCGGCAAGAAATACGATTGTTTTTCAATTTATCAGTTGGATGAAAAACTTTTTTCTGTTTCGCTTTTGTATTTTTAGCTAAAAAATCGGATTTTGTGAATTTCTTGTTGTTCTGTTAGAAATCTTGTTGTTCTGCTTGATGAAAAATTTCGTCTGACTTTTAATTTTTCTCACGATATTTTTCCTGCGATGTGCTTTTCATGATCCTAGTCCCTAGAAAAATTTTATCAGGCTGTAAAACACCTATTATTCTTAATCCAGAAAATGATCAATATCAAAATACCGCGAAACCGAAATATTTTATACTTATTAATGGGAAAAATGTGGTTGTGGTCGAAGGTCCCACAACTACAAATACCATAATCTGAAATAATGTCATTCTCGGGAGTTATTATCTCGATTTGTTTCAAGTTACCTGTTTTTTTTCTCAAGAAAGTAGAAAAACTTTTGATAGGGAAAAAATTGGTTGAAAACGCATAAAAATTTAGATAATGCATCCGAAAAATAAATAGTTATTCGGTTACGGTAGTTGTCGATGTGGGACCCTCTGCCGCTGGCGTTTCTCTTTCACAGAATAGATTATTTTGTACCAAAATATATTAATGAAGTAATTTGCACGGTCGAATTGATTAATAACGATTTTATTAGATTTGTTGAGTGCTAGATGAAACTGTAAAAGTTTTATTCAAAATGTCTGATGAAATTTTTCAAGACCTCTGTTTTGATTATTTACATGGAATGACTCCCAAGTGTTGCCCTCGAAAAAAATCGAGACGTATATGGTTGGAAAGAGCGTAAAAAGTTATTCAAGAATCCAAGAGGAATAGTTGATAAAAAATTTTTATAAGGAGTTATGGACCAAAACGTACCAAAAAATGGCACAATTTTCAAAAATTTGTAACTTTGTCAGTTTATGTCCTTTCGCTTAAGTTCAAATAACAGTAGATAGACAATTAACGGAACTTTTGGAAAAAATTTTTTTTGATTTTTTTCCTATTGATTGGATTATTGATTTTTTGAAAAAATCAAAAAAATTTTCAATATCTCAAAAATCCTGAGTTAACTTTTTTTCTTATTATGACCATTGGATTCAGCACAGTTGATTTACTATAGAAACATGTCAAAACCCCGGGGGAAATCATGCTCACACAAGTTATGCCGAAAAATATTGATTTTTGGCACTTGGCTGATTTGAATTCTTTGTGCTCGGCGGCCGGTATGGTGACGGGCATATAAGTTTTTGTGGTTTTTACATGCGTATCATTTGCCTGGAACGTATGAAACAAAATTCTGCGACATATAACACCAATTATTCAAATGTCGAACCATTTCTTGAAATCATCACTTTGAAAAAATCAAATTTTTGACATGTCATCGATCATATCTTTAGTTAGACTTGATGGAATCAGCCGAACTCTTTTTTCAACGTAATCAGGATGATAAAATCTTGTGTTTGGCTTGAACAGAATTTTGAATCAGACCCTAGAAACAAAAATATTTACGATTATTACAGCCTGACCCATATTTTTGATGAGGTGTGACATGTAAACAAGCGTATCTATTGTTAAACTTGATGGAAACCGCGAAACTTTTGTTTTAACATGATTAGAATGACCAAATCTTGTGTTTGGCCTGAACAGAATTTCGAATTAGGCCCTAGAAATAAAAATATTGATGGATGATGGGACACATCTTGTTTTGGACCATAACTCGAGAACGAGACAAAATTTTGAAAAACTGTTAACGCCATTCGATTTGAAATTAAAAACTACCGTTAGACATTTGTTACCAATTAGTTACATATGGTTAAAGTGGGTGAAATGAACGAATTTCGAAAGGTATCCTCTCAGTTTTGGATTATCGAATTCGATCATTATCTGTTACACCTAATTCCATCAGACGAAACAAACTAATATTACTTTACCAATAGTAGTTTTTGATTTCAAATTGAATGGCGTTAACAGTTTTTCAAAATTTTGTCTCGTTCTCGAGTTATGGTCCAAAACAAGATGTGTCCCATCATCCATCAATATTTTTATTTCTAGGGCCTAATTCAAAATTCTGTTTAGGCCAAACACAAGATTTGGTCATTCTAATCATGTTAAAACAAAAGTTTCGCGGTTTCCATCAAGTTTAACAATAGATACGCTTGTTTACATGCCACACCTCATCAAAAATATGGGTCAGGCTGTAATAATCGTAAATATTTTCGTTTCTAGGGCCTGATTCAAAATTCTGTTCAAGCCAAACACAAGATTTTATCATCCTGATTACGTTGAAAAAAGAGTTCGGCTGATTTCATCAAGTCTAACTAAAGATATGATCGATGACATGTCAAAAAATTTGATTTTTTCAAAGTGACGATTTTAGGAAATGGGACAGCATTCGCATAATTGGTGTTGAATGTCGCAGAATTTTATTTAAAACGTTTAAGGCAATTGATACGCATGTAAAAACCACAAAAACAAGTATGCCCGTCACCATACCGGCCGCCGAGCACAAAGAATTCAAATCAGCCAAGTGCCAAAAATCGATATTTTTCGGCATAACTTGTGTGAGCATGATTTCCCCCGGGGTATTGACATGGTTCTATAGTAAATCAACAGTGCTAAATCCAATGGTCATAACAAGAAAAAAAGTTAACTCAGGATTTTTGAGATATTGAAAATTTTTTTGATTTTTTCAAAAAATCAATAATCCAATCAATAGGAAAAAAATCAAAAAAATTTTTTCCAAAAGTTCCGTTAATTGTCTATCTACTGTTTTTTGAATTTAAGCAAAAAGACATAAACTGACAAAGTTACGAATTTTTGAAAATTGTGCCATTTTTTGGTTCTTTTTGGTCCATAACTCCTTATAAAAATTTTTTATCAACTATTCCTCTTGGATTCGTGAATAACTTTTTACGCTCTTTCTAACCATATACGTCTCGATTTTTTTCGAGGGCAACACTTGGGAGTCATTCCATGTTAGTCTGGTAGATCAAAAAAGTATTCGAAAACTTGGCGGCAAGAAAAAACTATTGTTTTTCAGTTTGGCTTGATGAGCCAGGAAATCATTGTAAAACTTTTTTCTGTTTCGCTTTTGTTTTTTTTACAACATTCTTGTATTTTTGTAGTTATTGCAAGCTCTATATAAGTACAATAAAAAAGTCCTTATAAAATTCAGAAAATTTAGTTTTAACTTCACTTTTTCTTGCGATTTATATTTTCTGTGCCTTGAAACTCGTTTTAGTATTTTTTAGCCTCTTAACTTAATCATATTTACCGTAAAACCTGCAATAGAAGGGCCCAATACTGTTAAATTTGAGCTCAATTATCTCAATTCCTATGCAAGATATCAAATATGTGCTAACTTGCGAAAAAAACTTCAACGTTTTTATATATCTGCTCGGAACTGAGAAAAACTGCCTCAAAAAAAATTAGTGAGTCCATTATTACATGTTTTACGGTATCTCACAATCAGATGATAAAGGACGTTCATTAGAATGGATATAAAACTGAAATGTTTTATGGTACTTATAAAACAGGCTTTACTTCAAACCTCTCAATATTTCAAAAATGTTTCTAGTTTGGTCTATATCTCGATTTGATCTACAAAACCAATCTAATAGCCGCGAACTTTCCCAGAAGCAAGGTCCACTGCGCTCATAAAAATAGCAACAGATGTTATCTATTGTACCAGATGGTCTCAATCGATAACACAGTACTAATCCTCCTACATTCTGTTCTCCGATGCCATTCTCTCTCTTTCTCTTGTCTTGTCCCTCCATAACACATTCTGCTCTTTTTCCCGCATATTCTATCTTCTCTTTTTCCGATGATTTTCGATGACGTGAATCATTGATCGCTGCCTGATAGATTCTACATTTTCGACGCAGTGCGCCGCGGCGCGAAATTCGAAAAATTAGCATATTGTGTGAGCGGATTAAGCCAGAACTCGTGCTCTTTTCTCCCTATGGAAAGTACATTTTAAGAGAAAAAATTTTAAATTCAAATTTTTGGAGGAATTTGCATTTTTTAGTATTCCCTTCGAATTCATTTTGTGTACTGTAACGATTAGTTTTTATATAAATACACCCCTCGGTAGGCGGTTTTTCATAGTTTCCTTCTATTCGATTTTTTTGGGATCAATTTTTTAGAAAAGCGAATTTTTTAGTCATCTTTAAAAATAGAGAAAAAATTGAACGATTTCAAAATTTTCATAGGGCGCATGTGGACCCAATTCGTCAAATATCACGTTACCTCGATCGTTTCCGTTATAAACAAATCCATCAATTATTGCAGCAAAAATTTTGACCTCTTTCTCTTTTATACTATTTTACCTCCTCTTTTTTATTTTTTTCTGCCTCCTCCCGACACAGGTGCAATTTGCGTTCGCATCTCTATCCCTATCCAAACCCTCTTCTCTATATCCACTCTCCAAAAAAACTAGAACCAAATTTTCCAGGGAAAAGGCTCATCGGCACATCACCGATCGCCTCCTTTGTCTCCAAAAGTCTTCGAAGCTGTCGACACTTGAATCTTCTCGTGGAATGCAAAAGAGCCAAAATGTAACCGAAGGACCTGAAGCGAACGGTGTGGCGGCGGTGGTGCTAGGCACCGGCCATCACACCTCACCTGATACAAATGCAGGGAAGACCAAGGTGAGGCTTCTTTGAAAATCTGGCGGGAAATTCGAATTTTCGAGATAATTTGGGCTAGGGGACACTAGGAGTGAAGCTTAACCGTAAAACGTATAAGACCCCGTCGTCTACTTTGAGCCATTTTCCTGGTTTCCTGTAAAAGATATTCAAAATTTGTCAACTGATAAACTATTTATCATAATATCAAAATCATTTTATCAGTTGACACATTTTTGATATCTCTTACAGAAAACGAGATAAATTACCATCAACCTCTGATAGAAGGCTTGCGCATATTTTGCACTTTGAGCTCAATTATCTCAATTTTCGTGAAAGATATCAAAAAGTTGTCAACTGCTAATATTTTGCTGATATTATCCCAAACATTTTATCAGTTGACCACTATTTGATATCTCTAACAGGCACCGAGATAAATTGGCTCAAAGTTTGGGATGGCGTTAACGTTAGTTTAGGATGATTAGGGCTGTTAGGGTAGCCGTAACTTATAGTGTTTACGGTAGTTTTTAGGATTTTGAACGAAAAAAAAAATCTGAAATTTTAAAGCCAAGATGTTATAGCAATCCTGTCTAGTACCTAGGTTTCTGAAAAATGGGCTCCGCTAGGTAGTAGGTCTGGGTCTACTCAAAATTTTACTGTTCCACGCTCATTCCTAAATTCTACTTGATTTGATCTGATCAATCGGTGGTTTTTAAATCTCGACACTTGCACTGACCCTTATTCTAGTATTCTTCCGCTTTCAATATCAATTATCTTCGTTATCACCTCCTTGTTACCTATTTAACAAAAGTCCGTTTCAAGTACACTGTGTAATGTGATACTTCCCCTTTAATGTACCCATTAACAATAGACTGGTCACCCGGCCCGGTGAAAGTAAGCGATTTTCACTTTTTTACACTATCTCTCTGAAAAATGACGCGGTATTCTTAACAGCTTCTGATAGTTTGATGCTTCCTCCTCTACACCTCTACCGTTAGGTTCCACGTGAGAATCCAGAATGCGTTCACGTGACGATCAGGAGGAGAAGACGGAGAAAGGGGGGTTCCGAGAGACAAAGATTGGTTTATGAGTCATGATTGATTTATTCATTGTAATAATAACAACAATCATTTGATACCCATCATTGAAGAGCGTCGTAAATTTTTTGGAAGAGATTAGATTTTTGAAAGAAAGTTTTAGGGGAGCAAGGAGACCGTTAGTAGGGAAAATTACTGTAGATTTCGGGGGACATGGAAACATAGAATTAGCACTGAACTCGGCCTTGAAGCTAGGGACCCTACTAGGATGCCCCTACTAGTGAAAATTACTGTAGATTTTGAGGGACATGGGAACAATGCCTTATTAGCCATGATTCAAAATAGTAGTCTTGAAAATTCAGCCTTGAAGCTAGGCCACGCCCACTTTCACTCAGCGTGAGACCAGCTAACAAAGTAAACATAGATTTTCTAGTATTCAAATTTTTTGCGCTTTCGAAAAATCGAGCCTTTTTTGAAGACATCTGACCGTTCATCCTACACAAAGCTCGACGAGTACAGTAGGCCGTTTAAGCGCATTTCCACTAGGTTACTGTGTTTTGCTCTATGAGAACTCATGGTTCCGCTTCACCGATCCGAACTTTGACCATCTCTCCATTTAAATAAAAGCCGCGTCTTTTTTAAAAGCTATCTGACCGATTCGAGAGCTAGCAACATACAATATATTATTGAGCTTAACTGTTTTAATAGTGCATTAGAGCGCATTTACACTAGGTTCCACAGATTCCGATAGTTCCGCTTCACCGATCCGAACTTTGACCATCTCATACAAAAAGACAAATTGTTCCGCTCCCCCTCCCATTTTTTTACCGTTTAAAAAAGATTCATAAGGACGCACGAACCAGAACTAGATAATAGTTTTTAGTATGATGATAGTTTTTTTTTTGGGACAACAGTAGCAGGAAACAGAAGACTGTTAGTCAAACAGTTTGAAAAAAATGACTGTGTATGGAGAATCAAAAAAGACACGTGGAACGAGAATAGAACCTAGAATTTGGTCGAGTAGAGAACAAGGTGTTGCGTAAGAAGCAGGCAGATTTCGGTCCACGCGTCCTTATCATCTCTCTATCTCTGAATCTACATGACGTCTCTTGTCGTTGACCGAATGGCCAGGGCGGAAGCAGTTATCAAAATGAGAGGAATCAGAAGAGATCCCCCCGTTTTTGGGTAAATATCGTGCGTCTATGCACGTCTGGACACCCTAGGACCCAATACACACACTCTCTCACTCTTCGTGTTTCTGAATTATACTGAAGATTGTATATATTGTAGAAATAGAGAAGTGAGTGATAGTTGATAAGAGGAGGGGCCACCGCGCCCCGTTTGTCTTCTTCTCCTTTAACATCATCAGCTACCACCACCACCATCGTCTTCGCCGTCCTTATGATCAATTGTCTATCTTTTCGATCCTCTTTTTTTCCTTCTTTTTTTTCGTTTTGAACAGGACCCGCCGCGCACAGGAGGATGGGGAGGAACGAAGTGATGATAAGCTAATAAGCAGATTTGTTAGTGATAATCTGATACCCTTCGCGCACGCCAAAAGACACTTTGTAGTTCTAATTTCGGCGATTAGATTCGTTTAGTTCTCTAGCTCCTCCTTAATTAGTTCAATTTTTTGCAGTTTCAGGTTATTGTGTTAAGTAACTTTACATTTAGTAATGTTGTTCCTTGCTTATTGTAAACACCTGAATTAGGATTTTTAGGCCTAGGCCATACTTCTTGTTTTTTTTGGCTCTTCAGGTACTATCTTTAAGTTTAGGCTCTGATATTCCGAACTTAGCAATCTTGAGGTTTATGCTTTCAATGCCTTCATTATTTTTTAAGCTAACTTTTTGCAGTTAGGCTTGAAATTTAAGCTAGGCTTAGCTTAAAGCTAGACTAGACTTACTATAGCTAGGTTTAGGCTTAAGTATTCCTATTTAAGCTAGTTTTAGGCTCAAATGATCCAGCTTAGATTTTAGTTCAGATTTTAAGGATGCCTTATCCTTAAGCTTAGGCCTTGCCCTTGAATTTATGCCCAGCTCTTAAGCTTAGTCCTTCTCTCAGGTTTAGGCCTTGCCCTTAATATTATACCTAGCCTTCAAGCTTATGCCTCACCTTCCGGCTTAGGCCTTACCCTTAAGTTTAGGACTTCAGACTCCAACTTTATATTTTGTCAGTAGAGCAGCTTTGCTTTGATTCTTGACTCCACACCCCTCATTTTTCCTTTCACTGCAATCCATCTTATCCTAGGTTAACCTTTTTTTCTGTCTTGCAATCTTTCCTGGTGTTTAGTTCCTTGATGACACCCATTTTCTTCCAATATCTGACTACCTGACCTAATTAGTAATGGATACCCCAATTTTAAGAAAGTTTTCCTTTTTCTAACAGTTTATGAATCTAGTCTAACTTTTGATACCTTCTTCTCGATTCTTGAACCAACCGTATGACTTTTTGTTCCTTCTTGAACCTTTTCCTCGTTCTTTGTGGGGTCTTATCAATGGACCCAATGTGATTTTCACGTTTCATCTCTTGCTTTACTGTTAAATTTTGATCTACCAGATCCTTCTCCCGTGCACCACACCGTACTTCTTGATTGAAGAAAAGCCAGAACAGTTAGATGAGATTGCGAAGAGCTCATACATATGATGAGGTAAAATCTTTGTTTGCTGATTACAGATGATTATGTAGATCATTACAAAAACGTCACTTCTTGAAATAATTGATCTATCAAATCTCGAAAAAATTTAAAAACAATGACGAATCTCTTCTCTTGTACGCCAACAAAACATAGCGAACGACTTCAAAGAAACTTGTGACCTTCCACCCGAAAAAAACTGACCGTCTGATGATTTTTGTCTCTGACCGTCTGGTTCTTCTGTTTGGCGAAAAACGTATTCTTGCCCCCTTTCAACTTTTTCGGAAATTGTTCAATACAATTGAAAAAGGCAAATTTCTATATTTCTTCAATGCCTCTACTCTCACAGTCTTCTAACCATCTTCTAGTCTATTCTTCGAGTTTTAGCGGGTTGTCTGAAATTAGAACAACATCAAACACTTTCTTATTACTATAATAATGCCCATTATTGCTATAATTCTTGTCGTTTGTTTTGTTGGCAGACTTATTGTCTACTTTTGGAAACGAGAACCCAAAGGGGAAACCAAGGGTAAAAAGGTTGGGGATTTTTAGATAAGATAGAAAATGGATTTTTAAGATTCCAAAAGATTAAACAAAAGATTTTTTCAGGATGCTAAAGAATTTGGCTGCAGTCTTGGCGACCTTCGCGGACTCATGGAGGCTCGCGGAGCTGAGGCGATAGTCAGGGTGAGTGTTTTTTTTATTTTCTAAAACTTAGGCTTCCATTCGGGCGACCGCCGACCGCCGACCCAGCCGACCAACCGCCAACCTAGTTGGCCTCAAGCGGAAATTTAAAAAAAAAACGCGCCTACGGATCGGTCAGCTCGGTTGGCTGTCGGTCGGCTGTAGGTCGACTGACGGTCGGTCGGCTGGTGGTCCGCTGAGGGTGACTGGCGGTCGGCTGTAGGTCGGCTGGTGGTCCGCTGACGGTCGACTGGCGGTCGGCTGTAGGTCGGCTGGTGGTCCGCTGACGGTCGACTGGCGGTCGGCTGTAAGTCGGCTGGTGGTCCGCTGACGGTCGACTGGCGGCCGGCTGTACGTCGGCTGGTGGTCCGCTGATGGTCGACTGGCGGCCGGCTGTAGGTCCGCGTTGGCCAATTTTGGACCGACCAAAATAGAAGCCTTATTAAGCACTGAAAAACAACCTTTAAAAAATAGTTTTATGGTCAAGAAATGTTGCAAAACTGATCCGTTGCACTTAAAGGATCAATTAAAAAGTTCACTAGTTTTTCCTACCAAAAAGATAAGAAAAAATCACTTGTTCACTTCTTCAAATTTTCGTTCTCCTATTAGTCTACCAACGTCATTCTGATTTGTGACACTTTATCTCTAATGTCTCTTCTTTTTTTTGCTTATCCCAATTTTCCCTTTTCTCTACCTGCTGACCGTGCCAAATAAAGGGTGTGGGTTCTCATTGGCCTTGACAGATTGTAGATTTGAAATCAAAAAGGAAAAATTTGAAAAGAAGACAATGGAAAGTTTGAAGTGACCTATAACTTCAATAAATGAAATTGTATATGTGATAAACATACACATACAGATGTTGGTGTAATATAGATACCACACAATCAGCTGATTACAGACGCAACTATAACAATATGAATTTCAGCTGTCAACAGAACATGAAGGCGTTGAGGGACTGTGCAAGAAGCTGAAAACCGACTCGTTGGTTGGTTTGAGCGGAGAGCAAGCGGATCTCGACAAACGTCGACATGTCTACGGAGCCAACACTATTCCACCGGCCAAATCCAAGGGATTCGTGCGGCTCGTCATCGATGCGTGCAAGGTTTGTGTTTCTAGAAAATTCTGTTTCATGTGGTTTGGAAAAGAACTCCGAACATGAAGTTCAATGTTCTGACTCCAGGATATCTTCCGAACCAACAACTGCTTACTTTTTTGAACAAGACTGTTTTGATCATTTCAAAACTTTATGTTTCATGTGGCTCAGAAAATAACTTCCAACGAAATTCAATGTTTGCAGAGTCAAATAATCTTTATATTCAAAAAAAATTCAATCTAGAAGATTCTGTTTCATGTGGTTTGGAAGTTAAACTTCAACAGAATTCAATTTGATTGGCGCAGCCTATTCTCAGAACCAACAAATGCTTATTTTCAGGACCCAACTCTTATCATCCTGGTACTTTCCGGCTTCATCAATTTAGCTCTATCATTCTACGAACCGACATCGGCGGCCGAGGACGCAACGCAACATCTGGTCAACGCGACGACGGCAGCTATTCTCGCCAACGGCACGGGCATCTTCTCGACAACCGAAGCGCCTTCTGAGGGACACGGAACCGCGTGGATCGAAGGAGTCGCCATTCTGCTGTGTGTCATTGTCGTCGTACTGGTCACCGCTGTCAACGACTACTCGAAAGAACGACAGTTTAGAAGTCTGCAGGAGAAGATTGAGACGGGACAAAAGTTTTCGGTCATTCGAAACGGTGAGGCGATCGACGTGCCCGTCTCGGATCTGGTGGTTGGAGACATTGCCAGAGTCAAGTATGGAGATCTTTTGCCTGCTGATGGATTTGTGATTCAGAGTAATGATTTGAAGGTGAGCTCTCATTTCCAGTTGACTGTCTAAGTTAACCAACTAAAATAAAATTTCCAGATCGATGAATCATCTCTCACCGGAGAATCGGATCACATCAAGAAGAGCGTCGAGTCTGATCCAGTCCTTCTCTCTGGTACCTATGCTATGGAAGGTTCTGGAAAGATGGTCATCACCGCTGTCGGAGTCAACTCGCAAACTGGTATCATTATGACACTTCTCGGAGCTGGAAAAGCTGGAATCGACGATGACGACTCTACATCAACATCGTCTAGCTCTTCATCCTCATCCAGCTCCTCGGGATCTTCTTCCAACGGAAGCTCAGACAGCTCCAAATCTGGAGACGACGATTTGACAGCCAAATCTGTGCTCCAAGCTAAACTTTCCAAGTTGGCTCTCCAGATCATCTACTGCGGAACTACCATTGCTGTCATTGCCCTGATCGTCTTGATCACACGTTTCTGTCTTGAGCACTATGTCTTCGAGAAGAATGAGTTCTCACTGGTCGACATTCAAATGTTCGTCAAGTTCTTCATCATCGCCGTCACCATCCTGGTCATTTCCATCCCTGAAGGACTTCCATTGGCTATTGCTCTTGCTCTCACCTACTCTGTGAAGAAGATGATGCATGATAACAACTTGGTTCGTCACTTGGACGCTTGTGAGACCATGGGAAATGCCACGTCGATTTGCTCTGACAAGACTGGAACCCTTACCACCAACCGAATGACTGTTGTGCAGTCTTACATCAACGGAAATCACTACACCAGTCAAGAAACTCAACCACACGGAGCCAATCTTCCAGGAGTCACTGGACCAGTTCTCATGGAAGCCATTTCTGTGAATTCTGCCTATAACTCGATGATCGTGGAGCCAACGAAGGTTGGAGAGCAAGTACAACAGCTCGGAAACAAGACAGAATGTGGTCTTCTTGGATTCGTCAACCGTCTTGGTGGAGACTATGCTGCCATCAGAAAGAAGTTCCCTGAGCACGACCTGACCAAAGTCTACACTTTCAACTCTTCTCGTAAATGCATGATGACTGTTGTACCATATATGGAGAACGGAGTCAACATTGGATATCGTGTCTATTGTAAAGGAGCATCGGAAATTGTTCTTGGCAGATGCACATATCTTTTGGGATCCGACGGAAAGCCACATCAGCTGACTGGTGATCGTTTGAAGGAGATTACGTCTACGATCATTCATGAGATGGCCAACTGTGGATTGAGAACGATTTGTGTGGCTTATAAGACATTCATCCGGAAAGGAACTAGAGATTTGGAGAAGACCGAGGTGAGAAATAGAAGTTAAAAAGATTTGAGAACCACAAGAAAAGTTAGCCCAATTTTTTACTCCTAGATGAAACGGTAACTTTTGAAGTTTCTTAATTTGCAAAAGTTTCTTGTGAGGAGACCTGATTGAGGCTTATATGCGGTCGTGAAATTTAGCCGCCCGACCGACCGCCGGACGAAAATTTTGCGCGTCAACTAGTCAGAAAGTGTTTGCGTACGTAGCATCTTATTTTACGGCAGACTATTTCGCCCGAATTCGGTCAGTTTGGTAGGCGGTCGGTCGGCGGTCGCTGATTTTCGATCGACCGAAATGGAAGCCATGATATTTAAAACCAGTTAGATAGATACATGAATCTCAAGAAAAGCTAGCCCAATTTTTTTAACTCCTAGATGAAACAGTAAATTTCAAACGTTCTCAATTTGATAAACTTCTTATCAGGTTGTCATCATTCGTTGCAAAATTTTTAATCTCTGAACGATCACAAGTTCTTCTTTCTCTTTTTCGGTACTTTTTTTTCAAAATTAATTGGTCAATTAGTAACAGTTTGAGACTAAAAATCGAAGAATCATCACATCAGAAATTGTTGTACATTTATAAATATATTTATCAGTAGTTCGCCGAAACAGGATCTCGCTTTCTGTCTTTCTGATCTACAGTTTTCTTCTTCCCGCCCGATACAATCAAACTTTGGCTTTTTTTCATTCCCTAATTCTCTCGTTTCTTGCAGTTGGAATTCGCCGAAGAGTCGGATATCGATTGGGACGATGAGGAAGCAATGTACCAAAACTTCACGGGAATCGCCATCTGCGGTATTCAGGATCCAGTTCGTCCGGAAGTTCCAACAGCGATTGCAAAATGTAAACGAGCTGGAATCACGGTCAGAATGGTCACTGGAGACAACATCATGACTGCCAGAGCCATTGCCATGTCCTGTAAAATCTTGGAACCCGGAGAGGATTTCTTGGCTCTTGAAGGCAAAGAATTCAACGAACGCATCCGTGATGAGAATGGAAAAGTGTCACAGGCAAAACTCGATGAGATCTGGCCACGTCTTCGTGTGTTGGCTCGTGCTCAACCAGCTGATAAGTACACTTTGGTCAAGGGAATCATCGATTCAAAGGCGACAGCTCAACGGGAAATTGTGGCTGTCACTGGAGACGGAACTAATGATGGACCTGCTTTGAAGAAGGCTGATGTTGGATTCGCAATGGGAATTGCTGGAACTGATGTTGCTAAAGAGGCTTCTGATATCATATTGACTGATGATAACTTCACTTCCATCGTGAAAGCTGTGATGTGGGGAAGAAATGTCTATGACTCCATCTCGAAATTCCTTCAATTTCAACTCACTGTCAACGTCGTCGCTGTCATCACCGCCTTCATCGGAGCCGTCACTGTCTCTGATTCTCCACTGAAAGCCGTTCACATGCTCTGGATCAATCTTATCATGGACACCCTTGCCTCCTTGGCTCTTGCTACTGAGCAACCAACTGACGAGCTCTTGGAAAGAAAACCATATGGTCGTAAGAAGTCTCTCATCTCCAGAACCATGGTCAAGAATATCCTGTGTCATGCCATCTACCAACTCATCATTATCTTTGTGATCTTCTTCTATGGAGATACAATCTTTGGAATTCCAACCGGACTCTATGCTCCACTCTTTGCCCCACCATCCCAGCACTTCACTCTTGTCTTCAACGCATTTGTTATGATGACAGTGTTCAATGAAATCAATGCTCGTAAGGTTCATGGAGAGAGAAATGTCTTCAAGGGATTGGCAGCCAATCGTGTGTTCTGTGTCATCTGGATCACTACATTCATTGCTCAGATCATCATTATTCAATTCGGAGGAGCCTGGTTTTCTACCCATCCACTCACCCTTCAACAATGGATTGTTTGTCTTGTTCTCGGATTCTCCACTCTCATCTGGGGACAAATTGTGGCCACTATTCCATCGAAGAAGCTGCCAAAGGCCTGGAAGGTTGGAAAGGGAGATGTTCAACCAGCGAAACTTCACATCAACGGAGACTACAATGTTCGTGCTCGCTCCCGTGCTTTGACTCTTCGTAGATCTGGAAAGTCGCTCTGGATGAGAGGAATGTTTATCATTGGGAACCATGTAAGTCTAGAGTTTAGAATTTAGAGTTTGAAACTATTAATTTTTCAGCTCCGCGTTCTCCGTGCCTTTGGAATGGAAAAGAGCGAGAAGGCCGCATTCGGGCGTACCGCTCCAGCAATGACTGCCGAGGCTGCCGAACGCTGGCGTGCTAGCTACCGCAAGTACCGTCATCAGAAGCACCAGGAAAAGAGTGAGTGGCTTAAGATCAATGAATCAGATAATTATTATTCATATGGTTTAGAAGCAGCCGCTGAAACCGCGGAATCTGTGAAATCGGCCGACTGGGCTAAAGAGCAAAAGGAGAAGAGGAAGACGTTCAAGCAGATCAAACAAGTCGCTCGTGGAAAGAGTGTTGATAAGGAGGGAAAGAAGGTGAGGATTTTGTGAACTGAAAATTCTGAAAAATAGATAAAGGCTTCCATTTCGGTCGGTCGAAAATCGGCGACCGAGCTGACCGAAATTCGAAACTGCTCGTCTTTGAGCGTTGTGCTCAATTATCTCGGTTCCTATAAGAGATATCAAAATGTTGTCAACTGATAAAATGTTAGTGATGTTATGATAAACCATCTGATAAACCATCAATTGACAAACTTTTGATACATTTCACAGGAATTGAGATAAATTACCATAATCACTCTGATAGAAGCTCATCCTATACGTGCACTTCGAGCTCAATTATCTCCGTTCATATGAGAGATATAAAAAATTTGTTAACTGATAAAATATTGGTGATATCATGATATACAATTTATCAGTTGACAAACTTTTTATATATTTCACAGGAATTGAGATAATTGAGATCAACGTTGACGGTGTGAGTGGGCTTATTAAGAGCATTACGGTAGCTCGATTCAAACTGAACTAACTCTAATTTTCTTCAATTTTCAGCATCACAAAAAGCGGAAGGACCAGACAAATGTCGATATGGAAGACATTGAACTGAATTAGACAAAACTACCAAGTAGTATATTAGAATCGCCCTCCTCAAAATCACCTCTAGATGCTTTCTCCCTGCGCTCCCGCTCTTGCTTTCCTTTTTCTCTAACTTTAACTTCTCTGAATTTTTTTAAATGTCCCCAAAAATGTCCTCTTCTCAGCTGTAAAATGTGTGTAAAAGCGTGTAGAAACATGACCCAAACATATCCATGTTCCCCCTTCCCTCTCAGTCCGGTTTTCCTTATCAACTACACACAAAATCACCAAAAAAACCGAATTGGGTAATATGTGTCGTTCTCATGTTCTTGTTTATATATTCGAAAAGCTTTTTTTTTTGTTTTTTTTTCTTGTTACCTTTTTTCTCTGTTTCGATGAGCCTCCCATCTAAAATTTTCTCTCGCAAAATATCATTTAGCGCTTCAGCTAAAGGTGCAGCTCCTCCCCCTCCCCAGAATCGCTTTTTATCTGTAATTCCCCCTCCTGTATAATTTATCACTCTCTGTGTCTCTCTCGCCCCCACGCTCTTCTCTCTTAACATCTCTCTCTCGCAATCACTTATCATCAATGACGTATAGGGTATGAATACCCCATGAAACAACAGGCGAAAAATGAAAAATCTTGAATTGTTTTTCACTTTTTCACTTTCTTCTTGTTTTAAGGGAGTTGTTATTTTGAAATTATCAGCACAGGAGAAGATGTTAGAGTATCACGAGATGATCGGTGTGATTTTTGGAATCATGGAACGTTATTATTGGGGATTGAAATCAAATACACAAAATTTTTACTTCAGTTTCAGAAAGTTAATTTCACGAAAAGATGAACGAGTTGTATGTTGGACCGTAGTGATAACATTTTTCAAAATCATAACTAGGCGTGAACAATCAAATTTGCATCAGAACTGTTGTTTTAACAAATCATGTGAAACAGTTGACGAAAATCGCAACAGAACTTATGTCACACTCCCAACATTTTCCCTTTCTACAACTTTCAGAATAAGAATAGTTGAAAGACCCAATTTCAGAAGCGAACTACACAACAAAAAGTAAAAAAAATAATTTAAACCGAAATTTTTCAGGAGATTTCATAATGTGAGAACGTTACTAGTCTCAATGTATGTGACCACAGTACAACAGCTCTTTGAAACAGAAAAAAATTGTGGATTTGAAAAAATTGTTTACTCACTATGGTTTTCCGAACAATTTGGATCTAGTGGTTCTGCATAAAACAGTATATTTGTTCCGAATAAATTTCATTCCATTTTGAAGCAGTTGAATAACATGCGTAATAGAAGATGCTCAGGCACAATTAACTTTGAACCAATAATACTCGGCCCCTAATAGTGAGAGGTATCAGAAAGCGATAAACGGATAAAATGTTCTTGACTTTCGATACAGATTTTGCTAGTTTGCCAGTGTTGATAATTTTCCCAGTTTTTGAAGTGTTTCACATGAACCGATATAAATATGAGTCAGTGACATGGGCCCTTCCATTACAGGTTTTACGGTAACAACATTCTGTCGAATAAACTTGAAAACTAATTTGAATTGTAGTTTTGTGAAACTTCAGAAACAAAAGTGTGAGCAAAATGCTTAGAAAATTTTTAATTGTTGTTCCATTTTTCTTCTTGTTTCAAGGGAGTTGTTATTTTGAAATTATCAGCACAGGAGATGTTCGAGTATCACGAGATGATTGCTGTGATTTTGGGAATCATGGAACTGTATCATTTGGGGAAATGTAGAAAACACAATTTCTTCAGTTTCAGAAACCTGACTATTGGGCAAGATTGTAGAATTGTATGTTCGACCCATGATAAAATTGCTTATGGCACACTCCAAACATTTTCTCTTTCTACAACTTTCAGAATAAGAATAGTTGAAAGGACCAATTTCAGAAGCGAATTAAACTACAACAAAAAGTAAAACATAATTGAAACCGACAATTTTCAGCAGATTGTTTTCATAATGTGAGAGCTCAACGAGGCTCAGTGTATGCGGCCTCAGTACAGCAGCTCTTTAAAACAGAAAACAATTGTGGATTTGACAATTTTTCACACTACTATGGTTTTCCGAAAAACTTTGGTCTAGTGGTTCTGTATAAAACAGTACATTTGTACCGAATAAATTTAGTTGTCCATTTTGAAGCAGTTGAATAACATGCGTAATAGAAGATGCTCAGACGTAGTTAAATTACCCCCTACACAGTTAACTTTGCTCCCTTTATCGGTCCCTAATAGTGAGATGTAGCAAAAACGGTTGAAATTGAATCTTTTTGATTTTATTAATAGACCTGTTTTATTTAAATAAATCAAACGAACTGAGACAAATCGAGTCAAGTCAACAATATTTCTATTGAAGGTTTTACGGTAGCAATATTTCGTCCAATGAACTTGAAAAGTAGTTTGAATTACAGTCTTTGTGAAATCTCGGAACCGAAACTGAACAAATTTTAAGGGAATTTTTCGAGTGTCACGAGATGATCGGAGTGATTTTTGGAATCATGGAACTTTATCATTGGGGGTTGAAATTAAAGACACAAAATTTTTTTTTCAGTTTCAAAAAGATATTTTTTCGACAAGATAAAGAAATGTTATGTTTGAGAAAACTTAAACTTTTTTTGAAGTTCGTGGGGGGAACGGACAATTGAATTAGCATTTGAACTGCAGGTTTTAAGAACCAGTTGGAACAGTGAATACGTTTTGGCGAAAAATTTTGATAGCTAAACATTGACTGAAAACGCACAACAATCAAGATAAAAATCCGGAATTTTCTTCTGTTCAAGGTGACTTTGTTTCTCTTTGGCAACTCCGATTTTTTGGTATCAGAATAATAGTTGAAAAACACAGCAAATACTAAAATTCGAATGAAAGCTAAAATTTTTTTTTCGGTTTTATGAAGATGCACTATGTTTATTAGGCTCAACGTATGTGATTTCACTACAATAACTCGTTGAAACAGAAAAAAACTGTGAATTTGAAATTTTTTACACCCTACTCTGACTTCCCGAACTATTTTCGTCTACTTACTATTACAGAGGTTTTGCATATGATAAAATGTTCTTGACTTCCAATAAAGATTTTGCTAGTTTGCCAGTGTTGATAATTTTCCCAGTTTTTGAAGTGTTTCACACGAACCGATATAAATATGAGTCAGTGACATGGGCCCTTCCATTACAGGTTTTACGGTAACAACATTCTGTCCAATAAACTTGAAAACTAATTTGAATTGTAGTTTTGTGAAACTTCAGAAACAAAAGTGTGAGCAAAATGCTTAGAAAAATTTTCATTGTTGTTCCCTTTTTCTTCTTGTTTCAAGGGAGTTGTTATTTTGAAATTATCAGCACAGGAGATGTTCGAGTATCACGAGATGATTGCTGTGATTTTGGGAATCATGGAACTGTATCATTTGGGGAAATGTAGAAAACACAATTTCTTCAGTTTCAGAAACCTGACTATTGGGCAAGATTGTAGAATTGTAGGTTTCGTTCGACCCATGATAACATTGCTTATGGCACACTCCAAACATTTTCCTTTCCTACAACTTTCAGAATAAGAATAGTTGAAAAAGGCAAATTTCATGAGTGAATTACAAAACCACAACAAAAACTAAAACATTATTGAAACTGAAATTTGTCCCCCAGATTTTAAGGATAAAACACTTAAGCTTCTACTGAACTCAAAGTATAGTGGCCACCATACAATAACTTTTTGAAACAGAAAAAATTGTGGATTTGAAATTTTTCGCTCTTCTGTGGCTTCTCGAACTACTTTGGTCTACTTGAAGTGGTTTTGCTGCACATCTCATTTAAAATTTAATTTTTCCTTTTGAAAAATTTGGGGATGGAAATTCTGTGAAATCTGTATAATAGAAGATCCTCACACAGTTAACTTTGACACATATTTGTTTGGTCCCTGGTGGCGACAAGTGATTAAGTGATAACAATTTTGTTAGTTGACCATTTTTATATGTTTCACACGGACCGATATAAGTCTGAATCAGACATGGGCCCTTCTATTACAGGTAAAATATTCCAAAAAAGGTGAAATAAAAACAACATGAAAACTAGTTTGAATTGTGGTTTTCCTGAAATTTCAGAATCGCAACAGTGATAAAACGTTTTGGAAAATGTTAAATTATTTTTCACTTTTTTCTTTTTCTTGTTTCAAGAAAGTTGTTACTTTGAAATTATCAGCCCATCATGTATCACGAGTGGATCGGTGTGATTTTTGGAATCATGAAACTGTGTTATTGGGGGGGGGGGGGTTGAAATTAAAGACACTCCATTTTTTTCTGTTTCAGAACGATATACACGTTTAACTAGATGAAGGAATCGTTTGCTGGACAAAACGAATAGTTAATTCCAAAGAAGTATATCCGGCCATGCAAAAATTAAGTATATTAGCATTTAAACTGTTGATTTCATGATGAACTTGAAACAGTTTTTACAACAAGCATTATGCTGATACAAGCTGGAGCTATGGAAGTGACGCCGGTGGCAGTGCCCGAAGGTACCACAACGAAATCTACCATAACCAAGAAAGTTGATTTTCAGCATTTATTTTCTTGTTTTTACCTTTTTTGTTGTAATAATAAGGTTGGGAATTAATAATTTTTGATGGTGAAAAAAGTTAAAGAAATTGCTAGTTGTCGTCGTGGGACCTTCGACTACGGCATCCTGGTGTTTCTCTTCTATAGCTCCGTTCAATTTGTACCAGTAAAACTCGATGTACCGAATTCCAAAATCGACAACAAAAACTGAAACATGATTGAAACCGAAATTTTTCAGCAGATTCTTAAAATAAAACACTGAAGCTTCTACTAGGCTCAAAGTATAGTAGCCAATCTACATAACTGTTTGAAGCAGAAAAAAAATTGTGAATTCGAAACTTGGACTTTGTTGAACAACATTTTGTCATAAACATTGAAAACAAGTTTGAATTGCAGCTTTTGTAAAAACTCAAAACAATGTAAAACGGAGAAAGTTAAAACTTTTTTCCTGTTCCAGCTCCCCTTGTTCCAGTTGAACGCGATTGACACAACAATGGACAAAAATTTCCGGGTCGATAATTTTTTTTGTTTCAGTTGCTGTTTTTTGTGTGTTGTCACCCCGTTCGGAACAGTTGCAGATATTGTTTTCGGAAAATTATTTTTGTCCAAATAAGCAATTCACTGTTTCAATTATTACTCTTCCGTGTATGTGATATGTACGAAGCGGTGGTTCCTCACGATGTACTTTTTTCAAAAGTGTTTATTGATTTTTACCTCATCATTTGAAAACACATGTTAGTTTATTTTGAGCCTAAAAAACGAGATTTATCAAAATTCAGAATTTGATTATTGAATCCATGACGGTAAGCCATCTCTCATTCTCACCTGACAAGAGGATACCTTCTCAAAATCCACATTTGTTTGTTTTGAGACTATGAAGTATGTATCTTCAAAAACCAATAAAGCAAACCGCGAGGATAAAAAATATTGGGTCAAGTGTTTATACCCCAGCGGTCTGGGTATAAAGAAAGCTGAGAACTTTCTATTTTTTCAACAAAAAAAGATGAGGTATATCTTATTTTTATTTTTGCTTCTTATTACTGTCAGCTTGGTGTTTATGGAACCAGATTTTCAGTCAAAGTACATCAAGAATAGAAAGTGAGTATTTTCCAAGAAATAGAAACAGTAAAATTAGTTTCAGAAACCGGATCGCACGTTCTGAGAGGATTCATGTCACAACACATCGTCCTGGAGATTTCCGCCCGTTCACTGGAAAAAAGACTACTCTGAAAAATTGGTTCAATTGAATTTGGGTTTTTGAGAATAAATGATTTTTTCGCCATTTTCTATTGACTTTTTTGTAGAGAAAATCACAGAAATCACATGAAGAAAATTCGTTTGTTTACTGAAATTACAGTTCCAACGATAACATCAAATAAATTACTTGAATCCTTACCAGTCGGTTTGAGCCCCCTGCCGGGGGCTCAACCTCCTGGCTTTTGTTCACTGTATCTTACATTTGAATTACTAATTTCTGAATTTCCCACTTTTCGAGTGCCTAATAATTAATTCCCACCTCGGATTTCCACCCTGGCTAGGCCGTTCGTTTTTTGGTAATTGCATTCGTACTTTTTTCCTAATTTTTCCTCATTTCTGAGGTTTTCCGTTGAGTTTTATCGGTTCTTAGGGAAAACACGATAACTGAATTCAAATATCCGTTTTTTAATTTCCGAGTTTCCGAGTCTATTCATGACACCTGCTTCGTGATAACATAATAGAATTTTCTGAATTTCTAAACTCTCGAATTTCGAACAAAAATGCACAAAATTTTAAATATCTAAATTTTCCGTGTTTGTCAAATCTTCGGGTTTCCTGAATTACGGAATCTTCATACATCATTTTATCTAAGCCTTTGGTTCTAGATTATACTGAAAGTATAGGGTAAGGGTTGCAATTGCCTGTATTTTCAAGACTTTTTTGAAATTTTTTGGAATTTTCTAGAACTTTCTTAAACTTTTTGAAATCTTTATGAATTTTCTTGAAAATTCTTGAATTTTCAAGATTTTTCTAAAGTTTTCTGGAGCTTTCTAAACTTTCTAGAATGTTCGGGAACGTTCTAAAATGTTTTGAAGCTTTTTGGAATGTTTTGTAAACTCTTGGAAATTTCTGGAAACTTCTGGAACTTTCTGGAACTTTTTAAAAATCGTTTTTATGTTTTGTTGGATTTTCTTTTATTCTTCGGATTATTCTAGAATGTTCTAGAACTTCTGGAATTTTCTGGAGTTTTCTAGATACCCCTCTTTCCGAAATTTTTAGTGTTCCAGTTTTCGATGTTTCCGGATTTCGAGAATTCGAGAACTTTTAAATTTACTTGAAGTTGAGAAGTGAGGAAATCCAAGTTCATAGATTTGATTTTTAAACTCGGTGAATTCGAAATTTCTTATATTTATACTTTCTAAATCCCGGCCCGGGTTGGCCCTGGGTCGGGCTAGAAAAAAGTTTTCCCGGCTCGGCCCGGGTTCCGAAAAATTAAAAAAATGTTCTGTTGGTTTTTGATACATTTTTGTCAAAATGATTTTTTTAAGTACGAAATTTAGCCCAGGACCTTTCTTGAAGCTGAAAACTAAGAAGTTTTGATAAACTGTTTTCAAAAATCCAAATCTCTCAAAAAATTACTCTAAAAATGTTTGCCTCCAAACAGTGGGTCCAGGCCTGCAGTGAAAATGCCTCCACCGGCCCAGTCCGGCCCGGCTCGCGACATGTATGCTTATATTCCAAAACTTCATATCTCATCTGATTTTCAAATTTTGTGAAAGCCTCTTAAAGTTGTTAGTTCCTGAATGTCTGAATCTCGATTGTCTGAATTTCCGATACTTCGAATTTCACAATTTTTAGTTTTCCGTATTTCTCACTTTCTGATTTTTTCGAAAGTTCAAAAAATTTTTAACTCGGGGGATTCAAACCCGGAGGTTTAAAATCATTTTTATGTATGTGAGATAAATGACGCTATAAGATTCATTGGCAATAGGCCACATGACCGAATTCGCAGTGAATCACGAAAAAAACTAAAATTACAAAAAAAAATTTAATTTTGTCGATCTGAGCTTAAAGTGTTCCCTGTTAGCTAGAAGCCCCAGGACACCATAGACATGAAACGCTCGGTAATCCATTACTACATAATATTCAGTGCATCCTCACTCTTTCATTTTCTCTTTGGAAATAAATTTAGTTAATTTTTGAAAAGAAAATGGCTTTCAGAGAAACATTTTTTATGAATACAGCCTCAGTAAGTTCCAGAAGTATTTGAAAACAAAGTCTGTGAAACAAAATACACCATGACACACATTTTCAATTGGCCACAGAATCAAAATTTGAGTGATTCTCGAAAAAAACAAAATTTTCAAAAAAATTTAATTTTGAAAGTTTGAGCTCAAATTTTTGTAGGCAACACTTAGAAAGACATAAAAACCATTTTGGAAAGTTTCATGAAGTTTTAGTGAGTTTTAGCATAATTTTGAAAATTTCGATTCTCAACTGTATAGGTTCCCTATTAGCTAGAAGGCCGAGGACACCATGGGCATGAAGCGCTCGGTAGTCCATGACTACATACCACACACCACTATAGGAGTCCCATGTCCCTTTGAGTTATTCAAGTAAATGTCCGAGACAGACACACACACACACAGAAAAGTTTCCTTAGTAAGAAGTAGATTATTAAACACTCTTATCACCAACCAAAATAAAAAAGTATCCTCAAAGTTTTTCCAGATTCGTTTACCGGAATTACGGTTTCGAAACCATGTTGGATTGTATAAAAGACTATGTAGTTATTGAATTCTGCTCGTAGTGTGCGATAATTTTTCGAATACCTAAAAAATTCGAAAATTTGTGAGATTTGATTTTCCAAATAAAATCTAGAAGGGATCTTTATGCCGATTTTTTTCAATCGTCTTATTCGGTGGTAAAAATCTGAATTTTCATGTTGTGATCACGAAAAAACTTTTTGAAAACCACCGAAAAAATGCTATTTTTCGAATCTGCATAACTGGAAGAGGAGTGTTTCCTAGTCCGCGGCCAGCTTTTTTGCCGTTTTGTGTAATGGTTGTTTGATTATTTAATTTTTTTTGAGCAGTTTTTTAGAACTTTTGCTTTGAAAAACTGCAACTTTTTGAAGAAACGACCCGTTGTCAAAAATATCCAAAAAACAACCTTTTAAAATTCCAGCTTAACCTTTCTGAAGAAGCTCCCTTTCAGCGTTGTTTTTGGTTTCAAGGTTTTTGATGCTGTTTCACCGTACCTAATACAAAACCAATTACTTTTTGCACTAAACAAAACTAATAAAACACAAAAATATGTGTTTTGTGAACTACTTCAATGACCAGTTCAATGAATCTTTAGAACATAGAAAATATATTAAAGGGGGCGTCCGGTAATTCAAAAATTTTTGAGATTTTTATATCAATCGATCCAGAATTTTGGGTCGGGAAGAAAACTCTCTTGGAGGATAGTTCGAAAATCACTCGTTCTCAAGATATATGTCAAAAACAGGTCAAAAAAATGAACGTAGAGGGTGCAGATTAGGGAGCTCGACAAGAGGCAGAATCCTTGAGGGTGCACGTAAATAAATGAATAAAAACGTGAATTCTTTTTATCGGGGGTTTTCATGCTTAAAACTGTACTAAATGTACTAAAGGAAACAAAACCCGATAAAAAGAATTCACGTTTTTATTCATTTATTTACGTGCACCCTCAAGGATTCTGCCTCTTGTCGAGCTCCCTAATCTGCACCCTCTACGTTCATTTTTTTGACCTGTTTTTGACATATATCTTGAGAACGAGTGATTTTCGAACTATCCTCCAAGAGAGTTTTCTTCCCGACCCAAAATTCTGGATCGATTGATATAAAAATCTCAAAAATTTTTGAATTACCGGACGCCCCCTTTAACATCATAAGAAATTACCGATTTTGAACTTCGCGTATTTTTTCACAAAATAATCATCAACTTCCCGGTCACTTACTCGCATCTTAAGGTTTTAGTTCATGGTTACCCAATATTTTTGTTTTGGTCACTTTATTGACCCAAATGACACCCCGAGAAGTACCTCAATCAACACAGAAAACGAACATCTGACACTGATGTTTTGCGAGAAAATAAATAAGGAAGTTTGTTTTTCTATCGGTATAAAAACAACAGCCATGGCTCTTTGGATATCAATATCTAGTATTCAAAAATGAAGATCCAACTCGCCATTCTTCTCATTTTTGCTTTGATGATTTGTGACGTGATTTCTGCGGAATCGGAGAAAACTTCCAAACTGATTGGAAAGGTGAGCATATATTTTGAAGTAGTAAGCTTAGAATCATGAGAAGTTTCAGAAAATGGGACGTCACAATAACAAGATTCGCCAACCAGATGATGCTCAAAAAGGAGAACGAAGGTAAACTCTTCTACAAATAAAAAGTCTAATGTGAAATTTCAGATCTCGTTTCCCGAGAAGACTCAATCATGGAAATGGAGAATACCGAACTACTAGTAGAATGTTGATGAAGTTTCCAGGCTCACCCCTTGGTGGAAAATAATAATAATTGATTATATTGTCAATAAAAAATTTGTAACTAATAAAGATGTTGTCGATGAGATGAAAACACAAGTTGGTGAAACATGAAAAAATGTTAAATCAAAAAAGGATATTCAAAAACTGGCTAAAAATTCAACACAGAGTTTCTGGAAAAAGATCACTATCTAGATGAAATATTAAAAATAAAATCAGTTCTCAGACTTATCGCCGTTTTGAAACTCATTTCGTAATTAATGAGTTTAAATCTATAAAAATTTCGTTTTAGAAATCAATGTCAGACACTTCAAATTAAGCAAAAATTAGAAAAAAAAAGTTCTGAGCCGATACATTTTCTGCATACTATGAAAAACTATCATACAGTGAGTTTTACTGTATTATGATACTTCTAGATATGAAAAAAAGTGTCATGCTGAATTTTTCGGAAAATGCTGAATTTCGTTGGATTCTTTGAAAAGTTTTTGAAAGTATCAAGCTTCTAGGATTTAATAGTCAGCAGTGGAAAATCAGACAAAAACAATTTTGTGAAACATGAAAAATGTTAAAACCTGAACAAAAATTTTATCCTTGCAAACAAGAAATCTAAGGTATCATTTGAGAAAAATCAGTGGTCATCCTTACTGCTTTCTTGAAGCTGAATTTTTTTTCAAATTTTTGCTCTTTTCTCCTTATATCAAACTCCACAGAAAAACGTGTTCAATTTCCTGTTTTCTCTGTATGTGGGATGGAAGCGATTAATCCGTTGACTGGTAACGCATTTAAGTAAACTTTAACGGAAATCTTTAGATGTTTCGTAAACTTGGTAATAGTATAAAAGTGAGAGCCAACTACCCATAGAAAACAAGAAAAAATGAAGATTCATTTTTCTATTTTCCTCATCTTCGCTCTAGCGATGCTCAGTATGGTTGCTTCTGAATCTATCAAGGTGAGACTAAAAAAGAGGAATTCAAAAAAAAAAAACTGAAAATTCCAGCACCACAAAAAACAAAGCAAGGAGTTCCGCTTCCGTCGTGGTGTGGTTATTCATGAGGTTAGGACAACTACACCTATTCCGGGAAGACCCGGACCACTTGGGAAATGATTTTATCAATTTTCAAACGCCAAGGAATTGATCGTTTATTATATTCTATCTGATGTTTCATAAACAGTTTAAAACAGAATAAATTGGTAATAACAAGAAGATTTAAAGGTGGTCTCCGGTGAAAATTTTTATTGCTTTATTTTGTGTAGAATTCAATGTAGATTCCCATAAAAATTGAGAAAAAAATTTAAAAAAATTCCTTCATTGACCATGAGAAAAACGGTATCGAAAAGTCAAAGTGGGATCCTGTGGCCTAACGGCCAGGTGTGAGTTTTCTAGGCCAACTGCCGGTAAAAGTGCGCGAAATTCGAATTTTTAATGTTTTTCAGTGTTTTGTTCAGATCTTTGAAAATATTCTCAAATGTTTTGGTTGCCTTTCTCCCAGGGATATGAAAAAACCTGAAAAATACTGAGAAAAAGCCGAATATCGATAAAAATTCGAATTTCGCGCGCTTTTACCTGCAGTTGGCCTAGAAAATCCGATTCGGCCACCAGTTAACACTTTGGTTTTTCGATGCGTTTTTCTCAATGAAGGAATTTTTTTGAATTTTTTCTTTACTTTTATGGGAATCTACATAGAATTCTGCACAAAATAAAGCAATAAAATTTTTCACCGGAGACCACCTTTAAAGCTTGCCTTTTGTTTTTGAACTGTTGATTTCGGTTCGCCTACAAAATATATTTACCGTTCTCCATAAAGTAAACACATTGAAAGAACGATATCGTGATGAGCGATAAACAAGGAAGTTGAGGAAATCTATAAAATGATTAGTTTGAGTCTTGAAGCTTGCTAAAAATGAATCTAAAGCTTTTATTCTTGTTTCTTCTGGCTCTTGTACTATCAGATGTAGTTTTGGCAAAATCAGGAAGAAAACCGCCACCACCACCTCCCAGAAAAGGAGGAGGAGGGCATGGACTCCAGTAAGATTTGAAAAAGTTTTTTTTAAAAATTATTTTGTGTTTTTTAGTATCGAATGGTGGGGATGAATGGTGCAGTAGGGGAATCAAAGGATGGACAAACGGAAACGTTTCTCAATTTTTCCTGAAATTTCAATAAATATTTCGAAATACCAATATTTTCTATCACATTCTACTGTTCTTATGGTCACTTGACATAATCATAACCTTTAAACAAACAACCGTTATTTACACTTATTGATTGTGAGTGATAGCAGAGTCTCATATTGTGAAATGAAACTTTTGCTCATTCTCCTTACTATTTTTCTATTTCTCTGTTCATTTTCTTCTGGCATGTACGACAAGGATACTGGAGTGATTGGGAAAAGGGTGAGCCTGGAATTTTTTCAACAAAGAATAATGAGAGTTTAGAAGTTCAATCGACCAGGAAAGCCGGTGAAAAATGGAGGAGCTTTCAATGATGTGAAAGTTTCTGAAGATAAGAAAAAAGAAATGGATCAGAAATCGAAAAATGAGAATAATCACAGTTTCAAATAACTAATGTTTGTGAATATTGGTGAAGAAAATAATTCTTTGAAGTATTTAGATTTATCAAAGAATGTTATCTAATTGTAAGAATAACTTTTACTGACTGTTACGCATTGAAAATAAACAATTTGAAACAGAACATTTTTTAACAGTTTCAAATACATTTTACCATAAGTACTTCAATTGGCTAGTATTCGGTAGATTAACTCATCATGAAGTTCGTTGAACGTCGATTTACTGACGCACAAAAATAACAAATTACGGATTGCAAGCTTGAATGCTAGGACTTTCTTGTGGTGAAATTAAGGAAACCTTCGTTTGACAAAAAAAAAGTTTTAGCACAATGAAATATTCGAAAAAGGTATGAAATCGGCAAATAGCTGAAAAACAAGACATTTTCAAAATATTCTGTGAATGCGAAGTTTCAATCTAGATATTTTGGACAATCTTCAAAGTTATCTAACAATAAGTTCCAATACATGACAGCCCAGGTTCAGCGTCCGAAAAGTAATCAAAGTATACAGACTGAGCTACGCGGTAGCAGGGCAGGATAATGTCCAAAATTCTCCAAACTTTTTGATGTCCAACCTCGTTTAATCTAGTTTGAACTGAACAACTTTGTGGGAGCGCCCACCTTACCGAACATTTTTCGTAAGCACAGTTTGTCCTAAGTTCGGACGCCACCTTTAATCTCCTCTCAAAAACCAATCTGGCACCAAACTCTACTGTTGACTATTTTTTCGATGTACCTAGCACGAGTATAAATACCTAAAGTTTCCTAAGAAACTTCATTCTTTTCAAAATGAAACTGCTTTCTATTTTCTTTCTAATTTTCTTTCTGATTTCTGTGCCTTCGGCACAATCTCAAACTAGGATGAAGGTGACATTGTACGAGAAGAATAGCTCCTTCTCAAAAATCTATAATTTCAGAGGATGATTCCCCGCTGGCGGAGAATTTTCGACATGGCTTACGGCAACACTCGCACTACGCAACCTCCAAGGTTAGTGAAAATTAAGAGTTCAGGAAGTGGTTTTTTCTATAGACTATCATTTGGTGCGTTAAATACGGATGGAACCTCGTCATTTAGGTCTGGAGATGGAGGTGGATTCAGAGGATAATTTTTTGAGATTCGTTTAATTCAAATCGGCTGTTTTTTCAATAACCCAGTTTTTAATAAAGTCCTGCATTAAAAATTTCAAAATTTTTCGAAACATTTCAGAGATAAACGGTAGCTAACTCGACAATCGCAAATGGAACAAGAGTTAATCACAATAAATCAGTTTCATGAGTTTTGTGAAACGGTAAATTGACAATTTTTTCTTCGAAAAATCCAAAAAATGCTCTCCCCCAAAAAAATTAACACAAAGATTACATTTTTTGTTGCCCACACAAAAGTAATCTTTCCAACTTTCGGGCAAGACAAAGAAAAACAAATAAACTGATATCAGGTATCACAGAAAAAGCGTAGGAGACAAATCGGGAGTTCAAATATAGACATCAGACTAGACTAACTGTTCAAAATGCAATCCGTTGTTTTTTAAAATCTAGTGTTATCTTTGTAATTGATTGGTGGTTGACAAACTAATTATGACCTTCTTAGATTTACCAGGTTATTACATGGATGCGCACACTTACGCACATCTCAATACAATCCGACTGATAGTGAGGCCTTCCGTCAGTTAAAAAATTATTGTTTTATTTTTTTTTGGTTTAGGATAAGTATAGAAGACCAAAATATTCAGTATGTGGCTACAGTCATCCATATGAAGCCATTTTTTTTGTTTTTTGGCTTTCCACCATACCGCAGAGCAGGATAATGTCTAAAAATCCCCCAAACTTTTTGAATTTCAAAAAAACTATGTGGGAGTGCCCCCAAAAATTTGTCTTAATCAAAACTTGTCCCTAAAGTCAAACACCTCCTTTAATCTCCTCTCAGAAACCAAACTGGCACCAAACTTTACTGTTGACTATGTTTCTCAATGTACCTAGCACCAGTATAAATAACCAAAGATTCCTATAAAACTCCATTGTTTCAAAATGAAACTAATTTCTATGTTCTTCCTGTTTTCCCTCCTAATATCTATGTCTTTGGCACAATCTGAAACTAGAATGAAGGTGAGATAATCTTAGCTCCTTTTCGAAAATCGAAAATTGCAGAGGTTGTCTCCCACCTGGAGGAGAATTGTGAACTGGGCTCACGGTTACACTCGCACTACACCACCTCCAAGGTTAGTGAAAATTAAGAGTTCAGGAAGTGGTTTTTTTCTATAGACTATCATTTGGTGCGTTAAATACGGATGGAACCTCGCCATTCAGGTCTGGAGATGGAGGTGGATTCAGAGGCTAATTTTTTGAGATTCCTGACATTCAAATCGGATGTTCTTTTCAATAAATACCGGTTTTTAATCAAATGTTGTTGGACCTCGATGAGCATCATAAATACTTAATGTCCATAAAATTAAATCATTACTTTTATGCGTTTTATGAAATGGGGAAATTGTCAAATTGGTCATAAAAATCTAAAAAATGTTCCCCCCAAAAAACACTCAATTTACACAAAGATTACATTTTTTGTTGCCCACACAAATTTAATCTTTCCAACTTTCGGACAAGACAGAGAAAAAACAAATAAACTGATATCAAGTATCACAGAAAATGCGTAGGAGACAAATCAGGAGTATAAATATAGACATCAGACTAGACTTTTTTCTAACTGTTCAAAATGCAATCCTTTTCTTTATATCTAGTTTTATCGTTTTCTATTGGGGTATACAGTAATCAGTATCAGGTGAGAATATTCAGTAAAAAGAAAAATATAACAAATATTTTCAGTCTGGTCGGAATCCTTGGTATTATTTCGAAATGGTCAGTGGGACACACAGAGCTCCTACATTGCCACCGAGGTAAGAATTTTGGAACTTTAAAAAATTTTGCTGGTAGAATAATGGTGTACAGTACCTCTTACAGGGTGTCACCCGAGCCGCAAGCTCCTATATCTAGCGACCACAGCAAAAGGGGCGGAGCCTAATTTTTTTTCTCCGCGGTCGGTTTTGGGATGTTTGATTGGCTGTAACTATGGCTAGAAAAGAAGTATCTTTATGAAATTTTGTCTCCTTATGTAATCGACTACGTAGAATACAAATATGTAATTGTTTTCATCAGAAAGCTTACATGAAAAAAAGGAAAAAGCGAAAAAGTAAAGTGGGCGGCAGAAAAATTTAATGGATGTGGGTGTCACTTAGTTTCTTTGTTGTTTATAGTAACTGGAGACTTTTTCTAAAAGAAAATCATAACGAACATTTCAGAAAAGTTGCCCGAAAATAGTACATTTCAGCCAAACTGGCTGTAAATTTTGTGAAAAATTTTCAGTGACAACCTATAAAAATTATGTTTTCTGTAGATAGTACTACTCTCGAACATTACATAGACAAATTTTAAGCAAATTTGGATGATTACAAAGTACTTTCATTTCCGTCGCAACATGGCATACTCTGCAAAATTTTTGGTTTTTTGCAAATATATCCTTAATGGATGTAGGTGTCACAAGTTTTGTTAATATATTCGGATTCTACGGAAAATTTAACATAAAATGATGTTTATGACATATCACAAAAAGTTGCCCGAAAAAAATGCGAAGCACATTTCTATCGAAATCTCCCGAAAATTCGTCGAAAAATAATTTTTCTAATGAGCGCGCGCGTGGTGGTGTTATAATTGAACAATGCGCTTCTCCTTGGTGTGCGCGTTTGGTGTACTGGTTAAGCACGCGGTGTGCTAATCTGAACATGCGGGTTCGACTCCGCTTTTGGAAAACTTCGTTTGAAAGTTTTTTTTTTCACATCAAATAAGGTTTTCTGCATGACATCGGTACCTACACGATTCATTGATGACGATTTCTTCTTAGAATTTTCTTTTTCAGCCTTTTTCCCATTAATTTCGAAATTTTTCTCTTTTTTTTCGATTTCGAACCAATTTCTGGGGAAAATTCGTAAAATTAGGTTAAATATCACAATAAAAAAATCAACAACCCCTTTTTCCACCCTTTCCGACACATTTTCTCTGTTTTTATCTGTCTGAAACCGAAATTTCAGCAAAAAACGGCTCGAGAAAACAATCGGCTTTTTTCCGCGCCGCAGCCTTGCGCAAGCGACGCCCCGCCCACTCGCGGAGAAAATAGAGGAAAATGGGGAGCACAAAATGAGCTGTAACTCAGGAATGAGCGAATATTTTGAGACGAAAATTTGGAAATATGCTAATTAGGAAGAGGGGATTATTATGATATCAAAAGATTTCCGGAAAAAGCTGTTTGAAAAAAATGTTGTGGTCCCTACCTATATCTCCTTACCTGTGAAAGATATCAAAAAGAACTGCTAAAATGTTCATCATATTATCAAAAATATTTTATCAGCTGATCACTTCATGATATATTTTACAGGAACGATATATAAGAACTCAAAGTTGAAAGTTAGAATGATCGTTCAATTAGAGGGTGTACGGTAAGATTCAAGGCTCCGAGAAAGTATTCCAGAATGTTCGGATTAGTCTCAGAATGTCACAGTATACTTAACAAAATGAGAAATTCATATTTATAATCGAAAACTTTTTTTTAGCAACCTATGAATGCAAGATACGTGGTTTCAAAATGCAGTCATATGACAAACTTTTATCAAATTTTGGTAATAATCAGAAAATCTTATAAGAATGAAATTTTGCAAAAAATGTTTTCATTTACAAAGATAGAGCTCTGCTTTTGTTTATTCTCAAACGTTTTGAACATTTAACAATGTTGGAATGATTGAACTCTGAAGTTGACTATTTGAAACATTCAAAATATGTCATTACTGTATGGTACTTAAAATTATAGAACAAACAAATATCCTAAAAATTCTGAAAAACAAACTTTCAGAGGATTAATTGGTCAACTTCATGGCTCAAAAAATCCTGATGATTCATACAAGTCTGGGAATGGATTCAGGACTGGTCGATCTGTGGAACGGATAGCTCACTATAGAGATAGTGGGAATAAACTAATTTAACTGTTTCCATTAATTTATTTATTTGTTAGGATTTTGAGTTTTTTATTACAAAGTTCGTTTCCGGTAAAATTGTTGTATTGTTCTGAATCGAGATTTTTTTTCTGATTTTGTTTCATTTTTTTATGACCTGTTTCCCACCCACGCCTGAAATGTTATGCAAATGTTGCTATAAAAAGTGTTGCCCATACTCTGTAGACTGTTGACACACATTTTTCGTGTCTGCTGGTTACGCTAAAACTGCAACAACGTCAAATTCTAAATCCATCTCTTTTCCAACCAATTATCAATCAATCAGCTCTCCAAATCACAGTTATTTATACAATTTCCCGCAATCGGTGATCCTTCAAAAAGAAAAGGGATCCGATTCAAAGGATTCGAATCTTGAAAAAACGAATCAATCAATCGTTTGAAAAATGCACCGAAGACGAGGAGTGACACGTGGCAATAACAATACACAGGACGATGGAACGTCTCGGAAGTTGTCCAAGAAGCCATCCGAGGAAAAAGTGGACAATGATAAGGAGAAGACAACGAAGAGAGCCGGCGGCGTGTTGAGGAAAATTGGATTTTGTGAGTTTGTTAAGGGTTGGAAAGAATTGGGATTTATTTTTTTCTGGGACCTGTAAAACTTGGTTTCTAAAGCTTTGAGGTGTTCGGCTGTAGATGTTAGTCTTATCCCAATGACATTTTTCGGTTATTTGGTATATTTTTTATATTTTTTTGGTTGTTTGCATACTTGTAAAATTCCGGTCCGGCCCGGAGGACCCGCTATTAAAAAACCCTGTATTTTTGAGCCAAATTTTGAGCTCACAATCAAATTTTCTCAATTTTTTTTTGTTTTTTGGATTGTTTATCTGTTTGATCGAAAAAATCGAAAAAACTAGAAAATAAAATTTGATCGAAAAAAATTACATAAGGGTCCCCCCTTATGTGTTTTTTGAAAATTTCAAAACTGGTGAAAAGACGGACCCGCCGGGCCCAGGCCTCGAAAATTCCGAAAAAGCCCGGCCCGGCCCGGCCCGTTACAAGTATGGTTCTTTGAATTTATGGTCAGTAAACATTGTATGATTCTTGATGATTATTTCAAAGTCTTGAAACAGCGAAAAAAAAATGAAAATTTTAAAATTAAATTGAATCAAAGTCAATACTTCCAGTACTCCACCCTGACAAACAGGACAATGGTAGCACTCTGAAACGGAAAAAGAAAAAAGGGACGGAACGAAAAAGAAGTCGTCATCAGATGGTATGGAATCCGGATAAGAAAGTGCATTTCAACATTGACAAGGCGCATCCGACAATTCCGGTAGGCTTTTTTTTTTGACTACCGTAAAACCTGTAATAGAACAACCCCTTAACTTTTAACTTCGAGTCCATTTATCTCGGTTCCTTCGGAAGATATGGAAAATTGTCAACTGATAAGTTATTCAGCATAATATCACCAACAATTTATTGGTTGACCAATTTTTGATATCTTTCATAGGAACCGAGATAATTGAGCTCAAAATTCACGTATAGAATAGGCCTCAATTAGATCAAATTTTGTAATTTTGACCTTCTTTTGATCTTTTTTATCTCAAATTCCAGCTCAAAGACGGCGAGCCAATCACGGATATTCAGAAGAAAGTGTTTTTGAAGTTTGCGACTGAAGCTGTCAAAAAAAGTCCCCCGGAATACTCTGTAGAGTTCCTGAAACAAGTCAAACCGTACCCCGGACAACCCCTGGAACGCAAGATCTTTGACTCTAACCCAACAAAAAATCGATACAAAGATGTGATTTGTAACGATGTGACACGTGTGATTCTGAATGATGGATACGATAACGACTACATCCACGCGAACTATGTCAACGGGTTGAACACTCCATTCATCCTGACCCAAGGACCAACGACGGCTACTGTGGCTGATTTCTGGAGAATGATTGTTCACACGAAGACTGCGTATATCGTGATGCTTTGTGAAGTTGTGGAAGATGGAAAGGCAAAATGTGCACATTATTTTCCGGAGAAGGTTGGAGAGGCACGGACGTATGGGCCATGGACGGTATTATGTTCTTTGGAGGATGCCAGCGATGCACATATTGTAAAGAGGACGTTATCAGTGAAAAATGGGGATAACGGAAAGGAGCATATCTTGAAGCACCTTCATACCAAGTCATGGTGCGTTTTTAAAAATTTCAGAATGTGAACAATTTTTTTCTGTTTTACAACTATTATTTGTTCGCATATGAATTCCGCTGAATTAGTTTGACTTATGCATCGTTATCTTCAATAACTTTCAAAATTCAATAATTTTCAGGCCCGACCGTTCCGTTCCCCAATCGACAATGTGTCTTCTCCGAATGCTCTACATTATCCGTACGGCTCCCGGACCAATCACTGTTCACTGTTCCGCTGGAATCGGAAGAACTGGAACGTTTGTTGCCATCGAAGCATGCCTTCAGATTTTGACCGATGGAAAAGAGCTGGATCTTTTGGCGACGTGCAAGGCGTTGAGAAGTGAGATTAGCGTTGGAGCGAACTTGCAAAATCTATTTTTCTAGATAGTCGTGCCGGAAGTATTCAGGTCGATATCCAGTACATGACGCTGGTTCAGGTGCTTTTGAACTACGGGAAGGACAATGGCTATTGGGAGGATTCGGATCTCGATGATGTTAGTTTTGGAGTAAATCTAAACCGCGTAAATCGAAATATTATGATTAGAGATATCCAATCTTCAACCTAGGTATTTTTTCTAGATTTTACAGTTTCGTATTTCCTATATGTTACAAAGGTAAAAATGATAGAAGCTGTGTAGTCGAAGCATGATATGAATAAATCTTAATTTTGAAAAACGTTGAAAATAGTTTTGGAGTCATCCTAGAATCTCATCTATTCAACTTTTGTCCTAGATATTTTACTAATTCTTTTCAGTTTCAAGTTTTCTATTTTCATGATCGAAATGTTCAGCTCTCAATTGGTATTCATTCAGCCGTTTTAGCCTCATTTAGCCGTTTTAGCCAGTATTTTGACCTGGATTGTCTACTAGAAATACAAAATCTTAGCAATTTTTAGATGATCTAATTTTATACTTCTAAGTATCCATCTAGGCCACCACACTTTTAGGATGATTAATTTTTTAAACCCGAACTCTCATTTTTTTCCAGCGCGTCGAACTCCTCACCTGGAACATTGAGCAATTCATTCAAACTCGTGGAAAAGTGGATCACATCCTGGCGACTCCTTCCACGCCGGCACTCAATGTTGCTCCACAGCCTCCAGCTCCATTGGTCCCCGTGGTTCCTCCGAAAGAGCCGACTCCTCACTGTAGTCCAGCACATAAAGCAGCAGAATGTGTGGAGAAGATTTGTGATAAAATTCTGAAACCGATCAGATCGAAGGAAAAGGATCAGCATGAGCATAAGGATCACAGTAAAGACGTCAAGGAACAAAAATCACCGAAAGAGCACAAAGAAGAACCAAAGCTTCATCCATTGCCCACAACGCCTTCGAAGTCATCAACAGAGGAAGGAGAGGATGCAGAAATGCAACCGACACAAAAATTGGATACGATCAAATTGGATACCGTCAAAAAGGAAGACGATGTTACGACTGGAAAACTGGGTCCATCACCAAAAGCAGCTCTTCTGGGTAATACATCAAAAGATAGCACTGCTTCGAAAGACAGTAAGGATAGTGGAACGGATTTGAATCCAAAAGTGAGCAGAGAATTGGCGTTGGAAATGCATGGAAGTGAGAAAAAGAAGGGAGGAGGATCGAAGGAAGGATTCAAATTGAAGAGAAAGGTTTGATTATCTTTTTTGCTGGAATTATAGATTGTTTTCAGACTTCGGATAATCGCAGTCAGTACTTTATTTGAGGGCCTGGAGTCGTGCTACCATTCAGTTGTTCTATTTTTCTCTGTGATAAACATTTGAAGAAGATCTTATTGGGGTTTAACTAATTTCATGTTATTGTAATTGTAATTATACAAATAATTTGCATGGTCTGTTGGGCATTCATTAGTTGCGTTAGGTTAGAAATAAATTCACTTTGGAGTACTAATTATAAGATGAAGCATTACAGTGTTTAACATTGTGTGTGAAACAGCTAATATTGTTGACTTCAGTTGGAAATGCATTAAGCTCAAAATGTGCCACTTGTTTTACCGTTCATCTTTTGGAGTTTTTCAATATCTTTTATATCGATTTTTAACCTTAAATTATAAGTTTTAATATTAAAAAGTTACAGATGTTTAATTGAAAAATGATCAATTTTTTGACAAAAACCAATAGTTTTGAGCCAAGGGAAAATCACTGATTAAAAGCCAAATTCAATCGATTTTTAGTCAAAATTCTTAATAAAATTTCAACTTTTTCAGTTGACGTTTTTTCCCAAAATTCTGATTATGAAATTAAGGCGTACTTCGTCGAATAGAAGCGCACCCAAATCGTCAACTTCGATCTCAATTATCTCGATTCCTATAGAAAGTATCAAAAATTTGTCAACTGCAAAATTATGTATCATCATATCACCAATATTTTATCAGTTAACCGATTTTTGATATCTCTCACAGAAATCGAGATCATTGAGCTCAACGTTGAATGTTCCGGGCTTCTATTAAAAGAAATACGGTATTTTTACAATAGTATTTTCCACGGTTCTGTTGCATTAACACCTAAACCAGAAGAATTTTCTGTGATGGACTCAAAGGGAAACTTCTTTTCTTTTTTCTTCGTTTTCGAAGCAATTTTTTGAATAATTTTTTTCTGTTTCAATTTGTTGAATTATCAAAACAAATTCATTGACTGTAGTAGTGTGTTGCTGTAAATTAGTGTGTTGCTGTAAATTTTTATATTCCAAAATTTTCAAATCCTCATTTCCCGAACTCAACCTTGTTTATTTGTAATGCTTACCTAATCACATATGTTAACAAACAGCTTAACACTCGTTTTTTTTCAAAAACAACACATTTTTAAGGGAAAACATGTGTATAAAAGACGAGACACTCTTTCAGGAATCCCAAAATTGACAAGTAAAATGAGAATTATCTTCTTTATTCTTATCCTTCTAATTGTTATCGTTGACTCTAAAATTGGAAGAGAGGTGAGTTTGGGGCCCCGCAATATTAACTTGATTGAAAAAATTTTACAGAGAAAAGAAAAGAACCGAAGAGAGAAAAACTCCAGAGGAATATCTCGGAGTGAAACAACGCCACAAACCACTACTGCCACTGTTAGGTGAGATAACTCAACAAAACTTTTCAAAAATCGAAACGAAGTTTTATAACGGTTTTGATGTTTCAAATAAGTAATAAAAGTATGTTTTAAAAATTCAGATGATCTGATCTATTTTCTTTCAGATATGGAAAACCGTACAGTGTTAAAACTCGTGACGATGTGAGTCCTACTCCAAATCTGTCTGGATCCAGAGCCTCACTTCTTCGTACTATCCGTAGAATTGATTCTCGAAGATCCGAAAACACCGAAACTCGAAACAAACGACAAAACAAAGATCTCCCTCTGATTCGGAATCCGATTTTATTCCAAATAAGTCTTCGCAATCAATTTTCTTCTTGAATAAATCTTTTATATTCTGTTATTTTACTGTTTGTTTATTGACAAACTTCAACCTAAACTCACATCAGTTCAAATAGAAAACAAACAATCCAGGAAACAAACAACAAAATTGTTTATTTTCTCAAAATGAGGAAGTGATAGAGAACAATATAAAAGCAAAGAAGAGCTCATCACAACACAACTAGTAAAATGAACATTTTTTCGTTGAGTTTTTGTATATTTCTGCTAATTGGAATGGTTATATCCGAGATAGTGAGAGACGTAAGATTTATTAACATTAAGAGATTTTCAAATACTGATTTTCAGCGATCTTTCCGAAACAACCGAAAAGTTTCTCTAGGCCCAGCTGGAAGTTTTTCAAGTGCAAGAAGGTGAGATTTGCCAGAAAAAATTTTCCGTTTCAACTATGTTGTAAATTCTGTAAATTTCAACAAACCTCGTTTCTGGTATCGCGGTAAATAGTCAGAATTAATAAAACTCGAAACTGAACATTTGAGAGCCACCACATGTTTTGATCCACAAGGCGGGCGGCGAAATCGTAATATTTCCGACTTTAGCCTTGTTCGGGCATTTTCCGCAATAAGTTCGGCTTTTTCGAATGAAAAACAGATACTAGAGACGCTAGCGATCAAATTTTCCCGCAAAATCTGAATTAGGTTCAGAAAACCCTGTGAAAGTTACAGAAATTCGTATAGTTTTATACAGTATCCGGTTTAGGGGTGGGGCTTCGTCAGTAGACGCGAGCGCCGCGCGCGAGATTTTCGGCGTCTGTTTTTTTTTTTGTTAATTCTGCACAATAAATTCTACATACACTATCTCAATAGCTTTAGGAGGACTATCTGAAAACATAGAAACTGTGAATTTTTGACAAAAAGTTCTAATTGAGTTTCAAACATCCGAATAACTTCTTCTTTTTCAAAAAAAAAATGGTTTCAAACTGTTTAAAAAACTCGCTTCGAAACTTTTTATATGTTTTCACATGTGCTTGATGGCTTTTTGTTGAAAAAAAAAGTGCCGTTTCGAATAAGATGTGAATGTTGCCAATTAAAGAAAAATCCGTTTCCAATCGTTTTTCCGTCAAATTTGAAGTCCTGAAAAATATAACAGAATTTTTCATAAATCGCTCTGAAAAGTTCAGAGTATATGTACAGAACAAAAGAACTTCATTTTTGTAATTGACAACTTTTTAGCCAACTTTCATTCTGATGAGATATGCTGTTCGTAATCAGAAAAGTGCGGACAATGACAGTAGAGTCTCTTTAAAACTTTTAAACATTTCGCTGTGTTTAATTTTTTACAACAAACCATCATTAACAAAACTGAAGCTCTGGTTTTGATAAGCATACTTCGTAATTTCCGCTCGAATCGAAAACTTATTGACTACTTCTTTGGACACCGAAAGTTTTCCAGGTACTGTAACTCATTCGAACTTCAAACATTTTTAGTTTTCCAAAATAGACGGTTTCAAATTGTAGCTAAAATTGATGACTTGGACTTTTTGTTAAAGGTGGTGTATGGTGAAAATTTTTATTGCCTCAAAATGTGAAGAAAAGCATGTAGATTGACATAAAAAAAAGAAAGAATCCAAAAAAATTCCTTCGTCGAGAAAAACGCATCGAAAAATAGCTTGTGAGCCCTTAGGGACGAGCTTATTCACTTGTTTTTCTAGGCCGTCTGGTGAGTAAATGCGCGCGAATTCAAACTTTTAATTTTCTTTCCTTTGTTTTCGTTGTTTTTTCAGGTTTTCCGAGGTATCTGGGATGAAAATTAACAAAAACTTTGAAAAAAAAAACAGAGGAAACAATGAGAACAAAGAAAAGAAAATTAAAAGTTTGAATTCGCGCACATTTACTCACCAGGCGGCCTAGAAAAACAAGTGAAAAAGCTCGTCCCTAAGGGCTCACAAGCTATTTTTCGATGCGTTTTTCTCGACGAAGGATTTTTTTTTTGAATTTTTTCTTTATTTTTATGTCAATCTACATGCTTTTCTTCACATTTTGAGGCAATAAAAAGTTTCACCATACACCACCTTTAATTCATTCTTACAATTAGTAAAGAGACGTTAAAAATGGTCAATCATACTTGTAAAATCCCGGCGCGCCAAGGCCCATGCCTGGAAACGTTTTCGAGGCCCGGGCCCGGCCCCGAAGGCACGGTATCAAAAATCCTGCATTTTTTAGCCAAATTTTGAGCCCTTGATATCATTTTTCCAATTTTTTCGTTTTTTAGATTGTTTGTCTGTTTGAACAAACAAAAAAAAATCGAAAAAATATATGAAATAAGGGAAATTTTCAAAACTTGTGAAATGACCGGCCCGGGCCGGACTGGGCCTCCGAAATTCGGAAAAAAGGCCCGTTACAAGTGTGCTGTCAATAGCTTTTTAAATGAAACTATTCACATTTTTTGCAGATCATTCAATGGTGAACTCTTAAACTCTCCACCCTCATCTTCCCGAAATGATGCCTCTCGTGGGCCATTCCAGTCTGGAACTGGATTTCGAGGTTCCCGGTCCGTAAAGCCTATTATCTACAAACCCTCCTTACTTCCCTCAATTCGTGGCTTCAACTCTCCAAAATTCAATAAAACCAAGCTCATTCGAAACAAACGCCAAGATTTGCCTCTGATTCGTAGACCTATCGCCATTCTGAACCTTCATAATTAATCTATTTCTTGTTTCCTTGCAATAAATCTGTTTGCCACCTCAACCACACAACAGCTGTTGAAACCACAAGAATTAAAGGAGCCAGAGTGAAGAGCAAAAAAAAAATGAGCATCGGGTGCTAAACGATTCTGTGATTTATGAGAAAGTGGACGGGTAGGAATTGGAATGAGAGAAACAGAAGTTTAGAGAATCGATGATTTTTGTTTTGGTAATCCCATAAATCGCAAATTTTCAATTTTCAAAAACTACAGTAATCCCATAAAAGTCAAATCTTCAATTTTCAAAATCTACAGTAATCCCGTCAAAATTCAAAATTTCATTTTTCAAAAATACAATCATCCAATGAAATTGGAATTTTTAATTTTCTAAAACTACAGTAATCCCGTAAAATTCTAACTTCTAACTTTAGAAAACGACAGTAATCCTTAGAAAAATTCAAGTTTTCAAGTTTTAAAAACTACAGTATCGCCAAAAAAAATCAAATGTTCAGTTTTCAAAAACTACAAAAATCCCATAAAATTCAACTTTTCAATTTTCGAAATCCTACAGTAACCTCATAACATTCAAGTTGTCAGTTTTCAAAAACTACAGAATTCCCATGAAGTTCAAATTTCAACTTTTCCAAAACTTACAGTAATCCCATAAAATTCAACTTTTCAATTTTCAAAAACTACAGTAATCCCATGAAGTTCCAATTTTCGATTTTCAAAAACTACAGTAGTCCCAAAAAAAAAACTTCCGACGTCGAAAACTACAGTATCCAAAAAACTCGAGTTTTCGGTTTTCAAAAACTACAGTAATCCCGTAAATTCAAAAAATTTTCCATTTTCAAAAGTTACAATAATCCTGTGAAATTCGAACCTTCCATTTTTAAAAGCTACAGTAATCCCATCAAAACCCTTTTTTAACTTTCAAAACTATTCTTAATGTTTGAATCGGTTCATTATAATAAATTAATTTTTGTGAGAGGAAAAAGGGAATACAAATACAATCTCGAGGCACGTTTTTCGGGAGGAATGCAGGAGTCTCAAATGAATATCATCTGACAGAAAAATTAGTGAAAATTAGGATTAGAATCGGAAAATTTTGATACTTTGATTTTGGAATGAAATTTCAGGAAAAAGAAAACAAAAAGCCGGGCAGGGAAAAAAGAAACATAAAATTATCATTGTACACATATTATTGATTTTCCCTACGGGATTTTCAAAGTGGGAATGAGAAAAAGAAAAAAAAACAAAGAAACAAAAAAATTATGGCTCTACATAAAACTATATTTTTTGGAAATGTATTTCATTGTATCACAGAAAATTTGAGAAAAGAATGAGATGAGAAATGAGAATAAAGGAATCGAGGAAGCAGAGCTCTTCTAGCTCAAATTTTTCGATAGCTGTCCTCCAAAATCAACCATCACAGGTTGGAATTGATCTACAAACGAGGAGCTGTTCCAATCGAAATTCGATCCAGGGAAAGAATACGTGGCAGGTGTGGTCATCAACATTGGCGGCAGGGTCTCTCTCTTGACACCCCAAACTGATGTGGGATCGATAAGCTCAATTCCAGATGTGTGGCTTGAGGAGGCAGTGGACATTCCAAGGGTTGGCGACGTGTCTCCATTTTCCTTCTTGATACGACGTTGTCCTTTTGATGAGAGCTTGCGGTTTCGGGTCTGGATTCCCTCCTTTTTCATGGCCATCGGACGCTCGACCTGGAAAAAGAATCAATAAATTTCAGTTTCATATAATTCTTAAAATTCGAATTGACAAAGTTGAACTATTACCGAAGGTTAGCTACTAACTTCCTTAAAGTTTTCAATCACAACATTGGGCAAATTTCCAAAAAAAAATTACTGTAAAACCTATTATAGAAGGACCTCCTAACTTTCAACTTTGAGCTCAATTATCTCGGTTCCTATAAAAGATATCAAAAATTTGTCGACAAGTAAAATATTGGTGACATTACGATAAATAATTTATCTGTTGACCCATTTTTTATATCTTGCACAGAAATTGAGATAATTGACTTGAAACTTGACAGTGTGGAGCCCTTCTATTACATGTTTTACGGTATTCTTAAAGTGCGATTTCTTCAAAAGGAAGTCTAAGAAATATGCGCGTTCCTTGTCTTCACATTTTCACAGATTTTACAATTCCTAGTGTCATAAATCTCTAATAAGTCCATTTTTACAACTTCCTCTTTAATTCCAACAATAGTTCCTAAAATAAACAGTCGGCTCGAAGATCATAGAGATTGCATCATAAAGTTTTCCTTCTCTCTCCCTCTCATCATAACCAATTATAACTATTACAATCATCCCTATAATTGCCACCACCCTCTTCAAAAATAATTATTTTGGGAGGAAGAGGACTTGGGAAAACTACCCGCCATCAATCATGACACTTTAGCCAACAGAGTCCGTTATCTTGGCGGCATCATCGCGGTAAACTGTTTTGCTTTTGGAAGGCATCATAAAGCGTCGGAGGGCAAAAAAGGAGGTAATTACATGTCGGGATGATACGATAACGGCAGTGAGGGGGAAAAGGGGCATCACTAAAGAAGTTGCGCAACTCTTTTCGCGCAATATATATCCTGCAATTTGTCGGTGAGCGCTTGAAAGGGATACTGTACTTATATGGGTCATGTTGTTGTTAGCAGGAAACCAACCTAAGAAGGTCAACTTTACGACCTCTAATAGAAGGACCATTAGGGACCCTTCTATTAAAAGTTTTACGGTACTCAGGTTTAAGCAATTGCGGATAATTGAGCTAGCATCTTTATAGCTAAATTTCAAATAGTTCCGAATACGCATTACCATTTCATCTCATCTCAAATTTCAAACAAACCACTTGAAACAGTAACAATTTATCAGTTGACAACTTTTCTATATTGCTGACAACAACCCAGAAAAACTGACTCAAAGTTAAGGTGCCCTTCTATTACAGGTTTTACTGTAGTCACTTTTTTGGCTATAGAGGCTAAATGGTCTAGCATTTTGATATGGAAATATCATCTCTTATCCATTACGATTTCATCTTATCCATTACGATTTCATCTTATCCTAAGATTCAAACAAACCCCTGGAAACAGTAACAATTTGTTACAGGCATTACTATTCAACCTCATCTTGAATCACAAACAAGCCCCTTGATACAGTAACAATTTTCTAATTGACAACTTTTCTTTATTTTTGACAGGATCTCAGATAACTTGGCTCAAAGTTAAAAGTTAGGGGCCCTTCTATTACAGGTTTTACGGTGATCAGTTTTTGGCTATAGAAGCTAAATGGGCTAGAATCTTTGAGTGGACCTAGCTGAACTTCAGATTTCAATTTCGCTTATGTATTACCATTCCATCTTTTCCCAAATTCCAAATGAACCCCTGAAAACAGTAAAAATTGCTCACCTTATGAAGTTTATAGTAGAGACCACACGCATTGCACACCGGATGCCCTTCTCCATTCCGTCTCCAGAGTGTCGTGTTGTTCGTGTGGCAATTCACACACTCGATGCCAGTCCGTTTTTGCGCGTTCTGCTGATAAATGATAAAAATATTAGTACTGTTTTCTTTGGAATTCGAAGATTTTATAGGTGAAAAGGTGTGAATTCATGTCTCCCCATTTGACAACCATGTCAATTGACTTTCTATGTAGACGACAGCGCCGCGCCGAATTCCCCAATGTACCGTACTTTCTCTCTATTTCTCTACGCCGCCGCTGCCCCGAAATGTTTGAATTTTCAGAAAGAGTGAGGAGAGGAGGCAAATAGATGGTTATCTTCATTTTCGGTCCCTCTTGTTTTCCGTGGCGTTGACAACGCGACAAATTTTTGGTGTGGGGCAGCAGCAGTCAGAAGAAACAAGTGAAATGAGGAAAATAAAATGAATTTCTACTGTAGAAAGGAACTAGGGAGACAGATAGAGAGCGAGAGGAACACTCTGATTCTCGAACATTCTCAAAGAAAATGCGCTCCAGTAGAACTAGATGAGCTAGATAAGACATATGGGTCAGAGTGAGAAAAAAGGATGTTTAAAAAAAACTTGAAAACTGTAAAATCTTTTATTTAGTGATGTGATGTCTGTTAGCAGCACATTATTGCAAGGCTGTGCTAAATGCGGCCGCGGCCGGCCGCGGCCGAGGCCGTGGGTACTTTGCCGTGGACCAATCCGGCCGTTATTTCGAAAATAAGCTCAGCTACCCAGGTACTACTAGGGCCGCTAGGCCGCCGTACGCTATCTATCTCAGAAGTATCCTTTTTTAAAGTGCCGCGGCCGTTCTGGCACAGCCTTGCATTATTGATGTTTTTGGTTCAATTGAAATAATCTAGAAACTAAAATTTCGATTAAATTTTTCTAACAAAACCCTATAAAAACTCAAATAGAAAGCCACCCAAACCATAGACTTTAAGCTTCAATATCTCATTTCCTTCATAGGATATCAAAAAACGGTCTACTGACAAAATGTTTATCATAATATCACCTATATGTTATCAGTTGACAAACTTTTGATATTTTTGACAGGAGCCGAGATATATGCTCAAAGTTGAAAGCTAAAGCGATGTTTTTTGAGTGTCTACGGTATGTAGCGTTTTGAACGAACCGACACAAATGCAATATGTAAAAATGAAAAACTCCAAAATTATGATTTCTTTGAAACAGAAAAATTTTTTTGATAGCCAGCCAGACTACTAAAATCTCTAATCATATAAATCTCTGCTCAATCTGTCATGTCCTATTTCGTAACCCATCAAAAATGGCCACTAAAAAGTTACGCCATACCCTAACTCATCGTGTCACATGTTATGAAACACCGTCGTCCAGTTTTTGAAGGTCCTTTCTCGGACCCATACCTAATTTGTCATTCATCAATAAGAAGGAGGTCTCTCTCGCTGTATACGAGACGACTCTTGATCAATTGCTCAATGAGACGAAGAGAAGATATTATCAGCTAGTGGGGTAGGAGGATCGGAGGTAAGAGAGGAAGAAGAAGGAATACTCGCGGCCCGCCGTCTCTAATAAAAAGTCATTCTTCCAAGGTCGAGCCTCTTTTACTCTGTCATCAAGTGACAAGAGGTGATGTGATGGATTCCCATTCTTACCTGTCTCTTTTTCGGCTTCACCAGCGGACGAGCACTATGGTTCATCTTAAAATAGAGACCACACGCGTTGCACAGGTAGTTTCCAGATCCATCGCGACGCCAGAGTGGTGTGGCGTGGACTCCACAGTTGACACACTCACGATCCTCGTTACCGGCGCCCACTGAAAATGATAAAAGATGAAAATTGATCTCTTTCAGAAGATTCTAGAATCTCCCAAAAACTCACTGTTCGCTCCTGCACTTCTATTTGGTTTCGACACACCGATGGTCTTCGGTGTGGACGTCGAATTGGCTGATGAGCTGGACGCGGAAGATGATCCAGACGACGTCGAGCATCCATTGATTCCAGTCGGCGTCAATCCTTGTGCTCCACGTGGCAAGAGAGTAGCTGATGGTTGGATTTGTGACGTCGTCGATACGATGCTTCCAGTGCCGGGCAGACTTCCTTGGACAATGCTCACATTGACCTGATTGTTGACAGTGATTCCACTGGCTGATGTGGCAGCGGCAAGGGAGTCGTAGCCATACTGATAGATCGATGGGTTGAAGTAGTTCGGGTTTTGAGCTCCTACTGAAAATGACTGGGTGGTTATGGAGGAGGTGGGTGGGTTGGTCAGAATTTCGGAAGGAAAGGGACCGGAGTTGAGATTCCCCATAAAGATAGTGAGGTGGTCATTTAATTTTATTGTTCTCTGTTCGGGGTTCGGATTTCAAGGGAAAAGGTTAGAATGAAACAGGATGTTTCGAAAATATGGGTTACCTCCAAAAACTCCGCTATGCATCATCGTGTCCTGATTCGTGAAATCCATATCGTTTCCAGCGGCAACTGTGGTTGTTGTGTAGGGATAGTTGAGGAACATTGGGTAGCCTAGAAGAAAGAAAACATTTAGAATGAGGAGCAAAAGAAGTGTGTCATTTAAGGAGCCTCAATTTCCGGGGAGAGGTCCGGAAATTGATTTCAGAGGGTGGACCAGAAAATAAGGCAACAAAGAAGCATCCCCACAAACAAACTTACCAGTCGATGCGGATGTGTTGTAGTCCTTATAGTAGTTGGCTGTAGGTGTCGCATTGTATGCGGTGAACGGAGCCGTCGCTGATGAGGTCGCTGCCGCCACTGCCGACGAAGCTGAAGACGTCGCCACAAGAGACGAAACTGCTCCAGACGACGTGGCGAGTGCAAAGTCAACTGATGACTTATTATTCTCGTAGTCCATGGTTGAGAGCTAGAAAAAATAGAATTTAGAGAGAAGTGAAAAAGAAAGAAGAACGAGTTGATGATGGATTATGAGCGAGTAGGAAAAGAGGGAGCCCGTGGCTTAGTATGAAGAGCATCAGAATTCAGGAGCAGCAAAAAAAGCAAAAAAGAAAAGAAAGGGAAATTTGGAAAGATAAGAACGTCGCCAGAGATGTGATAACATCTTGCGGCTAGACCATTATCAGGGGGAGCGGGGGGAGAGCGGGAAATGAGATAAGAAAAGTTACAGATTGAAATTGCAGATCGCCCTTGCCCAATGGCCACCCTCCGAAATAGTGGTAGTGTTGGTTTTCTAGATTATCTAGGTCTATCTAGATACGGTCCTTTTTCCTTGAACTGAATCATGTGGAGAGAAAGAGGAGGGAGAAGACTCCGCGACGAGGGGGCGGGGTCTAGCTAATTGTCTTCACACACAGAGGAGACCAATAGACTGGCTGGGGGTGGAGTCTCGAGGAAATGTCAGCCGTTGGGAAAGCAGGGTGGTTTTATTATACCTCATCTGACTGCAGAGCATCAATGATATGATGGGTGTCCATATCCAGACGGAGCAACGAGTTGAATTCTGCCTCTGCATCGATTTCCAAATCGCTTCCCTTATCCTCCGGATGCTGTTCGAACGACGAATTGAAATTATCGAAATGGGCGTAATCCATGGCTCTCCTCGCTTTCTCACTAGAACCAAAAAAAGAAGAAATTTGAAATCACTAACCCGCCAACCCAAAAACCCAGGGGCGCCTTTTCAAAAGTTTTAGATTCCAAATCATCATACCGTTAAATTCGAAAAACCGTCGGCGGTCAAGTTTCGGACGTTCGGCGACGCCAGAATCTTTCCGACGTGCCTCTCGTGACGGTGTTGTTGCAAAAATGGCGACGAATTTCGTGGTGGAAAAAATCGGGGGGAGAAAAAGGGTAGAAAAAAAGGCCTTTTTTTGGATGACCATCACTTTTTTCGAGCGCCTTCCCAGCCAGCGCCACGTTGACCGAGTGAGAAGAAAAATATAAGTGCACGTGGTAAATTTGGAAACTGGGACGTGAAATAGATTTTTTTCAGAAAAAATTTTGGTTCAGAATGGGTGAAGGGTTTATAGGTCGATGTCATCGACTCGGTGTATATTAGAAGAACATTTTTGAAAAAGAAAAAAAATTACAAAAAAATAAAAGTCAAAAAATCCAATACAAAAGTTGCAGACTATTTAGTCATGTGTAGATCAAAAGAAGGTATGGGTATCGGTAGATCAAAAACAATTCTAGATCTTCACATCGGAAGTTGTAAACAAAAATTTTTACGATTTCAGGTGGTTCATAAATGTTAGATGGTCTGGGAAACGGGGATCCCAAGTTGTTAGAGCTACAGTAAAACCTGTGAAAAAAAGGTAAATACCTAACTTTCACCTTTAAGCCAATTTATCTCGGTTCATGTTACAGATATGAAAAATTGCTAACTGATAAATTGTTTTTCCTAATATCCTTAACATTTTATCAGTTGAGACATTCTCGATACCTTTTACATGAGCCGAGATAATTGAGCTCGAACTTGACAGCTCGAGGGCTCTTCTATTACAGGTTTACGGTATTTTATCTAAAAATGTGCTTCATCATAATCAGCTTTCAAGGTATTTTTAGATCTGTCACAGCTGAGAAAAATGAAATCGGAGATTCCGATCAGTTTATCAAGAAACTGATTAAATCTTATCCAACCGACACATCGAAGGTTCAAAAAGTTCTCTAGCAGACAAAACAGCCAGAAATTGGGAACTACAGTAACCCTACAGATCAAACTTGTTGGATTCAAAGGCAATTCAATCAATCAATACCTAATTCGATTTCGAACTTCCAAAATTTTGAAATTCTACAGTAACCCTGCAGATCGAACTCAGTCGATATTTCAGATTCCATGTTTTTCTATTGAGAACCTTTCAGAACCTGATGATCAAATTTTGTTTGTGTTTACCTATATATTCAAAACAAGTCACCAAAAACTACCCCCACGACTTCTGAATCTAGAAAATTCTCTACCGTAACCCGTTTCTGTTTGGAGGTTTCTAAAAATGTTTAGAGCAATGAAAACAGCCGGGAGAACAAAATAAAACCGATGTCTTTTCTCTTGGATTTTTCATTTCGCTCGCTTCCAGAATTCCCACCGGATGTTCCAGTTACAGTAGTCTTCAAGGCTCTCGAAGAGCTCATTCCTCGCTTCATTGAACACCCCATTAAATCATGGCAGGAGAGGAAACAGAAGAGAAAGAAAAGGATGGATGCTGCTGCTTTTTTCATGTTTAGTGAAGAATATAAGAAGCTTCGGGGGAGGAGGAAACGGATACTAACTAGTAGGCACATCGGGGAAATCGAGGGAGGATAATGAATGAGTGTATAAATTAGGCAATGTTTATTGGGGAAAATGCCCATTCTTGGAATAATGGGGTCTACAAAATTCTGGATAACCGTACTACAAATTCAGATAGAAAGTTGGCTTTCCGGATTTAAATCAATAGAAAAATAAAAAAATCCGGTTTCGTCCATATCACATAGTACTGTTTGAGTTCAATATTCAGTGACACTTCGATAAAGCTTTGGATTTTTTTTCTCATTAACTTGTGATAGGTTTGTGCATAATTAGTCTCCAAAGTTGTATAGACCTACAGTAACCCAATTTAAGAGAACTACATAGGATTTCAGAAGTTGTGAAAAATACTGTTTCAAAAAGTTCTCATAAGTTGCCAGCTATACAATAAGATGATGAGAACCGATAATACTTGTACTGCAGTAATCCTGAAAAAGTTTAACTATCGAAATATTATCAACAAAAATTAAAGTTTTATTTACAGTTTTAAATCTTTTGTAAATTCGATCAGATGCTTTAATTTTTAATAACTGATAATCTTTATGTGACTAACCTACAGTAACCCAAATAATCAAAAAGATTGTTGAACTTCAAAAGTTGAAACAGCTGGACCCAGAGATCGTAGTGATAAAAGAAGGTGAAACTCGGGATCGGAGATTTCGATCAGTTTATCACAAAACTGATAGGATCTTATCAAAACTAGACATTGATGAAGAGAGATCAAAAAGTTTAGAACTGGCTGGGGTGGTCTGAGAAACTTCTAGAACTACAGTAATTTTAGCATGCAGATCTAAAGGATAAGAATTCAAGCAGAAACACATGCAACTATACACCACATGTATCACCACAACCGTAGGGTAGGAATCTTTGGAAATACCGTAACCCAAGGATTGAATCTATCGTTTCTGTGAAATTCGACAAATCCAAACAAGCGCCAAAAATTAGCGCACTAGAGGATCCTCTAAACCACATACCAATATTTCTCTGCCGGGATAAAAATAGGTGGTTCAGTTCGGAGAGATGAAAGCGCGGGCGCCTGTCCCCTCTCTCTTCAAATTCTCACTTTAAATTCCTCAGCTCCAATGACACCACACGAGCTCTCTCCCCTTCCCCACTGATTTATCGTCTCTCTTGGTGTGTTGATTGGTGTGTGACAGGACTCTCCATCTTTCCTTCTGGGCACTTTTACCGCCACCAACATCCATCTATCCCGCTTTTTTTACCGCAAACCTGTATCTCAACTCGGCAATCTCTCCTTGGAGATTTCGATCTTTCTTGGGAGAGAGTCTCGTCCGGTAGTTACGCTCCTTCTAGGCGTTTTTTATTGTCGATTGAGGTGGTTTAAGGGTTAGAAAGATGGAAGTAGGTCATTGGGCGTATGGCTCCATCACTGTGGTGTTAATTCGGTAGAATAGTCTTTGTATTCAGAGGTGAATACATGGAAACAAAGGAGAACAGGACACGGGTGTCATTGTCAGGTAGATAGGTGATAACGGGAGAACAAAAGAAGAGGATTGGGAATGTGAAGAAGGACATGAGCAGGATTGAAGTTAGATCCGGGTATTAAGAACCAGGACCATGAGGGGGGGGGGGCATCGAAAAATTTAGAAGATTGTTTCAGTAGCATTAAGGCCAACAGGAACCCAAAAACCGTAAGCACCCCAGTAAGCAATCATCAGTGAGCTTCATGTGTTTCGAAATGGTTTTCACCAGATCACGAACATACGCAGTTCAAGCCTATGACCGGGAAAGGTTTTTCTAAATTTTGCCGTTTCATAAAAATTATAATTTCAGTAGGACACTTGAACATTATTACTATGCCCTTGTAAATAATTCTTACTTCTTCAATATTCTGCTTATTCAAAATGACCATATCCTTACCAAGAACGTCATCTATTGATACAACAAGCATTGTAGTCGCTCAATGGCAAAATTCAATCAAAAAATGACTCTTGGAGCCAGTTTTTCCTGTTCAGAACACTGGCTCAAAATTGGTAGTGTTACATCAAGTGGGTATAATATGTTGACATAAAATTACAGTTTCAAATACTGTATAAAATAAACACATATTTCCAAACTCCAATTAGTATTGCGTTTTGAAATTTTATTTCCGGTAAAAGAGAGTTCCAGATGCTTCGGAGTGGATCAGACCGGAAAAAAATCGTTTAGAAAATTTACTGTTTCATAAAATTAATAATAACAGTAAGAGTTTTGGAACATGATTCATAACGTTTGTAGAATGTTCAAGTCTAACTTTTTTCCTATTTCAAAATGATTATAATCTTACCAAGAACTTCATCTATCAATGCAACCAATAGTAAGTGTGTACTAAAACAATACCAGGAGTAAAGCCAGGATTCCAATAAAGCAGTGTGCTCAAGACTCAATCAAAATGAGCTTACTAGTCGCTCCTCCCACTTATATTATCCTCCGATGATGCTCAAAGGGCTATAAACCATAGATCCGACTTCCGAGATAACCCAATTTTTTGTTGACGCATTGCTCATTTTTGTAATCGGATACTGCTTGTAAATCATTGCTCAAGAACTTCTGGTGGACTCAATTAGCGCACTGACACCTGTTCCTTCCCTTCCCCCTCTTCTTGTCTCTTTACTATTCCATAACTCCTCTCTCCACACTCTTCCGGTTAACATCAAAAGGAATCGGCACACTCTTACACATTGTCGGTCTTCTCGTTCCGTTTTACAAGAGTTGACATATTTTGAAACGAAAATTGCGCAAGAGACGATTTTTCGAATTTTTTGGCAAGGAGATCGATGTGTGTTCGCACCTTTTGCTAGGCATGTCGAGGAGAAGTTTTGCGGTTGATTAATTAGCTAAAAAAAACTACTGCGGGATACGGTAGAATAGTCCTTGAGGCGATTTGAAAAAAAGTCTGAATGTTCGATGGAAAAAATTTGAATGTGACAATTCGAAAAGTACTGTAGTCATTAGTTTTTCAATAAACTTGGAGATCATTTAAAAGTTTCAAGCTGAAAATATTCAAATTTTCAGAGAATTACTGTTTCGGAATGTTTTCTTGTAAAAATGTGAATCTTCAATTATTGATCTTGGCGGTGTTCAGTGATTTTAATTTAATGAATTGACAAAAATTGGAAAATTTGGGAACTAGAAAATTTTTCAGAACTAAAGATACCGGTAAACGTGTACCTACGAAAAATAGAAGTACCGGCCCTTCTAATACAGGTTTTACTGTTAACCTAGAAATTTCAGGAATTGTAAATTTATACTAAATTTTCTGTTTCAGGTACGTTTCTTGGAATAACGATTTTCCGTTTGTATCGGTAGTATCGGTATTGGGTTCTCTTTTCAAAAATGTCGGTTTTTTGAACTTTCGAGGTTTTGTGGAGCAATTTATGAGTTTTGGCTTGCGCTGAAAAGAATCTTTCTACAGTAACCCCAATACCCTAAGACCTGTATTAGAAGGGCTCAAGCTTTTTCCTGCCAAAGATATAAAAAAATCTGTCAACTGATAAAATATTGGTGATATTATGATAAACATTTAGTGGGCTGCCCACTTTTTGGTATCTTTTACAGTAACCCCGATAAATAAGCTTGAACTTAAAATTACGGCAACCAAAACCGAACACCAATTCTAAATTACTGTTTTACTTCCCTTTCAAAGTTGCAAATAATCTTCTGGTCTCAATGATCTACCTGCTTTACTCGATTCCTATTTTCCTCCTCCTCTTTTTGATTTTCCTCCTTCTATAGAATAGAATCAAAAGAAAAGAGCTCTCTTCTTGAGACAGAGCAGCGAGTGGAAAATGGAAAATAAACGAATCGTGATAGTTCCCCAGGGGACCTCTCAATACAAACCGACTCTTAATCGAGATTCATGGCTTCCGGACATCACACGCCGAATGATAGGTGACAGACGTTTGGCGGCTCCTTCTTCTTCCCCTTTTTCGGATACAAATAGGGACGAAGAGGGGATCCTGACCTACTGAAGAAGAGGTTATCGGTTTGATGGGTGTCCATCAACCTTAGGAAGATCATAATAATTGAAGTTACTCCTAGTCTCTGCTCCCCCGAGATTTCTAGAACCTTCTTCTAATTCGAAACAAGAATCTTCAACAACAAAACAAGAAATGGGGAAAGGGACCCCAAAATTGCCACGTCATCAGTCTTGGCGAACATACATCTTCGAGATAAAATCTACGAGAGTGCTATGTATGAATACGTGTCGTCGTCGGTGAAGCAAGAGGAGAAGAACGGTGGAACCAGTGGAAATTGAGATTGATGACGTGGACATCATCAACGATGACTTTTTTCGAGGTGCCCTCATAAAAATGTCGCAACTCCACGTGTCATAAAATTTAGGATCTTGTGGTGGGTCGTAAACTGTTGAGAGGTGATCATAAAGTCATGATGATGATGGGTCATTTTTGGGAGTGGTTGGTGATAGAGGAAACTTTAGATATTGACAGTGAAATGGAGTTCTGGGGGAACTTTTTCGGAAAAGTTAAAATGTTTGAATATCCGATAAACGTCGAAGAGTTCTATGGGAGCGTAACTGTTGTCTAGGTCTAGTAACTAATACCTCGAATCCACAAATGTAAATCGCGAAGTAGAAACAGTTATTTTTTGAAAAAACTAACATTTACAAAAGTTAACAAATATGAATTATGGAATAAATGAACCCCCACGACGATCGAAATAACTGAATCTAGAAACAATTAAACAACGAACCTGAAACATAAAACTTTTTAGGTCTGGAAAAACACATGTTGCATATTGTCAATGCTTGCGGAAACAGGACCGCGGCCGGTCGCGGCCCGATCTGTGGCCGGTCGCCGTGGACCAAATTATCCGTTCTTTCGGAAATAACCGCCGGCAAAAAGGAGCTTCTAGAGCCCTGTTTCCGACAGACTTGACTACAGCTAAATGTTCAAGTTTCAGACTATAATTGTGTTTTAGAATTAGCATAACATGATGTATTTGCGAAAAGTTTGATAATATCGATGACAATATTCAAGGAACGCGAAATTCTCCCAAAAGTTGGTAAAATTGGAATTTAAGATACCTTAAGAAATATAAAATAGAGGATTTCAGGATGATCGAAATCTTCAACCCAGAATCAATAAAATGACAAATTTGAAACAGAAACTTTTTTCGGTATGAAAAAAAACAGCTTCACCACAGCTAAATTTTCGAATTTCAGATTTTTTATGTTACAGAATCGTCATAAATTACTTGCGGAAATTTTATAAATATTATTGGTTCTTCAAAAGAGTTTACAGTTTCAATAAGTTGAAAAATTGAATGGAATAGCGATTTTTATAATCCATACAGACCTTTTATTCTGCTGAAATGAATACGACTACTTAGAAGTTTAAGACTTTCTGGAAACCTAATCAGAAAAAAAATATTTTCAATTTCAACAAAAATTGGTACACTGACACTGCGTAACATAAGTATAAAGCCACCCCAAAAAAAACTAGCTATCATCTTTTGAAATAACGGTTTTTCAAACTGTACTGTAAGAAGTTTAGAATAATTGTGAAAATTCGGACCTACGTCAAACAAAAAAGAAGTATTAAAATGCAAAAAAGGAAAGCGTATGAAACAGAAAAAAAATCTGAAACCTTCATTATCTTAACTCAAAAACAGATAAGATAAAAAATCACGAAAATAGACAGCTTCACTGTCTTTTGGACAAAACCCAAAAGAAAAAGCCACCACCAGAAACATCAAATTCAAAACCCATCCAATTCGACTCCACCCCCAAAATCTGTCGACGGATTAAGTTATTGTGCTCTTTCTTCCTCTTCTTATTTCCCCTTTTGTTATGAACGTGTCAGACTCTCGATAACCCATCAATCGTCTCCCTCACACGGGTCACGACCGTTTCTGAAGAAGAGGAGTACAAGCTGATGATATTATTTGCATAAAATCTGTCCTCACTTTCCTTCTCCAGAAGAAGAAGACACCCGGCTGTTCGGGCGGGGGGATGTGTGAAGAGGAAGAAGAAGACGGGCGGCTCCTTGATTTATCATCATATAATTTATTTGGTAAGCAGGAGGGCGTGAAGCAGGAAGAACAGGAGGAGATTTGTTTCTCGGTAGAGGAAATTGGCAGGATGTGCACGATGGTTTTTGATAGAACTGGTTATTGCCGATGGTTATACGGAACAATCCGGAATTTGTTACTGTTTCAACTAATTCACTTTTCTGAAACCCTCAATAATCCTCAATGATCGGAGATTGCATGTCGGATCTTATACCTCATTTTTTGAGTATTTGGTTTAAAACAGATACCATTTTTCATTCTTCTGAAACGATACTTTCTTTAACATAAAAGATTTGAAGAATTAGGAAAACAAAATCCAGATTCCCATAAAAAACTTTCTCATAGTTTGTAGTTGCATTCCGACTAGGTAATAAAATTATGAGAATCCAACGGTCAGATCATTATAGAATTTTAAAACGTTTACTGTTTCTATAATACGAGAAGTCGTTAAAGATTGCTATGAAACATAATGGTAGAGTTCAAAAGTCCACAAAAATAAGATTTCGAAAAATAAGTTTAAAAGGCAATGTGCCAAAATTCTCTGTTCCCGATCTGTCGTACATTCAGGAATTTTCGCTTTTTATAGTAAACATGACATTTCGTTTATCAACAATATTGGTTTCTAGATTTGAGGGTTAAAACCAACAAAATTACGTTAATCAAAAGATCATATCCAGAAAAAATCCTTGTAAATCAACCAACACCTGAAAAGTATTCCAGATAAAATTTTCACTGTTTCAATTTTATCATATCAGTCTCAAGCTTTCTTAAAATTCAATTCTTGTTCGTACGCATTTGTGACTATTTTAAGAATCACTACATTAAGAACTCCAAGTCACGTTCAGCAGTAAACATTGAACAACTTTGAACTTGAAAATAATATGAAACCGAAAATTTAATGTCAGATGCAATTCCAGTTAGTTTCATTCGGCGGTATTGGAAAATCTTCAGATTAGTAGTTTTCAATTTTATCGACTTTAGCTCATCGATGAATCAGAAACTTTTATCTTTTGCTAAAATAGACAGCTAAACCCGAAAAAAAGAGTTTGTATTTTCAAACAAAATGCATGTTTCAACATTTTTGTTTCTAATTGCTGTGAAACCGAGAAAACCAATATAATATATATTTGGTCAGCATTTTTAAAAACAATATAGATTCCAAAAATCATTCGATACCGATTCTGAACGTCTTCTGAAGTTAGTTTCAGAATATTCTAGTTTTCCAGAGCACATTTCTCTCATAGTATTCATCTTTAGCTCAGACGCTACACATTCCTGACCATGTCAAAATACATACAACCTCCTAGAAATCTAGGTCACAGTCAGCGCCGTTCTCAGATTCTTCCATCAGATCACCAGGTCAACCCGAAGTTCTGCCTTTTTGGCAGAAAGGAATGAGGACCGTGGCGGTCTTCTCTTCTTCCTCTTCTTTTCCCCATGTAGACCATTCCAAGCCCGTGTTTGTAGGTGTCACTCGCACAAGATTCAGCGAGTCGATAACAGACTTTTTGCCTCTCCCTCAAATACAGTACCTCATCACTCGAAAATGTCGATGTGTTTTCCTCTTCTTTTTTCGTTTTCGCCGACGTCGTCGGACTTGGCCCTATGAAGACCATGAAACAAATGGATGGGATGAGGTGGAATGAGATGGAAAGGAGTAGAAGAGATGGGGAATGGACATGGAATATCCAAGGGAATCGAGGGATCGAACATCTAAAGATGGGAAAGGAAAGCAAAACTACAGTACCCCAGAAATCTGTTGAGCTTGAAAAACTTTCCTTCAGCAAAGAGACTGACTAGGTCGTGGTATGCCCTATACACCATTTCTGAAGATCTAAAAAAGTTAACATCGTAGATATCATACCAAAACTCTAATTCGAAAGTGACACTTGGGAAATAGATGAAAAAGGAAAAAAATGTATTTTTTCTGGGTCCTTGTTTCGAATTTTGACTCTGAACTGCAGTTAACCATACGGACAAACAGACACACAGATTGACAGGTTTGGTAAATCGCTATCGAATACAGAAAATAATTCATTCGAGGTTTTTTTATGAACTTTATCATAACCAATACCTTATTTTAGAGCTTAAAACCGCTGATATTCTGTCAGTAAACATTTTTAACACAACAAAGAAAACAACATATAATTGAAATGGTCGTAATTTTATTTTTTCTTCATGAAAATCGATGATAAAGTTCTAGGTTCCTAGAGGCTTCAAATTTTAAATTCTACAGTACCCAGATCCTGTCAAAACATGTGACCTCTATAAATCAGTATCCCACAATATTACTACCCCACAATCTGACCGCTCGTGTCTCATGACTAGCCCATGAGCAATAATTGTGCCATTAGATGTTTTCTTCTGGGAAAAAAGAATCTGATCAAACTTTTTTGACGGGTTCACTTGTCATAATTAGGTCCTAAACTGAATGATGACCCATGAGAGAAAAAATAGACACCAAATGAAATGAAAATTATGAAGAAGAAAGAAGGGACCAGAGGAACAGAAGGCGTCATATGGAAATGGATGAGGAGCCAGAAGAAGACGTCATGGCGCGAATTGAATATTTCCAAGCTGTCACACCAAGGCAATCTGTTTACTTTTTACATTGAATTAACACGAGGAAAAATGAATTGAGGAGAATGAAATTCAAGTCATTCTCAGGGAGGTCGTTAGATTGTTATCATTTGCAAAGTTACTCTATTCATTGGTCATAAATCAGACAAAGTTTGGTTAGCGTCCAAGGATGGTGATGGTGTTGGGTCATTTGGAATGAGAAGACGAGTCAAGGTTAAGCCGGATTTATGGATGGAGGGGAGAATCAGCGGAATAGCTGGTGGTTAGGGACTTTGTGGTTCGAACAAAATAATAAAGATTATAATTTTGGATGGCTTTTAATTCTTCAATGAAACTGTAACTTTCGAAAATTTAAGTTTTAACAATATTAAGTAGAATGGATCTTATAAAAGGGGGTAATTTCAAAATTTGTAACTCATTGTGGGCAATTATTCACATGAATTGCTGAACCTACTCTAGTTGAAATGCTATACTACATTTCTGAAACAGAAAATTTTTTCCGTTATTGGAATTTCTAAAATTCTGATTTTTTCCTATGGATTCATAGATGGGGGGGGGGAATCAGAGGAATAGGTGGTGGCTAGGGACTTTGTATATGACACATCAATTCAATCAAACTTATAATTTTGGGTAAATTTTTGAATTTGCTTCATTGAAAAGGTAACTTTCGAAAAAAAAAGTGTTTATTGTTTAAAAAAAGGTCTATTCAGCCGGGGGTAATTTCAAAACCCGTAACTTATATTTGGGCAACGCTCTCTTCGTATGAATCACCGATCTACATTAGTTGAAATGCTATACAACATTTGTGAAACAGGAAATTTTTGCCGTTTTCGGATTTTAATAAAATTCTGGATTTTGTTCCTGGAATCCAATACATCAGTGAAGCTGTTAACAATAAAAAAACAACTTGAATTCAACAGTTATGAACGAAGGGTTAGGACTTCTGTGGAATTTTAGGTTAAAAGAAGCACAAAGTATATTTTTCGTGATTATTTTAGAAACCTCGTGATACAGTGATTTCTATGAGCATCCAAGTTAATTTGGGGATTTTTGTATTTTTCTGTATTCAATTTTAGGCCGTTTTTGCAGCGGCGTATCTCAGCCAGCTTCGTTGCTAATTTCAAAAGGGAATCAAATATATAATTTTTGGTGGTTTTTTAATGCTTCAGTAAAACGGCAATTTTCAAAAAAAAAAGAATGTTTCGCATATTTAACGAATGGATGTGTATTAAAACGAGGGTAGTTTCAAAACTTGAAGTCCTTATTGATAAATTTACTCCATCACTTCCCAATTTTTGTCGATACGAAAAGAAACATTTCTGAAACAGGAAATTTTTACCGTTTTCAGATTTTCATAAAATTCTGGATTTTGTTCCTGAAAACCAATACTCATTGGAAAAATGAACAGAAAGAAATGCCTAGTTTTCTATTACCAATAACAAGATCGTGCAGAGTTTTCTCAAGTCATATTTCTGAAACATAATTGTTTTGAAACCATTCCCAAACCTTTCGATAGTCTCCTTAATTAGTCGTTCATGGCTCTCACCTTCGCCCTACTGTAATATTTCAAAGAAGTGATACATGCGGGTTCATTGGTTCCAGGTGCCCACACTTAATTAGGCACAAACGTACCGAAAAAGGTATTGCTTTCATTGGGGACAGGTGACTTTATTCTTTGAATTTGGGTGGGAACCCGATAGAATTGTAAAAGAAAACAATTGGTGATAGAAGAGACCTCTGTTGGTTGAAAAAAAGTTTTCTGTTCCACAAAGTCTTTGTTTCTGTGGGGAATTGTAATTGGCAATACGCAAAAAATAGAGTTGGCAATAATCAGTTTCACAAAGTTTTTGAAAGGTCTAGATTCCATTTCAGAATGTTTTGTAAATGTTTCCGATTCACCTTCTGTATATATGTATTTCTCAAAATAATGTCCTCCTATTATTATACCTGAATTTGGATAATCTCATCAGAGTATCCCACTGAAATTACCTACTTCAAAGGCGCGATACACGTGCCATTCCAGATGTCGTACCTAATTAAGGATCGCTTACATTTTCTTTCGATTCTAGGTGTGAACAAGTTACCCCTATTCTTTGATTTCACCGATTCCTCTATTCCTTCCCAGAAGAAAACCTCATTATTTTAGAAATAATTGGTCCAGTTACATTCTAATTAGTCTACTTCAAAAGTTTTTGGGTCAGAATCTGGGTCCCATAGCTACAGTATCCCACGAAGTTTATGTTCTGTATGAAAACAAATCCGATTGTCACCAATATTCGCACATGATTTCATCATGGACCATGAGTCATGGTTCCCATTGTTTTCTATCCGCGTGGTTTGAAGATGTGTGAGTATATCAGAAGGATCTTGGCTCCTGGGAATATTCCTTCTGGCAAATCGTCCACAAAAAAACACGATTCGTCTCAATCTTCTATTCAACCTCGATCGAGGAGAGTTCTCCTTTCGGCAAGTTCGTTGACATCTTAATTGGGGAGGCAGGTGACATGAAGGGTCCCTAGGACCAATGCTAACTATGCGGTTGGAAGGGACCATTGGGGGATTACTGTAGAATTGGAATTTCGAAAAGACATGAGTTTGAAAACTACAGGAACGTTAACCTTTGTCGGAATATATTTTCACAGTTCTACAGTTTTCGACGAAAAAAATTAAGGGCTGGAATCGTTTTCGTTTAGAGAAACTGTGAATGAGATGATTCTGAAACTTAAATTTCCTGATTCATTCGTTTTATGAAGAATTCCAAAATTCTCTGTTTTCAGTTTTTATAGACTGGCACTTTTGGAAAATTTTACCATTTCATGACATCCGGTTATTTCAAAATTTAAAAATTGTGAATTCATTTTTCTTTTTTGTTCATAAAACCCACTAAAATTTCAGCGTACAAATTAACCGCATTTGTTGTCAGTGTCACTTATTAGATTTTCAGAAAACATCTAAAATTTGAGTTTTTTCGTTTTTCCGAGTACTCCATGTTTAAGCCTTTTATCGGGTTTCGATGTTCAATGAATATCCAGAGAGCGGTATCGAAATTTCGGGTAATCGTTAACTTTGACAAAATTTAGTCTTGGTTCATGTGAGAGATATCAAAAAGTTGTCAACTATTGAACTGTTCATCATGATTTTGAAAACACTTTATTATTTGACTATTTTTTGATAACATTCAAAGGAAACGAGTTTTATTCAGTCAAGGTTGCCTGTACCGGGAGTCTTCTATTCCAGTAGTTATAAAATTTTTCCAGTAGCACATAAAATTTGAAAGTATAGGATTTGTAGGATTCATTCATTTATTATCTTTTTATTTACTGAAGATTACGGCACCTTGAAATCGACACGAAAAAAATTTTCATGATTTTCCTTTTTTTTCTCAAAAAAACCAATGACAACCACTAATTCGAATAAATCCATCTCCATAATTTTTTCCCGCACTCTTCTCTCTTTTTTCTAATTTTTCACTGAATTCATTTCATTTCCCATCTGTTCATTGAAATCTATCTTCATTGTGATACCATTTATTTACACACCCATCTGTCACCGAGATTCATCTTCTTCGTCTTCCTTAAAAATCGTTTTCCCTCATTTCATTAGACAAGAAAACATGGAAAATGGTTTTTTGGGTTTCAAGATAATGATCAATTTTAACGGGTGTCAGTTAACTTTTTTTGAAGATAATGGATGAAATTTACATGACAGGATAAATGAGTAAATCCGGGAAAATTGAGGAAATCAGGGGAACATTTTTGGGGAAATTTTATACGGTTTCAGAAAGTGGTTTTCCATTCTGTTATGTTAAACGTTCCGATGATTCTATGAAACACCTGGGAGATGTGAATCACGGATATTCCCGTTTTTCATTATGTCTTTAAATTTTTCAGACGGGTATTTTAGTAAAGTAATTTTAGATTGATGATAAACACAGTGCCGACGAGAATACATATTGTATTCCTTTCTAATTTTTAATTGAGAACGGTTAATTTTGGATGTCTAAGAACAAAGTAGTTTTTTGTTGGATGAGCCCTAAATTTTTCCATTCTACTAAACAAATATGGAGCTTCAGTTTTGTAGTTGACAACTTTTTTGTACAGGTTCATCGAAATGAGGTATACCGTTTGAAAAAAAAAATTGCGCTGGAACTTCCAGAAAGAGAACTGAGATAGAGTCGTCCAATTTTATCTCATTTGGATGAAGTTATACATAAAAGTTGTCATTTACAAAAATAAAGCTCTAGTTTTGTTTAGTAGACCTGAAAACTTTTACTCTTGTCCAACCCTACAATATTTTTCAAACATCCAACTAGCCTATTTGGAACTAAATATTTATAAAACTTTTGGCCAGTACGTTGTCCTGATTTCTTTAATACTTATTTCCCCGAGACCAAATTCCGAAAGTGCGACCTGAAAATCAAGATACCAACTTCTGCACGTGTCCATTTTTGGAATATCACCCATTGTTTCCGAATGACGAATGATCGGCGTAACGGGGGATAATCTATTTTGTTCGCACTTATTGTATGGGAGTGTGGTCTCGGCGTCTTTTTGGAGAAGGCCGATGGTTGGTTGGAAATGGGGCAAGAAAAAGAGGGACTTTCTGAATGCAATAAATATCTGAATTAGAGATTTTGAGTTGAAACCGAGGGCTGTCAGGACGAATCCAGTTAAAATTCCAGTAAAATTCAAGCAAAATTGAGAAGTCAGTTTTTTTATTGAAAAAATATGGATCGATGAAAATTTAAAACAACTCTCTTCAAAAATTTTTGTATGTTTCAGGTTCAGAGTAATTTTCAATTTGCCTTCTTGCTTACATTCCTGTCGACGTTGAAGATATAATCATTTTTAGGCTAAGGTAGTTGTCGTTGTGGGACTTTCGGCCACCTAACGTCAAATATTATACATCTCCAATGTTTTTTGTATCTGCATAATGAAACCACTTGGACGCTTTTCCTCTACTTTTATGTACCTTAAAAATCGATCTGAAATTATTGACTGAATATTTTTGTATATCTGCCATTGGATTTAACTAATAAAATGTTCAGATTTTTTTCCATTTCAAAACCTTCATATTTCAAGACGTGATCCACAATCAGTTTTTCTATATAGCCCATGACTGAAAGTTCAATTGAGTTATCGAAGGAAAATCATATTTGACGATGAACATTGATGAAAAAAAAATCATGAACGATGATGAATCCTTTATAAAACAAACAAACTACAGAGTATTTTTGAGAAATCAGTTAAGAACTAAAAAACCATAAGGTGAAAGGAAATGTTTACTGAAATAACGAGTTTTGGAATGTGAGGGGAAACTTGGAAAACTTGTTTCGAACGGAAAGTAAAAACGAAAGATTTCAAAAAATGGGAATATTAAATCCAGGAGAAAATTCAAGATTTTAAGTAGCAACCATGAAACAGAAAAATATTCGAGTTTTCACCATATTCAACGTACCAATCATCTTCAAACCTTTTCACATTTTCCATAATCGACCTCTGCTCTCACCTTCTCCCTACAGCAATTCTTCAAAGAAGTGATACATGTGGTTTCATTGGTTTCAGGTGCCCACACTCAATTAAGTACAAACGTACCGAAAAAGGTATTGCTTTCATCTGGGACAGGTGACTTTTCTTTGGATTATGGTGGGAACCCGATACATTAGGAATAGGTCCATAGGTGATGATAATGAGCTCTGCTGATTGAAAAATTTCTCTGTTTCACAAAGGATTTTGTTTCAGTGGTGAATTGTAATTAGCAATACGCAAAATATAGAGTTTGCATTAATCAGTTTCACAAATTTTTTGAATGTTCTAGGTTCTTCAATGTCAGCGTGTTTCGTAAGGTTACCTGTTTCATCTGGGATATACTTTTCTCAAAGTTCTATCTTCGTATTATAACTTGGGTAAGAACCCGATAAATTCAGAAAATGTCGATGAGTAGTTAAACTGAGTTGTGCGGGTTGAAAATTTCCTGTTTCACGAAGTTTTTTTGTTTCCGATAACCTACATTCTTCATTCGATTTGCAGTTTTGGCGAGAACTAAAAAATATTTTCCGTTTCACCGAGTCCTTATAAATTGAAAATTATGGTAATTCTACTGCAAATATCGTTTTTCATTAAAAATTGTTTTTCACAAATTTAAAGCAGATTCTCAATTCGAGTTTGTCGAAACTTCAAATTTTGCTCATTTTCGTGGTGTGTCAAAGGTATTCGAGTTTGTTACAGTATCTGCCAGAAAACTAGGCTCCCTAGTTGACCTCAATTAAATGAGACAGAGAAATAATTAGGTAATTTGTCGATCGGGAAAGTTTCAGAGGATTACTAATGATTCTGTCCCAATTGTGAAGAGCAGACGGAAAACGCTTCCGGGAAAAAAAGTACAACCGGAAGGGATTAAGAGGAAAGGGAAATGGTGTTGGTATACTGTAGACAGGAAGGCAAAATCGATGGATAGGGGGGGGGGGTGGAAAATGAAAGAAAAGTCAATGTACCTACATCGAAATCACTATCTGCAAAATGAATTCAGGATTATTTAGGGATTTTGAAACCGGTATTTTTTTGACGATATTTTTGAAAAAACTTCGATTCACCTATTTTATTTCTTTTTTTTTTCGAAAAATTAAAGCTGTATTCAACAAAGCGAGCTTAAAATATCAGATTCAGATACAGTACCGACTAAAAGTTACAGACTAAACTTTGCATTTTTTTTTTCGAAAATGGCCAACACTGGAATCCTAAAATCTATAGAAGAAGTTTTTTGACCAGACTGAAAGTTTCCGTTTTCCTATGCGAAAATCGTTATTTCATGTTCCAGTTGTTTTTTTTTCGATAACAATTGAAATTTTTGCCTGTTTCAAAAATGTCAAAAATAACAAGGAGTTCATGTTATTCATGATGGGTCTTCTTTAGTGTTCGGAATAATTTTCGTTTCCGTTTTCTATTTTCCGGATTTCTGAAAAATGTATTTCCTCCCATTACTGTCTATATGGTCTGTAGCTTCAAATACTCAATGAACCCTCATATTTTCCTCTTGACACTCTCCCGAGACCACCCGGAAAACAGTGCCTTGTCTATCAATTACCCCTTACTTATTCCGTTTTTCCGTTCCTCTTCCGTTTTGTTTCCAAGAGTGACAGCCGCTTTGAGATGTGACATCGGCGCGCGAATGTCACCTTTTGTGATACAATCTGTTGCCGAGTAAAAGACGAACAATTAGAGAGCAGAAGACGGCAGAGAAACAAACAGAACTTGACACAAAATTGGATAAACAAAAGAGGAGACTCCTATGCTTCTTCTACTGCTACCGTACGGTATCTATTGGTAATGGCTGTGTAGGGGGTCCTGTTCAAATATTGACACCTGTGTGGTTGGGTTCTAAAGAGTCCTTTATGCAGTAGCCGTCAGGGAGGACAACGCAGCTTAACCTGTTATGCTCTGTTTCGAATGGTTTCCCCCCTCTCCGACTACTTGTTGCTTGCTCAGCTTTTTGTTAGATGGGGTGAGCATTAACGTATTTAGTGTTTCGGTTCGTTTTTTTATACGATTTGAATTTTCGTTTTCGGTTTCTGAAATGTATTGAATAATCAGGAGTCGTCGAGGTTATCGTTCAGAACAAACGGTGAAATGGAAATAAAAATAATTTTTTAGACTGGAAAGTTCTGCAATTAGCGAATAATTTCTAATGTGAGGACCCAAATTGTTCTCGGTTTCAAAAAATAGTGAAGAGTTTCTGAAGATACTCAACAAGTATTGTTTTTTGAAGAACACCATTTCAAAAACTTTGTGAATTGGGAATACAGCTATGCAGTGTAGTATGTCCTGTTATGCCACTATTGTCGTAAACTCTAATAGAATTGCACCCTGACTGTTAACATTGAGTCAATTTTTCTGATTTCCTATGAAAGATATTTTAAAACGTTCAACTGACATTATATTATTAACATGATGCATGTTTTGTCAGTTGACCACTTTTTTGTATCTTTCACAAGAACCAAAAAAATGGCTTAAAGATGGCGTTCGTTGTAAAAGTATATTAGAGATTGAACGTTTTGAAAAAGATAAGCGAACTTTTTAAAAACTACTTTCTAAAATTTACAGTTTCAGTTAACTGGTATATTTCGCAGTTTTCTACCTGAATGTTCCGAAGTTCACATTTCAGACTCCTTTAATCTAGCTTCTCTAATCCACGGCGATTTTTTCGGAATGTGATGTAAATGCGCTCGGATGAACAATTTGTATATTGTAGTATGCTCTCCCATAGAAAAACTCAAACTGCAAAACCTAATTTGACATACTGTAAAAATTTTTTGTGTGTGGCAAGACTGGAGTCTAATTTCAGCATTTTCATCTCCATTTTCAAAGATTTCGGACCGCGGAAAAAATGTATCAATAAAATTTCCCAGAAAAAGAACTCTGATTTCTGATGAAGTTTCTTTTTTTGCTCTTTTATTCAGTTCATCAGAAGATTCTGGTTTTCGACAAACTTTTTTTACGTAGAAACTGAGCATATCGGTTATCAAAGCTCATAATTTCTTGACACAATATCGTTGAAACTGTAATTTTCTCCTTTCACAATTTCCAACATTCACGTGAAACAGCTGCATCTCGAGTACGAGTGTACGAAGTCATAATATGTATTCAGCTGATAAGAGAGCCAACTGACCAAATTACAGTTTCAGCTTCCTTTTACGTGCAAAAAGAATTTAGTTTTCCCTGTTTTCTGAATGTTCTTTGATATATAGGTTATGGAAGGATTTTTGATTTGAGGTTCCTGTGATGCGATAACAACAACGAAGGAATTAAATGTTCAAAAATTGATATGATATTTGGAACTGATGAAACCGTGTTTTTTTTGGAATATGACAGCAGTCAGTAGGATGTAAAAAACGTATTTTCACTAAATTGTCGCCCATTTTGACCATTGTCTGGTGTCTGGACCTTGGCTATAAAGTGTTGGATCAATTTGAAAACTTCAGAGGGTGTGAAACAGACCTAGTTTGAAAATTTTGCAGTTCTTTTTTCACTGAAACGTTTAGCAGGATATTTTTTCGTTCAAAATGATAGACGGACCAGTAATTATGGAACATTTTTTGGAGCATTTCGTCTTGAGGGAACATTTTTTCATGTCTCCCCCATTCAAAATAAGCATTTCGAAACAGCAACATTTTTCCAAAAAAAATCATCCCAAAATCCACCATTTCTAATCCGATAACCCCTAACACTGACTTCTCAATCCATCCCTTTCAAATCCATTATCAAACACCCACGTAATTGTTGCATTCTTTCTTCGGAACACGAATGATTGTATCAATTCGTCTCTTCCGCTGCCTCAAATGACCCCACCTTCACTTCTTCTAATTTATCGCTTTTCTGTGTTGTTGTTCTTGTTACTATTCAAAAATGTTTAGTGTTTCAGGAGAAAAGAGAGAGAAGAGAAGATAGTGCGGGTTTTGTTTATTTATGTTCATTTTATTTCCATGATGTCCCCGTTTTTGCTTTTTCTTCTTCTTCTTTTTGCACTGCTTTCCAACAGGATTGGATTTTTTTAAAGTTTTAAACGGGCCTAAAATTATTTTGCAAAAGCGCTCTGGTGAAAAAAGGGTATATTTTTAATTTCGATCTGTAAACTTTTTGAAATTTAATTTTTCTGTTTCTTGGAATTTGTATTGTATGGGCTTTATTAGGCTAAATAATACTTCGCTTTTTAGATCATAAATTGACAAACTTCCAAAAATTCAAATGAGCGCACATGCCCAGCGTTCATTTTCTCCAAAATGAAGTTTTTGTGGAAATAGGAAACTTTTAAAGAAGTTTTACTGTTCCTAAACATTGACTAAAGACTGAACATTATATTTGCTGTTGATATTTCTGGATGGCTGATTGGTTTTGGTTTTTTAGTATTTTTTTTTATTTTGAGAAGATTCTAGAAATGTCAATTTCTTGAATTATGATCACCTTCTGAGATGTCTCGATCTTTTTTATTTTGCTGCCAAAAAAATTCAGTTGGAATTCCATTCATTGCTTACTTAACGGATTCGCTCTAATGGGAGCTACCCTACACTTGCTCTTCGAGCTCAATTATCTCGATTTCTGTGGCAGATATGAAAAAATTTCAACTGATAAGTTATTTATCATAAAATCATCAATATTTTATCAGTTGGATGATTTTTGATATCTCTCATAGGAACCGAGATAATTGAGCTCAAAGTGCACATATCGGGTGGACTTCTATCAGAGAAAATTATGTATGACAGTGTCGTTTGAAATACAAATTTTGGACTTTCATTTTTATACAACAAAATGGAAACAGTTTTTTATGCTTCTTCTTTCAAAAACTTGAGTGATGACCCCCTAAGCTGGCCATTTAGATTTTCCCACCCCCTAACTGACCCATCAAACCCAATCTGTCCATCATTTCTCATCTCAACGGTTTTCCTTTTATTCCCTCATTTCCACAAAGGGGATGCTTCTCAATGATATACGATTTGCTGGCCATCCTTTTCTCAATGGACCCTCTCTTTTCCTTTGTATTCCCCACATGTTGCCGAATTGGATGCGCATTTTCCCCTTCTCTCCCCCCGTTGACTATTCTACTCCCCACCGCTTTTTTCTCCATTTCGTTTTTTTTTCGTTTGCCTTTTGGTTTTCTGTGTAAGAGCCAGGCATTCACACGACCCTCCACTCTCCTCACTTTTCATTCTCACTGAAAAGAATTTTGTATACGAAACTAAAAAGTTCGGGGTGTTGTACTCGGCAAAGAGAATTTGTTTGTGAACAGTTTTTTTTTTCTGTTTAGAGATAGTTGTCAAAAGTTTTTTACTTTGCACCTTTGGTTTTTTTTATTTGGCTGTATATAAAGTCCCAATGAAAACTTCAAGATCTGAGAAAATTCAAAAAGTCAATGAAACAGTAGTTTGATTGAATTTTTGGGCTTGTTTGCGAATAACAAGCTTGTTCAAAGCAAATGACTGGATTGAACTTTTTCAACTTTTACCGGAAGCTGTTTCTATCGAATGGTAACCACCATACTTACCGATTTTCAGAAAATTGTCAAACCAGTGAAACAGTAATTTTTGAACTCAAAAAGTCAGTTTTTCCCAAATTTCAGAGTTCTCACAAAAATTTGAAGAAGAGCGTTTTTCAGGGGAAACTTTATTTTGAATTTATAAAAGTATGGTTTTGCAATCAAAGTCACCAGAACATTCAAAACTCATCGAGCCAGTGAAACAGTAATTTTTATAGTTTTCTGAATATTTTTTGAAAATTGCTAACAAACTTATTGGATAAAGTTCACTAATTTCGAACTTTTAAAATTCAGAAAACATTTAATTTAATTTTTTTTCAAACATTTCAGACCAGATATTTAAAAATTGGTAGGATTCTACATAATTATTAAGAAAAAAAACAATGAAAATTTTTTAAGTCAATGAAACAGTAGTTTCATGGAATTTTTGGTTTGATTTTGAAGATTTAATGAAAAACTTATGGGATCAAATTTAAATAACGAGCTTTCAATTTTTCCAGAAGTTATATTTATCGAATCACAGCCCAGCATATTCCATCAATGTCACCAGAATTTCAAAAAGTTGTAGAACCAGTGAAACTGATTTTTTCATTTCGAAAAAATTCGAACTGTAGGATTCTTTCAATGATTTGAAGAAGATAATTTATAGTTCAAATTTCAATTTCAGTTCTGCGATAGCTGCTTTTATCGACTTGACGCTGCTTGGTAATCAATGTCACTAGATTTCTTAATACTCTTCAAACCAAAAGGGAACAGTAATTTTTCATTATTTAATTTTTTTTTTATTGGCATTACTAATGAGCCGTGCACAAGCTTGGTGGATGAAATTTAATAATTTCGATTTTTTGAAATTTCAAAACATTTCAAATTTTACTTTTCTGCAGTCCCAGAATCTGCTTGAATTCTCAACTTTTCCCTCCATTCCATTTTTTTTCTCTCCCATCAAAAAACTGTTATCAGTACCTAAACAAACAAAAACTGACCCCTACCCGACTGTCTGCGTCTCTCATCCCCATACACTATCTCTCCTGTTTAATATTTTCATCCAATTTCTCTCCGATTTGACCGGAAAAGTTGTTATTCTTGTTTCGCTGTCCGTCCTCTACCTAAAAATATTTCTTATCACAATCAGTTTATCATCATTTCATGTTCTTTTTTTCTACTGAATGCGTCTCGATTCTAAGAAAATGGGCAGCTCTTTTTTATGGCTGATGCAATCCTAAAAAATTGCGCGGTCACTCACTTTTTCGTGTTTTTTTTGTGTCCTCACACAGATCTCAAAGTCAGCATTTTTCCCCTTTTCTGGTCACAAATCCGCCCACTTTTGCTCAGTGTTTTATCATCATTTTTCATCTGTCTCAAGCTAGAATTGTCAGCATTTTGAGCTCATTGAGCTCATATCCTTTTTTTTGCTTCTAAATTCAACTTTTTCCTAAAAAAAATCAAAATTTCCAGGTAAGAAATGGCCGCTGAAAATGAGCCGCTGAAATCTAGAGAGCCAGAAGAGCTGGTGAAAAATGGAGACGAAGAAGAAGGAGATGGAAAAGGACTTGCTAAGTCGTTGACACTATTCAATGGGGTCTCAATTATTGTTGGATGTATTATCGGTTCCGGAATCTTTGTATCGCCCACTGGAGTTCAAGAACGTAAGATTAGGATAATTTTTGAAATTTCAGTTTCAAAACTGCTAGATTTTATCTTGTCACTTTAAAAAATGATAATGTGCTTGCCAAATTTTCATTCAAGTTGTCCAAAAGTTGTATTTGTCAAAATCCTAGTATAACCAATATCACTAGATTTTTTTAACTCTTTGAACCAAATTGAAACAGTATTTTTTTATATTTTATCAAATCTGCCTTAACGCATTTATAGTTGATTTTGACCATTTTCCGGAGTCAGAAGCTCGGCTGTTTTCCGATTACTTTGAGAATTTTGGAGAGTAGACCTCGACTGAATACTTTACTAAAACTTTACAGTTTCTGAAAATTTATAGTTTCTCGGCAATTTTTCAATTTTTGAAAGACACCTGTGCGTTTCGCATTTCCAGTACCAAAACGTGCCAAAACCGGGTGCCTTTCAGAAATCGGCAAATAGCTGAAAAACTAGAAATTTTCGAAAATTCTGTGCATGCAAAGTTTTCAATCTTGGTCTGTTTTACATCCTCCAATCTTTTCAAAGTGATTGGAAACTTTATAACAGTGCTTCAGGCTACTGAAAGTGGTCACAATGACCGAAAATTCACAGAAAAATTCGTTTCTGTATTTTGAATAGACCAGTACTGTATGATACAAAAACCCAGCTGCTTAGATTATTACTTGTAGTACCGAACAAAATATTTTTACATTTTCAGTAGAAAATTGTTAACTCTGAAATCCTGAACAAAATATTCCAGATTTGCTCCATTGCTTTGAAAGTTTCTATTATGCTGAACATGAAAAATCAATCAATTTTTAAAATGACAACTTTTTGACAAATTTCATTAAACATCATATCTCATCAGGATTGATCGTTTCTAATTGAAAAATGCTAAAATTAGCACACAAAATTAGTTCGTGCCACTTTCAAACCGCTCATATCACTTTTGTGGATTTTCACTAAAAATGTTGAACTACAAAACTGAAGATCTAATTTTGTTTGTTATACAATGAAATTATATTTTCCAGAAGCCGGATCCGTGGGACTTTCCCTTCTCGTCTGGCTCATTTCGGGTATCTTCACTGCCATTGGAGCCTATTGTTATGCTGAATTAGGAACGCTTATCAAGAAATCAGGAGGAGATTATGCGTACATTATGGAAGCATTTGGTCCATTCGTCGCATTCATTCGTCTTTGGATCGAAGCAATTGTGGTTCGGCCGTGTACTGTTACTATTGTTGCATTGACTTTTGCCATCTACGGACTCCGTCCATTTTTCCCGGATTGCGCTCCACCGGATGGTGTCGCAACCCTTTTGGCTGTTTTGTTGATTGGTAAGTTTTATGTAAAACTAAAACATCCTGATCAGAAAAAAAGTTTTTTTTTAATTTGCCGTTTCACAATTATCAAAAATTCAAGTTTTTACGCCTTTTAATGGTTGTCACTCAATGTCAGTGTTATAAAATTTCAGTTCTGATGACTGCTATCAACTGTGTCTCTGTTCGTTTGGCTACCATTGTCCAGGACTGGTTCACCATTGCCAAAGTCGTCGCATTGGTCCTTATCATTCTCACTGGACTCTATCTTTTTGTTTTCGGTAAAAATGGACCCTTATGGTTCCTGTTTGAAAATTTAAATACTTTTAGGAGATTCTCAGTACAAAGACTCGTTTGAGAACATTTTCGAGAACACTTCCCAAGACTTCACAAAGGTTTCATTGGCATTTTATTCTGGATTGTTCGCCTATTCCGGATGGAACTTTTTGAACTTTATTGTGGAAGAGTTGCAGAATCCAAAGAGGTGAGTCGGAATTTCCAGTATTTTGAAAAAGGAGAACCGAGCGAAACAATAGCGTATTTGAGGATCCTCATTGTCAGTGGTAAATTTTCCAAACAAAACAGCAATGACTGTTGTAGTATAAATACCTCAGAGAGTGACAAAGTGAGATTCGTTAATTGTATAACTTTTTCTTGAAACTGAAAATTACGAAAATTTGGAAAAAAACTTTGAAAAATTGTTCGAAAACTTTTCGAATTTTTTTTCCTAAAGTTCAAACCAGGAAAGTTGTTTGCCTAGAAAACGCAAGATGCCAAAGTTTGACCACTATGTAAAATAGTCTAAAAACACACTAGGCGAATTTCAGATCCTTTCTAGACTATTCATCATGATGACCTAAAAACTCCAATTGCAAAAGTTAGGTCATCAAAGTTAAAAAAACACCAAGGCATGCTAGACCATTTTTGAACTAGCAATTTCCGTGGCCTCGAAAAATCATGTTGAGAAAGTTCGACGACTCTATCCCTCACAGGAAACCGAAGTATTTGATATTCGATATCTACAGCAATAAATTTCTAAAGGTGTTAGAAAAGTTGTTCGAACGTAGAGAGAATCATAAACTGATAGGGAACACTGGAGGGAATATAGGTGCTTATTTTTATAATTAATAACCTTGCATTTCCTGCACAGTGAACACAAAAATCCTACCCAAATATATCAGACCCTTGAAACCGACAATTTTCCAGAAATCTCCCTCTCGCCATTGCCATCTCCATCACTACATGTACCGTAATCTACGTGCTCACTAATGTGGCTCTCTACACAGCCATCTCTCCAGACGAGATGCTCGAATCACCAGCTGTCGCCGTTCTTTTCGCCAATAAACTCTACGGAAGATTTGCATTCATCATGCCGCTATGTGTCGCCTGTTCTACCATCGGATCAGCCAACGGAGTCATTTTCACATCTTCTAGACTTTTCTATTCGGGTGCTCGTGAAGGACAAATGCCAATGGTGTTGACGATGATTAATAAGAATACAAGGACCCCGATTCCAGCGGTTATTCTGACTGGAGCACTTTCGATTGCGTACTTGTTGGCCTCGAAGGATGTCTATCAGTTGATTAATTACATTCAGGTGAGATTAATCACAATCATGCACACATGAAGCTAATATTACTTGCGAAAAAACCTCCTTGAATGATCATTTTATTGAAACAGAAGATTTGTTTTGAATTTAAGAAAAGCTTCATCATTCATTAAATCAAAATTTCAATTCCAGATCAGCTACTGGTTAGCCATTGGAACTGCCATTGCTGCTCTCTTCTGGCTCCGTAAGACCATGCCAGATGCACCAAGACCAATTAAGGTCCCACTTATCTGGCCAATGATTTTCATTCTGGGATGCGCAGCTCTTGTATTCATTCCAATCGTGGCAGCTCCAAGAGATACTGGTAAGTTTTAGGTTTATCGATTTGGTCAAAATTTGCCTATGCAACAAAAGTACCGTAACCCAATCTTTCCAGGTATCGGACTCCTCATCATGCTCTCTGCTGTCCCAGTCTACGTGATTTTCATTGGATGGAAAAACAAGCCGAAGTTCTTCAACGATTTTATCAGTGAGTTTTCTATCAAATTGATTATTTTAAGCATCCAATTTTTTTCAGATAGCTCCACAATCTTCATCCAAAAACTCTTTATGGTTGTCGACGACGAGAAGGAGGACTAGAATATTTAATTTTTTGGTTTCCCGGGTTTTCTTTAATCACCATACACACATCCAATGTTCCACAATCAACCAGTATTCCAAGTCTGCGATATTTTTTCACCAAAAAATTCACTTTTTGTACACCAAAACGAGATTCGACTATACATTTTTACTGTTTCCACATGATGCTTTAAATTGTAAATTATAAATTTTAATGTTCGTTCCTTTTCAGTAAATCAACAAGTTTTCTTACGATATGAAGTGTTTTATCTACAATTTCAGCCCATGCCGCTGAAATTATGATTTTCAACTGGAATGTGAAATTTAGAAATCTGAAAATGTGCTCTATTCATAAGAAGAGATCTCTTCAATAGTTTAATTTTTTGTTATAGGGAATTATGCCATACTTGAAACAGTATTTTTTTTCAAGAAACAACTGATGATTCTGAATTTTTAGAAGCATTAAAGGAGGCCAGACATCAAAAAAAAGTTTTCCTGATATTTTGCCTAGAGACCCCCCATGAGGGGTTGAACTCACGACAAGCAGCTCAGGGGTACAGCGCTGCTACCGGCTGAGCTACGGGGGCGCAAACGCGGCCGACGATCGATTGATTACATAAGCGCGGTGCGATTTCGTCCCCCAAACTGTCCCCCAAAATTTTTGCTGTCTCGCCTTTTTTAATAATTGAATTCTGTGAACAAGCCTCCACTAGTAACGTTTCTTTGCCTATCACCAGTTTGAAAATATAAACTTGAAACAGTGAAACTTTAAACTCCAAATCAGAATTTATTGTTTCTTAACACAATTGAATATTGGGATCAGAGAGCGAAAAAATCAAATCATGATTAATTGCAGGCAATTGGAAATTGGAGCAAGTTTGAAAAGTTACACGATCCTTCTCCACTTTTCCATCGCTTCCAGACAGCTTTTTGAGAAGAGGAATCATAAAAGATTCAGATGAGGAGAAGACGAAGAAATTGACTGATCTACGGTAGATTGCAAAATGGTCCACGTCGAAATCGTAGTCGTCTTCTGGGTTCTGAACTTGAAATTTTTATGGATTATTTTATAAATCAGATTTGTTATCTTCATTATAAATGGTGCAAGTTCCGCTTTGAATTAAACATTTCGAAACCGGAAAAAAAAGAAATGTTTGCTTTTTTTCTAATTTTTTGAAATTTGAACTTTGAAATAATTCTTGAATGCTGTGTGAAAAGTTTCATATAAAAATAGCTTTAAAGTTATCTTTTTTCTAACTGTTATTAGAGCAACTTTTCTGACATTCCCTTTTATCGGAGGACCAAAATTTGGACTTTCTTCAGTGAGGAACAGTTTTTGTTGAAACGGTTTTAAATTTCCTACGGAATGTATCGGTAATATCCGATCTAATGCGGAGAAAAACCTTGAGTCTTTCTTACTAGCTCTCCGAAACAGAAAAACTTTCCAAACTCACATAATGCTTCTTGAATGTTTTTCTCAACAAAACCTCAGCAATAGTTGGAGATTTCGCATACAAAGGAGCTACCAACAAATCCGGAATACGTCCATCTTCATTTTCAATCTCACGAAGAACTGAAATCCCGATACAATCTCCGGAATCCTGAAAATCCAATTCTAATGGGTTAATCTGTTTAAATTTCCAACCTTATCAAAAGCAGCCACCAACTGATTTTTCTCGTCAGAAAATGGTCTCCAGTTCCTCTTTTCGTTAGTGCAAGATTCTCCGAATTCAGATATTTTGTCCCATTGCTCATCAGAGATTTTTTTGGCAAACGAAAGAATCACTCCCGTTTTTTCTTCCTGTAAGTTTTCAAAACATTATGAAACAGTAACTTTTCTAAAACCTTCAAATTTGGAAAACCACTGGGATTAGTGACACGAATCCTTCCGAATGTTCTCATGGATTTTGGAGTCAAATTGAATTTTTCGTCGATTTTTGGAAGGAGATAGGATACTGAAAAAAAGGTGACCAAAAATAATTTTAATAATCGACATACTGGAATTAAAAGCAATTTCCGTATTCTCTTTGATTATCTCTTTCATTAGAATAGATCCAATTCCAACGTGTCGAAAATCTTCTTGAACGAAAATTGGACCAACTATTGAGAAGTTGGATAAATCGCTTGTGGAAAGAAGAGCCAATCCTAAAACTTCTCCTCCTAAAACACATAAAAAACTGTGATTCTTTTTTATGCATTCTAATGACATACGAATATTTTTAGCAACGAGAAATTTTAAAGGTACCGCTTTTTCATACAGTTGAAAAGTATCCGAATCCACCAGAAACTCATTTCGATACCACATTTCGTTGGCGACCTGAAACAAGACTTTCACCTTTAAGCCAGTTTATCTCCTTTCCGAAGAAATATATAAAAAAAGGTCAACTGACAAAATGTTTATCATAATATCAAAATTATTTATTAAGTTAAGCTTTTTTTTGATACCTCTTACAGGAACCGATTTAAATAGGTTCAAAATAAAGTGGCCAACAACCTTACCTCCTTCCATTCTTCCTCTCCGCCCCATGTAAGCTTGAACCAGAATCCATTTTTCGTATAAGCTCCAATCCATGGATCTCCGACGTTTCTTGGAAATCCTGGGTTCATTGCTGATTTCATGGGATACGGAAATCCGGAGATCGGATTCATCCGATCAATAATAGAATCCAAAGGTTCCAGGTCAGATTCGGAAGGCCACATTCTGGGGTAAGAATGTGAAGAAAATGGGGGGACAGTGCCGTATTTGGCTCATTTTATTGGCTCCAATGAAATGCAATTCTTTGGTAAGGGAGAAGGAGGAGGAGGAGCAATAATAAAGACTAATTATGTGTATCGTAGTACGAAACTGGAGGTTATTAAGGCTACAGTATACTTTGCAGAAGTTAGGAAATTGAATTTGGAAAAAACTTTTTCACTGTTACAGTGTTGTGAGAAATATTTTAATAATGGTTGAACTCCGATACTGTTTTCAGATCCCATTCTGGTACACAAAAGTTGGAGTTTTGGAAGAGAAACGCCGGTGGGCGTATTAAAAATTCTAGACAAAAACAGCTACGTAAAACCAACGACCCTTGATATGAGCAACACTTCATTAGCTGAACATATTTTGATCGAGATAATTAAAATAAGAATCGAGATAATTAGGTTCCAAAAAAACGATATTTTTGAGGAGTTTCGCAGGTTTCAAAAGAAAAGAATTTAAGTGACAAAAATACGTGATTTTTTCTAGTGCAAAAAATCCGCGGCAAAAAATAAATAACCTTTTTTCAATTATAGAATTCAGAAAACTACGTGAAATGGTTTCGAAGCCTGTGACCCCTTGACCTCAGGGAGAGTACTATAAAGGAAGTGAGAAATGGTGGGAAGAATCAGTTCTCACCTTCTCAGGGCTACCGAAAGGTGAGCCTTGAGAGGGGCCTGGGGCCTGGAGCCTTGAGAGGGGCCTGGGGCCTGGGGCCTGGGGCCTGGGGCCTGGGGCCTGGGGCCTGGGGCCTGGGGCCTGGGGCCTGGGGCCTGGGGCCTGGGGCCTGGGGCCTGGGGCCTGGGGCCTGGGGCCTGGGGCCTGGGGCCTGGGGCCTGGGGCCTGGGGCCTGGGGCCTGGGGCCTGGGGCCTGGGGCCTGGGGCCTGGGGCCTGGGGCCTGGGGCCTGGGGCCTGGGGCCTGGGGCCTGGGGCCTGGGGCCTGGGGCCTGGGGCCTGGGGCCTGGGGCGTTGGGCTTCATGCCTGGGGCGTTGGGCTTCATGCCTGGGGCTTCGGGCATGGGGCTTCGGACCTTGGGCTTCGGGCCTGGGGCCTGGGGCCTCCTGGGTCATGACCTAGATTTTTCTGGGTCATGACTTAGGTTTTTCTATGTCACGACCTAGATTTCTTGGAACGTGACCTAATTTTGTCTAGGTCATGGTCTAAGTTTTCTAGGTCCTGACCTATATTTTTTGGATCGTGACCTAATTTTGTCTAGGTCATGGCCTAATTTTTCTAGGTCATGACCTAGATTTTTCGGGTCGTGACCTTAATTTTTGGGTCATGAGCCACTGTTATTCACTTTTATTCTTGTATTTTTTCTCAACTTTCTGATTTTTTTCCAGAATTTCCCACTCCTTTTCCCACTTTTCATCTTCCAGTTTCCCGAAAACTCGAAATTCTTCCGATAAGTAAGCATGTCACACAACCCGGACAGATTTGCAGGCTACACACTTTTCAATTTTTAACCAACACGTGTCCGTTAAGCAACTGATAACACTTTTGACATAAAACATTCCGCAAAATTTATATATTATCAGTTGATCACCTAACCGATGATGAAGACTGTTGCATGTGGGTTTTTGGCTTTTTTGTATTTTTCGAATGAATTAATTTCAGTCCTTGCTCTTGTATGTGTCGCTTCGGCGTTCGTTGTCCCCCAGAAGGCTGATCAATGTGGAGCTGTCGATATCACCAAGTCGGCGAAGAGATATATCCCAGTTCGTAAGTTATTCCAAAAAAAGTTGCAATAAAAAACTTCCAAAAATAATAGAAAACTCTGATGCTACTTGTGAAATCTGCTTGGATCTTGTATTGATCGGTGAGACCTATGCTGAGTGTGAGGAAGCTATCATGCAACATCATATGGATGCTTATTGTGTTGAGAAGGTCAAGAACAAGGCTTCCCAGGCTGCTTGCAAGCTTATGATTGACGATATTGCTCATGTAAGTTTTACAGTAACCATGGAATTCTAGAAAAAGGTGTTTCAGGCTATCATTGAGGACACTGACGAGAATCCAACTGCTGTTTGCAAGAGAGTCATCCACAAGACTTGCCCATACAACAATTAAATTGAAATAACTGTATTTATGTCTATAAATAATTATATTATCAGTGAAAATGTGCTTGGAAATTATGATGTCACTTGCGAAAGAATTTGCAGCAATTTCGATATGATTTTTTAGAAAAATTTAAATTTAAATTTTTCTAAAAAATCATTCCATCAAAATTTGCGCCAATTCAAAAATATTTTTTGAAACGTCCCGAAAAAAACACCGTGTTTAAAGCATTAAAACGGAAATTTGATAGGCAGCCAATTACTTTTGGAATTATTGTGGAAGTTTCAGTAGCAACCTGATTTAAATGTTGTACTAATGAAATAGTGTTTCCTATCCTTCAAAAAATTAACAACGTCTTCGAATCACGGTTTTTTTCAGGACGGTTTTTTTGAATTATATTTCCCGCGCTTTTTGATGAAATGCAGGCAGCGCTGAGTAGCGACTCAGATGTTCAATTCAAAGATTTCGCGTCGAAACCGGTGGGAAAATATTAAATTCACATATTTTTTAGCTTTTCTCATATTTTGCAGTAAATTTCGTCGAATATGCTTTGTTTTTCATTGTTTTTCGCTGATTTTAACATTTTTGACAAAATTTGTTGCAAAATGTGAGAAAAGCAAAAAAAAAAAGTAAATTTAATACTTTCCCGCCGAATTATTTACTGTAGCTTTCAATCGGCCTAAAAATAAAACTCGAACAGTTTCTTTTCGATTTTTACAATGTTTTTTTTAGAATTATAAACTTTTTCCTCGAAATTACCGGCTGAATGTGACTGAAATGAACAATTTTTCTTTGTGAATTCTTACTCTTATTCTCATTTTTCACAATAGGTTATCACACAATTTTATTTAAAACAGGGTCAAGAGGAACAACAAACACATTAAAAAAACGCAACTCATGCTCAAAATCAACCAGTAAAATGAATCTCATTCAATATTATAAAACCAAATGATCAGCTTCTCTTAATAGTCATAGTATGGCTCCCAATCGTAATCATCGTCGTCATAGAAATGATAAGCATCGTCATAATCATAAGCATTATAATCTTCGTATTCGTAGACACCATCAAAAGAGTCTTCCGCATAATAAATCTTTGGATCCATTCTGCAAATCCACTCCCTACAGTCGTTGTCGTATTCAGATTCCAGCATTTCCGCGGAAATCACTTTCAGACGAAAGAATTGAGGGAAATCGTCAATTTCAACGACTTCATCGAATCCGCGTTCCAGAAGAATATGACAATCGGGATTATTGGTACGAATTCTGACTCTATGTTCGGCCTTCGACCTGAAATTATACATTTTGAAGATTTTTTCCAAACAATAATCAAAAATGTTTATTACAGAATACAATCGTCAAAATGCTCCAAGAATTCCTCGAATGAGCCATCGCCATAGTGTGAAACTTGAAAAGTGGATTCGACTTTTGCATTTTTATCGATCCACATCTGTGCAACCATATGAAGACTATCCGTTTTTTTGTAGTCGTGGATATGCCAGTAGGAAGCATTTTGAACCTAAAGAAGGCAAATTTCTCTTTTAGCGGATTTACAAAAATCTTTTTAACGAAGATTGTCTTACATGTGAGATTTCAAGAATTCCGGCAAGTCGGTCGGAAATTATGTCATCGTGATATATCTTGATCGACTCGACGCCGATCTTCATTTTTCGGAGAACCGCAACCACAATATCAAAATCGCACTGTTCAAATTCGACTTTTTTCGCTGTGAAAAGTCCATCGTCGGTATTAAACCGTTCATAATCAGTGAATGAATCTCTAAAAGAGAAAAATAGAGTTTGAAAAACTCCGACTTTCTTGATGTAGTTCAGCAATTCGAATGCATCATTCATATCTTTTGAGCACTTCCAGAAATTCCGCCCATCATGGCTATATAAAATGAAGGTTAATTCTTTATCCTTTCCCCGAAAGCAGCCGTCATCGAATTCGATTTTTTGAGAATCGACAAGCGATCTCTCCGCTTTCGCAGTGCATCTCAGTGACAATCTGAAAGAATATTGGTTAATTAATCGATAATCGTTTAATTTTCACCTCTCCTTAAATTTCATTTTCCCAATACACACCGATTTTATTTCCGCTGGCATATCGCACCAATTCGTGTCGTAAATTTTAACAATCGACGCATTTTCAGTCTTTTCGGTTATATTTTTGACATCCGATGACATTCTGTAATGAGAAATCGGAAAATCGTGGTGAAAATAGGAGAAAATAGGTGAAATTTTATATATATGAAAACAAAGAGAAATCGGAATAAAATAATGCGAGAAAGAGTACTGTAATAGTTTAAAGCATACTTGCAACGGGCCGGGCCGGGCCGGGCCGGGCCGGGCTTTTTCACAATTTTCAGGGCCCGGCCCGGCCCGGCCAGGGCCCGGGCCCGGCCCGGCCAGGCCCGGCCCGGCCCGTCTCGGCCCGGGTTTTCGGAAAAAAAATGTCCTGTCTTTTCAAAATTTTTTTTGGTGTTAACAGAAAAAAATGGACGATTTTTCTGTGGAGTAAAAAATTTTTCAAGATTATAGTGTCCACAAAAAATGGTTTTTTCACAGAAAAATTTGAAAAAATTTCTGAAATTTCAAATTTTTTTTCAAACTTGGAGAACCCGGGCCCGCCGGGCCGGGCCGGGCCGAGGGTCACGGGCCCGGGCCGGGCCGGGCCCTTGAAATCTTCGGCCCGGCCCGGCCCGGCCCGGCCAGGCCCGGGCCCGGCCACGGGCCGGGCCCTGATTTTGCAAGTATGGTTTAAAGGCGCATTCCGGAAAACTTCAGATGAATCTTGGAGGTAATGGTTACAGTATCGCTCGACGTTTCTCACCGATTTCTTTGTGATTTCTCACAAATTTCCGCTTCAGAATGTCATCCGATCTCAAAAATTTTACCGAAAAGACGGAAAATGTGTCGAATGATCCGATTTATGACACCAATTGGTGCGATATGCCATCCGAAGTAAAATTAGAGTGTATCGGAAAGATGAAATTTAAGGAGAGGTGGAAATTGAATAATTAACTATCGATTATTTAACCAATATATTTTTTCAGATTGTCATTGAGATGTGCTGCGAAAGCAGTGAGATCGCTTGTCGATTCACAGAAAATGGAATTCAATGAAGGCCGCTTTTGGGGAAATAATGAAGAATTAACTCTCAATTTTTATAACGATGATAAGCGAACTTTCTGGAAGCGCGCAGTAGATAAAAATAACGCATTCGAACTGCTGAATTACATTAAGAAAGTCGGAGTTTTCAAAAATCTATATTTCTCTGTTGGAAATTCAGTCGCTGATTATAAACGGTTTACTACCGACGATGGACTGTTCACCGCGAAAGAAATCGAATTTGAGCAGTGCAACTTCGATAATGTGGTTGCTGTTCTTCGAAAACTGGATAACGGCGTCGAGTCGATCAAGATCAATCACGATAGCATAGTTTCCGACCGACTTGCCGAAATTCTTGCAATCTCACATGTAAGACAATCTTCGTTAAATAGATTTTCGTTAATCCCCTAAAAAGCAAGTGTACCTTTTTTAGGTTCAAAATGCAACCTACTGGCATATCCACCGCAACTTCGAAACTGACTGCCTTCACAAGGTTGCACAGGTTAAACTTGAAGAATTTGATCTTCCAAAAAAATTCATTTTCAGATGTGGATCGATAAAAATGCAAAAGTCGGATCCACCTTCCAAGTTTCTAACTATGCCGGTGGCTGCTTCGGGAAATTCTTGGAACATTTCGACGACCGTATTTTGTAATAGACATATTTAATTATTTTCAAAAGCACCAAAGTAAAAGTAGTAAGGGGGACCCTGATGTGATTTTTTTTTCGAGTTTTTTTCCATATTTTTTGATCAAACAGATAAACAAATAAAAAAAAAACTTGGGAAAAATTATTTTAAGAGCTCAATATCTGGATCAAAAATATAGGAGTTTTAGCACTGGGCCTACCGGCCGCCGCAATTTTAAAAGTACACGGTGTAACCTCCGGAAAACGCGCTTTGTCGCACACCTCGAGTTCGAGGACTCGGCACCGTCCCAAATCATCATTTTTTGAATTGAAAATTACATATTCCAAGCCAAAATTCAGCCGCAACGCGCCCAAGAGCACTGAGAATTCAAATTTGCATGTACCCTGTTGCAACCCCGTGCAAGTATGATATGTATTACTTTAGGTCAAAGAACGAGAAAAGGGTCAGAATTCGGACCAACAATTCCGATCGTCATATTCTTCTAGAACGTGGACTGGATGATATCGTGGGAATTGACGATCTCCCTGAATACTTCCGTCTGAAGGTAATTTCCGCGGAAATGCTGGAATCTGAATACGACGACGACTGCCAGAAGTGGATTCGCAAATTTGATCCAGAGATTTATGGTTCGGATAACTCCTTCGAACGATTCGATGATGTTCACGAATACGACGATTATGACGATGCTTATCATTTCTATGACGACGATGATTACGATTGGGAGCCATACGACGACTATTAAAAACAGCTGATCATTTGGTTTTCATAATAGTGCATGAAATTCATTTTACTAGTTGATTTTGAGCATGAGTTACATTTTTACTGTTTTTATTTGTTCTTTTTTACCCTGTTTTGAATAAAATTGTGCGAATCTTCAAGAAAATTGACAATTTGAGTCACACTCAGCCTGAAATTTCGAACAAGGAGTGAATGATCCTCGAAAAAAAGTTTATATTCTAAAAAATCTGTTTTCTTTTCAAGTTCATATATCGACGAGATTACTGTAGTTTAAAGGCGCATGCTGGAAAACCTCCGATACACAGCACCCCGAAAGCGGATTTCGAGAGAAATTTTTTTGGAATTTGTCTGTCGGGCGCGCTTGCATTTTCTCTGCGCCCCTCCTTCTTTTACACACTCTCTCGTCACCCCATTTTTGAAAATTTGAATTTTTTGCACTTTGAGCAAACATTACGGGGACTGGAAGCATTTTCGTGTATCGGACGGACCTAACTTTTGTAGAGGATGTTTTTAAGCATATAAAAATGCAAAATTTTTCACAACATCGATTTTTTCAGAAGAGTTAATACAATTTTTATAAAAATCAAGACATTCGAGTTGAAGTTTTTTCGATTTTTTTGGTTCAATGACACAAAATTAGCATAAATTTCGATTTTTTAAAAAGAAAAATAGCTAAAAAACTCATAAAACAAACTCTCACCGAGAAGACAACACTTTTAATATAAATAAATATGCCAGGATCGAAGAATAAGTTCGGCAGAGGTTAAAGGAATAATCTGAATGTCAACGGTTCCGAATTATATGAAAAATCTTTAATTAATCATTTTTTTATTCAGAAATAAAGTTATTTGGTGCGAAAATTGTGTTTTGTGGGTGATTTTTCATGTCTGAAATAATGTTCCTTGATTTAAGTTCATGATTAATCCCCTATTTCTGCGTTTTACGACTTTGAAGCATTTCAAATCAGTGATATTATCCAGAAACTTACTTCGAAGAGGGAAAACTTACACTTCTCGCTAATTTTCCGTCGGAGAGTACCTCTGGACTTATTCTTCGATCCTGGCATATTTATTTATATTAAAAGTGTTGTCTTCTCTGTGAGAGTTTGTTTTATGAGTTTTTTAGCTATTTTTCTTTTTAAAAAATCGAAACTTATGCTAATTTTGTGTCATTGAACCAAAAAAATCGAAAAAAACTTCCACTCGAATGTCTTGATTTTTATAAAAATTGTATTAACTCCTCTGAAAAAAATCGATGTTGTGAAAAATTTTGCATTTTTATATGCTTAAAAACATCCTCTACAAAAGTTAGGTCCGTCCGATACACGAAAATGCTTCCAGTCCCCGTAATGTTTGCTCAAAGTGCAAAAAATTCAAATTTTCAAAAATGGGGTGACGAGAGAGTGTGTAAAAGAAGGAGGGGCGCAGAGAAAATGCAAGCGCGCCCGACAGACAAATTCCAAAAAAATTTCTCTCGAAATCCGCTTTCGGGGTGCTGTGCGATAGGTTTTAAGTGGCTATGGCTACAGTAAACTTGCTCATATTCTCAGCGCTTTCAATTTAGGAAACAATGGCGAAACTATGGCGGAACTAAGTTGTCACACTGTTTCCAAAGTTTTTGTTTTTCAGAAACAGTAGTGGATAGCCCGTGAGCGCTATCCACCACTGTTTTCTGAAAAACTCTCTATCCACCACTGTTTCACCACTTTTCTTGGTCTCGCCACGAGATTAGCTCTCGGAACAGTGGTCCAACCCCGTTTCCTGAAAAAGCCCTCTTTCGCCGCTGTTTCCTAAATTGAAAGTGCTGAGTTATTTTCATTCGAATTTCTCATTGCTTTCTGCTATTCTCTCCGTGTTTCACCACAATTTTTACAATTTCTCATTGCAGAATGTCATCCGATCTCAAAAATATAACCGAAAAGACTGAAAATGCGTCGATTGATCCAATTTACGACACGAATTGGTGCGATATGCCATCTGAAATCAAGTCGGTGTGTATTGGGAAAATGAAATTTAAGGAGAGGTATAAATTGAATAATTATCGATTAATTAACCAATATATTTTCCAGATTGTCATTGAGATGTACTGCTAAAGCGGAGAGATCGCTTGTCGATTCTCAAAAAATCGAATTCGATGAAGGCCGATTTTGGGGAATTAATAACGAACTACTTGTCAATCTTCATAGCGATGATAAGCGAAATTTCTGGAAGCGCGCAGTAGATAAAAATAACACATTCGAACTGCTGAATTACATTAAGAAAGTCGGAGTTTTCAAAAATCTATATTTCTCTGTTGGAAATTCAGTCGCTGATTATAAACGGTTTACTACCGACGATGGACTGTTCACAGCGAAAAAAATCGAATTTGAGCAGTGCAACTTCGATAATGTGGTTGCTGTTCTTCGAAAAATGGAGAAAGGCGTCGAGTCGATCAAGATGAATCACAGTGACATAATTTCCGACCAACTTGCCCGAATTCTTGCAATCCCGCATGTAAGACAATCTTCGCTTGAAAGGTTTTTGTAAATTTACTATTTTTTTAAGGTTCAAAATGCTTCCTACTGGCATATCCACTACTACGACGAAGCAGATAGTCTTCATAAGGTTGCACAGGTTAATCTCAACAAATTCGAATTCCTTACAAAAAATCAAACTTTTTAGATGTGGATCGATAAAAATTCGAATATCGGGTCCACATTCCAAGTTTCAGCCTATAATGATGGCTCATTCGGGGAATTCTTGGAGCATTTTGACGATCGTATTTTGTAATAAACATTTTTGATTATTTTTAGGAAAAAAGCTTCAAAATGTATAATTTCAGGTCGAAGAACGAACATAGAGTTAGAATTCGCACCAACAATCCCAAGTGTCATATTCTTCTCGAACGTGGATTAGATGATATCATTGAAATTGACGATTTTCCTCAATACTTCCGCCTAAAGGTGATTTCCGCTGAAATGAAAGAATCAGAATACGACGACGACTGTAGGGAGTGGATTTGCAAAATGGATCCAGAGGTTTATAATGCGGATAATTCTTTCGAACAGGTTGACGATGTCTACGAATACGACGATGACGACGATGATGATGTTTACGATAATGACGATGCTATTAATCTCTCTGACAGCGACGATAACGATTGGTAGCGATACGACAACTATTAAGAGAAGCTGGTCATTTGGTTTTCATAATAGTGCATGAGATTCATTTTACTCGTTGATTTTGAGTATGATTTGCGTTTTTTATGTGTTTACTGTCTTTGTCGATCCCTTTTTCAATGAAACTATGTGAAAAATGAGATTTAAAAAATGAATTCACAAATAATAATTGTTCATTTCAGTCACATTCAGCCGGAAATTTCGAAGAGACAGTTTATAATCCTGGAAAACAACATTTTATTGAAAAAAAAACAATATTTTTTCCAAGTTTATATGGATGAGAGTACTGTAGTTCAAAGACGCATGGTGGAAAACCTCCGATAGGTTTTAAGTGGCTATGGCTACAGTAAACTTGCTCATACTAATTTCACCTGACGTTTCTCACCGATTTCTCTGCAATTTTTACCAATTTTCCTTTCAGAATGCCATCCGATCTCGAAAATCTGATTGAAAAGACTGATCCATTTTACGACACGAATTGGTGTGATATGCCAGCCGAAATCAAGTTGGAGTGTATTGGAAAAATGAAATTTAGGGAGAGGTAAAGTTAGGGAGAGCAAAATTTAGGGAAAAAATGAAATTTAGGGAGAAAGTTGGTTCATTATCGATAAATTGAACAATTTTCTTCTAGATTATCACTGAGATGCACTGCGAAAGCTGAGAGATCGCTTGTCGATTCACAGAAAATCGAATTCGACGAAGGCCGCTTTTGGGGAGACGATAAAATGATGTCTTTCGAAATTCTGAGCTGTAATATGCCCATGTTTTGGAAGCTACCAAAGGATATGAATGACGCTTTCGAACTGATGAAATACATTTAAAAAGTTGGACTTTTCAAACATCTGTATATCGCTTTTGAAGGTGCATTCACTGATTACAAGAAATTGATTATTTCCGACGATGGACTGTTCACAGCGAAAAAAATCGAATTCTTGCAATGTGATATTGGTATTGTGGATGCTGTTCTTCGAAAAATGAAAACTGGCGTCGAAACGATCAAGATAAATTATGGTAGAAACATTTCCCACGAACTTGCCGAAATTCTTGCAATCCCGCATGTAAGACAATCTTCGCTAGATAAAATCATTTTTTGTAAATCTAGAAAACTGAAGTGTACCTGTTTTTAGGTTCAAAATGTTCCCTACTGGCATATCCACAACTACGAAGAAACGGATAGCCTTCATAAGGTTGCATAGGTTGAATACAGAAAGATCGATTCTCTTCCATACAAAAAATTCCAGATGTGGATCGATAAAAGTTCGAAAATCGGATCTACATTCCAAGTTTATGTCCAGCACAATGACTCATTCAGAGATTTCTTGGAGCATTTTGACGATCGTATTTTGTAAAGAACATATTCAATTTTCCACAGAAAAAAATCAATTTGTATAATTTCAGGTCGAAAAACGAAAATAGAGTCAGAATTCGTACCAACAATCCGGATCGTCATATTCTTCTCGAGCGTGGATTAGATCCTTTTGTCTTACTCGATTATGAACCTATATACTTCCGTCTGAAGATGATTTCCGCTGAAATGAAAGAATCTGAATACGACGACGACTGCCAGAAGTGGATTCGCAAATTCGATCGAGAGATATATCGTCCGAAAAACTATTACGCCCAGATTGGCTTTTACGGATACTACTATAAATAAAAGCTAATCATTTAGTTTTGATAATAGTGACTGATATCCGTTTGTTGATTTTGAGCATGAGTTGCGTTTTTAAATTTGTTTTGCTGTTTTTGTTGACCTTTTTTTTCAATAAAATTTTGTGAAAAATGAACCTAAAAATATAAAAATTTACAAGAAAATTGTAACTCTGAGTCACACTCAGTCTGAAATTCCGAGCAAACTGTTTTTAATTCTGGAAAAAAAAACATTTATTGAATTTCCCAGGTTGGCTCGAATTTCGATTGGTGTGCATTCTGACGTCACGGTGTTCGCGTATGTTGCACCTCACTTGACGACACCTCGCATTTTCACCTTTTTTGCTCGAAAATTCCCACAATTTCGTTGAATTCCGGACTTGTTTTCTTTGACATTTTGTAGAAAAATGATCTTCCGAATTCCCGCGCATTTCAGGGAGGCGGCAGATTTAGATTTTTTTCATAGTCATCACTCGATTTCTAGTCATTTTTCTGCGCTTCAGTCGGTTTTTTTCGGGCGATAATTGCTGTCTCAATTTTCTTGAAATTTTGTGTTTCTATCGCTTTCATGTTTCTCAAAATTCTCAAACCGCTCTACTAATTAATATGCTCCAATTTCGAGCTATCATTCAGTGAATATTCGGAGCGGAATTCCGGAAATTACGATTTTTTTAAGCACCCAAATTTTTTGAATTTGGCGCCATTTTTCGGATGTCCCAGTGGAAAGGAAACAAGGGGGTTTTGACTAAGCCTATAATTTAAAACAGAAAACGAAAAAATCTGAAAAAAATTTCAGCCAAAAAAGTACTGAAATTGGCGAAAATCGGTGAAAATCGCACATTTTTGGCTGAAATTTTTTTTCAAATTTTTTCGTTTTCTGTTTTAAATTATAGGCTTAGGCAAAAACCCCTTGTTTCCCTTCCTCTGGGACACCCGCATTTTGGCGCCAAATTCAAAAAATTTGGGTGGCCCCCCCTAACTAAGATAGCGCCCAATTTTCTCTCTATTTTCACCTTTTTTTTCAGGTCTCCACCTCACTCTTGCCTTCTGTAAATAGCTTCCTGTAAATATCTACTAACCCGCCCCCTACAACACCGAAAATGATGCTGAAAGCAGAAAAAGAGCAAAAGAAGCGTCTAAAGTACACCGCTATCGGCGTCACCGTGATGATTCTTCTAATCATCGGATACTCTCTACACAAGCCACTTCCCGAAGGATTCACCGTCACCAAGTGGGATCGCGCTGTGATGCACGTCGTCGAGCCAGCACTTCGAGTCGCTTACTACTATCCGGTAAGTCTAGCAAAGCGGATTCCTCTAGAAATCCCTCTATTTTCAGAGCCGAATGTTCTCAAAAGCCAGCAACATGGTCTACTGGACACGTGGCGCTTTGAACATCCTGTCGAAAACCCTGGGACTCCTCGTTGACACACAAGGACAAATCGATATCAAATGGCACGAATGGAACGGAACACCAGTCAAAGTCTACCGCCCAATCGATAATCGAACATCCACTGACGGAGCTGTCATCTTCATTCATGGAGGTGGTTTCGCTTTGGGAAACGTTGAGATGTACGATTCGTTGGTGGAGCGAATGGCCTTCGAAATGAAGACACTGTTCATTTCTGTCGAATATCGTCTCTCACCGGAAACCGTTTTCCCCGGTGGAATTTTGGATTGCGAAGCGGCAATCGATTATTTCTTCGACAACGCATCCATTCAATTCGGTGTCAACACTTCCAAAATCGTCATTATGGGAGATTCAGCAGGTGGAAACTTGGCTACGGTCATCGCTCAACGTCGCGCAGCTCGCAATGCTTCTCCAGCCCTTGCTGGTCAAGTTTTGATCTACCCACTTCTTCAAATGGCTGACATGCAAACGATCTCCTACCGATACTTTCATTCTCGACTCTCTGGATACGCTCTAGTGGATCCAGAGTCTGTAGCTTACTACTACATGTTCTACGCGGGAATTGATATGGACGAGAAGGCGTATCTCATTCCGAGTGTGATTTCAAATGGACACGTGGCAAAGGATTTGAAGCCAGAAGTTGAAGAGGTAATTTGACTGCCTATTTCAGAATTTCAATGAAATAATTTTAGATGATGTCTCATCGAATCGTCATCGAATCAACACGCAACTACCGTAACCACAGTATCTCTGAACGATGGGAAATCGAAAGAAACTTTGAAGCACAAGACTTAATGAGACCCTTCCTTACGAATCCAGACTTCTCCCCACTGATGAGAAAGGATTTGTCCAATTTGCCGCCGACGATGGTGCTCACTTGCGAGTTCGATGTTCTTCGTGACGAGGGACTCATTTATGCTCAACGATTAGAAGCGGCCGGCGTGCCTACAACGACGATCAACTACGAGAACGGTTTCCACGCGATGCTCAATTTCCACAGCGAGTTGCACGAAGCGTCGAAATCTGTGGAAGATATTGAACAATGGACACTCAACGTCATTAACAATGCATAGTAGTTCAATGTCCCCCAGTAGAATATGTTAGATCTCGCGCTCCCCAACACATGTATTTCGCATTTTGCACGTTGTTAGTCTTCTTTGATTGTATTCGGGTCTACTAATGATTCTCACTCTTATATGTTTAACCCGGTTTTTCGCTCTTGATCAAGTTTGAAATGAACTTCGCACTGCACATTCGAATTTTTCAGAGAGCAGCAGACAGTTTCAGAGCTTTCCAATAGACGTTTAATCTGTTCGAAACGGAATTCTGAAAATTCCGACAATTTTCAGAATTGAGTATATGTTTTAAAAATATGTATTTTCCTAATATTATTGAGAAAAAATTCAAAAAAAAATCCTAAATCCCCGAAAAACGGCGTTGAAAAAAATAGGATTTGAATTCCCGCGCAGTGAGAAGCCTAGGCCACGGGATCATAGCGCCTTTCTTACATGGAAATTTTTCCGGATTTTTTCGGTTTTCATGTCCGGCAGATAAAAAACGTACAAAATCACTGTCGTTCACTTGAAAAAACGGCCATCAGGCGCCGTGGCCTAGGTTTCTCACTGCGCGGGAATTCAAATCCTCGTCCTTCCTAGCACTTTTTTTTTTTGAGAATTTTTCGTTTTGAACGGCATTTTTCGGGGATTTCGGATTTTTTTCGAGTTTTTTCGCTATAATATTAGGAAAATAGACAATTTTTCGAAAATTTTAATGAAAAAATTTTTTTTTGGTCGGTGTCGCCCCTTAATTATCGATTTTTTCGAGTTTTCGGAATAAGTCAAACAAATTGGCAAATATCTGAAAATTTTATACTGTTTTTAACAACGTAAATTTAGAATCATAAATGTTCAATTGATTTTCAAACATGACACATCAACTTCTTTTCCTCCACACCTGTGATAATATCAGACTTCTTGATCAATAATCCGCATATCATCAAGAAACAAGTAACCAGTGACATTGTGTAGAATTCTACAAAAATCTAATTTGAAACGATCAGAATTTTATGAAATCGGTTACCTTTGAAAAATAGCAAGTGACTAAAAGAGGTCATGAAAATACAATACCAAATTGGCGGATCCAGTATGACAAATGGAAGAGAGAAAACGAGAAATACAATGAATATTGTGTTGTGATCTGAAAATCAAGAATTCACAAATTTTCTGTAACTTTCAAGTTGGAATTTCCAATGCTCACCGAATTTGAGAATTTCTGGTAAAATTTCATAGTGATAAAAGGATAATATAGCAGCAACTGTAACAAAGAAGGCCAATATAAATAGATGAATATTTTCGTAAAGGTTATTAGGGAGCCTGTAAATTGTGAACATTGTTGAAATATGGAAAGAAGTATGAACTAGTGATATGACATGAAGTATAAACAAGACTGCTGTTCAAACAACAAGTTTTTCAAAATAGTTCGGAAAATCAGACGGTTTGATGTTTGACAGCTGGGTAATCAGTGTACGTGGGGGGTACTGACTACGAGAAAAGGATAACAACAACAATTAAAGAAACGGGGACAGCAAACAGTTTGTGGTTTAAGACCAATGGGAAAGAAACGCCGGTGGCCTAGTTCCCACAAAAACAACTACCGTAACCTAGAAATATGTTTATTTTTCGAACTTTTTTCTTATTTTCCCTCCGTTTCTAGTTGTTATATTTTTTTAGTTGTATTGAAGTTTCGTTTTCCGACTTTTTTTGCGAGGAAAATAAAAGAAGAAAAAGCAGTGAAAAAGATAAATGTGAAAAAATTCTTTTGGGTTACGGTCGTTGTGGAACTTGAAAAATATAGGTCATGACCTAGAAAAATCAGGTCACGACGCAAAAAAAACTAGGTCACGACCTCGAAAAATGTATTTCATGATCTAAAAAATCTAGGTCATGACCTAGCAAAATCTAGGTCGTGGCACAAAAAAACTAGGTCACGACCTAGAAAAATCTAGGTAATGAATTAGAAAAATTTGGTCATGACCTAAAAAACTAGGTCATGACTTCAAAAAAAAACTAGGTCATGACCTAGAAAAATCTAGGTCGTGGCCCCAAAAAGTCTAGGTCATGACCTAGAAAAATCTACGTCACGACCTAGAAAACACTAGCTCATGACCTGAAAAAAACACGGTCATGACCTAGAAAAATTAGGTAATGACCTAGAAAAATCTAGGCGATGACCTAGGTAAATTAGATCATGACCTAGACAAGATTAGGTCTAGGTCATGACTCAGGACCCAGGCCCCAGGCCCCAGGCCCCAGGCCCCAGGCCCCAGGCCCCAGTCCCCAGGCCCCAGGCCCCAGGCCCCAGGCCCCAGGCCCCAGGCCCCAGGCCCCAGGCCCCAGGCCCCAGGCCCCAGGCCCCAGGCCCCAGGCCCCAGGCCCCAGGCCCCAGGCCCCAGGCCCCAGGCCCCAGGCCCCAGGCCCCAGGCCCCAGGCCCCAGGCCCCAGGCCCCAGGCCCCAGGCCCCAGGCCCCAGGCCCCAGGCCCCAGGCCCCAGGCCCCAGGCCCCAGGCCCCAGGCCCCAGGCCCCAGGCCCCAGGCCCCAGGCCCCAGGCCCCAGGCCCCAGGCCCCAGGCCCCAGGCCCCAGGCCCCAGGCCCCAGGCCCCAGGCCCCAGGCCCCAGGCCCCAGGCCCCAGGCCCCAGGCCCCAGGCCCCAGGCCCCAGGCCCCAGGCCCCAGGCCCCAGGCCCCAGGCCCCAGGCCCCAGGCCCCAGGCCCCAGGCCCCAGGCCCCAGGCCCCAGGCCCCAGGCCCCAGGCCCCAGGCCCCAGGCCCCAGGCCCCAGGCCCCAGGCCCCAGGCCCCAGGCCCCAGGCCCCAGGCCCCAGGCCCCAGGCCCCAGGCCCCAGGCCCCAGGCCCCAGGCCCCAGGCCCCAGGCCCCAGGCCCCAGGCCCCAGGCCCCTTGCTCCCCTCTCTGGAGCTTAGAGAAAGTTAGAACTGATTCTTCTCAACATTTCCCTCTTCCTTTATAGCAATTTCCCTGAGGTCAAAGGGTCATCTAGAGTCGTGGGTTTCTAAATCGATTCACGTAGTTTTACTCGTCTAGAATTTATTTTTTTTTGAAAACTTTTTTGCCATATCGATGTTTTCCATTAAAAGAAGCTGTTCATCACGTTTAATTATCACTTAAATTTGCACTTTCGAAGAAACAAATTGGTCACTGGCTTATAGAAAATTGAGTGCGTTCTAGGATTTTTCCTTTTCCATAAATATTTATCTAATTTCACACAAAAATGTCAAGAAGAACACGACTCAATATCTCTTCAACTCTGACAAAGTCCATTCCGAAATTTATTATAATATTTTTTTTCATTTCGATGACAGTACTCTTGTGTTCCTGTAAAATACTTTTCAAATTGGAATACAGAAAAGACCAAAACAGTTCCCAGAAAAAGAACAAACTTTTGTTTTCATTCTTTTTCATATTTCCATCATCTTCTTTTTCTCTTTTTTTTCCAGAAACTGTGAATTTCCGGAGAGAGAAAAACATTTTTCTCATTCATTTCATCTCTTCTTTTTTTCTTCCAACATATTATGTAACAGAAAATTCATTTGAGAACATTTTAAAACGAATTCCGTATCCAATATTTTCTATAAAGCCCTTTGTGAGTGCCGGAAATGGTAGAAAAACGAATATTTGAGTTGGAAAATATTCAAAAAAAAGTTATGTTTCATAGTTGTCATATTGAAATAGAAATCATGATCCGTTTGCTCCGTAGATGCAATATTGCACAAATAAAGTCCATTCGGAAGTTTCGAAATGATTGTCATTATGGAAATATTGAAAACTATCTTGTTCACAGAATCCATTAAAGCTGTAAATTCCTAAACGAAAAATATGAAATTTTTGAGAAATTGAAAAATTTAAACATTTAGGAATTCAAACCCCGAATATCGAAAAAAAGAAGATACTCTGATGTTCTGGAAATTTCAAAAGTTCATTTTGCTCACCGCTGTTTTCGAGTAGGTAGGACGATTTTGTGAATCATTTATTCTTCTTGGAAATATACTTGCGAAGAAATAATATGATGGTTGAAATACATCTTTGGACGAAAGGCAAAATTATCATCCTAAATAAAAGTGCCGTTCATTTCGAGCTCAATTATTTTGATTTCTGCGACAGAAATTGAGAAAATTGAGCTAGAAATGCAAGCATAGGATGGTGTTCTATTAGAGTATTTACTTTCCATATTCTCCGCTGAAGTTCTGATAGTGAGAAAAAGTTGACATTGGAAAAAATACCGTTTCACAATTTTCACATTATTGAGTTTTGTCAACCCTTAACTATTCTGAGCGTGATAATCTCCGTTGGAATTTTCTGTTTTACATAATTTATCTATCCAGCAAGTGATTGTACACAGTTGTAAACTACAAAAATAAAGTTCTATAATTTTATAATATCCTATGTTCTCAAACCCGACGAACAATTAGGAAGTCCATTTTCATAAACCGAAAGTGGACCAATTTCCACTGAAAACATTCATTTCGAGAAAGAAATTCGACCAGAACTGTATATAAAATATGAATTTTTCTGTTTTACTCTTCTATTTTTGTTCTGCCTTCACATTATCAAACATGTCGTTATTATTAAGTTTCATCACAAAATGAAACAGCAAAAAAATGCATCATCAGTATCCAGCTTATCTCCCACCCAATCAAGTTGCTTATTCACACCAAAAATGGCTTCTTTCTGATCTTTAAAACTACTTTTCAGTGATAATACGTCCTAATCATATCTCGTTTTCAGATCCTCCAAAGAAACCTGCAGCTGACATGATAAGGTAACCTTTTCCGTTTTATTTTTCCTTTTTTTTTCTTAATTTTCTCTCCAGACAAAAAATACCAAAGATCCTTGATTTTCTTCTAATTGGTGATTTCTAGCTTTCCCCGCCCCCTTTCATTTGTCTTTTTGGTGCTGAAAAGCTGGAAAAAAAGAAGAAAGAATTGGCGAAAAAAGAGACAAAAAACATGATAATTATTCATGAAAAGCGGTGTCACTAATCGAATTAGCACCAAATTCTTCAAATGATACGGACCCAGTGGGCTTCCCTGGAATTCTTTATTTCCTCATTCAATTGCTCAGCTTATTACTATTGTTCAAAAGTTTGCTTTTCCATCTTAATACGACCATTTTGGTTCTCAGAATTTAATTTTTAGACTTGTTTTTCTTTTGAAAAAAGAGGGACTTCCTGCGAATTAATCGCGTGATGTGGAAATCTGAAAAAAACAGACTGAAAAAAGTGACAGCTGAAAAAATAGCCACCCGCTTTTACACGCGAGGACGTTGAAAGTGCTAATAATATAGGTGGATTTCCGGCAAATCCATCATTTTTTGGAGAAACAATTTTTGGAAGGTTCCGGAAGCTATAGATTGTTTTTCCAATATTTCTAAAGCTTCATTTTTGCCTTAAAATATTTTTTACAAAACTTCCTCATAGAACTCGAGGAATTGAACTTGTTGGCCCACTGTTAGAGGCGCAGTGCCGCTACCAGCTGAGCTACGATGGCGCCTTCTTATTGTTGTACTTTGAGCTCAATTATCTTTCTTCCTGTAAGAGATAGCTAAACTTTGTCAACTAATAAAATGCTTATCATAATATCACCTTCATTTTATCAATTGACAAATTTTTCATATCTCTCATAGAAAACGAGATAATTGAGCTCAAAGTGTCTTGTCCTAAAAACCCAAGATAATAGCCAGTCAATGAGTCATCTAATTCTTCTCTAAATTAATGTTTATTCTCTAGTTCTTTCTAGACTTTTCCAATTTCATAGTTCAAACTCCAATATTTTCTATAAAGAAAAATTCGAAATCAAAGATTTCTCCATGCTTCCGGTAAAAGAAACGACAACCAAAGTTTGCTGCAAGAAAAGAAATATTTTCGGTTACGATAAATTATTATTATTTTAAATAGTTTCAGGTTTTTGATATTTCCAAGGCTTGACCGAGATGATGTTTCACTTATCAGAATATTTTAGAAAAAGTAGGTGTGGACTCATCGAGAATTCTCATCAACTTTCATCTTCACACGTTTTCTTCCAACTGATCAGAGTTTTTTCATTTCATATGACATTTTTTGCTTCCAGTCATCATGAATTGACATTTCAGCCCCAGACAGACATAACAATGATTTCCGGTTAGCCGAAAAAAGTACAGCGTTTTACAAAGCGATACTTTTCTCTATGTAGACAATGAAAAATTAATATTTGAGTGCTTCTGGGATTTATGATTTTTTCAAAAAAAAAGTTCCGTTTCAATGACTCATTTTATTTTTTTAACACTTCCAAAAATATTGGTTCAATTGCCGCTTGTAGTGAATTTGATTTTCGAACGTTCCTTATCTGAAGCCCTAAAACAGAAGGGACCCCAACTTCTACCCAAATTTTCTCGTTTTCTGTGAAAGATATCCAAATATTGTCAACTGATCAAATGTTTATCATAATTTCAAAAATATTTTGTTAGTTTATCACTTTTCGATATCTTTCACAGGAACCGAGATAAATTGGGTCGAAGTTAGGTGCTCTTCTATTAAAGGACAATTAGCTGGAGAATGTTAGAAAATGAATCAACTCGCTGGAACACATGCACCAATTTTTAAGCGATTAGAGAAATAAAATTGCCTCATTGAATCAGTAAAAACAATTCTGACGTCTTGGAAATTCAAAAGTACTCAAACACTAGAAAAGTGCCTGTTGAATCTTTGAAGGGAGCTTATCACCAGAAAAATTAATGCTCCTTGTTTCAATGATTTATCGAGGATCTATTTTTTCCTAAATTCCACCTGCAGACCACCAAAATTCAAAGTACGCGGTCTAACTTTTGTGATCTTTGTTGAAATTTTGAAATCTGATACATAAAGCGTTCTTTGGAATTTTTCTACTGTAAGATAAAGTGATCGTTTAGATAATTGCTGAAAATTAGAACTGAAAAATGTTTGCACTATACGAAAAGTGCTAATTTAAAGTCAATGCTCAGAATCTTCATTTTAATAATCAAATTGCTTTTATAAAAAAATTACCGTACCGTTTCAAAATCACCACATTATTCAGTTTTACGACTCTCATTATTAAAAAATTCAACGTTTTCTTACACTTTGTGCTCAATTATCTCAATTTCCGTGAGAGATATTAAAAATCTGTCAACTGATAAAGTGTAACTGATAACATGAGGAATATTTTATCTGTTGAGTAAATTTTGATATCTCTCACATAAAGTGAGATTATTGAGCTCAAAATTCATATATGGAACGGTGTTCTATTAGAGCGTTAACTTGAAACTCACCGATGGTCTTCTCCAGAAAAAAAGAAAAATTTACTGTTTCCCTATTATCACATTTTTCAGTTTTTTTCGACCTAGGTGTTCTGTTCCTAAATAATTCAACTAAATTTTGGTGAGAAATAATTTCTGACACCTCTTTTCAAATTCTTTTTTTTTTCAAATTTTTCGAACCTTGGTAGTATCAGAAATCCAACGGAAACCAACTAATGGCTCTATCTGAAATCAGATCCTTAATCAAAATAGGATCAATCTCTGTTCCAAAATATTCACAAAAAAAAACAAGAAATCATTTTCCTCTCTTTCCTCCCTCTCATTCCTCTGAAATATGATCATTTCCTGCTCTCAAATTATAGAATCATCTCTTTGCTCCAACAAAATTTCCTCGTTTTTTTCTCCAGTAGACTCCTCTTTTCAAAGATCCTCAAATTTTGGGAGAAGGATTCAGATGAAAGGCAACTTTGGAACCTCGTCGTTTTTTTTTCAGCTGCTTCTCTTTTTTTTATTACTCACTATGTCGTGACTTTCTCTTTTCTTTTCGTTGCGCCTGGCTTTTCGTGTGTTTCTCCTACACTTCTCAATTAATTTTTAATTTATAATTCACCATTTCCTTCCAGAAGTTCAGAGTTCTCGAATAGTGACGTGGCTTTAAGAGGGGAATGTTTCTTATAGATGAGTAATGACTTCTGATCTTTAAGTTCTAGAATTTTCTATATAGTGTCTGGGGGTAATTACAAAGGGAATTATATAGAAAACTGAAAAATTTTAATGTCATTAACTTTTTGTTGACTGGTAGGTCGGTATATTACTGGAAAACAATTGCGGAAGTGTTATTTTAATAAGTACTTTTCCAGTATAAATAACCCGGAAAAATAATTAATGCTTCAAAAACTTCATTTCATGAGTTTTTACATTTTCAAGCATTGCGTTTTCTTTCATTATGAATCGAATTTTGCCTTATTAATATTCATTATCTGATAGCTTTATAGATAGACATACTTCATAACCGGGGACCGGGTCCTGATCCTTCGCAGTATCTGCCCTACTTTCTTTTAGGATTAATATTTTTTGACCGATCAAATCAGATGTGATAGAATTTGGGAAGTTCTTCAAAATGATATTAATTGGAATACTGTAACTGGTCTATGAACAAAATTATAAGCCATAAAGTTGGGACCGCGTAGCCAAAAAGCTGGGACCGCGTACAGTTTTCAGTTTGTAACTTTGTTCATAATCAAGATACAGTTCTTCAAATTGTATCATTTTGTAGCACGAATGAAGTTCTATCATATATAATTTAGTTGTTTTGAATTTTTGGTCCTCAAAAGAAATATAGCCCGCGAAAGTCCGCCAGGGCTCGGTCGCAAGTATTTTGGCTAGTAGGCCGCGAAAAATTGAGGAAGTGATAGTACGTTTTATTTTAAATTATCCGGAAAAAACAATTGCTGCGTTATGAAATTCTTTTGGTCACTTTATAACATTTCGAAGCATTAATGTTTTTCATGGTTAAAGAATTGTAATTTGCTCTATCGATATTTGGTATTTGATACCATCGCAGGCTATGGCATGTTTTATTTTAGTATCAATATTTTTTTGAGCAAATAAAATGAATATTATGCGTAGAACTTAATGAGTACTACCAAATGATACTAAGTTGAATACTGTAGCTTGTCTATAAGCGAAGTTATAAACGATAAAGTTGTGATCGCGTAACTCTAACGGTTTTTGGTTTGTAACTTTGCTCATAGACAAAATAGAGTTGTCCAAACATAGCATTTTGTAGTACTTTTCAATTCCTATCATTTCTAATGTAGTTGATCCAAAAATATCGATTCTGAAAGAAATTCTGGTCCGTGGAAGTTTAGCCAGGGCCTTTTTCGCTTTCAGATCAAAATCTTTTTTTTACGAAAAAATCTGACAATATTTCTTTTTTTCTTACTCTCTCCTTCAAGACCTTCTTCTAAAAAAATGTCAAAAGTTCATATTTTGCACACTTTTCCTAAAAAAAACTCATCAAGTTTAAAAGTGCCAACTAACGACTTTCAAGCACTTTCCTTTTTTGGAAACTTTTATCTTGTTCTCAAATTTTGTATTCACTTGTTTTTTGCGTATTCTGAAAATCTTGTAAAAGACGAGTCTTCTCGGAAGACCCAAACTTTCAAATGGTAAGTAATTTTTGAATTTTGAAATTCTGACTTTTCTGTCTCAAAAATTTGAAAAAAACAAATGATGATTTCAAATCCCCTAAAAATCAGTGAACAAAAAATAAAGAGGAGACTAATTCAGGGTGTTCTTTTTCTGCTTTTCCTCTTCTCCTCCTACTTTTTCCCATTTTCCTGTCATCTCTGAAATTACTAAATTACTCGTGTTCTAATCCTTGTGACTACTGACGCCTCCAGGAGCACAAGTGTAATCTGGAGCATAAAAAAGAAGACGTTAACACTTTTAAAGAGGCGTTTTTTTGCACATTTTCCCCACCTTGATCAATATATTTTTTTTCTAAAAAAAGCACGAATTCAAATGTTTACTGTTTTATAATTGCCACTAATTTAACTCCATTCTAACTAATGTATTGAATACTCTTCTGGCCTTAAGTTCTGCATTTTTCTAGGATTCCCACCTTGATCAATAGATTTTTCTTCGAAAAAAATAAGACTTTCATTTTTTTTATCTGTTTTGAATTTTTCACAAAATAACTGACTACTTCTAATTGTTAATTCTCTCATCAACTTACCTTTCAATTTTGAGAAATGTCTGAAATTTTGCCAACAAAAGTTTATTTCAACTTCCACCAAAGTTAAAGGTCCTTTCTTTTTAATTTGGTTCTTTTTTCTGATCTTTAAAAAAATCTAGAGATTTGAATGTTATGGACAAGTTCAAAAACTTTCAGAAATCCACAACTCTTTTCTCGGACTTTTGTTTCTAGTAGGCGAGAAAGTTATTTTAGGATAGAGAGAAGTGAAAAAAGGATTCAGAAAATATGATAAACGTATGCAAATGTGGAAGCCCCGGTTGAACCGATTCGACTGAAAGAGTGGAGGAACAAGAACGTTGATAGCTTCACAGGAAAATGAAATTCCGCCTTAAAGGAGAAGGGACAGGAGATTTTTTGGAGTTTTCCCATTTTTTGTACTATTCCAAAACCATTTTTACCTGACCTCTCCTTGAAATAGCGTTTTTTTAAAAGCCGAGCCTAAACAAATCCGAATTCTTGAATAAGTTCTAAGAAATTCAACAAAAATATCCGATATCGATTTTTTTTTCAGAATTAGAATCTTTTTATGTACTTTTCCAAACCTCAATTTTCCGGAATCGGAAAAAATTTGAAAAAAAGCATCTTCCATATTTCAAGAAAAATATGAAGAACTTCCTTTCGAGGCATTTTATGGTTACTGTTTGAAAATTTTATCAACAGGTACTACATTTTTATTAAAAGTACCATTGTATCTGATTTTTTAATGAGGCTCACAGTATTCAAAAGCTCTCAAAACGTAACTGAAACAGTGATTGTTGAAAAAGTTTCGTCGAAACTATATACGCTGACCTTAAATGTTACTTTGTTGAAAAATTTTCATGAGACCATTAAAGTCATAGAGAGCTCTTTTTTTTTTCAAATCCAGCATTTTGATCTAAAACTACATTTAAAAAAGGCTAAATTTTCAAAAATAACTATTTAAAATTTATAATTTTTATTTCGACAGTTTTCAGCCTATCCGGTATTTTTCCAACGAGCAATCTCATAATAGTTTTCAAAAACTTTCAATACGAATTGAAACAGTAATTTTTTTGAAAACAATTTTTTCGAAACCCTAAATTCTATCAATCCTTATATTTCACTTTTCGATATATTTTTTATTGTTTCTCCCTCATTTTCACCCTTTCCCAAGTATAATTTCACCGTTTTCCAATTCATTCAAGACTAATATTATAATTTTATGAGTGCTTTCCCCGACAAGAAACTTTTTGTCATAAATTATTGCCTCCTCCTCCCACTCTCATAAACTTTCTGACTCCTTTTTCTTCTTCTTCTTTTTTTTCTCACATTCCTTGGAATTCTGAATGATGACGTGGAATTATTCAAAAAGTTGATTAGGGAGGGAAAAGAGAGTCATTTTGTGTCTTAATCTAAGACGAATGGAGTTGTTTCATTGTGCTAAAGTGATCAGAATGGACAATAAGATTTTTTTTAAAGAAATGGAACAGAATTCTAGATGATTACTTGAATATTCAATTATTTGGGTTGGGTAATTAATTTGAATGCTTTTGCAGCGAAATTGAATAATTTACAAGACTTGTAGAGAGACCCAAAAAAATTTGTTGTTCTAAATTTTGAGAATTTTGCCATAAGCTTATGTTACCATATATGACACCATAGAATTATAAATTTTTGTTTTTCGTTTTTTTTTTCTGAAATTTTCGAATAACAATGACTAGAGTGGCAATTTGTCAGTCAGAAAGAGAAAAAAGTGATATCAACTAATTATCACCGAATTTTCGTTCTCAAAGGAAATCAGAAACATTCCGTGTTTGACTCATTTCTGGGACCAGATTGTTACTTGATAGAAATTGTGATTTAAAAAATATTTTGATGAATCACACTGACTCTTTGGAAAACTTAGAGGTTCCGGAAATTTTAAAAATTTCCTGTTTCAATGTTTTTAAATGATCCTCAGAATTTTACTTTTTTCGTTAGAACAAAAGAACCAATAGCTTTTCCGAAAATATCCAAATTTTCCGATTTTTTGTTTTTTTTTTCCTCTTTCGACCTCTCATGTATTCATGGAATTGCTTTAAATTTAATAAACAAAGTCCTGAAAATATTTTTTGGATTTAATTTGATTTTGGAAAATAAATCAAGTCCTTATTCGGCTTCTTTTTTGACACCTTGCTTTTTTTCAGCTTCTGTATTTGAATTTTCCTGTTATACGGACTTTCCGTAAAACCTGTAACAGAAGGGCCCCAACACTATCAAGTTTGAGCTAAAAAATGACTGAAGTGGCAATTAGTCAGAACGAGAGAAAAAAGTAATTATCACCGAATTTTCGTTCTCAAAGGCAATCAGAGAAAAATATGGAATTCCGTGTTTGACTCATTTCTGGGACCAAATTGTTACTAATACAGAATTTCTGATAATTGAGATTTTTTTGTAGTTTAGAAAATTTAGAAAATTTTCCTGTTTCTATGTTTTCAAATAATCATGTAGAGTTTTTTGAGTTTTGCTATAATGTAGTGATGATCTCTTTAAAAGACAGCAAACCTCTTCCCAAAATAATAAGCGATTTTTTGAACTTTTTGTTTTTCCTCTCTCTCTCTCTCTCTTAACCTCGATCTATTCACTGAATTGCTTTAATTTTAATAAACAAAGCCCTATAAATATTTGTTTGGATTTTTTGATTTATGAAAAGAATCAAGTCCTTATTCGGCTTCTTTTTTGTCACCTTGCTCTTTTTCAGCTTCTGTATTTGATTTTTCTTGTTGTCATACTGGTACGGAAATCGGAGCTGTCGAAGCTACCGTAACCAATTAATATGTTTGTTTTGCGGATATATTTTCAATTTTCGTCGACTTCCTGTCATTTTCCTCCGAACAAGTCGAAAAAATCACTATTTGATTGTAAAGAGTGACTGAAACACTCAAAAACCGAGAAAATAAATCCTTAGAATTGAAAACATTTTAGGGTTACGGTAGTTGTTGTTCCACAGCTCCGATATTTTCGCACCAATACCTTGAATTGTTAAGGCATATATTTGGTTAAGTTAGTGTCAAATTCAAAGCAGTAAAAATTTGAATCCTTTTTTTTTGTTGATGAAAAAATCAAATTTTTGGAAATTTCTAAAATCACATCTTTTTCCTTGTTTTCTAACTGAATAATTCACGAAATTCGCAGTCAACGAGTGCGGATATGTGTCATTTGATCTTGAATATTTCATGATTTATTTTTTCGAACGCTTTGGATACGGACAAACTATTAAGCTCTCTTTACATACCCACGGAACAGTAACCTTATTTCTTTGAAAATATTTATTTTATCGGATGTTCCCGTTAAGTTTGCGATCTGTCTAGAACAGATTTTCTGATTTATAAGCTGCTTGTATGATTTTCTGTCTTCCTCAGCTTATCCTGTCTCTCCTCCTTTCTCTTCTCTCAAACCGCCAACTTATAATTTTCAACGCCTTCTTTTTCTCAATTTTTTTCCTAAATTTTTCAATTTTCTTTCCCAACCCAATTTCTACTCGACAAACGTCACTTGATTAGAAAAGTAAAAAATGTTCCAAAGCACAAATCCCCGTTGATTAGTCTTGATCAAAAACTCCGCCCCATTTTTCAGGAGACACCATCCAACGTCTCCGATTCTGGAGAAGCTGCTGAAAATCGACTAATCGAACTTCTGGGTCAATTCAAAATGTCGATGGTCAACACGCGTGTCGAGGCGCCCGATTTGCTGGTGAGTTAAAGATGTTTCGTTTTATCAATATACGAGGACTATCTTTGAGAAACTTATAAGCACTTGAAATACGTTGAATCTGTAACAGTCTTTTTCTTGTTAAAACGAGAAATTACTGTTCTATTTTTCTATCTAGAGCAATTTGAATACTAGTACGAAGTTAGTCTGTCTTTGGTGAGTGCAATTTCTTTTCAATTTTTGTTGAAATTGGATTTCTCATAAAAAACGGATGTATAATATTAACTTGTCAGCAGTGCGGAAAATCTGACCCAAAAATGATTAGTTTGAAACATTAAATTTTGTTTGAAAAATGTTGACAAGAAGATTTTATTCCAAACAAAACACGGGACCCAGTTTACAAACACTTCCAAACACAAAAAAGTTTTACTGTTCCAAATTTAAATTGATTGTTCTTCTAAACTTCGATTGCCAGTCCTTGGAATACCTGCGCCGGTATCAAACGGAACAGAAGAGAGTTAGGTGTTGAAAATTAATGAATAATTTTTTTGAAGACCTGACTTTCATAGTCAAGCCAAAAACTGTAAAATTCAAGAAAACAAGTCCGGAAAACAATATTATCTTTCCGTTACCGTAGTTTTCGTTTTAGGTCACTACTACGAGTGTTTTTATTATGTTTTTTTTCTATTTTTTTCTGAAAATTGATTTTTTGGGATGCAAATCTACTTCAATTATCACTTGCAATTGAAATTAGGAAAATCTTTAACCATTTTTTCTCAAATTGATTAACGTTTCATGGTTTTGTCCAAATAATTGAAATGCTAATACGAGATTCTTTGTGTTATTTCAAATTCAAATTGTATTAGCAATTTTGAAAACATTTTACTTTTCACAAAAAGAAACGGTCGTATTGCTTATTAGCAGTGCGGTAATTTTGGATCCGAAAATGACGAGCTTGAAACATTGAAATTTGTTTGAAAAATGATGAGAAGATTTGATTCCAAAAAAAAATGTGAGCCAGTTTCCAAACAATTCGAAGCACAAAATTTTTTCTGTTTTAAAATTAAATCAATTGTTCCTACAAACTTCGGTCATCAGTGGTGCTCCGTCTTGTTGAAACACCTACACCAGCATCAAACGGGGGAGCCGAAAATTGATTAGTGTTTCACAGTCGAGCCGAAGACTCGAGAAAACAAATCCGGAAAATGGCACTTTTTTTAGGTTACTGTAGCTTCCGTTTAAAGTCTCATTGTTTTATACCAAAATTTTCACCCTATCAAAAAAAATTCAGTTTCATGTAATTTTTAATTGATATTAAAAAATTGTAGAGTTGTTCCGTTCTCTACGTTTGCCAATGTCAAATTCTTCTCCATTTTCTTAGTCTAGTCTGACTTTAAAAAATGTTTCTAGTCTTATCGTAAACTATGGCTTCTTCTGTTAAAAACGTCCGTTTTTACTAGTTCTTAAAAAACATCTCGACAGAGAAATTTTCTCAGAAAAAAAAATACCGCTTCAAAGTTCTGACAATTTCAGTTTTTAAAACATTTACAATTAGTTTTCTTGTTACTTCAGTTTTTACCAGGGAAGTCGTTTCAGGTAAGGGTTGAGAATTTGCTCATTTTTTGACAGTGGTTAGTTCAAGCCCTCAAAAAGCCCCTGTCAAAATCTGTATATGCACTTTTTCCAAAAATGCTGAAAATTTTCGTCTGAAAGTTCCGAAATCCTTAACCATTGCAAGCACCTCTTTCCTCTGCGAAATCGCCTCCTGGCAACCTTCAGGGAACACCGCGCACATAAACCCCTCGCGCGCCCTCTTGTTTTCAGTGGCGAGGTGGCCGACTGGTATCACAGGTGATTCGCTCAGCGTCTATAATAAGTGAAATATTGTTCGCGGAAAGACGCCATGGGTACATCGGAACATGCCTGCCGCAGGCCATTTACAGACCAATCGCGAACGCGCCACCGCAAACGACCAATATTCGGCCTATCGCGAACAAATCTTCTACAATTGGCCTGCCGCGAGAGCAATAATTGGCACATATTTTTTCGAATCTGGAAGCTAGCCGCTGCTTAAAAATGATTTATTACACAGAAAAACAATAAAAAAAGACAAAAAATTGATTAAAAGTTATATGTTTCCCTTGCGATGTAGTTGTGCTGGTTGAAACGGCGTCGAAGCTTCTCCTTTTGTCAGTTTTTGCCTTTTTCGATGATGGTCCAAGTGGGGGAGCAGAAGACGGTGGAGGACTTCGGCTAGCAAACTGAAACAATTAATCTAGATTTATAGCTCTAACTAGCTTCTGTACAGTACCTCAAATAGAAGATATGGGCTGGAAATCATGTTAAACTTGACAGATTGGACACTCATTCTCTTGAACAACGCCGTCTGAAATTTAAATGTTTTTTCTCGAGATTTTTATTCAAATCTACCCACTGTTGATTTTTGATTCTCTTCCTTTTTCTCAGGTGCTACTTTTCTGGAAGATTGTGATTTTCTGGCTCCCTGTAAAAATTATATTAGAAATTCGGACTTTCTGGTGGCTTCTTACTTTTTTGAAGTACGGTGTCACTTCTACCTTCAGAATTATCCGGAATTGTGACTCCTAACTTTCGACTTTTGAATTCCGGTAACCTTGCTTCCCGGTCATTGAAAATTTTCATTCTTCCTCTTTTTCTGAAAACAAAAATGAGAAATTCATGCTTAAACAGTATTCCAGTAAAATGTTATGTGTCGAGTAGTAGTTTCTAGGCAAAAAATGCGAAGAAAACGGCAAAAAACAAAGTAAAATACCCGAAAATGGGAGAAGAAGTTCAGAAAATAAAAAACAAGAATTTTTTCGCGATTTGTCTATTGTGGACCTTTTATAGGGCCAGTTAGTAAGATACGCATTTTGCTCGCGACTGGTCAATTGTAGAGCCACTAGTTCGCGGTAGATAAGTAACTGGTCGTTTATAGCCCTAACTCTGTAATTGGTCAATCACGAATCACCTGTTTAGTGGCACGGGTTAGTAAGCTGAGGGTCTCGGGTTCGACTCCCTTCTTTTGAAATTATTTTTTGCTTTTTTTATGGAGTTCCTAAGGACCTATCTCGGGCTCCAAATAAGTTTTTGGCACGAGTTTTTGAATTTTTGCCGATTTAACTTTGAAAAAACCGATGAATTCTGCCTCTCAAAACATAAAAATCGGCAAAAGTTTAAAATTAGTTTAAAATTTTTGAAAATTTCTTGTGATAAAAAATCACCGTTTTGAAATCTGGTTGAACAGTCAGCCATTTTTGAATATAAGTATTGTTTACGTAATTTCCATATAAACGTAAAATTCAATATTTTTTTTCAATTTTCAGCATAAACTCTGTAATAGAACACCCCCTAGAACAAAACCTTAATTGATCATAACATCACTAATTCGTTATCAGTTAACAGATTTTAGATATCTTTTATTGGAAGCGAGATAAGCTTGCTCAAAGTTGTCACATAGAAAGTTTATAGTAATTGGAACAATTACAGTTTCGCAGGTTCATGATATATAGTCAGTTTCTAAATTTTTTATTCGGCCCTTCGAAGATAAACAGTAATCGATACTATAGAAATCACAAGGAGATCAGATTCAGTAATACTTAAAACTTTCTTTGGTCACGGTCGACCCGGTCCTGCCGAATCGGCCTAATCTAAAACTTATTGCTCTTTATTTTCCGGAATGTCAGACCGCACGTAGTTATCTGAAATTTTAAAAATTTCCAGAAGTTTTTTATCTGCTGACCTCAATAATCTTTCTAGTTTCATAGGGAAAGGGCTTCATTAGTTGTTTACGTCTTACTATTAGAAATTTTAGTTTCGTCAAACTCAAAAAAACACTTTTTCTGTTTTTAACCATTTTCAAAATTCAGATTAAAAACAGACTTTTTGAACTTTTTGTGGGCTCTGGGACTGCAACGTTGATGCGTATCAAACTGATTGCGAAGTCAGATATTTTTGAACACAATTAGTATTTCGTTCCATAAAATGCGCCAAATTTTTAGCATAAACTGTTTTATGTGCAGTAATTGGAAACAGTTACAGTTTCGCAAGGTTATCATAGTCTGTCTCTAATATTTTTGATTTGATTATTCTCCATTAATATTAATACCATGAAAACTACAAGAAAGATCATATTCAACCATACTCGAAAGTTACGGGGGTCGCGGTCGGGCCGGCCTAATCAAAAACTTATTGCTCTTTATTTTCCGGAATTTCAGACCGCACGTAGTCATCCAAAAGTTTAAAAATTTCCAGAAATATTTAGATAAGACTAGTCTTCTGACCTCAATAATCTCTTTAGTTTCATCGGAAAAAGGGCTTCTTTAGTCTTTTACGTCTCAGAATTTCCAGTTTCGTAGAACTTACAAAAACACAAAAGTTTTTTCCTGTTTCCAAACGTTCTGAAAATATAGATGAGAAACTGATTTTTACTATTCTTGATTGATGGTAGCTCATATGTATTAAACTTCGAAATCGAGTGATGTTTCATTTCAAAGTCTAGAGAGATCAGGAAATCGTTTTGAATAGAAATCCACATTTAGTAGTAGTTTGTAAAAGTTTAGTAAGATCACCGGAGGATTAGCTGCAGTATAAAATACTCGAAAAGATTTCCTGGTCTTTCTCGTCACTAGTTTTTTTTCTCGAACCAAAAAATCGTTCAACATTTTTAATATTGTCCCTTATTGTCTACTACATGAGTCACATGATCCTAAAGGTCTTCGAATGAAGAAACCTTTCCCTTTTAGTATCCAGAAAAAAAAGTGGAAGAAATGAGAAGAATATTCATATATGTCCGTCTGAGACCAGTCATCCTTGTCGCCTTTCCGCTTAAATTATTCAAACTCTCATGATGTGAAAAGGAAAAGGAGGCAAGAACTTGTCCCCCGACGAAGAAGAATCGCATTGATATTCTTCTGGAGCTTCTCGTATTCTAGAAGCCTTCTTTTTTCTTCCAGTTCTGAACTTTGCCCTTTTTCTAGATGTTTCCGGTGGTAGTGAGGACAACTTTCACCATTTTGGATAGTTGAATTGTTCATTTGGACATACTTTATGAGGCACCTACTATCGAAATATAAAAAAATTATCAATTTTTGGTAAATTTGAAACATTTAACTTTTGTGAGGTCGCTAGAAATTTTTTGGAAATTACGTTTTTCGTTTTGGAGCTCAAGCTGGAAGATCAACAGAGATCTTGTTATTCTCGATGAATTCCTAGAATTCCGGTTTCACAGAAGTCATGAACTATTTTAGAATGCCATTAATGTACTAAGTAGTCGCCAAAGATTTTTGAGCATCTAGAAAAATCTGAAATTCAAATAAATTGTTTTATGTGAGTTTAGAAAACCATCAAAATTGAGCGACTACCAGTTTTGATTATTTTCTCCCTTGTAGGAATGTTTCATCCCAATATACAAAACCGGCCAATAAGATATACGAAAAAGGGATTTTGAGTTGATTTTTGGCCATTTTGACAATATTCAGGAGTCTGGAGCTCGGCTGTCAAAGTTCCGATCAATGCAAAAACTTTGGAAGGTGTAATATAGACCTAGATTGAGAACTTTTCATTAACAGAATTGTTTTTTTCCTATTTTTGTACTGAAGACGTGAAAATAACAGGTATCTTTCAGAAATCGGTAAAAAGCTGAAAAACCAGGAATTTTCAAAAATTTCTGTGAATGCAAAGTTCTCAATCTAGGTCTGGTTTACGGCCTCCCAATATTCCAAAGCGATTGGAAAGTTGACAGCCGAGCTCCAGGCTCTTGAAAATGGTCAAAGTCAGTTTGCACAAATGTCTATATCTTGATCACAGCTATGTTAACCGACTAGCATTTTGAGATTCTTACTGTTCATCCACTCAATTTGAAATAGTAAAATTTTCCTGGATATTCCTTAAACATTTCACCAGATTACTACATGCTAAACTTCCAATCACAAATGAAGCAAATATGAAACAGTAACTTTTTGCTTTCAGTTTTTTAAATTTCCACCAATCTCTTCTGCCAGTTCTCTGATCATTCCCAGCTAGTCAAAGATCTGAAAATGCTTTTCCCTCTTTTAAAAAATCAGTTTCAGACTTCCTTTCTCCAGTCATTTTTTCAGCATAGCATTCACCTGTTTTTTTCCACCCCCAACTCGCCATTTTCGTTTTTGGGATTTCAAAGATTATTCATTTCTATAGTGATGTCCTTTTTTCATAATCCATAGAACGCGAATTGGAAATTGAGACATCTGAACTCGGAAAAAATATGTGCTCCGGAAATTGCAAAGCAAGAGAAAATTGGATTTCGTTTGAGCTCCAACTCGCTCTTCTCGATTTTCGAAAAATCTTCCTTATTTTTCAAAAAAGAGTTCCGAATTGAAATCTCGAATTCCAATGCGTCTTCCGGCGTTGGAACTTGATCTTTGAGGAGGATTTTTGATGAGGGACAGATGACAACATTAAACATTCCAGCCAAGACTTCTCTCCATGTCTTGTAGAAAAAGACAGATTTGCGTCATTTCAATGTTTTTTCTGGGTTTTCTTTTCCAGTTGAAGTTTTTTTTTTCTGAAAATGTGATTCGAAAAGTGATTTCATATTTTTTACGGTTTCAACTCATGGATACATTATGGCTGAAAAAACTGAAATTGTTAACAAATTTGTCTGACAACAATATAATAACTTTCTGAACTAGTTCCCTTGATGTTCATGGTTTTTGAATGAAATTCTGAAAATCTCAATGTTTCTACAATAATTCAATGTTCATTGCCTCATCTTCAATGAGTTCAATCTGGAAACAACCTGAAAACATGTGGTCTGAACTTTGAAAATATTACAAATTTAAAAATTGGCAAAGGACATTTATTTTTAGATTTTTTCACACTTCCAGTTCCATGGATTCAAAATTAATGCGAGTATTTTCAAAAGTTTACAGTTTCATTATTGGAATTTGAAGATCATTGTTTGCTTGGCGCCGTTGATCATCTTGTGTATCTCGAAATTTCAAATTGGAGTTTAAACATCGAACTTCTGAAACATTTTAAACGCAAAATTATGTTGAACAAGCCATCTGCTTGCCGCGAGAGACATGAATTTCGTTATCTATTATCTGTCTTTAATTCATACCAAAATTAAGAAATTCATGTATTCGAAATAAGAGAGTATGAATTTTTGCGTGTCGGTGTACAGCGATCAGTGTTTACATACAGTTTGAAATACTGCTGTTATCTAGGCTAAGGGTTCGGTCCTTTACTAACATAGTAAAAGGCTTATCGTTCATCTGCTCAATTTGAAACACTATTTTTTTTGTAGATTTCGAAATCTTGGGACGTATTTTAGATGTACTGGAATGAGTTTACACAGTGAGTTGCTATCGTGCCGCTTTTATACATCCCATCGTTCGGAAGCATTATTGCTAGCTTGCGCCCCGTAGAACGTACAGAATCTCACGTACTGAATTAGTTTTAAGTCTCATCGTTCAAATCCTCAATTTGAAACAGTATTTTTTTTGGAAGTTTTGAAAACTTTTTTTCGAACCTACATGACATCAAAACAACATTCATCAGTCACGCACTTTGCGCCACCGTAGCTCCGCTGGTAGCAGCGCGGCACCTCTAGCTCTAGGTACACAAGTTCTACTCCTCGAGGGGCTTAAATGAACGATAGTTCGAGATATTCATTTGTTTTCATGTTCCAAACCTCTAAACAAAGTTTTTAGCCGTAAAAAGGCCAGACCTTCAATTATGGTTTACCGCTTCAAGAAATATAGTTTAACGTTCACTTAACATTCAGAGCAATTCAGTACATCTAACCAATGGACAAACTAGAATAAGCCTGCCCCCCCCCCTTCCGGACGTTTATAAATGGTACAGAATCCACTTTTCTAGCAAAATTCCAGATAGAAAAACCTGATCGCCGATCAGTTATAATGTGACTTCTCAATAAGCTCTTTAGCTTGATCAGAAATTCCATGAAACACGGAAATGTTTTTAAAAAACATCCGCTTGCTACCTTTCCACAAATTAGTCCTAGTCTCATGTCATTGCAGTCACCACCTCAAATCGCATCATATCATTGATAACGTATCAAATGCTAATCCTTTCCAAACTTTTTTTCTGAAATTCAGACATCATGTTCTCTCTTTTTTCTTCAAATCTTTCCTCTCCCACAAAACTCTCTGTTATTTTCAGAGAATTGTCATTTTCAGACGTTGGGCTGTGTTCCTTTTCCAATGAATTTCGTTTTCAGGCTCTAAAAAACATGCTCCGCCAATCGGATGGTACCCGAATGCTCCAGGAAATGCGAAGAAAGTTGATTCAGTTGCACACTTCTCAGGTATGTCTCTTTTTTGGTTCCTGGAAGGTTTCAGACAAATTCCAGCCAAATTTCTGGTTGGCTAGCTTGAAACAATAGAGGGGGAACATTTTTTAGTTTCTTGGGACGGAGGACCTCCTACTCATAACCTAGAAAAAGAAGAGTAAAAATAAAGAAAAAGAAGAAGAAAGTTATTTTCCTTCTTATCTGTGTAGTTCGATTTTTTTTTCCAATTAAAAGATTGAATTTTATGATTGTAGAGCAATTTGTTACATCATTTTCCAAGAAAAGGTTTTGCTATAAAACTTTTCTGTTTCGTTATTTTTTCATTTTGCTAGTATCTAAAAATAATCATTAAATCACAAGACAATTTAAAAAATTTCCCTCCATACCTAAAAGTTCGATAATTTGCACGTTGACCTAAATTATCTAGATTACTGTAAGAGAAATCAAAAAGTTGTCAACTGATAAAAGTTTTATCATAAATTCAGTAACATTTTATCAGTTTACAAAATTTTGATATCTCTTACAGAAATCGAGATAATTTAGGTCAAAGTATAAGTGTCGAATCATTGGGCTTGACGGGGATTCCAATAAAAAGAAGGTAATGGAACTTTGCAAACTGAGGCCGCATTGTTGAGTCTTAGAAACAGTGTTTTTTTTCTTTGAAAAAATGAAAGTTTAGATTCCGAAATTTCCAGAAGTTATCTCTAAATAGCTAGACAGTTGCAATCTCAATATATATTTTTTTTCTAATCGTATTTCCGATATTTTCCATCAACCTTGCCCTTTTCATCCTTTCCACCCCTTGCTTCTTTCTCCATTTTTCCACTATTCGGAAGTATTTTTTCTCGTCACCTTTTTTTTTTTTTTGAGCCCATTTTTTTTCTACCCAAAGATCTCTCACTTTTCACACCTGGCGATGGGAAAAATGATGAATGGAACGGGTGACATTTTTTCAGACGCTTGATATATGTGATTGTTTTTTCTACGGAATTTCAGAACTCTGAATTTCAAAACTCTGAATTTTAGAAAAAAGTATTTCTTCCTGTTTCTCATAGTTTTTGAATTGTTGAAAAAACAGAATCATGTTGCTATTTACGCCAGTTTTTAAAACTATTTCAGAAAAGTTTTTCCTGTTTCTCATAGTTCATGAATTTCTTCTGAAAAAGAAACTTAGTTGCTATAGTTATAACTACAACCCAAAAAAACCAAAAAAATTTCTCGAATTGTCAAGAATTTTCCCATCAAAGTTCGTGTCCACTTTTCTGTGTGAAGTCTTGTCACTCAAAAAGAACCCGGATTCTTCTAGAATGAAAAAACACTCCTCCGCACTTTTTCTTCTTTGTCTTTTCTGTTTGGAATAATTCAAAACTTTTGATACTGTCTCTCTTTTTTGTGTTTTGTTTCTAGAAGAGCTGGAGAATTTGGAGCATTTTTTGCACGGAAAGCACTTCTAATTTCTGTTTCAAAGTGTTTAGATCGGGATAATTTGCTTCTAATTTTTTGATTTGTTGGAGCTTTCCCGCTTTTTAAAAACTGATCATCGTTAACGTCCAATAACAAGTTAATTTTTAAAAGTTGGGGAACATATAATTTAGAATTTTGGTTATTGATAATTTCCTTCAATCCCTCAAATTATAAAAGACCTGTAATAGAAGGGCCCCAGATAACTCTAGCCTAATATATTTCAATTTCTGGGAAGGTTATCAATAACGCATTAACTGACAAAAGGTGAATTATAATCTCGAAAACACTATTTCAATTGATAAGTAGCTTTTATCTTTAACATGAAACAAGAATAATTGGGGCAAATTTGGCCGTTGAGAGGCCCTTCTATTTGTTCGAAGTTTGGTTTTTCTCTATACGTGAAATTACCATCACCTAGTTTTTCGACAATTTCACAAAAGTATGAAACAGAAAAGCATTAAATTTTTTTGGCAAACTCAAATACCGTTGAACCTGTAATAAAAGGGCTTCCTATCGTGTAACTTGTGCCAATTTTTTCCCGGTTCCTATAAAAGGTATTTAAAATTGCCAACCGATAAATTGTTTATTATAACATAGAAATAATTTTTCAGTTGATAACTTTTTCATGTCTTTGACAGGAACCGAGATAATTTGGGTTAAAGTTGATAATGTGGGTGCTCTTCCATTGCAGGTTTTTGAAAAAATAATTGTGCTTGTCTGAAGTTCCGTTTATAACGTAAACCATGCGTACGTAGTATCGCTCTCATCTAGGTATGTACGATTCCACAAAATTATGAAACAGAAAATTTTGAATTTTGGCAAGCATAATTTTTTTCTTGAGAATTTCCAATCCTTGAAACATTAAGATTGATACAACTTGTTGCAAATATACTTGTACTTTTTAATTTTGAAAAAAATGCGAATTTTCATTCTCAATGGAGCACAAATGAATTATGCCATTTTTAGATATTTTCTGCAGTTGAAAATCACTATTTTTACAATTCTAGTCATTAAATCTAACGTTAATTATCTTAATTTGAAAAAATTTGGTCATTTCAGAACATTTTTGCTAACTGATTCCGAATTCTCAATAGAGTGAAAGTGCATTTCTGCCCAACTAGAGATTTATTTTGTTTTTAATTTTTAACTCCGACAAAGATACCAATAGGATCTTCCAAAGTAGGTGTCTCACTTTTTGACATACATTTGGAACAGATTTTTTAAATAAATTTCAAAATCCTAGAACTTTTTCTCTCATCTGTTTGATCACATTTAGATCTCCATTGCTCATCCAAAAAACCACAAAACACTCAAAAATCGTCGAGCTCTGAAATTTTTCAAAAAAAGACATAGCATCGTGATATTCGGTAGTAACTATCTAATCCGGATTAACTTTTTACTACTACTTCTTTTTTCAAAAAGTCATCATTTCTTCAGGAAGTTTCTGGAAAAGAAAATCTCTGACCTCATCAAGAAATGTTTGATCTAAGGACCTGGATCCGGGTTTCTTTTTCATCTAGAAGACAAAAAATGTTACCTGATATCTTTTTGGGATTGTCATGAAAGAATAATAAACAAGAAAGAGTTGGGGGGTTGTATGTCTAACATATCTATTTTTCATTTCTTCCTTCTTTTTCTTTCTTTCTTTTATTTTTCAACTCATTTCTCTTTTTAATTATTTTCTGGGATGATAAGGCTTCTTTCTCTGAAAGCCTATGTCAAAATTCTGCAAGGAATCACGTAATGAACAAAGAATTTTTAAAGAATTCGATAGCTGAAATTCAATAACCAACATGCAATAATTTTTCTGTTTCTAGATATTGACAAAAATTTGAATTCAATATTCAAATTTATTGACAGCGCTGCTGTTCATGCTATGGAAATGATGATTTCTGAAGCTAAGAAATTCTAGTTTGAGTCTTTTTCAAAAACCTTTGGAAATCAAAAAATTTTCTAAAGTCCGGAAATTCTAGTTTGGGTCTTTTCAAAAATCTTTGGAAATCAAAAAATAAATAAATTCAAAATCATTTTTCCTGCAAAAGATGAATAGTTTTCTAATTGTGGGTGGGTTGGGATTTGATTTTGAATTATTAGCAAATTTTTTAGAGTCAAAAATCAGGAGCAATTTTTTTAGAAGTTTTTGAAAATCCTTAAAATACTCTGTTTCGACTTTTTTGTAAAAATTTTAGGTAAGTCTTATTGAATTAATAACAGCCATTTTTTAATTTTTAAATTTAAAAATATTTTTAGGTTACAGTAGGTTACAGTAGTTCTCTTCCACATCTCCTATTTTTTAGGTCAGAATATAAATTTGGAATAAAAAAATGGAGCAATCTTTGAAATTCCGTTTAATTCTCGTTAGTTATCATATCGAAAAATTTTGAATGTTCTAAACTTTCTGTTTGAAACACTAAATTTTTTTCTCATGATTCTCAAATTTTGAATTTTCGATCTAATCCAAATCCAAAAACACCTGACTTCAAGAAAAAAACACTCTGATTTTTCAAAGTTTTTTCACAAATTCCACATTTTCATCGAATAATGTCAGATGGTTCAATTTTTCAACTTCACCTGGAATTTTCAATTTTTCTTCCATTTAGTTCCTCCACCCTCTTTTTCCAGTGTTCCTTCCTTTCGACCAGAAAAATGAAATGAGTGTTAATTTAGTTTTTTTTTTCATAAATTAAGTTATACAGATTTATTTGGACACCCCCATAAACATACATAGCTGAGGCATAAGCATAAAAAGCTATTTATAAAGAAAAGAAAAGAAAAAATTTCCGGCTTTTCAAAAAAAATTGTCAACCAATTATCCTAAATCTTTTTTTCTGAATTTTCTGGAGCCATTTTTTGGGAATCATGAATTTTTGAGTTTTCAGCTTGAGCTCTAGCTTGGAGCCCTTTTAAGAAGAATCTGAGGATTCAGAAGACCCAGAAGAATAAAAATTCCCATGGGACAAAAAAAACAAAAAAAAAAGCTTCTGGAGAAGGAAATAAATAATAGTGTTTTGTGTGTGGGGTAATTAGGTGAATTGGAGAGAGAAAGTGCTAGGTTTTTTTTTCTCCTCCATTTTTTCCGGTACTACACTTTCATTAACCTTCTCACTCATTTTTTTGCTGTGCCCCACTTTTTTTGCTCATTCTTTTTCCCTAGACATCTAAGTTTTTCTTAATTTTTAGACTGAAAGTACATGGACTTCCTGTGTCTATCCATCCTTTGATCCTGGTGTTTGATTTTTTCTAAATTCTTCATTTCTTGGTTTTTCGTTTTTCCAGAGTTTCAAGTTCTTGCGAACCGGGAACTTCAAGGAATTTTTTAAAGAAGCCAAAATTTAAAAATGTCTAGGGACATTTTGAACTCTGCATTAAGATGATGTTGATTTTGAAATTTGATCATTTGTTGTAGGGATTCAGTAAAGGGGGAGAAGGACTAGAAAATATTCTGCAAAAGTAAAAAACAGTTGATTTTTTCTATTTTTTTTTGAAACCGTATTTTCTCTAATAGAATCCGCACCGTATACATGCACACCGTATACATGCACTTTGAGCTCAATTATCTCGGTTCCTGTGAGAGATATCAAATATCTGTGAACTGTTAAAATATTGGTGATATTATGATGAACAATTTTTTTGTTAAAGAAATTCCAATATCTTTTGAAGGAACTGAGATAATAGAGCTAGAAGTGCACGTCTAGATTGGGTTAGAGACAATAGGGAAATTCAAGCAACGTTTCAAAAATGCCGACTAAAAGTGAAAGTGCTTTTTTTGTATTTTCAGCAGTTTTAAAAGATGAATTCTATTTTTGAGTTTTGGTGGAATTTCAAAAAATTCCCGTTTCCTAAATGTGTGTTCACCAAAAAATTCTGTGTAATTAATTGTTCCTTCTTGGATAATTACCGGTGACTAGAATCGATTAATAACAAAAAGGTGCAATTTTTATTCCGGTGCATTTTTCAAATAAAATTTTCATTTAACTTTCGCTTCGAGACTACCGTAAAACCTGTAATAGAAGGGCCCTCTAACATTTAATTTTGTTTATTTAATTTATTTTGTTCCTGTCAAAGATATGGCAAAATTGTCAACTGATAAGTTGTTAATCAAAACATCACCTAAATTTTATCAGTTGACACAATTTTTGTATCTTTCACAGGAATCCAGATAACTGAGATCAAGCTTGACAGTTTGGGTAGCTCTTCTATTACGAACGTTCCGAATAATTCAGTTTTTTACCCAATTCACTTTTTAGCATATTTCCCCCTTCGTTCATGACTAATTCATAACAGTTTTAGAACCTCCTATAAGATTCCCATAAATTTGTATTTTCCCAAGAAAATTTAACCCGAAAACAAAATGTTTTTCGAGGAACAAAAAATGCACAGCGCGCGAAGAGCCATCCGGTAATTTTAATATTTCCATGAACCATCACCCCAGAACATCACAACACTCTCATTAGAAGATCCCCTTACATTTTCTTCTTCTTCGTTTTCCACGTTTTCTGAAAAAGACCAAGGGACCACCGACCTAATTTGTGATGTCTTGAAATAAAAAGAAATTGGAGAGCGAGAAATAGTGAAAAACAAGAAAAATAAGGTTCATGAAAGTTTGATTTTGGTCTCTCTTCAGTTTTATGACAGGACCAATTTCGTGCGAAATGTTGTCTGTGCTCTTTGAGCATTTGAATCCTTCTTTTTTCTGGGAAAAAAAAATTTGCTGGGAAAATATTACCTACTCTGCTGCAAATAATATTGTCAGTTCGTTTTGGTTTAAAATCACGCTTTCAGTGAAACCGTAAAATATGGAAGCCTGTGGTTTTTCTAATTGTACTCCGATAACTTATTAGGGAAAATTTTATGCACAGGCCATTTTGATGTTCTTTCGGGAGTTCACATTTGTTGTTTTTCAAAAAATTAATTATTGGAAAAGTCAAACAAACTTTCATGGAATTGTTTATGGAAGAAAAATTTTGAATTTGTCGATTTATGGAAACAGAAAAAAACCTAAGCTTCTGGAACGTTCCAGAAAATTTACAAACACCAAACACAGATGTAATGTTCAGAATAGAACATTTTTGAAACGCTCAGAATTTGTCGACTTTTTGAAACAGATAAAAAATCAAGCCATACAGAAGTTTGTAGAAGATTCATCTGAGAAAATAATGCTCGGAGTAGAAAGTTCAGGAATATTAGTTTTGGCGAGAATTTCAATCATTGCCTAGAAGTTTACCGTATTTGAGGAATTTCTGAGTTTTTGAGAAATTTTAAAGCTTGGATGGAACAATTTTCAACTGTTTTCTACTGTTCCAATTTCAAGGTAAACTATTTTTATTGGCAGGGCGAGTATCTACTACCTAATATTCTTGAAAATCAAAATTTGAAATTTGTCGATTTTCAGAAACAGAAAAAAATGCCAAGGTTTTCTGAAACATTCAAGAAATTTTTTTTGTTTTGAACTCAGTCTTACTAACACTTTCCGGATTAAAAAATCAATAAATTAGGAACTTTTGAATTTGGCGGGTTTTGTGTTTTTCGGATTTTCTAAACTTAAAAAAATTATGAAAAAAATTTCTACTGTTCCACTTTCAAAACAAAATTACTTTCGATATGGTTTTATCATTAGGCCATGGCTATCGATTTCACAACTTTCCAAATTTTCTGTAAAATGTTTCCTAGACGCCTGTTTTATCAAGAACCCAGAGATTTATTTTTAAAAAAATATTTTCGAAAAATTTTTAAAAATTTTTACTGTTTCAACTTCACCATATTTTCCGAATATAACAATCTTCTGTGCTGCTTTGTGATTTAGTTGTCTGTGAAACCGTAGGAGTTTTAAAAAATTTATTTCTTTCATGTCTAGTCATATCTTTAAGGAACTAATTTCTAAATATAAAGGACACTTCCCTTATTCATTTCTTCCCGTTTTCCGCCTGAACTCTTACTATCCAACTCTTCTATCCATATCCAACAGCTTCTACTACTCACACCTTCTTCCCATTCGTCATCAAAAATTTTATTCTTGTCGTTTTTCCTTGTAAAAACCACCTCATTGAAAATGTAAAGAGAAATAAGAGGGGGTTGTAGACATTTATTATCCCCCGCTGTGTGCACCAAAACGAAAATTTGTCGTCCCTCCCGTTTTAAAAGCTCAAAAAAAGAAGAATGAAAATTCGATTAGTTGAACACCTGGATCTCTCAAAATCTAATGTTTCAAAAATCGTGATCTCCTCTCTTTTTCTTTTCTCAGAAAATTCGCTTCCCCTAAAATCCTCATAGACAACGGGAATTCCAATTATTTACCCTTCTTCCCTTTTGTCGGTACTACCGAAAGTGGGCGGAGCCTATGGAATTTTAATTGAGCTCTTCGCTTCTCTCTCGTCTTTCACCTCAATAATTACACTGCCATCATAATTACGGGTTATGACACGTGCCACGTCATCTAATTGAAATTTGCCTTCTCGACCTTTTGACCTGTATATAGCTTCAATGAAATTGTTGCATTTTGAGAATGAATTGGAAAAAACTACTGTTTCAATTATCTTTTAATGTACTAGAGTTTTTGCTGAATGTATTATGTCACTAGAGCTCGAACTGAAAATTTTTGTTATTTTTTTACCCTTCATAATATGCTAATTGTCATTAAATCTCTTCCTACTATTGTTGGAATGGTTGAAAAGTCGAAAATTCAATTTTATATTTTCACAACTTCTAAAGACCTTAATCAATTCATCAAATATTATTTTCAGATGACCAACGAAACAGAAGAAACGTGTCATCGATTTATAGACAAACATCCGGATCTGACCAACGAGCCAAGTGTCCTCGTCAGCTTCTCTATTATGTATCTTCATATTTTCCTTCTAGGCATTCTTGGAAATTCGGCGGTGTTGTGAGTTTTTTAACAATTCAACAACATTTTACTTCAACTAACTTGACACAATTGCAAAACTGAAAGTACTATATTTTAATTATAATTGTCACTATTCTGGAACCGTAAACATTTTTCCAGATACCTCACCATGAAACACCGCCAATTACAAACCGTTCAAAACATATTTATTCTGAATCTATGCGCTTCAAATGTGTTGATGTGTCTGACAAGTCTTCCAATCACATTTATCACCAATGTCTACAAACAATGGTTCTTCTCATCGCCAGTTTGTAAACTGATTCCGTTGGTTCAGGTGAGAAAACTTCGTTTGATCAAAAATTGGTATTAATAAAAGTAGAAGTTTCAAAATTGTTTATGTTCATTCAGAAACAGTAATTTATTACAAAACGTTTTCATGGGTTTTTTTAAAATTAGTTATTTCTCCTGTTTAACTTCTGGCAACAGTTCAAAGAGAACGAAAAATTTCATTTCAAGACTCGATAGTGTAGAAAACATTTTTTTCTTACGTCTATGTATTCACTGTTTCATCAACTTCTTTTGTTGTGATTGCTCTGATAAAACTTCATTCGGCTGATATTGCATCTCATATTTCTTCTAGGGCGCCTCAATCTTCGTCTCCACCTTCTCGCTCTCTGCCATCGCACTGGACCGCTACAACCTCGTTGTCCGTCCCCATAAACAAAAACTAAGTTCTCGAAGTGCAATGATGATTGCTCTTCTAATCTGGGTGATCAGTGTAGTCGTCTGTATGCCTTATGGATGGTATATGGACGTCGAGAAGATCTCCGGACTCTGCGGAGAATACTGTTCGGAGCATTGGCCGTTGGCTGAAGTTAGGAAGGGATACACGTTTTTAGTGCTCATCACCCAGTTTTTGTTCCCGTTCGCCACAATGGCCTTTTGCTATTATAACATCTTTTCAAGATTGAGACAGAGGTAAGGGTATAGGGATATGGATTTTTAGGATCTATTATATAATTTTCAGAGTTGAAACCAAGCTGAAGAAACTTTCCGAGAGATCTCAGCTCTTGGAAAATAGCACAACCTGTGGAACTACAAATCATATCGTTAGTATCAATGCGGTGAGTTCAACTATGATTTTTTTATCTCACTATCGCTGCCTAGCAATAGTTTGGTAGGCAAAGTAATTTAGATAAGAACAGTTTGAAACAGAAAATTTACAGAGAGTCACATTAATTATCAAGGTAATGTTTTGAAAATAAAGAAAAGTGAAACTTCTAAACTAATTTTTTTCAAACTGCCAAACTTTCAAAATCGTTATAATTTGTCAGTGGTGATGGTGAAGATATTTGGTGATGTTTTGTAATTTTTATTATCTGAAATTCTCTTCGATGAAGTATTATAGTAAACGTGGTCGAATAAATAGACAGTATTCTGAAACTCAAAAATCCAGTAATTCAGATACACAGCTATACGCGTTTAATTAATGTAAAACACTTCTCAGTCGCTCTTACAAACTTCTTGAAACTGTAAAAATATTTGTGAACGTTACTGGTTTCTAACATTTTTTCAAAAATTTTCCGTATTATTGTCCTGTCTTTACCTTTTTTTAAACATGCTTTTCAATTAATGTTATTTTTAGGAAGCAGTCCAAAATGGCCTAGAAAACAAACAAAGATTGGCAGTATTGGCTCAACAAAGAAGAACAACAACTATTTTGTCATGTATGGTAAGTTCATAAATTTTCTGTTTCATGAAGTTTTTATGACTAGGGATAAATTTTATGAAATAATAGACTTAGAATATATAAAAAAAAGTGATCAACTGATAAAATGTTTAAAATGTCTCAATTTTATGTTGTCGATCTTTCGCTATCTCCCGAATAATCATTGCCCGTAGACAAAGTACATCTTCAATTCTGAAAAAATGTCATCCTAACGTCCCACATCTTAAAAAAACACCTCGACCCTTGGGACCTTTTCTGATCTTTTCTATTGATAACATAAATTTCTTTTGCAGGTCCTTCTCTTCGCGTTTACATGGCTTCCACATAACGTTGTCACTCTGATGATCGAGTACGATGGATTCTTTTTCCATTCTGATGAAACATCAACAACCAGTACCGATCATACGTATATTGTATCGATGACTGCGCATTTGTGAGTTCAGAAATTGGAGCAAATGACTGAAGGAAAAAAAACTTCAATGTTTCATAGAGTTTGCGAAACTGAATATTTTTGTGTTAGCATAATGAATTCTCAATCGTCTTTTCAGAAAACTGTAGTTTTTCTAGCTAAACGTTTTTTAAATTTCCGAAAAAGCTTCTGATCAAAGTTTGGAACTTCAAGTTTTTTTGTTTCATATCGTGCAAAAGTTGAAGTTTTACAAACAAAATTATTGTATTTCAAGACGATCGATTTAGACAAATAGTAGCATTTTTATGCAGTTTTTCTTATCATTTCCAACACAAAGGAACTCTAGAATGATAGATTTATTACAGTTACAAATTCAGCACATTTTTAGAGTATTTTTGTACTTTTGTTGGTTTTGTTGTACCATGATCTTCCAGAATATCCATGTTAACAAACGTGACGAATCCCTTTCTGTACGCTTGGCTCAACCCAATGTTCAAGGAAATGCTCATAAAAACGATTCGTGGTGGAAACAAGTCTCCAAAACCGGCCGACATTAAACAGACTTCTTTTATTCGGGTTCGTTTTTTCTTTATTATTTTCCCATAAATTCTCCTCTCGAGATTCGAAAAAAAAACTGTATAATTACAGTACACCTCTCTATTAAAAATAATAACCTCTAATTCATTTTTTTTGTTTCAGATGCCGAACAGTGGTGCGCCAAGCCAGTCTTCATACCTGTGATCATCCCTCACAAAAAACCCCCAAAATCTCATGCATATCATTTCTATAACTTATTTTTGCTCTTATCTCAATTGATATAGATTTTTTTAGATTTCTAACAAAAAGTTCTTCTCTGGTTGTCAACGGTTTCTTTCTGACTAAAATTTCTGCTTTTTTTTTCTGTGTAATCATGATAAAAATGAATAATTTTTTGAGTTCCTCATTGCAAAAATAGGTGAACAGAATGACAATTAAATCAGGTAAAAATTGAAGTTTTGAAAGGGTAAAATTTTTTTCAGAGCCAAAAAGCAAAATTCGAGACTCAAGCTAGAAAAAGCAGGTTTAGAAAAATCTTAAATAATCGTTTTTCGCAACTATTCAAATAAACTCCGTAAATTCAGAAACTGTTATATGATAAACTGTAACAGTACAACTTACTCCATAGAATATTCTGAAGAAAACTCCCTCAAAGACTGTGATAGAAAGGTCTCCTAACATTTAACTTTGATCCAAATTTTCTTGGTTCCTGTCAAAAATGTGAATAAGTTGTTTACTGATAAAATTTTTATCATAACATCACCATTGTTTTACAATTGACAGATTTTTGATACCTCTCATTAGAACCGATATAATTGAGCTCAAGTGAACACATATGGTGGTCTCCTATTAGAGCAAATACGGTATGACAAAAATTAGGTAAATTCAGAAAATAACATTATATTTTTTTCTGAAATTTCAGAAGTTCAATTTGCAGATTTTTTTGCAGTTTTCACCACAATTGAGAGTTTGGTACTACTGTATTATTTTGAGTAGAAATAAAACAAAATTTTGAAACTGAAAGTTTTTGAAATTCTGGAAAAAGCGAGATACCAAATTTCACATTTTCTGTGAACCCATATACGAACATTTCCCAAAATTCTTTAATAATCTTAAAAACCCCGTAACAAAAAACTCGAAACTCCAAACCACAAAGCTCAAAAAATCCATTCACAAACAAAAAATAAAAAAAGAGAACATGTTTGTTAGAAAATTCCGGAAAGGATCCGGAAAGAACCATTTTGTATAGTATCTTCTTTTTTTTCGTATGCTTGTTAGAGATCCAGCCGTTTTTTGGCTCCTATACGAAATTCAATTTATCATTTCTCTCTTCCATTCCAATAATAATAGAGTAAGAAGATTGATGGAATAACTTTGATTCTCTTCCCAAACTCTCTTCCCTTATACTAAATCAGATTCCGCCCACTTTTTACCACAGACTAGTTCATTTGTGTCTGCGTCTCTTCATCTCGCCCACTATTTCCACTCATAGAAATATGAAATCTCAATTGAGGATCTACCCTCCGCTTCCAGGGGGCAATCATTCTTCTCACTGGTCTTCTTCTTCTTCTTTTCCTTTTTCAAGAGAAAGATTTGTCCCCTTCTTTTGACACTGATTCCGTCGGGACATTCCTCTCACATCTTCAGATTTTTGGCACCAAAAATTTGCCTCTTTTTGGAAATTGGGGTCCCCAAAAGATGAATGAATATGCATTTTTTGGGGCTCCTCCGCGACCCAAATTGCAAGTCGCCACGCTCTCTTTGTCCCTCATTCAACTTTTCTTTTTCTTTGGGACAATTCATTGGAAGGACCCAACAAAGTTTTTTTTTGTTTGTTTGTTGCCTTTTTATTCTTTCTCAAAAATCTTTGGACCTTTTATAGCAAATAGTCAGGTGACAAGAAACAAAACTTCCCGGTTTCAATACTGTGTGAAATTGTTTTTCAACTTCTTTCAGTAGTCCGACTGTGATCTCCTTACGAAAACTAAAAAAAGATTTCGACCACGGCAGGACTCGAACCTGCAATCCCCAGATTCGAAGTCTGGTGCCTTATCCATTAGGCCACGCGGCCGTGTTTCACCTAGTTTCTGTTTGTTGTATGCAATTTTGCGGGGAAATGGGGTTGGCAGAAAGTACCGTATGACTCATTTGTTTAGTGTTTGGTGCTTATTGTGATACTAGGAGTAGGATTTTTGGAAAAGGGAGGCTTGAACGTTTTAAAATTACTTGTAACATAAAAAAAATTGCAAAAAAAAACGGATCGCTCCTTTTGGAATATTTTAAACGGTTTCAGAATAAATAATCTGAATTCCTGCCCAATTTGAACCAAAATTGTTTTTTCCTGCAGCTTATGTACTGCATTTTTGCTACTATTTGCTTGAGACAGTATTTTTCCGAAGTGTCAGTTACCGATACAAAATAAAATTTGTTATCTTTAAATTTTTTCTGTTCCAAATCGTTTTGAAATTCTGAGTCTCTCTTCAAGCTAGATCTGCTGAACGTTGCTTCAAAAAAATAATAAAAAACAAGCAAAATGTTTTCGACCACGGCAGGACTCGAACCTGCAGTCCCCAGATCCGAAGTCTGGTGCCTTATCCATTCTGCAAGTGACAATGTGGGAATATTCCATTTTAACCCCCCTACCTATTCGGTTTTGAGCCCCTGGAGAAGACGTCGGAAAAGCCCCCCACCAACAATAATTCGAGATATCAACAGTACCCCCCCCCCACATTTCATTATAACCACCCATCCTCACCAACTAAAAAATAGGCTTAGGCAAAAACGGGCGGAAGTCAAAAAGATTCCAATAAAGACCCCCACCATTCCAATATGTCACCCCACCCCGGGTGGGGGGTTATAATATTGTTTTTACTTGGCTGAGTATTAAACGTACGCAGCCAAATTTGGGCGGGAAAGTTCATTTTTCACCTAGAAAAGTTCATTCTTACCTAAATTCAGTCGTTTGAATCCACCGCGATCTATTCCTAAGATTTCAATAAACCACCTCAACACGAATTTCTGAGAAAGTGGTCCCGATCAGGAAAAACGGATGAATTTCATCGTGATTCTGGAAAATCTCATCAGAAAACATGGTTTTGGTGATTTCCCAGAGCATTCGAGTAGTTTTCAGAACTTTTTGAGCATTTTTCTGAAAATCCTGTGTCGACTCACAAAAATCCTCAAAACTAGGTCAAATGTAATATGAATCAAAACCAAAAACATTCAGCATAATGAAAAACAAAATTTTACATCTTTTCTAGTGCTTGAAAGTTTTTTGGATTGTTCGAAAATTCGAAAAACGAACGGTTTTTGAAAGGTGTCCTATCATTTTTGGACGGTCGAAATTGGCTCATTTTCTAGTTGACCTACTTTCACCGCACGGACCAAACTGGAAACTTTTGTCCCGGAGTATTTTTCAATTTTAAGACGAATGGCGTTTACAGTTTTTCGATATCTTTTTTCGTTCTCGAGTTATGGTCAAAAACAGGGGGTGTCCTATCATTATTGGACGCACTGTATTAGAGTTTTCACGGTGTGTTTTCACATTTTTTTAAATTCATTATTTTGTCAAAGTGTCAATTGCCACTTCTAAATACAATTGCAAGCTTAAATACTATTTCTGTTTCAAATTGTTTCCAAATTCTGAATGTCTCTTCAAGCTTGATAGTTATACGATTCTTTCTTTCCATTTACATTTTTGCTTCATTCCTTCTTCAAAATTAACAAAAAAGCAAAAAAAATTTCGACCACGGCAGGACTCGAACCTGCAATCCCCAGATTCGAAGTCTGGTGCCTTATCCATTAGGCCACGCGGCCACATTTGACCTAGTTGCTATTTGTTGTATGCAATTTTGCGGGGGAACGGGGTTGGAAGAAAATTCCGTATGACTCATAGGTTTAGTGTTTGGTACTCATTGTGAAACTAGGAATAGCATTTTTAGAAAAGAGAGAATCAAAAGTGATTTTTAAGAGAAGCAAGGAACAATTTTACAATTAGAAACTGCTTGGATTTAGAAACTACAAAAAAGTGTCAGGTTTTTCAAGCAGGTACGATATTTAATGAGTAGTTACTGTAGTATCTGCAAACACCACCAAGTCAAAATTAAAAATTCCCCCGAATGTTTATTTTCTGTTTCATCTCATTCAAAAGAAACGTTTCAAATCTACAGAATTGCTTGAAACACTATACACTGAAAAAAACGTTCGTTCCTTTTAGAATAATTCAATGGTTTCAGAAAAATAAATATGAACTCCTGCCTAATTTGAGCCTAAGAGTGTTTAACACAGCTCGCAAATTGCACATTTACTGATACTATCTGATTTCAGAGTTTTTGAAACAGCAATCCATTTCAAAATGAAAACTGGAACTTGGAAATTTTTTCAGTTTCAAATTTTTTTGAAATTCTGAACATCTCTTCAAGCTTGATGAGCCAAACAATTTTTTCACTTACATTTCCATGTCTTTCGTTCTTCAAAATTAACAAAAAAAAACAAGCAAAAAAAATTTCGACCACGGCAGGACTCGAACCTGCAATCCCCAGATCCGAAGTCTGGTGCCTTATCCATTGGGCCACGCGGCCACATTTGACCCAATTTCCATTTCCCGTATTTGACTCGCTCTCTCTCGCGCCACTTCGTCTCGTTGCTTCGCCAAATGAAGGCGTGAGCTCTCAGCCAGTCATCTCTATTTTCTCAGTCAACGAGTACTAGAAAATGAGAAAAAAGGAAAAGGAAAAAGAAAGAGAGAGGGAGAGAGAAGGAGCCAGCTGCATTTGTGTGTTTTTCTGCATTAGTTATGTGTCTAATTTAGTGACGAAGGGGAGATTTTTACAAGTGGAAAGCAAGAATTTCGAATTTTCCCTTTCTGAAAAATTTCGAAAAAACAAACATTCAAGAAGAAATGAGTGGTAAATAATAGAGCATGAGGACGAAGGAAGACATAAAAATTCTAGACATTTTTCGTCTAAAAAATCTGTGCTAAATATTACATAGTGAGAGAAAAGCTAGTGATCGAACGTCTCAGAACAAAAACTACAGTAACCTGGAAATTTTGTCTGGATTTTCGTTTTTTTTTTGTTTTTTTTTTCCCATCAACATCAAATACAAACCGGGAAACTTGTTTTTTTCGAAAGTAAAAACTGGCGAATAAAACGGAAAAAAATTCTGGTTACAGTAATTTTTGTTGTGGGAACTTTGGCCGCAGCCACCAGCGTTTCTCTTCCACCGCTCCTATTTTTCACAGTATAAGAAAGGTTAGACGAATTCTGCAAACTTACAGTATACCTTTATTCATTAGCTTTCGTTCTCTCAGAAATATCATAGATCTATCAAAGTTATAAAAGTTTTAACTTTTTTATGGTTATGTTAAACCTGTGAAATTTACAAATTCTGGTAATAGAAAGTTCTGCTCTCACCAATTTTTCAATGTTTTTGAAATTATATGTATGTTTCAAAATGTTTATTCGTTCGTAAAAATTAAATGGAGCTGTTGATGCATCGTTTCATTGTGCTAATCTGAAAAACTCACAACTATATTACAAGTAGAAAAATTACCTTCCAAAACCGGGAAATTTTTTGGTTACAGTAATTTTCGTTCATGGACCTTTGGCCACGACTACCAAAGTTTCTCTTCTACAGCTCCTATTCTTATAAACCAGTATAATATCGTGATGATGTTTCGACAGAGTTCGCGAAATTACAGTATCCATTGTTTACTAGCATTTGTTTTTTCCAGAAATAACGCCGATATAACAAAGTTATAGAAGTCATAAATGTTTTATGATTTTGTTGAATCAGTGAAATTTGCAAATACTGAAATTGTCACACAAAATCAAAAGTTCTGTTCAAGATTACATAAATCTCAATTTTTGTGTATTTTCATGTTTCAAAATGTTTATTTGTTCATAGAAAATTGAATGGAGTTGTTTGTCGGTCTATCTGTTTTACTAACCTGAACAATTCACCACTATAAAAAATCCTCTCAGATTCTCGAAAAGGGGACCTAATAAACCCATCACTTTTTTCTTTCCCCTTATCCATCTTCCTATACTCCTCCTGTTCCCATCTTTATTTCCGACTCAACCCAATTCGTACTTCCTTCCTTTTTCATCCCACAAAACCTAAAACTTCAGCTCACCCCACCCATTTGATCTTCATTTGTCTCCATCCATGGTATATGTCCTTCTTCCCACTTCTTCTCCTTCTCTTCCCTCAATTCCACCCAACTGCCACGTCATCACCGTCGCTGTTCCCGTGTCCGGCGAGATGTCAATGCTATTCGGATAACGAGCAGAACCAACAGGTTCATCTCATTTGCAAGTGGGAACAGGTAATTGCATTTACAAGAGAGAAAAAGGACAGTAGCCTACTGTCAGTGGCGGCTAGCTGTGCAATTATCAATTAGGTGCCGCGTGGGTGGATATGACGTGTGTATAACAGAACATACAAATATTTACATGCTATGAAAAAGAAATGAGAGGGAAAGCATGCAAACTTTGATAGAAGTAATCGAGTTAGTGAAGTTAAGAACCATGACCAAAGTTGTGGTTTAACTGAAACAGTGAATATGAAAAAAAAACTGTAAAATATGAGTTAGTCACTGTAATAGACGCTAATTTATCTCGGTCCCTGTCATAGACATCAAAAAGTGGCCCAACCAACAATTTGTTTATCATGTGTCGAAAAATTTTGTCAGAGGACCTTGTTGTTGATATATTTTACAGTAAATGAGATATATGGGCTCAAAGATTACGGTTTAGGAGACATTATATTAGTGTTTACGGTATCTATTTGCATTTGAAAAATTGAAACTAATAGTAAGAATTGCTATTTTTGTATTCGGTTTTAAACTTCGAATTTTTTCCCGTTACTGAATCTACTGAATCACTCTCAACACAGTTAGCCATAATTGTTCATCCACATAAGGACAACTTTATTCTAGCCGAAATTGACTCATTCAAAAAAAAATCTCCACTTTTCCGGTAGAAGTTAGTCTACTTTGAAGTTCTGAAAAAATTATCCAAAAGTTTTTCGATTTTTTGAAAATTTCAGATTTTAGGGCACTCACAGTCTTATTCTTTTTCAAGGTATATGTATGTCATGAAATTTGGCGAAAAAGTTGTCAATTAATAAATGAAGTTCCGATTTCATACTCTAAACGTTTCAGAGCAAATTCAGGAATCCTTTCTTAAAGGAGGCGAGACAGCAGAAATTTTGGGGGACAGTTTGGGGGACGAAATCGCACCGCGCTTATGTAGGCCATCGGTCGTCGGCCTCGTTTGAGCCCCCGTAGCTCAGCCGGTAGCGGCGCTGTACCCCTGAGCTGCTTGTCATGAGTTCAACTCCTCATGTGGGTTATTTAGACAAAATATCAGGAAAACTTTTTTTTTGCTGTCTGGCCTCCTTTAAAACTTCAAAATTAACTATTTTCTGCTAAAAAGTCAGTACTGATATATAGTTTTCTGGTACTGTATCTTCAATAATTTTTCTAATTCCTGAGATATTTCGTCTTCTTAACTTTGAAACATTGTGTACAGATCAAAACAATCCTATTGCTAAATCAAAAAGTTTCATCAAAAATTACTGTTTCAAAACCTCCGCTATTGGTATGAAGTAATTTGATGGTCAGTGCCTCTAGGAATTGGTTCTCAGGCTCTAGAATTACAACTTTATTTTCAGCTCAACGCCACAAATTTCCAATTGGCTCGACCCGATTTGGTTCGAACTCTAACCATAAAATGTCCATATCACTCTCCAAAAGTCTCAACTCCTCCACATTCTCTTTTTCAAGGATTTCGAAATTTGGATCGATTAGAATTGGATCGATGTCTAATTGATACAGTACCAGATGGACTTTTTGCGGTGAGTAATTGGAAATTATGGATGAACCAAAGCAATTAGCAGATCTTGAAATATCCGAGTGAAATTTGAAAACTATTTGGAACAGTAAGTTTCAGGAGTAATTGTAGCCTACAATTTGTATGGGACTCACACCAACTAGCAGATCAGAGAACCCCCCCACTAAAATTTCAAAACTTTATAAAACAGTAAAAATAAATACTTCAAAACATTTCAGGGTCTCCATCAACTCTACTCATTAATCCTCAAAAATGCGAATATCGCCGACTTCCCAAGAGATATTTTTGCGCATTGCCCAAAATTAATGACTTTGGATTTGTCTGGAAATAAACTCCGAATCGAGCCATATTCATTGAGATCTTTGCAGTGAGTTCTAGCTATCTAGATATTTTCAAAATAAGAAAAAGTTTTCAGTGACTTGATTCATTTGGATTTGAGCGATAACGATATTGGATTCTTGACAAATACGCTCATATCGTTGACGAAGCTGAAAGTGATAACAATGAATAATAACAAGATTACGAATATTGATTTTAGGAGGTGAGAACCAATATAATTTATGTGCCGGGGAACTTTTGAATGAATTGTCAACAAATAACATTGAAACATTAAATCACAATCTTAAAACGGAAATAGTTTGTTATGACGTATGTGAAATAGTAGAACCTGTAATAGAAGGGCGCCTAAACTTTTCATTTTGAGCTAATTTTTCTTGGTTCCTGTGAAGGATATCACAAAGTGATAAACTGATAAAATCTCTATCATTCTATAATAACAAAAATGTCACAGTTAACCACTTTTTGATACTTTGCACAGAAATTGAGATACATGGGCTCAAAATCGAAAGCCAGGGAAGTCATTCACTAGGGTGTTTACGGTAATTGATGAATTATAATTTATATATATAATATAATTTATAAATGTAAATCAACAATTAAAAACAAATAATATTGTCTTTTAAAATAAGAATCTCGAAACGGCACATATTTGTATTATGAATTCCCGAACCGGTGGAATATATTGAATTAGATGGAATAGGTTCAAATATATCTGAGAGGCATAAAACAGTAAAAGCCTTATTCAGGAATCTTGAGAATATGCCCGGAAAATGGTCCAGAACTGTAACTCAAGGGAATTTAGCCGACCGACCGCCGACCGTGCTGGCCGAGCTTCACCGATTTTGTGCATTTACTTTTCAAGTGTTCGCGTACGCAGCACTGAAGTTCACAAAAGCACGAAATTGTAAAACAAACACATTCTGGCACGTTGACGCGCAAATACACGAATTCGGTCAGCGGTCGGTCGGCGGTCGGTCGGCGGTTGTCCATTTTTGACCGACAAAAATGGAAGATTTTGAAATGCTATTGACTCTTCGTGTTCTTTAACGTCACATTAAGTAGGTGCAGTAGGTTGGAATATATTAAAGGGACATAAAACAGCGAAATATGAATTTATGATCCTTAAAAATTATGATATCAAAAACCGTCCCATGCTGTAATTCAGGCTTTCTCGAATGAAAAATCACAGTAATTGTCTCACTAAAGTCTAACAAGGTTCCTGAAACCGCAAAACTCATATTCTCAATGTCCCTTTTCCAGATTCCCCGAGAACCTGACCGACCTATCCATCCGTCATAACCTAGTCTCAACTGTCCATTATGTCCCAGCCAGTGCTCGTAACTTGAAGCGTTTGGATTTATCTGGAAACCGTCTGGAATTCGTGGCTGGCTTATCGACAGGAGCTGTGAATGTTCTACCAGCGGAATTGAAGCATGTGGACCTATCAAATAACAAGTTGAACTATCTACATGAGTTTGCATTTGAGCATCTTTCGAATTTAGTATTGTTGGATTTAAAGTGAGTTTTCCAGAGTTTTCCAGAAGAATCAAGTTTTTTTCCAGAAACAATAGCCTCAAAGAAGTGAAGGCATCTAGTTTCCGCGGTTCTAAAAATCAAGTCAAGTTGTTTCTCTCGGAAAATCCGTTACTGTGTCATTGCAATCATAAATGGTTGATGGATGCTGAATCGAAGGTACATTGTCATTTCCGGCTATATAAAATAAAAATGGTTACTTCAGAACATTTCCATCGGAGATCTTCAAGCAATTCAGTGTTCGAATATTCTGAAGCACGAGAAGACAATGTCGCTGACACTGGCACATTCGAGAAATCAGCTGCTTTGTAAATATTCCAATGTAAGATAGAAGAAGAACTAACGAAAATTTCGAAATTAAACTTGAAAACAATCTGAAACTGAACATTTGCAGATGTGTGAAGCGGATTGTGAATGTTGTCAAAAGAAAGAATGCGAATGTCGATTCGAGTGTCCGCCAACGTGTAGATGTTTGAGATCAGAGGATGTGACAAGCGTACGGGTAAGTATTGTCATTTTGCAAAGGAGCCGCACAATTTTCTTCATTTTTGGGTCACATTTCGAAGCCTCAACCATCAAATGTCGAAAATTCGAAAATTTTATGACATGCATCTGAAACAGTAAAAAATGTATTAAAAACTGAGAAATTTTAATCAAGGGTTACTGATGATCAATTTTAGGCTTCCCATCAATCCGCGAAATGAAAAACTGAAGAATTAGAGCAAGACTAGAGTTTTTAAAAATCGTATGTTTTTTCCAGCAACTTCTGTAAATAACGATTCGGAGATTTTGTTTTGCAGTTGACACTTATTGAAAAAATTCAACTTTCGTATTAGTTTGAGTAGGAACAAAACAACATTTTGAAACGGAAAGTTAGGAAAATTTATTCGGAGTATTTTTCTGAGTTACGGTATGCATTCCGACCTGACGGTGTGCAGCGCGCAGCTCACGCCACCGTAGCCTAGCTAGTAGCAATGCGGCACCTCCAGAGTTGGGTTCACAAGTTCAACTCCGTATGTCAGGGGCGTATGAAGAGAATTTCGAGAAAAAATGTGAAGGTAACTTCGAGAAAATCATCTGTTTCATATTCCCACTTTTAATGAAAATGTTGTGAGACTCTGATTAGTGGTTTCAAAACACAATCTCAAACTATGCGGTGCATTTGCAAAGGTAGGCGGGGTTTGTTTGCAGACTCTGTCAGCGTTGAATTTGCTCTTCTTTCGTGAATATGGTCGGGTATAGTAATCCTAGCACTAATAGTAAGTAAGGCCACTTTCACCACGTTCAATAATATTAACTTTTGAAACCCTTACAATTAATGTGGAACCAGTGAAATAGGAAAAATTTCGGAAATTTTAATTTGAAACAAGGCTGTGCCAAATGCGGCCGCGGCCGAGGCCGTGGCTACTTTGCCGTGGACCAATCCGGCCGTTCTTTCGAGAATAAGCTCAGCTACCCAGGTACTACTAGGGCCGCTAGGCCGCCGTGCGCTACCTATATCAGAAGTATCCTTTTTTAAAGTGCCGCGGCCGTTCTGGCACAGCCTTGATTTGAAAAGAGAGTTTGAAAAGACACCGTTTCACAGTCACCACTTGTTCCTTCTCAAAACATATTGACGATCTTCTCATTCTGTAACATAGACCAAAACGAAAATTGCAATGCTAAAATCTTTATAAAAAATGGAAGACAAGATTGGAAATCTAGCGTCTGGATCCGTCCTCGAAGAAGACTCCTCCATCGATAGCGCAATACTTTGGACAGATTCCCTTCTCTCCTGGAGTTCCGTCGGCTCCGGCGACTCCTGGCTGTCCTGGTGCTCCGTCTTGTCCTGGCTCTCCAGCTCCTCCACGTGGTCCTGGTTGTCCTGGCTGTCCTGGTGCACCATCCTTGCCCTTGAGTCCGGCTGGTCCGCGTGGTCCACGTGGTCCGGCACGTCCTGGTTGTCCTGGTTGTCCTGGCTTTGGCTCGTCGGAGTGTCCTGGTGGTCCTTGTGGTCCTTGTGGTCCTGGCTTTCCTGGATGTCCGTTTGGTCCGTGTGGTCCTTGTTGTCCTGGATGTCCTGGTCCTCCGTTTGGTCCGTCGTGTCCTGGGGCTCCTGGTGGTCCCTCGGCTCCTGGCTTTCCTGGTGCTCCTGGAGCTCCTGGTGGTCCTGGTGGGCAAGCTGGGCATGGTGGTGGAGTCAATGGCTCACATGGCGATTGTGGTGGCTTTCCTGGGTTTCCTGGGGCTCCTGGGGCTCCTGGACGTCCTGGTGTTCCTGGGCGACCGGCGGCTCCGACTGGACCAGCTGCCCCTGGCAAGCAACATCCATCGCAAGAGTTGTGCTCTTGAGATGGCGCGTCCTGAACGGCAACATCGTATCCGGCCTGACGGGCGGTACGGTTGGCTCTCCCGGGCAGCGCTGGCATAGCGACGGCGGTAGCGTAGACGGTGTTGACGGTGTCACGGCAGTTGCGGAGCTCGGTGTGCATTTGAGAGCGGAGGTTGTTCACATAGGAATAGACCAATGGAAGGGTGATGCAGACGGAAAGGATTCCGACGGCCGAAAGGGAAACGGCAGCATATCCGATGAGGCGGTAGGCCTGGAAAATCGAATATTTGGATGCAAGGTCACCAATGTTTTGACAAACACTTAGCTTAATTTGACACCAAAATGAAACAGTAATTCTTGAAAACCGAATTTCTAATTTTTAAAGATTAAAAAATTGAAAAATACCTTGATTTTGTTGTCCTCCATTTTTTGACTGGTTGATCAAATGTGGATGATGTCTTTCCCCATCCACCCATTGCCCTTTTATACTGCCAATTTCGTCTTGATCACTTGAAATTTTTTTTTGTTGAAACTATCATCTCTCTGCGTCTTTTTACCACCAACACTCTCTCGTTTTGTTGTCAAGGAATCATGCGCGCGCAGGGGCCGTTGTTGAGGTTTAACTTTACACTTTCTTGGTTAGGTTTTTTTCTTGGATGATAAGAAGAACAGAACAGATAAGAAGAGAGAAACGCGGAACTAAATTAACTTCTCTCTTTTTTCAGACATCCCAAAACATAATGGTTTGTGACAAGCTACGATGGGATAAGCTTGGAAAACTACCATCACCATTGACCCAGTTACACATGAATCAGACGGATTGGAAGAGCTTTGATGCAAAGCAATTGAAAGAGTTGGGCAATTTGAGAGCGTTGAAAATTACGAATAGCAAAATGACAACGAATGAAATGGTAGGTGGGAAGGCTTAAAATTTGGAATACCGGGTGCTCTAATAGCAGCTTGCCCTGCACTTTGAGCTCAATTAGCTCGATTCTTGTAAAAGATATCAAAAATCTGTAAACTAGAGAAATATTAATCAGATTATAACGAACATTTTGTCAGTTGACAGATCTCTGATATCTCTTACGGAAAATGAGTTAATTGAGCTCAAAGATTTAAGAAGTCATACGAAAAAAATTACAGTTTCAATAATTCAATATCACAAAGTGATCATTTCCACAGTAATTCAAGCATGAATCATCTCCTAAATCTAATGTTAAAGTTCAAAACTATGCTCACAAACAGGAAAACATATACATCTTTTAAGATTTCGAAAATAATTCTGAAATTTATAGATCTTTAAACTTGTAATAAAACGACACCTTATTTTTCAAGTTCGAGCCAATTTTGTCGGTTCCTGAAAAATATATAAGAACAGTTGTCAACGGATAAATTGTTTACCATAATATCACAAGCATTTTATCAGTTGACATATTTTTGATATCTTGCATATAAGCCGAGATAATTGAGCTCAAACTTGACAGTGTGGGGGCCCTTCTATTAAAGGTTTTACGGCAACCTGATGATTCCGAAATTTAAAATTTGTCTGCTAATTGGAGTTCAAAGTTATCTTAAACTCTGGTTACTAGTTTAAACCAAATAACATTTAAAATGTAACGTTCTCGAAATTTGAGTTTCAAAATTTCAAAAGTTTTTTTTGCTGTTTCAGATTATTAATTTCAGATAATCAAAATTATAGGGTTCGATTCGATTCAGTTTCCAATGTTTTCTTCAAATAAATATGACCTAAATATACTTGTTTGATTTTTAAAAAAAGTTTTCCATAAGAAATGACGATTTAGTGGTTTGATAATAATTCCTCCCCTCTTCTAAATTCTTTGAAAGCAAACAAAAAATTTCGGGGAAAATTTTTTTATCGAAAGTTGTACTGAAAATAGTTTACTGCTTTCGTACTAATTCTAGGATTGATAGATTTTATATTTTTTAATACGAAGGCCCAAGTAGCGGCAAAAATCAACACAAAAATGTTCCTCTTCTAAACTACCCGAAACCGAACTAATTAATTTTTTCAGGAAAAACTATCCGATCTTGCCAACCTAACTCATCTGGAAATTACTTCCTCATCAATCACATTCATTCCTGACTCTATTTCAAAATTGCCATCTCTAACCCATCTTTATCTCTCTGATAACCCATTGGATCAACTGAATGCCACGTCACTCGTCCATTTGGATAATTTGAAAAAGGTTTGGTCATCTTTTTTAGGTTCAATTCATTCGAAAACCAGTTTTTTTGGTTATCGTTCCATGTTGATAAGAGAAAGAGAGAACAGTTGATTAGTTGCATCGTTACTTTCAATTTCATTTGCCAAATGAATAGAGGATTAGAGAAATACAAAAAATGTTTCAGATTCGTTTGGGCGGGAACTTCAGTCGATTCGCGTGTGATTGTGAGTCACCGTCCGATTTGCAACGATGGTTGATGAAGAAAAATAATCGAGCAAAGGTGCGAAATTCTTTTGAATAAGTTGGGAGGAAGAACATGTGGGTGGTATTGGAACATTGAGGAATTTGTTAGTCAGTAGGAAATATGTTCACAATGAAACAGTTTTTTATCTTACTCAATGCATTGCTGAAAATTTGAATTTGATCAAGATAGGAGAGTTTTGAAACTGGAATTAAAGGAAAAATTAGTCAAGACCTAGAAACTAGAAAAATGAAATTTTGAAGTCCGCTGATATACATAATTAAAACGTTTACTGTTAAAAGATGTTCCTGAATATTGTAGGAGTTCGGAATGTTTGATTTTCCGTGGTCCACAATTAGAAAAATTTTGTTAAACAAATCAGGCTTAGTAAATCGAATTCGGGAAATTGAATATCCAGTTTTCCAATTAAAACATTGGCACATATTGCCGGATCAAAAAAAGCGCATCCGATTATTAATCTTTTTTAATATTCCTGCGAATTTGTCAACAAAAAAAACGGAGCGGAGCATGTTGCCCCAACCTCTAAAAGAAGAGTCCCGTTCTTACAACTTTGTGCCGATTTTTTCGATTCCTGTCAAAGATATAAAAAGTTGTTAACTGTTAAAATCTTTATCATAACGGCAAAAATGTTTTGTCAGTTGGCACAGTTTTGATATCATGAGCCAAGAAAATACAGCTCAAACTCGAGGTTGTAGTTTCGATAGCAAATCAGCAGATTTTTACTGTTACTACACCTCTAGATTATGAAAGGAAGAATTTCTGAACAATTCAATTTGAAGGCATTTCTTGTAAAAATAACTAATTCCGGGAAAAAAAATCAAAATCCGAAAAATCAGCTGATTTGATGATTCGCAAGCTTTTAAAAACTCTTTCAATCTTAGCATTTTCATTCCAGATTGACGACATAGATGACGTCTACTGTGACCTAAACGGTCATGGAACAGTTTGGATGTTAGAAGCTCTTCTTGGAACCAATGAAAGCGTTTGTTTGGATCCAACAGAAGAGACAAAACAATGGATGACATTTGTGGAGAATGCGCAGAAAGGAATCATGGAAAGAGTTTATACTTCTACAAAACCTACCACGGCGAAAATGGATGATGAGAAGGAGGAGATGACGACGTCGCCAAGGAAGACCATTTTGGATACGTTAAATGAGTTGGAAGGAGGAAAAACGACGAATAAAATGAGCACGAGGTGAGTGGTTTCCGTATTAGCAAACCCCATTAGGTCTAGTTTGCATGAAAGATCGTTTGGCGGCAAAAAAATCTGAAATTTCATTTTGACAACTTTCTTATTAACAAAAAGGGGTATTCGGTGGAAGAAGAGATATCTAGTCCGTCATAGGCAAATTTCATGCTATATTTGTTCTTTTATTTCAAACCCGGGGAACGATTGGTAATTGCTCTCAAAATGTTATCTTATCTCCAATTTGCAACCGAAAAAAAATTTGTTTCCAGATCTCGCTCCACGACGACAGCAATGACAACGACCACCCCTCGCTATCGTAGAAAATACAAAGACTACGATGACGAACCACACAAATTTGTGAATGTACTCATCTTTTTGCTATTCTTATGCGTTATCATTTTGATTATTTCCATTGGAGTTACAGTATACTTGAAGTGAGTTTATCAGAATCGGAAAGCAACGAACCATCAAATTTTAGATTTTGGCATCCGGAAGAGTTGTTGCTGAAACGGAGGAAAAAACAAAGAGTTCAACCGGAGATCAGGCGAGAGGAGGAGCCACTTCAGCATTTAGATTAATTTTCAGATTTTCTAGTTTTTTAGATTTTACACGGGTTGTGAGAAACCACTTTTCTGAATAAATGTTTTTAGATTGTCTTGAATCTCTTCCAATGAGTTTTGTTGAAATTGATCCCAAAATTAAGCAACCTTTCAAACAGCAAAAACTTTTATACCCGAACAGAAATTAATTAAAACCAAATTAAAAAATTTTCAAATGATCAAGCCAACGACTGTTGCTGACTTCTTGGAACACTGTCATTTTCTTTAGTTTCGGGAAGAATTGTTGTCAAAATTGTGCAAATGAATGAGCAGAGAGCGTAGAACAAATATTTGAAAAAAAGATAGATACCATAGCTGGAACATGAGGGGCAAAAACAGCTCCGAGGTTGGAAATCGTGGCGCATGTGCCGAGGCAAATGCTTCTGAAAATGTATGATTGGAAGACGAATGGATACTGCGGTGTAATTCAAAAATGAAAATTTAGGCGAATCAGGAAACCGTGATTTTTCCACAACAATTTTTTTAGTTCTGCGTTTTCTGATTTCTACATTTATGGCTAGTTCGGGAAATTTCAACAAATACCGCTATAAAAAAGGGGCGGAGCTTACAATTCTCTCCTCAGCGGTGTTCGGAATGTTTGCTTGGCTCTAACTACGGCTAGAAGAGAAGGAAACGTAGGAAAAATTGCAATCGAGTACCAGTAGAGGGTTGCAGAAAATTATTGAAGTTAAGTCTATATTTTGTGAGTTCACATTATAGTTAGACACATAGAAAAGATAAAGTAAGAAAAGAGGAAGTAGCACGAAATGAACTCTTACGAAAAAGTACTCAACTACGAAATAGAAGTTTCAATTTTACCGAAATTACTCGCTTCTGAATAAAATAAAGATTACGTTTTCAGACACTTTTTAAAGTGGTGGGACATTTTTAAAGAACCAGTTCTTCATTAGGTTAGTAGAAATCATTCGACCGTTTGAACTTGCTAGCGAAGTATCGCGCCTACTGATTGAGCTACGCGGTCGCAACCATAGAAGAAGGTCATTTTTCTTACTAGTGATCATATTTTAACGATAAAGACGCAAACAAATAACAATGCCGATTTCAAAGTGATTTGGAAACAGAAAATTTATCAACTATCATCTAAAATCTGCCTCAAAAATTATCACACATTTTCTCACCTGCAATTAGTCGGAAACAACTCCGCACCGTACACAAAACACAACATGAAAGCAGACGCTACGGCAAACTTAGCAATCAGCCAGATAATTAAAAATATCTCCGGATCCGCTTCATGATCAAAAAGATACATGGAGAGAAGAGAAAATGCGAGAATGAGATGGCAAACCATAACCGATGGTTTTCGTCCCAACCAATCGATTGCTGCAGGGATAAGGAAGTAGGATGGGATTTCGACGAGACCAGAGAAAATGTAGGAGAGATGCATGTTATGGGAACCAACACCTGTTGAGGAGAGCGAGAGAGCACTGTAGATCATCAAATCGATTACCCTGGAAATGTTTTCACTTTTTTACAGTTACACTGTCCCAAGAAAGTTATTGCTTTCCAATTAACTAGTAACCAGTCGGTTTACGCCCCTTCGGGGCTAAACCTCCTGAGCTCCGCTTACAGTGCGTGTAACCTTACAGAAAAGTAATTTCCATTTTCGCTCAGGGCTATTTTTTAAAGTCTAATCTCGAAAAATTGTAATCTTTATCTTTGATTTTTGGAAAAGAGTTTCAAATTTCCGAAACTATATGTTTCTGATATACTGAATTTGAGAAATTCCGATTTTTAGAAGATAGATAATTTGGAACTTGCTAATCCGGGTTACGGATCCCGGATCTCGTATTCCAAATTCCGGATTCCGGTTTCGGAAACCCGGGTCTGGAATTCGTAATTCGGAATTCGGAATTCGGATTCCGGATTTCGGACCCAGGTTCCGGATTCCGAATTTCGAAAGCCAAGATCCGGGATCAGCAATCCGGAATACGGAATCCGGAATTCAAAACTCGGACACAGGAATCTAAAATCCGGATCCAGGAATCGGGAATCCGGAATCCGGAATCCGGAATCCGGAATCCCTGGTCCGTAAACCCGGGTCCGGAATTCGGAATCCGGAATCCGGAATCCCTGGTCCGTAAACCCGGGTCCGGAATTCGGAATCCCTGGTCCGGAAACCCGGATCCGGAATCCGGAATTCGGAATTGGGGATCTAGAATCCGGAATCCGGAATCCTGAATCCGGAATCCGGAATCCGGGATCCGGAATCCGGAATCCGGAATCCAGAATCCGGAATTCGGGATCCGGAATCCGGTATCCGGTATCCGGAATTTAGGAATCCAGAATCCGGGGTCTAGAATCCGGAATCCGGAATCCAGAATCCGAAATCCGGACCCAGAAATCCGGAACCGGATCCCTCCCCCAGGTCCCTTCTCGGGAGCCCCGAGAAGGGAGAACTGATTTTCCTTTCCACTTCTCTCTTCCTTTATAGTGATCTTATCTCCCTGAGGTCATCTTGGGTCGTGGGTTTCTAAACCAATTCACGTCGTTCTTTTCTTCTAGAATTTAGTTTTTTAAATTTTTTTTCATCACGTTTAAATAATTATTGAATTTCCACTTTTGAAAATTGTGAAACTCTTCAAAAAGATTACCCCATTGAACATAATTATCTCGTTTCCTGGCTGAGATATCAACTAATATCCAAATAAATAAATGTTTCTGATATCAAGACAAACCCTTTCGCTTTCACTTTTTTTGAATATCCTTTACAGGAATCAAGATATATTTGGTCAAAATCGCAAAAATGATGGATGCCATCATTTTTCATGTTACTGCCTTTCAGGGATGAACCTCCTGGGCTCCAGTACCCGTAACTCTTGGGAAAAAAGCGTGAAATATACTGATTTTTGTACCAAATTGTTGTCCAAAACTTTTTTCGACACAAAAGAAAACTAAAAGCTTCAAATCTCAATCCAATCTTTCTCTTGACTTTAAACAAATGAAACTGGGAAAATCTTTGCTTGGGTTTCCTTCAAACCGATTGAAAAACAGTCGGACATTTTCATACTCATTTCTAAACTCTCTACAAAAAACCAAAAAAGTTTGCCACCAAGCGGACTTGAACCCGCATCGCTCGAACAAAAGCATGATGCGCTAACCACCACACCACGCGGTCGCCACAGGGAGGGTGGGAGAAATGGCGTACACGTGTGTGCGATTTCCTCCCCCGTTTCTCTCTCACCCTCCTCCCTCGCCCTCTGTGCCTCCACGCTTTACTGTGGTAAAACCGAGGAAGGTCTCCAGAAGACTTCAAAATCAAAATTATGAAAATTGAAAAGGTCGGGCCTAAACTAAGACACATTTCTGATTCGCCTGTCCAGGTTTCAGCTCAATCGGTTAACTTTGAACGGGTGAACAGTAACGCGACATACAAACCAACAAACGGAATTTGGTGAATGTTATTAGTAATGAAAACATGCCAACCAATAAAATGTTTAAGTGAATTCGAAATTTCTTTTTGTTTCATTTCCTGAAATACACATGACCTGACAATTAGAAAACTTTTTTGATTTTCAGTCAATTCGCATGTGATTGTGAGTAACCGTCCGATTTGCAACGATGGTTGATGAAGAAAAATAATCGAGCAAAGGTGCGAAATTCTTTTGAATAAGTTGAGAGTAGAAGAATCGAAATGACGTAGAAGAATAGAGGAATTTTTTAGTCAGTAGGAAATATGTTCCAATTGAAACAGTAAAGTGTAAATCCTACAATTAGTGAGATTCGATTGTGAATTTGAATGATATCAAGATAAAAGGGTTTTGAAACTGAAATTAAAAGTAACATATTAGTCAAATGACCTGGCTACCTGAAACTTCCAGAAGTGTCATACGACTTGGAAATTTTAATTGTACTGTTTCAAGTTGTTCCTTAATATTATAGAAATTAGGAATATTGCATATTCCGTGTCCTACGATTCAAAAAATTTGTTGAACGAATCAAGCTTGGTAAATCAAAATTCAGGAAATTGAGGACCCAGTTTTCAATTTAAATTTTTGACATATTTCCGAAACATCGAAAATGAGCATGTTCATTATTTTAAAGTACTTGTATCACTGTTTTGACCCATACCTAAAATTGCCGGATCAAAAAAGGGGCGTGTCTGATTCTGAAACAATCTCCATTTTCTTGCGAACTTAGCGAGAAAGGTGCGGAAGGACTGACCATGTTCAATTTTTCTCGATTCCTGTCAAAGGTATAAACAATTAATAAAATGTTCATCATAATATCAAAAATATTTTGTCAGTTGATACAGTTTTGATATCTTGCGCAGGAACCAAGAAAAATTAGCTTAAACTTGAGGTTTTAGTTTCAATAACAAACCAAAGGATTTTTACTGTTTCCACAATGTCTGAAATGAGAGAGGAAAAAACTTTTAACAATACGATTTGCGGTCAAATTAGTGAAAAAAGTATTTGATTAGAAAAGAAAACGTTCAAATTTCAGAAAAATCGGCAAATTTTATAATTCGTAATATCTTAAAATATTCAATTCCAAGATGATTTTTTGAAATCCAGATTGACGACATAGACGACGTCTACTGTGACCTAAACGGTCATGGAACAGTTTGGATGCTAGAAGCCCTGCCTGGAACAAATGAAAGCGTTTGTCTGGATCCAACAGAAGAGACAAAGCAATGGATGACATTTGTGGAGAATGCGCAGAAAGGGATCATGGAAAGAGTTTATACTTCTACAAAAGCTACCACCGAGAAAATGGATGAGAAGAAAGAGGAAGTGACGACGTCTCCAAGGAAGAGTGTTTTGGATACGATGAATGAGTTGGAGGAAGGGAAGACGACGGATAAAATGAGCACGAGGTGGGTGATTTTGATAGTGATAACCTCCATTAGGCCTAGTTTGCATGAAAGATCGTTTGGCAGAAGAAGAGATTTCTAGTCCGTCATAGGCAAATTTAAAACTCTGTTTGTTCTATTTTATTAACTTGTGGACAATTGGTAATTGCTCTCAAAATGTTATCTTATCACCAATTTGAAACTGAAAATAAATTTTTTGCAGATCCCGCTCCACAACCACTTCAATGACAACCACCACACCCCGCTATCGTAGAAAATACAAAGACTACGATGACGAACCACACAAATTTGTGAATGTACTCATCTTTTTGCTATTCTTATGCGTTATCATTTTGATTATTTCCATTGGAGTTACAGTATACTTGAAGTGAGTTTATCACAATCTTAAGAATTGAGAATTATTATATTTTAGATTTTGGCATCCGGAAGAGTTATTGCTGAAACGGAGGAAAAAAGAAAGAGTTCAACCGGAGATCAGGCGAGAGGAGGAGCCACTTCAGAATTTAGATTAATTTTCAGATTTTTTAGATGTTTAGATTTTACACGGGTTGTAAGAAACCACTTTTTTCCGAATAAATGATTTTTAGATTCCTAATAAATGACGGAGCAGCAATGAGTTTTGTTAATTGAACCCAGACTTAAGCAACATTTCAAACAGGAAAAAATTTTATACCCGAACAGAAATTAATTAAAATCGAATTAACAAATTATCAGCGAAAAAAGAAATCAAGCCAACGACTGTTGCTGACTCCTTGGAACACTGTGCTTCTCTTTTGTTTCGGGAAGAATTGTCGTTAAAATTGTGCAAATGAATGAGCAGAGAGCGTAGAATAAATAGTGGAGTCCCGGGAAGAAAATGTCCTGGAAAACATAAATTATTGTTGGAAACATTCAAAAAAAAGAGGGAGAGATACCATAGCTGGAACATGAGGCGCGAAAACAGCTCCGAGATTGGAAATTGTGGCGCATGTGCCGAGGCAAATGCTTCTGGAATAGTTGTGAAACATTCGTATTGTGGTTTATTTCATAAAGGAGTATTTTACCTAATCGGGAAACAGCTGTTTTTTGATAAATCTGTTTTTTCAATTTGGCTACACAGAAGATATTCCTGAAGTTTATTCGCCCAAAAAAAGTATTCAACTACTAAATAGAAGTTTTGATTTTATCAGAAACTAATAGTTTTCGGATATTTTCTCACCTGCAAGTAGTCGGAAATCGATTTTTGTGGCATAAAAGCTGATTTTTCATAGTGACATCCTTTTTTCAGACAAGAAGCGGTATAAGTAGAGATTTCTAGACCGTTTTTTCGAAATATATATATTTTTTTTTCTATATATTTTTTATTTTAAGTCACTTTCTTCAGAAATTCTCATTTTTGTCATATGTATTAGAGACACATACAAGTAAATAAAACTATCTAACGTTTAATTTAGAAAGGTGCCTGAAACCGAAAAATAGAAAAAAATCAGCTTTCGAAAATTTCCCGCTTTACTTATATCGACCGAAGTTATATTTTTATCAGCATACACCAGTTTCAATAGAATGTACTCATCTTTTTGCTATTCTTATGCGTTATCATTTTGATTATTTCCATTGGAGTTACAGTATACCTGAAGTGAGTTTATCAGAATCGGAAAGCAACGAACCATCAAATTTTAGATTTTGGCATCCGGAAGAATTGTTGCTGAAACGGAGGAAAAAGCAAAGAGTTCAACCAGAGATCCGGCGAGAGGAGGAGCCACTTCAGCATTTAGATTGAGTTTCAGATTATTTCTAGATTTTTAGATTTCACACGGGTTGTAAAACTTTTCTGAATAAATGATTAATAGATTTCGCGACGACACAATCGGTTTTGTTGAAATTGAACGTAATCTTGAAAACTTTTCCAAACAGCAAAAAATTTTATACCCGAACAGAAATTAATTAAAATCAAATTAACAAATTATCAAATGATCAAGCCAACGACTGTTGCTGACTTCTCGGAACACTATGATTCTCTTTTGTTTCGGGAAGAATTGTCGTCAAAATTGTGCAAATGAATGAGCAGAGAGCGTAGAATAAATAGTGAAGTCCCGGGAAGAAAATGTCCTGGAAAACAGAAAATATTACTGGAAAGAATTGAGAAAAGAGAGGAATACCATAGCAGGAACATGAGGGGCAAAAACAGCTCCGAGATTGGAAATTGTGGCGCATGTGCCGAGGCAAATGCTTCTGAAAATGTATGATTGGAAGACGAATGGATACTGCGGTGTAATTCAAAAATGAAAATTTAGGCGAATCAGGAAACCGTGATTTTTCCACAACAATTTTTTTAGTTCTGCGTTTTCTGATTTCTACATTTATGGCTAGTTCGGGAAATTTCAACAAATACCGCTATAAAAAAGGGTCAGAGCTTACAATTCTCTCCTCAGCTGTGTTCGGAATGTTTTCTTGGCTCTAACTACGGCTAGAAGAGAAGGAAACGTAGGAAAAATTGTAATCGAGTACCAGTAGAGGGTTGCAGAAAATTATTGAAGTTAATTCTATATTTTTAAAGTTCACATTACAGTTAGAAACATAGAAACGATAGTTAGAAGTAGCATAAATTGGACTCGTCTGGAAAAAGTTATCAACTACAAATTAGAAGTTTCAATTCTTTAGAAACTATTAGCGTTTGTATAGAATAACATTACTTTTTCAGACAGTTTTTATGATGGTAGAAAAATAATGTATCTAATACTTTCCTAGTTGGATTATGCGAAATCTTTTTACGGTTCCAGTTGCTGACCAAGTAGCGAAAGCTATCCTATAAACGCAAACGAATATCAAAACCCATTTCACAGTGATTTAGAAACAGTGAATTTATCAACCATCATCTAAAATCTGCCTCAAAAATTATCCTATTTTCTCACCTGCAATTAGTCGGAAACAACTCCGCACCGTACACAAAGCACAACATGAATGCGGACGCTACAGCAAATTTGGCAATCAGCCAGATGATTAAAAATATCTCCGGATCCGCTTCATGATCAAAAAGATACATTGAGAGAAGAGAGAACGCGAGAATGAGATGGCAAACCATAACCGATGGTTTTCGTCCCAACCAATCGATTGCTGCAGGGATCAAGAAGTAAGACGGGATTTCGACGAGACCAGAGAAAATGTAGGAGAGATGCATGTTATGGGAACCAACACCTGTTGAGGAGAGCGAGAGAGCACTGTAGATCATCAAATCGATTATCCTGGAAATGTTTTTACTTTTTTACTGTTATACTACTTTTAGTAAATTGTGATTTTCTGGTAACTATTAATTCGCATCAGAATTTTCAAAAAAGAAATTTATAAATTTATTTTTACTACGGTAATTTTCGTTTCAGTTCATGTGGTCACTTGCGTATTTCCATACTTGCAAAATTCCGGGCCGGGCCGGGCCGGGCCGGGTCGCGGGCCGGCCCGTCGAGAATTTTGGCGGGCCGGGCCGGGCCGGGCCGATGAAGTGCCGGCCCGGCCCGGCCCGGCCGGCCCGCTGTTTGCACAGCAGCTGATTTTTTTGAATTTTTTTTCGAAAATTTTATAATTTTTTCAAAAATTTAATCAAAAACTCTATATTTTATAACTACTTTCTACTTTGATAACTTCTAAAATTTATGTAACATTTTTTCTTTTTTAATTCAAAAAAATGTCCCAATTTTTCATTGGAAATTTTTTTCACTGAGAAAAGGCGGGCCGGCGGGCCGGGCCGGGCCGGGTCACGGGCCGGGCCGGGCCGGGCCGCGGGCCGGGCCGGGCCGGGAAAATTGTCGCTTCGGCCCGGCCCGGCCCGGCCCGGCCCGGCCCGTTGCAAGTATGCGTATTTCTTTCACAAATCGTATTTTTCAGACTATTATATTACCATAAAAACGATTCCACGGCTGTATAAGTGACCATCAGCTTCGACTGCAACACGATTTTCAGCGTTTGCAGTAGAGATTTGTTGTCATCCTCTCGACTGGACATATCCACAATCTGATCAGCATCATAGTCGATTTCCTCGTTTCCCACTCTTTCGGCAGTTTCGATCCATTGTACCAAATCGTCACGTTTTCGTTTAGCAACTAGGAACGAGAAGCTTTCGGGAAGAGTACTGAAATATGGATGTTCGGGAGATTGCCCAGTGCCTACAGTTCTCCGATGCAAACTTTTAGACTATCATGAAACTGTATAAAAATTTTTAACTCACAATAACATCACGAATCCAAAAAGTACACATGGAATCGAAGTGGCCAGTTGCACATATCTCCATGTGCTGAAATATATTGCCAACGGAGACACTGAACAGTATCCAATCACCCAACAAAGACCGAATAAAACCGAAGCGTAGCCGTGGCCAGAGAACGAGATGCTCTCGCAACACATCACCCAATTGATCATGGTTAGAGCCTGAAATTGATTCCAGGAATAGGTCAAGTTCATGTCAGGAATAGAGTGAGTAGCGATTACCGTAAAACAACTTCCTTGGAAAAATCTGCCCACGAGCATAAGCTCGAAAGTTGGAGCATATGCTGCTCCGATTCCGGACAAGCCAGAGATGAAGAGACTGGCGATGAGGACAGGGCGACGACCGATTCTGAAAAAGTTTTTTGAAACCGCTAAAAATCATACAGTATCGGCTAGAAATGTATACATTAGATTTTATCATTTTTTCAAGGAAAAATACAAGTTTAGTTGTCTAAAAACACTGTAGATTTCGTTGGATTAGACTGAAAGTTTTCAGGTCTATTGAACAAGAAAATATATTTAATTTTGTAGTTGACAGCTTTTTTGTACAAATTTTATAGAAGCTTACTATTTGGACCCAAAATTTACAAACAGTTAAGACGCATTTTCTGAGAGAATTGAGATCGGGTCAACAGGCGATGGCAATGGAAAAATTCAAAATGGTCCTAGGAGTCTGATATTGTATGTGGTGGGTATAGGGGTTCCTCTAAGACTTTTGACCATGGTACCCATAGGCCACGCCCCCTCCTGGCCGCGCTGACATACCGTAACCCCAAAAAATTAACTTCGTTTGAAATAATGATTTCGACTCAAATGTTTCAGATTTAAGTTTCTGGTACATTTTTGATCATTTCTTGTGTTGGGACCGATAGAAGTAGAGAAAATTTTACTTTTTTGAATTTTTTTTCACTTTTTTGGAGATTTCTCAAAAAGCTGCCTGTGTTTACCAAACGAAACCTTGATAATTCAATTTTTTGGACCTATTTACACTATAATACTATAAAGCCATCAAAAAATCCGATGCCCTTAAAAGGGTTATTTTCGAAACCAACTTTGGTCAAAAAATTAAAATGAAGATAATGATTTGATCTAACTTGGAATGGATTACCCTTGCTATTTTGAGCATTTTTTGTATTGAGAGCAATATTCTAACTCGTTTCCTTTCAGCTGAAAATCTTGATTTTGCATTTCGATTGTAAAAAAAATCTCTGAAAATCGGTCGTCGTAAAAATTCTAAAATTATTGTAGATAAGATAATGCCAGATTCGAAAAAAGCGTAAAAAATTACACTAGATAATGTTTGTTTGAGTTTGCATATCTCGAGCACAAAATGAGTGTTAGTCCGAAAAGTGCGAAAACACCATGTGGGGGAGTACATGGCAACAAAAATTCGCCCAAAATCGACCACCTCTAATTTTGATGAAATTTGTACCAGATGTAGTACTTTTGATAGGTAGTATTCTGGCAAAGTTTCGAAATCTGATCTCATCGTCTTTGTACATTTTCAAAAGCTTAAAAAAAGCGGCAAAAATTGCTTCCAAGTCCATTTTCACACGGGAAGCCTCCCAACTGTTACCCGGGGATTCGGATGAAACCTATGGTAAATAGTAGTACACAGGCTATCTAGAAAAATCCCAAAATTATAGCGGCCCTCGTGAAGGTCTATTCAAATGGCGAGGCATTTTATGATTTTTCGTGAGTTTGGAGTCGGTACCCTTCGAGCAACCATAACTTTGTACATATTTATGGTAGACGTTCAAACTTTTTTTTATTCAAAAGGTGACAAATTAATAAGCATTTTTGCTGTTGTCACTCATGCTCCATCTTCAAAGAGAAAATCAGGCACACGGAAAGTATGAAAATTTCGAGTTCCAACGAATTCAAAAAATGCCAATTTTTGGAAAAACGTCTCCGGGGGACCATGTCTATCAGGTTTCTCAGGACGAGTAACGCACGTATACGTGCTCAAATATAGGTCGAGCCCTTGAGTTACGAGACTTATTTCAATTTTTATCCAAAAAAATGTTAAATTCATGTACCTCTATACATGAAATTTTTTGAAAAAAAAAAGTTTTCAAAAATTATACGAATCAAGTGAAAATAAAAAGAAGCAACAGAATACTGTGCAGAAACACAAATGGAAACTTTCGAAAATTGAAAAAAAATTTCACCAAAAATGCATGTATAGGGGTTCATGAATTTAACATTTTTTTGGATAAAAATTGAAATAAGTCTCGTAACTCAAGGGCTCGACCTATATTTGAGCACGTATACGTGCGTTACTCGTCCTGAGAAACCTGATAGACATGGTCCCCCGGAGACGTTTTTCCAAAAATTGGCATTTTTTGAATTCGTTGGAACTCGAAATTTTCATACTTTCCGTTTGCCTGATTTTCTCTTTGAAGATGGAGCATGGGTGACAACAGCAAAAATGCTTATTAGTTTGTCACCTTTTGAAAAAAAAAAGTTTGAACGTCTACCATAAATATGTACAAAGTTATGGTTGCTCGAAGGGTACCGACTCCAAACTCACGAAAAATCATAAAATGCCTCGCCATTTGAATAGACCTTCACGAGGGCCGCTATAATTTTGGGATTTTTCTAGATAGCCTGTGTACTACTATTTACCATAGGTTTCATCCGAATCCCCGGGTAACAGTTGGGAGGCTTCCCGTGTCAGTGAAAAAATTCGAGCTCCAGAAATGTACAAAGACGATGAGATCAGATTTCGAAACTTTGCCAGAATACTACCTATCAAAAGTACTACATCTGGTACAAATTTCATCAAAATTAGAGGTGGTCGATTTTGGGCGAATTTTTGTTGCCATGTACTCCCCCACATGGTGTTTTCGCACTTTTCGGACTAACACTCATTTTGTGCTCGAGATATGCAAACTCAAACAAACATTATCTAGTGTAATTTTTTACGCTTTTTTCGAATCTGGCATTATCTTATCTACAATAATTTTAGAATTTTTACGACGACCGATTTTCAAAGATTTTTTTTACAATCGAAATGCAAAATCAAGATTTTCAGCTGAAAGGAAACGAGTTAGAATATTGCTCTCAATACAAAAAATGCTCAAAATAGCAAGGGTAATCCATTCCAAGTTAGATCAAATCATTATCTTCATTTTAATTTTTTGACCAAAGTTGGTTTCGAAAATAACCCTTTTAAGGGCATCGGATTTTTTGATGGCTTTATAGTATTATAGTGTAAATAGGTCCAAAAAATTGAATTATCAAGGTTTCGTTTGGTAAACACAGGCAGCTTTTTGAGAAATCTCCAAAAAAGTGAAAAAAAATTCAAAAAAGTAAAATTTTCTCTACTTCAGGGTTACTGTAGAAAATCGGTCCCAACACAAGAAATGATCAAAAATGTACCAGAAACTTAAATCTGAAACATTTGAGTCGAAATCATTATTTCAAACGAAGTTAATTTTTTGGGGTTACGGTATGTCAGCGCGGCCAGGAGGGGGCGTGGCCTATGGGTACCATGGTCAAAAGTCTTAGAGTAGCCCCTATACCCACCACATACAATATCAGACACCTAGGACCATTTTGAATTTTTCCATTGCCATGGTGTTTTCGAGTTTCTCAGAGATTGTGTCTTAAACTCTGAAAATTTCTGAAACATCGGGAAATTACCTTCGAGAAACTGATATTATTTAGTCATATTTACCAGTTTCTTCGTTTCAGTCAAGTTTCAAATATCTTCAACATCAAAATTCGGAATGTCATATTTGGGAGCTTACCTATCCGCAGCAACTGCATAAATCTGTCCAAGCACTCCATTTCCCAAGAAAAACACTGAACTCGTCATTTCTCCAGGATCGATTAGTGCTTTTGTGATGTTGAACTGAAAATCCAAACTTTTATTGTTTCAAGTCCACCATAAGATTATTCTGTGTACCAACATATGTTCTCTTTTGTTTAATAATTCTTATTTTTCTTATTTAAAAAATTCTTATTAAACTGTTATTGTTGCTCACCTCGTTCTGAACAGTCACGAATGAGCAGTTATCTGATGTACACGGAGAGGCGGGAGCCATATAACTGGGTGACATTGTCGGCATAACAGACAACCACCAAAGGAATGCCATCGAGAATGTGATGAAGAGAGGGTAGGGGTGCCATCTGGAATACGGTGGAACGATCAGATTAGATTCACTGATTTTTCTAATGAAAAGGATTCGTCACCCTGTACTTGCACTGAAGCTCAATTGGTGATATCATGACAAAAAAGTGATATGAAAATTCGCGAAAACATCACAAACAGTTACAGTAATAATTTTCTGGTTTTGAGAAAGATTTAATAAGAATTTGACCTCGTTTATTGAAGGGTACTTCTGGGATAAGTAGGTTCACGGCAAACTACCCACTGCCCAAGCCACGGCCAGCCGCGGCTTTCAGCCTTGCTAGTTCAAAAAATAACTTACATCCCAATCTGATCCAACAAATCCTCAGCGGTCAACGCAACTTTTATCGAAGATGTCATATTGGAAGACTGTGCCAGCTTTTTCGTCTTGAGCGCTTTCTCAATAGTCTTGGCCAGTAGCTCTTCATCTGACAGCTTTCCAGATGATCCTTTTTCTGAAATTCAAACATAACGTAATTGTGAGTAAATTCGATTTTTATGGAGAATTTCGAAACTCACTAGTAGAAAGATCCTCATGCTCCTCATCTTCTTCTAATAAAACATCAGTTACAAGAGATGTTGGAGGTAGTGACACCATTTTTGCAAAGTTATAATCAAACAAAGTGTTCTATTTTATAGTACAGTTGGCGGGGCGCTGGTCGAAATATGTAAATTCAGTACAAAATACGGTGGAAAATTGATGATGACACGGAAAATGGAGAAGAAAATGATTCTCGCTCTTCTCTTTTTTTTTCAAGATTTTTGTGTGTGTCACACTGTATGATCGGGTCTGGGCATCATCATCGCTCTCGTGTCAATGATGGCTGCCAATTATCTATCTATCATCCCACACAATTTTTGTTTTATTTTTTCCTTTCTCGCGCTCTTTTTTCGATGGTGTCGTCGTGACGTTTTGATCTTTGTTGGGGGAGGAGAGAACTGTGACAGGGAAAATATAGAGAGTAGTGGGTCAGAGGGGAGAAGGAGAAAATAGGAACTGTTTCACATAGGATGTTTTAAAAGTGGAATAGTTTTTGGTGCACTTGAACGTCCTTGACTTGTCTTACAATATTTGAAACAAAAACAACAGTTGATACTACGTCAGCGTCCTTCTGAAAATAGTCCGTTTCGGAAAAGGAACTCCAATTTTTAGGAAATCGGATAAAAATGAAAATACTTCAGATGTGAGTAGATCAACTCAAGTGATTAATGTAGCATTGTATTTCAAAAAAAATTTAGTGAGTTTACGAAACAGATGTAACCTAACCGAAGTATTATTATTATTAGAGAAAGGAGTGGAGTCAGAAGGGGAAAGTATGAAAATAGGAACAATGATTTTTGGAAAGATCACTGTTTCAGATAGAATGTTTCAAAAGGTGAAGAGTTTATGGTATAATAATATTTTTGGTTTAGTTAATTCTCAATATTATATGCAAAAAAAAGTTTAGATAGGGAGTCAATGTTCTTCTATGAACGATTTGTTTTCAAACCAGAATCCCAGAAAACTATTTCAAAAATCCTTTGGTTCCGGGCTTCTTTAATACCGTAAAACCTGAATATTGCCAAGTTTGAGCTCAATTATCCCAATTACTCTGCAAGATACCAAAAGTGTGTAAAAAGACAGAACATTGTTATGATGAAAAAATTATCAGTCGACAACTTTGCCATATCTTCAACAGGAACCGAGGAAATGGGCTCAATGTCAAAATTTACATATTTTTATCAAACATGAGTTATTAAAGCTAACTGTATTGCAAAAAAAATTAATGAGTTCATGAAACAGAGATGTAGAAAACGTACTATCACTGACAGAATGCGACCACACTTCAAGCTCAATTATCTCGGTTTCCGTAAAAATATCAAAAATTTGTCCACTGAAAAATATTTGTAATATCAAGAAAAGCATGTTATCAGTTGACAAAGTTTTGATATCGCTTATAGAAATCGAGATAAATAAACCCAAACTGTAAGTTTAGGAATGGTGGTCTATTGAAAACGATAATACCTGTTCCAGGTTTTACTGTTTTTTCGAATGCAAAACAAAAAACTAGTGGTTTTACTTTATCTGTACATCTCACTTTACGAAATTCTCGATTTTCAACTACAAGCAAGGCACAGTGGCGAACAGATACACATGTTTTTGGGCAAATCGATTGGGTGACGATTATCCGATACGAATGTTTTGAAAATAGCTCAAACATTTGATACACTGTTTCATAGTGAAGTCAAAAGATCTCCATGAAAATAAAGTTTATTTTTGAAGCTATACGTTTCGTTCAACACATGACTTTTTTCGAACTAAAAAAGTCGTAATTTTATCGGTCTCTATTATAGGATGTTATAGTTATGATGAGGAAAATCGAGATGATTTTAAAAATTTTAAAAGAGCATGATTTTAACAAAATTTTGCTGTTCCTGAACCAAAATATAACAACATTCCGAAAATTTCAGTTATTATTCACTTGAATGTAGCAGTGAAAAAAAAACTCACCACATCTGGGCAGCTCCAAATTCATAATCGAGATCTAACCAAACCGTTTCATAATAAAATTGAAATCTCCCTTTCAAACAGGAACAAGTTCCTTCTCTCTGCCTCCTACTACATTTTAATCCCAAATCGGTGACGGAAAAAAGGCGAACAGGTAGAAGGTCAAATCGTTTATATCCACATACAAAATACAATAGAGAGAAGGATTTTGTGAGGAAAAATAAATAGGATCTATTTCAGACATGGAACAGGGCTAAAATGAGTATTTTGATACTGAAATCTCGATGATCGCTTCGTTAAATGCAAGAATCACACCGGTCCTTGATTTTGTATGAATGTTGACTTTTATCGTTTCCACAGTTGGACCGCGGATTGGTTTTACCAGTTGGACGATTCCTGAAAAAAATTAAATGTTCGGTTTCTAAAAGTTTATAAGACAGGACACTACTAGTCACCTAGTTGTTCACAATTCAATATATCGATATCACTATTTTATCAATTTCATTTAATGTAATTTTCGCATTCGCAGAAAAATTAGTGTTTAAATAAGCATTTTCGGATTTCACAGTTTCCTGAATCTGGTATTATTTTTTAGAAAATCTTGCTGAATCGATTCGGCTTCCGAAGTTGTTACAACTCACCAATATTTTTGTCCTGAACAATTTTAAAATGTCTCTTTCCAACATAATCCAAACTGTAGTCCACTGAAAATGGAACTCCCATATGGGTGACTATTTTGGAGACTTCAATTGGAGTAGGCAAGGTTTTCAACGATGGAACCGCCCGGAATTGGTACAAAACTTCACGGGTGTGATTTCCCAGACATTCGGTGTCCTCCGTGGAGCAGACTTTGATGCAGGAGTAGCCGTCCGCGATTTGGCTGAAATTTTAGTGATGAATCGGAAAAAACACATATTGAAGGGTACGGTGGAGGATGCAATGTATCAAAAATGTGAAAATGGGAATTTATTGATCAAAGACAATGAGCACACGAAAGTTTAACACTAACCTGAAACACGAAAAAAAATCCTAACTCAAAATCACAAGTTCATATCACATTTATTAGTATTCAAACATTGAGATCATTATCACAGCAATTCAAAAAATCAATCACACAAAAAATAAATTCCTATCGAATCTTCATAAGTGGCGGATGCACTGTATTATGTCTCTTGTGAGCAGCCACGTCGACAATCAAATTGGCTGCGTACGTATTGAAACTCTTTCCTTTCTTACTCATCCTTAACAACAATTGAAGTTTGACGGTTTGTGGTCCGTCTAAACTGTCGCGAAGTGTCACAACAGCACTGTTACGTTTCTCTCCTTTTTGAAGTAAAAAGTTGGCCCGAATCGCTGGAAGAACGTTGGGGGCATCTGGAATAGGGGGGATTGGGATGGGTTAGTTGAGGAGTTATGAAAAATCTGTTACTGTAATTCGAATATTTCTCCCTAGGTCGTCTTTATCGAAATCAGTTCATTTTTTCGAGATGATTTCAAAAATTTAATTTCTAAATTTTTTACTATTTCGCTTCCATCATGAAAGTATTATACCTTTCCAAATAACTAGTATGCAAACTTTTTCAACGGCTAGATTTGTTTCGAAAAATATTTTTGATAAAATAGAATATTACTAACTAAATGATGCAGATACACTCTACAGAAATCTGCCCGGGAAAATCTCAAGAATCAACTAGTTATCAGTAGAGCGCGTTTACAAAGTGCTTTTCACCCCAGGAGGCTACTTTTAGGGAATTCCGATAATTATTGTATTAATGAGCCTACGAGAAAAGAATACAATTTCAGAAATTTTCACTATTTCGCAACGATCATACAGTAGAATATTGCTAGTTTTCCGCATAACCGATATGTGATGGTAAACTGATTTGTTCATTCAGAAGGTTGGAATAAAATAGCTTTGCTGTTGATACTAAAGAAATCAAAAATTTTTCACTGTTCCTAGTACAAGACTAATAAACCTTGTTATTTTCAGTTCTAATATGAAATGCCAAGCATCAAATTTACAACAATTTTCATTTGATGCCCTACCAACTATCGTAGTCTTCAACTGCAACTCGAATGCCACTTCAGTATCTGCATGATTCGGTGCAGAAACTTTGAAAAGTGTTATAGCAGGACGATGAGAGGAGATGGGCACAGCATGATCCAATGAGATGAATTGATAAGTGAGAAACAATGGAACTTTTGAACACTCTTCAGGCAAACCACATGCTGATGGAATACGGTTACAACGACTGCAAAACGTTAGTAAGAGATAATTGAACAAATAAATTTTGAAAATAAAACTAACTTTTTGTTCAGAGAGTCATGTATGTAGTTGGTTGGACAGTCGATCGAATGACACTTGAATGATCCGAGGGTGTTCACACAGACTTTGTCCAATCCAGCACATTCTCCCATTGCACATTCATCCACATCTGGAAATTAATAATTGTACTGATGGATAAGTTGCAATTCTCGATGATTTGTGGGACGAAGTGAAAAAATGTATGTGAAACATGATTTTTTTTCAAAATTTATATTTTCTCTGGACGACATTTTTTTCTTTTTAAATATTACCCACCAACACAAGTCCTTCCATCGGGTTGAATCTTATAACCAGGTGGACATTGACACAAATACGATCCCTTTGTATTTATACATCCACCCATACACAAATCATTTCCAGATCCCGCCCAAATCGAGCACTCATCAATATCTTCACACTTGGTTCCATCTGGTCCAAGAGCGAATCCACGATCACAAATACATTGATAACTTCCTGGGATGTTTACACATTTCTGTTCACACGTGGCAATTCCAGTTGTGCACTCATTGACGTCTTCACAACGACGACCGTCGGATGCCAATTGGAATCCTGGCTTGCATTTGCATTCGAATGAACCGATCTAGAAAATAAACTACAAGATTAGTAGTTTTGAGAAAAACTTTTTTCAGTTTCAAGCTGTTTATGTTACTGAATGAAATTTTGACAAAGTGATTTGAATCTTGCAGTAATTTTTTCCGGAAAAAACTTTCTTACCGTATTAATACACTCTGCAGACAAATCGCACACATGTCCAGCGAATTTGCTACACTCGTCAATATCCTCGCATCATTTTTTCTGGAATCAAATTTTGGCAAAGTTTTCATGATTCCGAAATACTTACAGCATCATTAAACTCATATCCAGAACCACACTTGCATTTGTAAGTTCCCGAAAGATTGATGCATTCCATTGAACCGCAAACTCCTTGTTGACACTCGTTGACGTCTGAAATTATAGGTTGATTTGGATAGTGAAGAATTGAAACTGAATCCCAATTTCCAGGTCTGTTTCTACTCTTCAACACCTATTTTGATTTTTTTTTTCATTTCAGGTGAATAGAACAGAACAATCACCAATGCATTGAAAGACCTGAGATTAATTAAAACGCTCCAAAATCAGCCCATCCCGCCAAATCAGCCTTTGATCGGTCTCAATTTCTTGGACGCTATCTCCGATGCCCATTCTTTTCAAGAGGCATGCTTTTTTTTCCATTTTTTACATACATATTTTCGATTTTTTATTCTTTTTTCTCGCTGTGTTGAAATAAAAAATGTTTTTTTTTTGTGCGAAAATGATTTTTTTCTGGAGAAAACTTGAACATTTGAAAAGTAATGCAAGCGCGCTCTGTTGCGAAAAAGTTCCAATCCGGGACAGTTCGACACCGAATCAGTTCGAGTTGGAACAGTTCGAATCTGTCCTTGTTCTATTCTGGACGTGTTCGAAAAAGAGACAGTTCTATTTCGAATCAGTTCGCTTTCGGGTCGCGTTCGATTTCGGGAGAGTTCGAATTCATCGTACTCTCGGAAACTTTCGTCAAATTCGACCGGTGAAGAACTTTTTTAAAGAATTTGTTGAAATTTTGAAACGGTGAGAAATTTCAAAGTTGGGAGAGGTTTACTGTTTCTGCATCACAGTATCAGTATTTCGGTTTATCATAAGGTGATTTGTACCCTACATAGGCAAACGCTGATAGATCGCCGAACACATTCTCAATTCGAGCTCAACAATATTATGGGGTTATTCAGAAAGAAACAATTCAGCAAAATTTCCGGTTATTCCTTATTTAGAGGGAAGATAAGCCTGCAATTTTGCTGATTTGCTTCTTAACTGAATATCCCCATGAATTTCTGTGAATGATATCAAGAATCTGTCAGCTGGTAAAATGTTGACGGGATTATGACAAACATTTTATCCTTGGGATATGTTTGATATCTCTTATAAGAACCGAAATCCAATTATGGGTTAGTATTCTGTTACTGGAAATACTTCTCCCACTGTAAGATGATATCTGTTTCATGAGTTCGTTACATTTTTTGTGAAACAGTGGACTTTAATGACGTAAGTTTTATAAGTTTGTCGTCCGAGGTTTAAATATTTTGATTTCGCAAATTTTCCGTTTCGCTGTCACAACTTCATCATTAATAATTCACTTTAAAAATTGTGCTATCGTTCTTTTTCTTAAACTAACCTTCACAGAATCCAGTAGCATCGTTGACTTCATAACCATGAGCACATAGATTTCCCTTTTGTTGGCATCTGAATGATCCAGGAGTATTGACACACTCCTCGCCAGCTCCACAGTTATGACCAGTCAAGCATTCATCGATGTCTGAAAAAATAATTTGTGTTTCAGATTATCAGTATGAACATTTCTTTAAAACTTTTTTAATTCTAATCTATGCGGGATATCCATCAGTCTTTGATTCGTAGAAACTTTTTCGTAGAAACCCTTCAATATTCGTAGAAACCCTTCAATAATCTACTCGGCTTACCATTACACATTCCACTCTTTGGATAGTATCGATTTGGACAAGTGATCGATGTACACTCTCCGGTCATTGGATTCTGAAGCTCACCATCTCCACATTTCTTCGGATCACATCTATAAGAAACAAGTTAGCTAAATTGTGGGTCATCATCAAACCTATAACTTCCTTGAGTGTTCCTACATTGATACAAGGGCCCACAGTCATGTGATCCCAAGTTGCATTCATCAACGTCTGAAATTTTGGACAGGTTTCTTGGGAACAATTTGGCCCAAGTTACTTGGGGCTTCCCTATTGGAGTATTATTTCGCAGCATTATATGTTTTAATCTAGGAAATTTGGAAATTATGAGACCAAAAAAGAAGATAATGTTAGTAAAAAGTTAGCAAACCACGGCATTGTTAAGTAGCTGAGTCCATAGCATATCCGGTTCCACATGATAGTGTTCGAATGCATTTGAAACTTCCTGGAGTGTTCAGACAACGTTGTGATTCTAGACAATCATCCATCAAGGTGGCACATTCGTCGATATCTGGGTTAGGAGAGTTAATAGCCAAATCAAACAATCTCGGTTTATTAGTTCTAGGTGGGAAGCCAGTTTATTTGAAGTTTGTGAAACATTAAAAAATTTAGTAATACATCAACCTTGTTATTTCTCATGTTTTTCTTATCAAACAGTTGAAATATTGTCAGTATACCTTCACACTGGACATTAGTGTCACTCCAATAATATCCCCGATTACAGACGCATGTCCCATCACCTCGATTGTTGTCAGGAGAGGGTAGACAGTGCTGGTTGGGATGGAAACACGGGAGCATGCTGGGGACGGTTAGGGTTAGAGGGCTCAGACGGTTAGACAAATGATAGGAAATATGTTAGGATAATGCAAAGCATTATTAGTTGTTATTAATTCAAAATTTCCGCTTTCATACAATTGCGTATCATACAATTGCGTTATCCAGATTATTAAAGAAAAGGTGTCTTGTTTCAGGTTTGTAAGAGAACAGAGAATTTGACGATTTTCACCAGTTATTAAAAAAAAATGTCCTTCTTCCTATATCGATTTTCTTCAAATTTTACTTACCAACACAATGACCATGTTGATACAACCATCCCATTGGACATCCAAACTCGGTATTTGCTCGCGATGCTTCTCTGTATTCTCCAGCACGAGAATATGGATCATCTCGCATTCTTCTTGGCGCATTTCCAACTCTATTAGCTCTATGACGATGTGGAACAAGACGAGTGATTCTTCGTTGACAGATGTACGCACCGATTGTATTGACACATTCTTCATTGGAAGCACATGGGGAGGGACGAGTGGTACATTCATTACGGTCTGGAATGGAAGCACAGGAGGATGGAGGATAGGGTGAAGCGAGTGGGACAGGGCATATTGGGAGGCAGAATGGGTTTGAGAAGGAACCACTGAGAAAATTGTGAAAATTGATAGTTTATGCTATCCATGAAACAGTAATCAAAGTAAACTAACCAATGCAAGCCATGCCATCTGAAGCCAAATCATATCCACATCTACAACTGCATTCGACTTTTTCGCCTCCACGATCGTGACCCAAATGTTCGCAGTTGGATGTTGAGCAACGATCCCCAAGGTGTAAAACGAGTGCGTCGTTAAGTGGGCAGCCGGAAATAAATTCCTGTTTCGAAGTAATGATGTAAAATATATGGTCATTCTTAGCTACTTCAATGAAAATGTCTTTTGTTAGCCATTATTTTCGAAGTGAAAGAATTAGAAAGTTACGATTGTTCTTTTAGAAAATCGACAATTTTCGGCTTAAACCTCTAATAAATGACTGTTAATGTGTTCGGACGACTAATGTGCACACTGTAAGGATCGTGTTCGTCTCGAAGCGAAAAGCTAATAGTAACTGCCTGTTTACTACTCAGTGATGTCTATATTCCGTAATTTTTCAAGTTTAGGTCATAGGCCTGATAGGTCTTCAACTCGCTTCATTCTCGTGACAAAAATCTATCAGAAACATTGCTTGTAAAACTGACGCTTTGTGGTATTCTTTTGTTAACAAGTAGTGATTTTCTTAAAGTAATTACTGTTAGAGTCATGTTTCACATTTTCAAGTACCGTTACAACGAGTAGGATATTTTTTAATGACGATTGGAAAAATCGGATGAGTCATACTCGTTCTTTCGTTTTTAATATTCGAAAACGTGTTTGAGTTCTTGAAATGACTGGTTCCACTGGCACAACATCTCGGCTGTTGCCCGCAACTTTTGGGCTGGATCAAAGCGGCTTCTGAGCTGTGGCATGGCGGATGTCGCTTTAGTTTTCTACAGAAGCCGCCCAGCGACCGCTCAAAAGACGCCAAACCAACGCTCAAGATTCGCGTAGCTCACACAAAATCTGACCGTAGTCTCTTAAACAATCTTGAAATTTCTGTCCAAATCAGTTTGGTAAATTTGATTTATTGAAAAAAAAAAACCAATAGCTAACAGAAAAGAAGAAAAATAATGAACAGAATTACAAAAAAAGAAAAAAAACAATGATTGTCTGTTAGATTTAAGTTGAATCCTGATGTGTGTAGAGTCCGCAGTAGTCGTCACTTGGAATTGAGCGAGCACCTTGTTCTTTCAATTTCTCATTCGATTTATGGAACTACGTGTCTTTCCGGATTCTCATCACCCCAGTTGAGCATTTCTGTTGAGCGACATATTGTTTCTTCAAGAATCATCTGAAAACCATCAATCTTTTATTTTTAAATCTCTTCTTTCGTCACAAACTTGCTGGTTGATGATCTTGACATAGTTGGTAGACGCCGGCACTCGAACAGTCCGTACCAGAAATAGAATCGACAGATATAAATGAACTGGCATGTCATATTTCTGTTGGTTTAGTCTGAAACTTGAATCGATTGAAACGTGGTTCATTCTGCACAAAGTTTCGTTTTACCTGGAAGTGGAGATCTTGTGAAACTCGTCGTAACTTCTCAGAAGCTAAATTTTTGACTTCCTGGAAAATACAAACGATTTCATCATTTGCCTTTTCGAAATCTTCTTGAGTGTAGTTTGGATGATGTTCAGATGTATTACGATCTACAAGTTTCACAATTTTCCGAATCACATTTTTATTATTTTACCTTTTTCCACTTTGATTTCGTATTCCTGACTTCAAAACCAATTTGTGAATGCCCTATATTCGAAACCAAGTTTTCGATACAATTACCTAAAAGGTTTTTGATTTTCAGAACAGAAACGACAAAGACAATGTGATGAATTACACTAAAATAGGAGAAAACGGATAAAATTTTGTTTCGAAAAGAAATTCTGATGCACGCAACGCGAGGCACGCGTCGCTTTTAAAATCCGCCCAAACAGCGTCCAAGATTTGCCAAGGTGGTGGTGGTCGGCGCAGCTGCCACTGATCTGGGAGCTTCTGCTTAAAAGTCGCCCAAATAACGCTCAAAAGCCGCGTCCACCCTTGTTTTCGCCCTAAAGTTGCAGGCCACAACCGAGATATCGGGAATTTTCGTTTTCCCGGAGAAATTAGTTTACAGTTTCATTAAGGTCTAATAGTTTCTCAAATGTTTGCTTTGTTGATGGATTGAGATCCGAACTACAAATTAACGAAATTACTTTTTTTCGCGATAACTGACATTTTGGCCATCTTCTCACTACCACATTTTAATCCCAAATCTGGTGACGAAAAAAAGGCGAACAGGTAGAAGGTCAAATCGTTTATATCCACATACAAAATACAATAGAGCGAGGGATTTGATGAGGAAAAAATAAATAGGATCTATTTCAGACATGGAACAGGGCTAAAATGAGTATTTTGATACTGAAATCTCGATGATCGCTTCGTTAAATGCAAGAATCACACCGGTCCTTGATTTTGTATGAATGTTGACTTTTATCGTTTCCACAGTTGGACCACGGATTGGTTTCACCAGTTGGACGATTCCTCAAAAAAACTTTTTGGTTTCATAAACTTTATAAGTCAGCACACAACTAATCACCTAGTTTCACGTGGGGGTTGCGTTGAGAGAATTAGTTCAATATCTCGATATCACTATTGTATCAATTTCATTTAATGTAGTTTTCGCACTCAAAGAAAAATTGTAAGTGTTGAAAATGTGCATTTTAGGAGTTTCACAGTTTCATGGAGCAGGTATTATTTTTTAGAAATCTTGCTTAATCGATCCGTGTTTCAAATATAGATATTCAACTCACCAATATTTTTGTCCTGAACAATTTTGAAATGCCTTTTTCCAACATAATCCAAACTGTAATCCACTGAAAATGGAACTCCCATATGGGTGACTATTTTGGAGACTTCAATTGGAGTAGGCAAGGTTTTCAATGATGGAACCGCCCGGAACTGGTACAATACTTCCCGGGTATGATTTCCGAGACATTCTGTGTCATCCGTGGAGCACACTTTGATACAGGAGTAGCCGTCGGCGATTTGGCTGGAAGTATGGGGTCAAATGATCGCAAGATTAAAGGTGCAGTGGAGAATGCATTGTATCAAAAACTTGAAACTGGTAAAAATTCAAAAAAAGATAGTTCCGATATTCAGGATAGAATCATTAACTACAGAAAACAAGAGAACACGGATCAAAAATAATGAGTACACGAAAGTTTAACACAAACCTGAAACACGAAAAGAAAAATCAACTTCAAACTCAAGATCACAAGTTCATATCACATTTATTAGTAGCGAAAAATTGAGATCATTATCGCAGCAATTCAAAAAATCAATCACACAAAAAATAAATTCCTATCGAATCTTCATAAGTGGCGGATGCACTGTATTATGTCTCTTGTGAGCAGCCACGTCGACAATCAAATTGGCTGCGTACGTATTGAAACTCTTTCCTTTCTTGCTCATCCTTAACAACAATTGAAGTTTGACGGTTTGTGGTCCGTCTAAACTGTCACGAAGTGTCACAACAGCACTGTTACGTTTTTCTCCTTTTTGGAGTAAAAAGTTGGCACGAATCGCTGGAAGAACGTTGGGAGCATCTGGAATAGAGGGAAATGAGATGTGTTAGTTGATTAGTTATGTGTAAACTGTTAATCATATATTACTCACTAGGTCGCATCTATCGAAATCTGTTCATTTTTACTAGAAAATTACAAAATTTTCATTTTGAATATATCCACTATTTCGCTTCCATCATGAAAATACTATACTTTTTTCGATAACCAGTGCTGATCATCTGAACAAAATGAAAATTCCGCAGTTGCTAAAAATATTTAGAAAAATCAGTTGTTAGAATTAGAGCGTCCCTAACTGAATTATGCAGATACGCTCTATCAACAAATGTCCCTGTAAAATTTCGAAAATCAACTAGTTGTCAGTAGAGCGCGTCTGCAAGGTACCTTCCACGCCAAGACTTTTTCTATGGATTTTCCACGATAATGACTGTGTTAATGAATATACGAGTAAATAATTCAATTTTGTAGCTTTTTCTGTTTTGTTACCGCTATAGAATACTTATAATTTTCTGCATAACTATTACGTTAATGATTTGTCCATTCATGAAATTGGAATAAAATATCTTTGCTGTTGAGGCTAAAGAAATCAAAAAATATTCACTGTTCCCAGTACAAGACTAATAAACCTTGTTATTTTCAGTTCTAATACAAAATGCCAAGCATCAAATTTCCAAAAATTTTCATCTGATGCCCTACCAACTATCGTGGTCTTCAACTGCAACTCGAATGCCACTTCAGTATCTGCATGATTCGGCGCAGAAACTTTGAAAAGTGTTATAGCAGGACGATGAGAGGAGATGGGCACAGCACGAGCCAATGAGATAAACTGATAAGTGAGAAACAATGGAACTTTTGAACACTCTTCAGGCAAACCACATGCTGATGGAATACGGTTACAACGACTGCAAACGTTAGTTGGTGTTGGAGATAAATAGACAAATAAAATTTGGAAATAAAACGTACTTCTTGTTGAGAGAGTCATGTATGTAGTTGGTTGGACAGTCGATCGAATGACACTTGAATGATCCGAGGGTGTTCACACACACTTTATCCGATCCAGCACATTCTCCCATTGCACATTCATCCACATCTGGAAAAATGGTCGAATGACTGATATTACATTCTAGATGATTTAATTCATTAAGTGAAACGAAGTATGTAAAACGGAAAATTTGCAAAGCTTAATAATTTCAAAAATCACGGCCTAGTGGGTTAAGGGAAGCAAAGCTTATCCAGTTTCATGAAAATGAATTGCCAAGGAACCAATTTTTCAGGTTTTTTTTTCTAATTTGAAATTTTCCATTTTCTGGACCACTTTCCTCTAACCAATCTCTCGGTTACTCACCAACACAAGTCCTTCCATCAGGTTGAATCTTATAACCAGGTGGACATTGACACAAATACGATCCCTTTGTATTGATACATCCACCCATACACAAATCATTTCCAGATCCCGCCCAAATCGAGCACTCATCAATATCTTCACACTTGGTTCCATCTGGTCCAAGAGCGAATCCACGATCACAAATACATTGATAACTTCCCGGGATATTTACACATTTCTGTTCACACGTGGCAATTCCAGTTGTACACTCATTGACGTCTTCACAACGACGACCGTCAGAAGCCAATTGGAATCCTGGCTTACATTTGCATTCGAATGAACCGATCTAAAGAAAAATATTATATGATCAGTAGTTTTGAAAGGAGAGGTCTTTTTTTCAGTTTCAAAGATTTTATGTTGCTGAATAGAATTTCGTAAAAACGATTCGACATTTGATTCCTCATCTTTTTTTTCAAAAAAAAAGTTTTCCTACCGTATTAATACACTCCGCTGACAAATCACACACATGTCCAGCAAATTTGCTACACTCATCGATATCCTCGCATCGCTTTTTCTGGAATCGAATTTTTGTACAATTCTCATAAACACGAAATTCTTACAGCATCATTAAACTCATATCCAGAACCACACTTGCATTTGTAAGTTCCCGGAAGATTGATACATTCCATTGAACCGCAAACTCCCTGTTGACACTCATTGACGTCTGAAGTTTTCAGATTGAATTTTTTGAAAGCTTTTCCTCAAATCCGATCGACGAAGAATTTTGGTTTTGTTTTGTTAACATTTGGAAACGATGAAAAATTTCAAAGTTGTCAAATTTTTTGTTTGTATAATAGTAATATTGATATGGGAAAGATTTACTGTTTCTTTATTACACAATTGGTATCATCTCATACCATAATACATTGCACAAATCACACCAAAAACTTAAATAGTTCATTTACTAACCTTCACAGAACCCAGTAGCGTCATTTACTTCATAGCCATGAGCACAGAGATTTCCCTTTTGTTGGCATCTGAATGATCCAGGAGTATTGACACACTCCTCGCCAGCTCCACAGTTATGACCAGTCATGCATTCATCAATGTCTGGAAATGACATACATTTGTGTTTCAGACAATCGTCTTGAACGAAGAAGATTTTGAGAGATAAAGATATTTCTAGCCAAACAATTCAATCGCTGATTTAAACGAAGCATCAAGAAAAGTGGTTGCCTAAGCAAGTATTGTAAAAACCCATTAAAAAACCCACTGACCATTACACATTCCACTCTTTGGATAGTATCCATTTGGACAAGTGATCGATGTACACTCTCCGGTCATTGGATTCTGAAGCTCACCATCTCCACATTTTTTCGGATCACATCTAAAAGGAACAAGTTAGCTAAATTATGGGTCATAATCATCAAACCTATAACTTCCTTGGGTATTCCTACACTGATACAATGGCCCACAGTCGTGTGATCCCAAGTTGCACTCATCAACGTCTGAAAATTTGGATCGATTTTTTCTGGCTTGATTGTGGAATCTTATTCCGAAAACAATAATTCTAGGAATTGTTTGATCTAACAATTTTCTTTGAATTACTAATGTTCTGTTTCTCATAGTATTAGATTGATGTGCTGTGTTACTAACTGATGTCCTTCAATGAATTCAAGTAATTAACAGTAACGAATTCCAAAACTTCGAGACCAAAAATAGGATGTTAGTAAAAAGTTATAGCAAACCACGGCATTGTTCAGTAGCTGAGTCCATAGCATATCCGGTTCCACATGATAGTGTTCGAATGCATTTGAAACTTCCTGGAGTGTTCAAACATCGTTGCGATTCTAGACAGTCATCCATCAAAGTGGCACACTCGTCGATATCTGCAGATTGGGTTAGCACTTTTATCAGTTGACGACAACAAGTTAAAATTAGTCCTTGGTTGAAATAAACAGGTTACTTGAATTTTTGTGAAACACTAAAAAATTTAGTAAAATAGAAATTTTGTTAATTCTGACCGTTTTCTTATCAAACAGTGAATATTGCCGGTATACCTTCACATTGGACATTAGTATCACTCCAATAATATCCTCGATTACAGACGCATGTTCCGTCACCTCGATTGTTGTCAGGAGAGGGTAGACAGTGTTGATTGGGATGGAAACACGGATGGTGAAGGGAGCATTCTGTGGAGGGTCAGAGGGGTTAGATGCAGACGGTTAGACCAATGATAAGGTAGATGTTAGGATGAAGCAAAGCATTATTAGTTGTTATTAATTCAATAGTTTCGGTTTCATGAATGAATTATGATACGATAGCGTTTTCCAGATTGTTGAACATCGTTGAAAATGTTTGTTGAACATCTTTTAAAAATTTTTAGAACTTAAAGATTTTCGCTGGTTGTCAAAATAAGCTGTTTCGCTTCATCTACATAGAAATTTCCTGGGATACTGCTATCTGTTTCAAAAGAAGTATACAAAACTTATGTGAGCCATATGAATTTTACTGATTTTCAAGATCATCACTGTTTCGATGGATCTATATCAAATTGACCATTAGTTGTAGAATATGTTCTTCTGTATTCCTCTGTCAAATTTATCTTACCAACACAATGTCCATGTTGGTACAACCATCCCATTGGACATCCAAACTCAGTATTTGCTTGCGATGCTTCTCTGTATTCTCCAGCACGAGAATATGGATCATCTCGCATTCTTCTTGGCGCATTTCCAACTCTGTTAGCTCTGTGACGATGCGGAACGAGGCGAGTGATTCTTCGTTGACAGATGTAGGCACCGATTGTATTGACACAATCTTCATTGGGAGCACATGGGGATGGACGAGTGGTACATTCGTTACGGTCTGGAATGGAAGCACAGGAGGGTGGAGAATATGGGGAATAGCAAGTAGGACAGGGGGACGTTGGGGGAAAAGATGGGATATCTTGAGTTTCGAACAACCATTGAGAGATTGTTGAACATCGTTAGTCAGACGGCTAAGGTTTCCATATCGGGCGGGCCGTCCGAAATCACCGGATATGATAACGGCCCGCCCTTCTTCGCCTAGATTGTAATATTGTGTCACGGTTACTAAACTTGTAATTTGGCTGAAATGGAGTTCTAATAGATGACGCATCAACTTTTGATGCAAAACGTCTTGGTTTACCCTAGTCATGAAACAGTAATAAAACTTAACTAACCAATGCAAGCCATTCCATCTGGAGCCAAATCATATCCAGATCTACAACTGCATTCGACTTTTTCGCCTCCACGATCGTGACACAAATGTTCGCAGTTGGATGTTGAGCATCGATCGCCAAGATGCAAAACGTGTGGGTCGTTGAGTGGGCGGCCTGAAATAAATTTACCATTTTGGAGTACAGATTTTATTTCTTTGTAGCTTCAAAATGGATATCTAGAACAATTAGGACCCGAACAGTTTTTTGACTTTTTTTTTCAAAACAGACTGTTTCAGATATTCATGTTAAGTATTCTTACAACAAACATGTGATAGTGTTTGATCTGTTGTTTGTATGAGCAATGCATCAAACTTACCAGTTATGATCTCAGAAGCATGAGTGATTTCAAATTCACCATTGCAGCACTTGTTGAAACTTCTCAGACAACCGGCTGAGAATCCGGCTGGAGCAACACATGGCTCATTTCGGTTGAGGAGGTCCTTGGCAAGAAGACAACAATCGCAACATTCCTAAAAGCTTCTGTTTTCAGTATGATTTATTGATAAAGCGAAGCCTTTTGATAATAATATGCGATTTACAATAGGCACCGAAAAATTGAATAACCCACCTTTTTCAATCCGCCACCCAAAATATTGATGTTACTCGGACAGCTTTCTTCCTCCTTTGCAATATCAGTTCCAGAATCACATGCACTGTCCAATAAACTTCGAAGACAACAAATGGAAGCGGCTCTCTGGCAAGTCATACTCGTTCCTTCGCTTTTAATACTCGAACATGTGTTTGAGTTCTTGAAATGACGGGTTCCACCGGCACAGCATCTCGTTAACTCGTTGGCTATGGTGTCTGAAAAACTAGCACTTTAATTTTTCAGAAAATTGAGGTTTACTGTTTCATCGAGGTTTGATTTTTCTTGTAATGTTTGCTTGGTTGATGGGTTTACTCATTGTTCATTGTATCGGTTCTAATGTGTAGCAGTTATTTTCCGAGAAATTTCATCGTGTTGTAATATTCAAATATTCAAAATCCCTCAAAAAAACTGTTGAAAACAATATCGGCGCTCTGGAGTCGTCCAATAGGGACTAGAATTCCCTAGTCCACGGCTGCCATATATTCGAAACTTTTTTGGATTTTTCAGTGTATTTCTTCAGTTATTTTTGTATTTTTGCAAAATTTGTTGTTTTCATTACATTTTATCGTTAAATTTTTAAATTAGCGACCAATTGTAACCAGTTTATTTTTTCCTGGAGAAATCTTCTGAAAATAGATAATTTCGAAATTTTCGGGATTTCAATCAAAAATTTTTTAACCATGGTGACCTAATTTTCTCAACATGAACTTTCTAAGCCATCAAAGTTTATAGCCTAGAAATGGTCTAACATTCCGCTGGTATGGTTTGTAGACCATTTACCATTGTGGCCTAGAAAACTCAACTTGCGAAAGTTAGGCCACCATGCTACAATTGCCTAAAATACACACCAGCTAAGTACCAAATCATTTCTAACAAGGAAGTTACTTGAAGGGGCGGGTTTAACTTTTTTTGATATTTTGGGAGCAGATAGAAGAGCTTATGAGGATTCCAAATCTGTCAAAAAAATCAGCAAAATGCTCACGCGAGCTGAGTTATGACCTAGAAAAGTTTCCCTATGATTAAGCAATTTCTCGTGAAATTTTTTTCACGGAATAGTGTATTTCTTTTAAAGCAATAGATTTCAATCAGCAGTGTGGTAAAGTGGTAAGATGGCAAGTTCAGAGGAGGGAGGTTGTAGGTTCGATTCCCCCTATCCCCAAAAATTTCGCAATTTTTTTTTGTTTTATTTTAAGCTGTCATAACTGGCTCCGGAATAGAATTTACGCAATTTGAACATGTTTTTCGGGAGTTTCTCGTTATGAATAGGCATTTTCTAGAATAAAAACAGACATTTAATTTTTGAAGAAATTCACAAATATGCTAATGGGTTCATCGAAGATTTTTCAAAAAAAAATGTTTTCAATTTTTTTTTGTTCTTATTGAAAAACCAGTTGAGGATTCTAAACACATCGGTGGCATTCGATGACAAACTGCTGGAAACATATGTTCTTGGCACAATACGCGCATTTGACAATTGACAATCTTTTGCACCCAGATAATTGGAATGGATCGAAGCCTTGAATCTCTACCCGGGCGTCTTTCACGAACTGATCCATCTTTTGAAGCAGCACATCTTTTTCCAGAAATCTCTTCTTGGAAACGAATGTCGTAATTCTGCGAGATGAGATCCGGTGAGCCCTTTTGCAAGTGTATTTAGAATCCTCAACTGGTTTTTCAATAAGAACAAAAAAAATTGAAAAAATTTTTTTTTGAAAAATCTTCGATGAACCCATGAGCATATTTGTGAATTTCTTCAAAAATTAAATGTCTGTTTTTATTCTAGAAAATGCCTATTCATAACGAGAAACTCCCGAAAAACATGTTCAAATTGCGTAAATTCTATTCCGGAGCCAGTTATGACAGCTTAAAATAAAACAAAAAAAATTTGCAAAATTTTTGGGGATAGGGGGAATCGAACCTACAACCTCCCTCCTCTGAACTTGCCATCTTACCACTTTACCACACTGCTGATTGAAATCTATTGCTTTAAAAGAAATACACTATTCCGTGAAAAAAATTTCACGAGAAATTGCTTAATCATAGGGAAACTTTTCTAGGTCATAACTCAGCTCGCGTGAGCATTTTGCTGATTTTTTTTACAGATTTGGAATCCTCGTGAGCTCTTCTATCTGCTCCCAAAATATCAAAAAAAGTTAAACCCGTCCCTTCAAGTAACTTCCTTGTAAGCCATTTACCATGATGGCCTAGAAAACTCAATCTGCGAAAGTTAGTCCACCATGGTAAATAGCCTAGAAAATCCTCCTTATGCTATTTCCGGACTACCAACAATAGAATGCCGAAAAACGTGTGTCTGTGGACTAGGAAATCCCTGGTCCTTTCAGACCGATTGCCTGTTTTTGAGAAATTTTGAACTTTTTCTTATAATAATATTGAAAAATGATCAGTCTGGAAATCAATGGAAAGTCCTGGCTGTTTTACATTCTTAATGGCGTTTTGAAATAGTAATTTCTACGAAGTTTTGGAATTTCCCTGTCCAATAAGTCTACTCACCTGTCACCAAAACCGCTAAAAATATGAAGCACAATCGCATCGTATTTGCTCAAAGTGTCGTTCAATCACCTCCTGAAAGTCTGGATCATTGAAAAGGAAAGTTGCGATTCGAACGGAAGTGGCACAAAGAAACAGAAAAATCAGGGCGGATGAGGAAAGGTGAGAAAAATGCGTAGGACCGACCCCTTTGAAGATTCTTCTAGAGACGGAAGGTCATGCACACATGACACGGATCTCCAGTTTCATACACAGTGTCGACCCAGTTTGTGTTATCAACCATTTGTACTGATTTTCAGAATATTGTGTCATGGGGGAGAAAAAGAATACACGGACGAAAAAAAGTTCCCCATAAAAACACATAATAATCTGGGAATTTTGATAAGAGGGTGTAAAAAGACAACACGAAAAATGGAAAAATGTGTGATAAGAGAGCCAATCGTTATGCAATCATCGGTGAAGTCATAATAATAGAAACAATACTACTATTTTTATCTTCTTTTTTTCTCAAAAACCTCGATTTCTCTCTGTCTCTATGCCTGTTTTGAGCATTGAACCTGAAGCTTATAAATGTTATTGTGATGAATATACATATGTATTATGTGGTACATACGGAAACGCCCTTCTTCTCCTTTCATGGATAATAGAGACACTAATTAAGTGAGGAGGGGAATTTCAATCAAGAACAGATGTTCAGAAGGGACAGAGGGAATAAGTAGAAGGAGAAGAAGGTGAAATTTGAGTTCAAATTCTATGAAGAGAGGATATTTTTAGAAATCGGGGTTGAGAGTTTAGAAGTTGCCGGATATATGATTTTCAATGTTTCAAGTAGTCCTGAAACCTATGTGGTCTATCTTCTAGACGATATGTGACTTAAAGTCCGTTGAAACTTCAAAAAGTACGCTTTTGTCAATGGAAGTTACTTGAATATTTTTATACACTTTCTAGGACTAAACAGATGCTCAGAATGTCATACAGGTAATGTTCGGAATTTTGGAAATGTCTGGAAGAAGCATTTTCATGAATTTCGATGGGATTGAAAGTGGAAATCCTTCAAAATTACAAAAAGATTTGTAAAAATTACTGAAAGGAACCAAAAAATCTGTTACATTATTTTGAAAACTACTTGAGCCTTCAACTAACATCATTTCTTAATTTTTTTTTAAATTTTGAAAAGTTGGAGATTTTTTTTAATTTTCAGAATTCTGAACATCGTTCAGCGCACTCCTGGTAATAGTCGAGATATCAAACTTGATTGATAACGTTCAACGAAAAATTTGGTCCGATTCAATAAATTGTTAAATTTGTGGTAATCTTTGAAATTGAATTTCAAATTGACTACGAGATCACAAAACTTTGCAGTGAAAACTGAATAGATTTCTGTTTCATGTTTAGAATTCTCCTGTTAATATGTTCAACGTTTAATTTCAGTGGTGCAGCAAACAATTTGATTTTCAAGTCTTCGATACTATCATTCGGTTTCATGATTGTTATATAAAAAGAAAACAAATGCGTTTATAATGAGACTTTTCCATAAAGGACCAATAGAATGATTTTCAGACCAAGATTATACTTGAAAATATGAAAAATCGGGTTAGCGATGATTTTTGATTACTCATTGTCCTTTAATTGATAAATGAAGTTAGAAATTGAAAAATAACAAAATGTACCGTAATGATTTTTTTTTTACTTATTTATTGTCGGAATTGTAAAACTGCGACCTGCGGTGTATGCAGTATAATTCGGTCAATAACAGGGTACCAAAATAAAAAAAATGGTGCGAAATGTCTAGATTTCACTATTACTGTGTTAACCAAGCATAAAAACTTTGTTTTGCTACCTCCAACCACCTCATAAGGGTGATGTTGTATTAGAAGGGGTCTTCTAATACAGGTGGCGTTATATTACAGTTTTTACGGTATGGTTCAATTCACAAATTAAGAACCACAATGTTGACAATAACTCTCATTTTTAGGAGGTCATGATGTCCTCGAATCAAAGTGGTTTTATTTTTCTAGAACTTTCTCAGTTTTCTGAAACCGTAAAGCTCCCTCTCTCGTAAAATCCTTGCCATGGAACAAGCACTAAAATCGAAAGAGAGTCTCACAACATAACACACAAAAGTGAGAAAATGATACATCGTCAAGCTCTTTTTCCCTTCTTCTTCTTCTTCGTTTTCATGATCAGAAGCATTTTCGAGGGCGGAGCTCGTAAAAAGAGATCATAAACGAGAAGGAAGGGTGGAGAACAAACGTGTAGAAGAAGAAGAAGAAGAATGAGTTCACATGTGATGGTACACATTCAGAGAAGAAAATGAAGAGGACACGGTGACTAAGAATAAACTTTGTTTCTTTCAAACTTAACGATGTCAACCCCGATTTTTGAGATGCATGGGAAGGGGTTAAGAGGGGAAGTTGAAAGAAGAAAATTTGGGGAAAAAGGTAATGTTTCAATATTTTAACAAAAAGGTAGGGACATACATTTAACAATTACAACCATGTTTGAATTCACAACTAAACGTTTGAAACTACCTAATAACTTTGAAAATCGGTTTCCGAAGATTTTATCAATATCACTATTAGAAATATTTTCTGATGCTAACAGATGAGTTCAAGAAGAAACTCATAAGATCCTAAAGACGCAATTCGGACAACTCACAATCATGATGAATAATGCATACTTGCAAAATCAGGGGCCGGCCCGTGGCCGGGCCGGGCCGAAGATTTCCAAGGCCCGGCCCGGCCCGGCCCGGCGGGCCCGGGTTCTCCAAGTTTGAAAATTTTTTTGGGATTTCAGAAAATTTTTCCAATTTTTTTGTGAAAAAATTATTTTTCATGGACACTTTTATTTTGAAAAGTTTATTACTTGACCGAAAACTGTCTATTTTTTTCTATTGAACCCAAAAAAATTTTTGAAACGACTGGAAAATTTTTTTCTGAAAACCCGGGCCGAGACGGGCCGGGCCGGGCCCGGGCCCTGGCCGGGCCGGGCCCTGAAAATTCCGAAAAAAGCCCGGCCCGGCCCGGCCCGGCCTGGCCCGTTGCAAGTATGGAATAATGAAGAGTTCTTCAAATTCGAAAACTTAATTTTGGAAAATTTTGGAGAACTGACAGAATGCCCAGGATCGGGAAGTTGAACTTGTAAGCTGATCTATGCGGTCGCACGCACCCACTGGTAGATTCGAAAAGTTCACATTAACCAGCAGACTTGTTCAAATCGGGAAATCGGGAATCAAGTTTTCCCGGTTTTCCCGAAAATTTTCGGGAATTTTTCCCGACAGGAATGTTCCCGAATTTTTTTTCCGGGAATTTTTCCCGACGGGAAATTTCCCGAAAAATTTTTTCACGAAATTTCGGGAAAAACGGGAAACTTTCCAGTCATTGTTTTTCTAGAATTCTCAAATTTTCAACTATTTTTCGCTGTTTGAATAGTTTTCTATGAAAATTCATGGGACACTTTCGAAAACGAGAAGAAATCGCCGAATATCAACATAAATTGAGAAAAATAGGCAAAAATTCGTCGAAAAACCAACTTCCCGATTTTCCTGAAAATTCCCGAATAATAATTTCGGGAAAAATTTCGGGAACAAAATTTACCGAAAAAATTTTTCGAGAAATTTTTCAGTAACGGGAATTCCCGAAAAAAATTTGCCCGAACAAGTATGTTAACCAGTACAGCGCTTAACGTTTTTAAAATTTCTGTTACAGTTATAATACAAAGTTGAAACTATAGAGTTTTCATTATTCCAGATGGAAATACCTTGGTAATTTTTCAAAGATTTCTGATAGTGATTGTTTAGTTATCAGTTTTTCATAACATGCTTTTTTTCGCAGAAACCAGTTTTAAATGAGATCAATTAGTTGAAGAAATCTGTTGAAAAAATGGTTTTCTCGAAATTTGATCGTCTGATGATGAATCTTGTGGTGTTATTCTGAAAAAATTCATCAAAAATCAACGTTCTTTCAAAGGAGAGAGGACGTGAAAAATACTTTCTCGAAATTCCGTCCTCATACGGTATAAGTTAAACCCCTACAGGAGTTAAACTTGTGGACCTAATGCTGGAGATGCCGCGCCGCTAGCAGCTGAGCTACTGTGGCTTAATCTGGGGCGGACCGATAGCTACGCGCTGTGTAAACACTGAACACCGTCATGTCAGAATGCATACCGTAACTTCAAAGAAAACTCCGAAAAGCTCACGTCTCCCATTTTTTAAAGACTCGCTTCCTATGTCTGGAGCTCCGAAATTAGTTTTTCAAAAAAACTCTACAGTTATTAAACCAAATGAAAACTGTAAAAGTTGTACATATTCAAGAAACTATTTTCGAAATTTTGAAGATTTCAAGATTTTTGAAAAATTTTTTTTTTCTGTTTCACAACCTGCTTTTTTGCAGGAACTAACTTCAAATTGGATGCATAATTATTTTTTCTTCCCCTAGTCTATTCCAAAGAACCACTTGTTGGCATGAGGAAGAACAAGAGAAAAAAACAAAGATAAACGACCAGATAAGTGTCTGGAAGTATTAGCAATTCGGAGGAGACCAATAAATCAGTGAGCTCCACCCTTGATCACCTAGCCGCATGTTTTTGTGTTATTCGACCCACCCCGCCATCTCTCTTTTTCCACTCATTTTGCGCCCTGATTTCTCACTCACTCATTTGTCAGTCGGCAGTTGTTCATCATCACAATGTTGTGACAAGGTGCCGAGAAGAAGACACACATACACATAACACTTTTCTGTTTTAAAATCCCAGAGAAAATACATGGATATTTCCGATTGATGGGAGAGGGAGGATGAACGACAGATTGAGGGGCACAGGTTGGTCGGGAGAATTGGCAGGTAAGAAAAAATTCTGGATGTTTTAAAATTACATTTTTGAGCTTACAATTAATTTCGAAAAACCGTTCATTTGAGAGTTCTAAAGTTAACATTTGGCTACTATTTCTGTTTCAGCAATGTTTTAAAATCCAAGCTACTAAATAATGACGATCATTTAATACATTTCAGACGCTTCATAAAAACAAGACTGATGAACTCTTAAAGTCGAGACAAATGAATAAGTACCGTTAAATCTGAAAGCCGGTGGATATAACGCCTTACGAAGCGAAAACGTAGCATTTCAGACATTTCTTCGTTTTTGCGATTTTCTAGAGTAACTTGGAGGATTTCATGGATCTACAGATGCTCATACGATTATTGAAAACTCTGATTTTGACGCAAAGTATACAAAGAGCAACCCAGACAGAGTTTTTTTTTCAGTTTGAACTGTCATAACTCGGTTCATGTTTAAAAATAGCTTTCATCAAAAATATCGGCTTCAAGCAGACTATTACATGAGAGCGTATATTTTCGAGCGTAATTTGGAAAATCTGTTTATTTCATACTTGCTAAATCTCGGCCCGGCCCGGCCCGCGGGCCAGGCCGGGCCGGGCTGGAGAAAAATTATCCCGGCCCGGCCCGCCGGCCCGGGTTCCGAATATTTCAAAAAATTTCTGTCAATTTTTGATACATTTTTGTCAAAATAATCATTTTTAGCACGAAATTTATCCCATGACCCTTCTTAAAACTGAAAACAAAGAAATTTTGCTATAATGTTCCCAAAAAGCCAGTTTTCTCTCAAAAAATGACTCTTAAAATTTTTTTGCCTCAAAAACCCGGCCTGCGACATGTATGGTTGATTTGAGAATTATAAGAAGAACATTTTGCTACTATTTCTGTTTCAGCAATGTCTTAAAAACCAGACTATTCAACATCGGTGATCAATAAACCGCATAAGGACTATTTATATAAATTCTGATGTTCAACTTAAAATGTCAAAACAAATGAAATTTCTACCGGTATATGTATCTGAAAGCTGTGACGGTTGTGACGGCTTGTGAAGTGAAAATGTACTATTCCTCGAAATTGCAACTTTGAGGATTTGAAAGCAATAACTCGTATGATTATTCCTAAGTTTTGATTTCACTAGAAAAAATACGAAGAGCAACCCCGCATGGTCAAAAAATATCGGTTTCAAGCAGGCTATTACATAGGAGCGTCATAGAAAGAATTTTTGATTTCGAACTCTACAATATTCAAAACTTTCAAGTTCTTCAAAGATTCAGAAAATACATATTCTTATTCAGGGAATATAAGTTTCATTCTAATGGGATTTCACTAACGTATTTGCTCCAAAATAAATGAAAAATTATGAAAAATCGGAAATATACAAAAAAGGATTGATATAACTCATTGCTATAATTGCTATAATCATTAATTATATCATAACGAAATTTTAAGATTTTACCAACAATGGATCAATGCATATTCAACCATTCCATCAGAAATATACAAGATGAAACAGTGATTAAAAAAAAATTACCAGACTCCTTTAGACAGAATCCTACAGCCCAATTTCCCAATCGTCTTATGAAAAATGTGTATATACGAAATGTTTATTTTTGTCGTTCTTATCAGTATCAGCCTTTTTGTTTCTCCTCAAAATACACTATCAAAAACAAGAGAAACAACTGAAAATAAAACAAATGAGAGCTTGAAATAGAGTCGGAAAATGACAACTGATAGAAAATATGGCACTTTTGAAAGATAACGAAAAATGATTTGGCGTTTTTAGGAACAAGATTGATTGGTGTGGGACTTTTTAGGGAGAGAAAAGAACAAAAAGAGCAAAAAAGAAAGACAAAAAAGAAGAAAAATTCACTTTCCAGGTATAAGTTCGTTATCAATGGAAACTTTTTTAATGATAAGAAGAACAAAAAGAGCAGTCGACATGACTTTTTTATTGTAAAACTCTGATGATTGAACTTCACTGGAAAAAGGAAAACATTGAAAAACGTCAAGATTCAAAGTGTGAAATGGATTAACTGAAAAAGTGGAATACTTTTTGAAACTTCAGTTTCATATATTTCTGAAATCCCAATCTTTTTATTCAAAAAATGTTATGTTTATGTAAAACTCTTTTGAAAGACACGTCTCCAGTGACGTGCACTCCTTGATTGTCGATATTGTGACTGAAAATTGGGACCATTGTTTCCGTCAATACTGAAAATACAATGTTCCTGCTTCACGAATTGCTGGTCAAGTAATTAAAATAATTTCCGACATTATAACTTATAAGGGCGGAAATAATTTATAAGTATCATTAAAAACTTTTCTCTTGCATTCGAACACTTTCTTGGTTGATAAATCGGCCTGTAAAATTTGAGAGTTTATTGATAGATCTAGTGGCTCATTTTGAGTCTTGGGCTTGTGAAAACTACGATCTGGGTCACCCGAGTCCAGGTCACCTGGATCCAGGTCACCCGGATCCAGGTCACCCGGATCCAGGTCACCCGGATCCAGGTCAACCGGATCCAGGTCAACCGGATCCAGGTCACCCGGATCCAGGTCCGCCGGACCCAGATCCAGTTCACCCGGATCCGGATCACCCAGATCCAGATCACCCAGATCCAGGTCACTAAGATCCAGGTCCTCCGGATCCAGGACACCCGGATCCTTTCTCCAGGCTCCCCTCTCGGGAGCCCAGAGAAGGGAGAACTGATTCTTTCCTTCTGATTCATTCTTTCTTTATAGTATTCTCCCTGAGGTCAGTGGGGGGTCGTGGGTTTCTATACCAATTCACGCAGTTATTTGGTCTGGAATTTTTGTTTTTTTTTTCGAAAAAATTTTTCATCACGTTTAAATAACTGTTGAATTTTCCCTTGTGAAATCTGTGAAACTCCTTTAAAAGATCCTCCCTTTGACCTTAATTATCTTGTTTCCTGTATGATGTATCAAAAAGTGGTCAACTAATAAAATGTTGCTGGTTTCAAGACAAACATTTTTCATGTTAACAGATTTTTGATATCATTCACACGAACCGAGATACATTGATTCAAAGATTCGCTTAACTCTCACATTTTCAGATCAGTTTTTCCGAATTTCAGCGAGTGCTGCAGGTAGCCACTTCCATTTTTGATTATTTATCGAATTTCGGGCTATGTAACACGTTGACGACGTGCATTGCAACAGTTAGGAGAGTGTTGAAAGACCATGCTCACACTATTGGAGGTCTGGAATCGGCAGGGATTGTGTTTGACGATATTATTAATTGTGTCTGAAAATCGCTAATCGATTTTTCATTCAAACTAATAAAATGATGCATTCCAAATTAAAGCTAAACAGTGGAAGTAAAAAAACTTATGTTCCAACTATTTTTCGGTGAGGCTCAAAAATTACAAGATCCAATTTTGGCGACGCGCAATAGCAATGGAACAAGAAATTTGTAGTTCGCATTCTCAACTGAGCAGAGCTTGTCGTTATTTTTTTCAAGTAAATTTTCTACCGTTTCAGATTGCTTTTTTTTTAACATCTCAATTTTTCTCTCCATTCATCTTTCTCAACCAGGATTCATCGGGCCTTGAATCGTTTCATCAGCCATATCCAACTGATCACTCTACGTCACTTCCTCTCCATCTTCTTCGTGCCGTTTGCAAAAAATATGTATAAAAAATCATAGCCCTACCCGTTTGTTATCTCTCCTAGACAGTTGAAAAGGTCAAACTTTTATATGAAATCGGGTGTCTGGTAACCTAGATAACAGATGATTAGAACACAAGATAGAGATAGGGACAGGATAGAGAAGAGAACGAGGAACTGGATTTTGGAAATTCGAAGTCAGAGAGAAAAACAAATTTTCACAGTTTCATTTTGGTGTCATCAACAAATGCTGTCCGGATGCTGATAGTTTTCTGATTATCCGTTACATTTGAAAATCTAGAAGCCAGTGCTCATGTCGAGGCGACGCGCCAAAAGTTAATACAGTACTTTACAAGCTTTACGTCAGATCGATCCGCAGAGCTGAAATTATAAGATGAAATAAATTTCATGAAACATTGATATTTTTACCATCATATTTTAGGGAATACGAAAAAAACATCATTAACTGAATGAATTATTGTGCTTTACAAAATGCTATTGAAATGTCAATTCTGAAAAGCTCCTTTCTGTTTGACCAGTTTGTAATGCAAAGTTGAATAATTTTCAAGCTGTAACCGAACGAAATTTCTGACATGATATCTCCAACATTCTTATAATTTGCAGACTTTTGATATCTCTGATAGACACCGAGATGATTGAACTTAAAAATGTTTTCCGGAACCAAATTAGTGAAAAAAAAATCAATATTTCATTTCTGAGCTTTATCTGTGTCAGAATATGCATGAAGTTTGGATTAACTCGTATAATGAATGAGAAACAAATCACAGCATTTATAAATTGTTTGAAACAGTGTGAATCATTTTTTTTTCAGAGTGTCTTTCTATTAGAGGTTTCTAAGTATTTGTCTACGATATGAAAGGCACTAAACAATTCTTACCATCTCATTCACTAAATTTATAAGTTTCCTGAAACCGAACAAATCGTTTTCAAACAACCCTTTGAAAACTATAAAACTGTCCTCTCCTTCTCCTTTTCCCAAAACGAAATTTCGACTTTTACACGAAATCAAATTTTCAATTTGTCAATTCAAATCAATCTTCCGTTTTCCAAAGTCCATCCCCTTATCTTGATTTTGATCTAATTAAAAACGACCAAAGTACTATTGTCCTCTCACCTGTCTACATGCCCTTATTTCACTAGAACTTTCTTTCATTTCCGTTCTCCAAAAAATCTCTGTTATCATTGATCAAGATAACAGTTCTCGTAGTTACCTTGATTGATTCTTGACGATTCTTCACACTAGAGAATTCATGATTTCCGCTAAAAGAAGAAACTAGAGAGAAGCGTACATTGTTTTTTGGTTTTTCTGCGAGATAATTTTGGTCAAGGACTTTTCCGTTAGCCATCTTTGATTGATCAGATATGGTGGTGCCAGGTGGGAAGAGAAGATAATGAGGAAGTTCTTTTTTCGGAGATTTTGGGTATGAATACTCTAGTTGCCGGAATAAGTTTTGGAATTTTTTACTGTTTCAGAACGTAGTTAATTTTCTCAAAATGATTTCTCTGTGATTTTTTTTTTTTTTTAATTTAATTTAATTTATTTCAACGAAGGGAAGAAAACCACTAACACGTGAAATGTATATGAATCTAGAGATATGACAGAGACATAAATTTGTAGTAAATGGGGGATGGAGAGAAAAAAAAACCGAGTTAGTAATTAGTTGAATTTAAGACAAGAAAATGTTTTAGATCACAGGATAATAGTCGATTTTTGAAAGCCGCTGACGAGGGCTTCACCGGGAACACTACGGCGGGTAAAGAGTTCCAACATCTGATTACTCTATTAGAGAGAAATTGAGAGGATATTTTAGTTGAATTCTTCATGAGCGATTTGAGATAGTATTTGTGGCGTCGCAACGATCCAGCATGATTAAATATCTCGAAAATTGGAACCTCCATGATACTTTCTTTGGACACAATAATTTTATACGTATAGACCAAATCATTGTAAAGCCTCCGATACTCCAAAGAACTTAACTGACATTCTTCTAGTGCTTCAAAGTATGAAGTGTATGTCATCCTGAATTTTTTGAAAATTCTAAATACAAATGACTTCTGCACCGATTCCAATTTTATAATATGGTCTTTAAGAATAGGAGAAGTGACTATTGTTCCATATTCGAGTAAAGGGCGTATGTAAATTGAATAGCATTTGATAAAGATCCTCCACGATGAGTTTTTTAAAATTGAAAAGAGCATGTTGATCCTTTGATGTGATTTCCGAATAATCATCGAATAATGGTAATGGAAGCTCAGGTTACTGGAAAAGTAGATCCCAAGATCACGAACATTTTCCACAGGGTGAATCAAAGCTTGATTTAGTTTGGGATTCATAACATTGGAGTTGGCATATTTTCTTGCTGCATTGAATTTGATGTATTCGCACTTTTTCGGAGCCGCTTTCATTTTCCACTTCGAACACCAATTTTCCAATTCAGTTAAATCAGCATCAATTAATCTATCATTCGTATCATAAATTTTCAAATCATCTGCAAACAGTAGGTAGTCGCTTTGAAATTTCTCACCAATACAATTAATATATAACAGGAAGAGGGTAGGTCCAAGAACAGAGCCCTGTGGGACTCCGGACAACACGCGCCTCTCCTTCGATAGTATATCGTTGATTTTGACTTGAAACCTTCTGTCCGTGACAAATGCATGAAGCCAATTTCTTAGTTTTGGAGATATCCCAAAGCTTTCCAATTTATTAATCAACTTATTCAACGGCACTGTATCGAAAGCCCTCTGGAAGTCAATATAGACGCTATGGGTATCACACCCATTTAAAGAATTGCAAACAAGCTTGTTCTGGTAGACGATCAATTGGGAAATTGTACTTCTCTGATTAAGGAACCCGAATTGTTTTTCTGATAGTAGATTATTTTCTGATAAGTATTGGACTAGGTGTTTTCGTATCAACTTCTCCATAATCTTGCATATATTTGATGTTAAAGAAATTGGTCTATAGTTTGCAGGATCGGAGCGGGGGCCTTTCTTGTGAAGCGGCATAACAATCGCCTCCTTCCAATATCTTGGTATTCTTCCAACTCGATAACTTTCAGTGAATATAATGCATAGAGGAATCGCAAGAGGAGTACACACTCTTTTCAGAAAAATTGACGGGATACTATCCGGAGAAGTATTATTTCGGCCTTTCAATTTATAAAGTAATAACTCGATATTCTCCGGTGTGAATATGACATCTGAGCTGAACTTTGAAGTTAGATTACCTGTAGCAGGAAGGATTTCTTTGTCACTGTTGAAAAATTCACTGAAGCAATCTCCAAATATTTCTACTTTTCCTTCATCGCTCATTATAGGATTATCATTAGATTTATATCGTATTGCCGGTATATCACTGTTTCCTTTAAATTTCGATTTCATAAATCCGAAAAAATTTTTTGATCCAGAATTCAGACGTTTAGAGATTCTTTCTTCTTCGGAATTCACAAGAGACTTTTTGAATAATGCTGAAACATGTTTATACTCGTCCGAGTTACCTGCTCTCCTCCAAATCCATAATTTCTTCTTTAATAATTTTTTGGTTTCTTTGGAATAATTTATATTTTGAATTCTATGAGTTTCTGTTGGTACAAAAGATTCGATAAGCTCCAGAATTATTCTTCTCAAATCATCAAACATTTCATCAATCGACATTGTTGAAAATCTTAAATCCCAATCGATATTTGATAGTATATAATTCATCGATCTAAAATCGGCTTTCTTGAAGTTTTTCGTTGATTTTGGGGGTGGAATAGAATCAAGCAATATGAAGGTATCAATCTCGATCCTGCAATGGTCACTGAATTTCTCACCAACAATGACATCACGAATAATCTCCATAGAATTAGTGAACACCAGATCCAAAATATTTGGTGGTTCAAGTCTTGTTGGATTATTTACAAATTGAGTAAGACCATTGAGAAGCGAAAAATCCAACAGTGACTGGCATTGAGAATCTGATGCTGTATATGACTTCCAATCCACATGGGCAAGATTGAAATCTCCAGTGATAATAGATTGATGTTCAGTTAACAAGAGAAAGTTGAGTGATTCTCGAAGTTCCTTAAAACAGTAGTTGTGGTTAGGATTGTAACTCACAATTAATCTTGTTATTTTGCCTCGTATTTTGATATCCACAGATAAAATTTCCACAGATTCAAGATGTATCGGAAGTGATACCATCGAATAATTGATTGGCTTTTTGATTAGTATGGCTAGACCTCCTCCATGTCTGTTACGATCTTTCCGGATTACAGCATATTTATCATTGAGAGATAGTAGGGAGTCAGGATAGTTTGAATCAATTTTGGTCTCGGCTAGACAGAAAATATCGATATTTGAAGTAGAGGACCATAGGCCGAGTTGGAGGACTTTGTTCTTAATTGAGCAGCAATTGGTGTACCCAATTTTTAGAAATTTTCTGGGATCGAGTGTTTTTTGGTCCATGGCCACGGCTCCTGATTCTCCCTGTAGGCAACTTTGACGACTTCCAGATTTCGGACCGTATAAATGGTTTGGCCTGCTTCGTTGTTCTTTTGGATTACCGTTTTCCAGGATTGGCGATATTTTTCGAGTTCTGGTTTGGTGAGGTCTGGGCGAGGAGACGCATTCAAGCACCCCTGTACTGAGGCCTTGATTGAGTTGAATTTGGTTAGGACAGTTCTTGCTTCCTCCTTGGTTTTGAATGTCAGGCGCACAATGGGCGGCCCTTTGGCCGGATGAGGTATGCGAAAAACCGATGGCGTCGAAGTACCACAGTCCTTGGCAATTTTGGAGGCGAATTCAGCTTTCTCAATGGCTTCTTCCGAAAGGTCGATATTTTTTATAATCACATTCGATTTCCGTGCATCTTCAGAGTTAGCCAATGAGGCAGCTCGCATAAAAGTGATTTGTGATTCTGGAGCAGAGATGGTTGAGGCGACAGCTGAAGCAAATGTTTTAATTAATGTAGTTGGAGGTTTTGGAGATTCTTTAGGTTGGGATGATAGTAATTTGAGATTCTCCTCTAATCCATCAACTTTTTCCGTAAGATTTGACAAATTGGCATTCAGAATACAGTTTTGGTTTTTCAACATTGTGTTTTGGGATTGGAGCTTGAGAATAGTTTCGGCCAACGACTTAAACATCATTGCAATATCATTCACAGTGAATTCTTCTTTCGATTTGAAATCATTTGACAGCAGTTCATATAATGGGTTAGACGTATCATCCACAGATTCAATCATATCATCCACAGGTTGCTTACTGGAATATTCAGACAATTTCGATTTCTTACCGTCGTCTACATCTTTCAATGGCGATAGAGCTTTCCTCTTGATTCTAGGTTTGGGTTTAATAATAGTCACGACCATAGCGGCCAAAAATCGATATCAGAGGAATAGGAGGGGTCACCGCACGCTAAAGAACGCGGGGGAGGAATGATACGATGGTACTTGAAAAAAATTATTGTACTCATAGTGCTCTTACAATCTTTAAGATTTAAACAAGGCTTTGCGGAATCCGATTAGTGAAAAAATAAATGTTATACACTTTTGACTTTTATCTGTATCGGAATGTGCATAAAGACTTAAGATTCTGAAAAAATTATTGCTCGAATATGATTTTCGTGCTATGAAATATTCCTGTTTTTGAAAGCTTATAAATTTACTGCATAGTTATTCTAGTTTAATGTTTTAGGATTTCCAATGAACTTTGATAATTTCATGAAATTTGAGGTAAATCGGTTGATTTCGATGAATTACTGTTTCACTGAGATGTGTAAACACAGTAGGAACAATGTTTTTATTAGTTAGTTGCAATTTACAAAAATTATAGAATTCAAGAATGCAATAAGTCACAAAAATATCTGTGTTTCAATTTTTCATATTACGGTGCAATAATAATCGGATACAATAGAAGTGGCATAGCATGGTGTTTAGTTTGAGGGTAACCTTTCACAACAGGTATCCTGATTCTAATTCCTATCCTTGTTTCTGGAAATAAGATATCAGGCTCTAATTCGGAGCAAATTTTGCATCTCATATAAAACACTGGACCAAAGTATATCAAATGTGAATTTTTTCATCGAAAAGTTGTCAACTTTGAACTTCGGTAAAAATTATTCAAAGTTTTTGGTTCTGAAATTTTCAGATTATAATAATCATAAAAACTCAATTTTTACTGTTTTGCCATTTCTTTAATTTGGGAAATCCCATTCTAATGAGATGCTTTCGCAATTCTTACACCTTATAAACGCTTATCTCGCTTTGTTGGATCTGTACCGAAAAATTGTTAAATACAAATCTGAAGCACTAACTTTGTTTTCTATGTTCTAAAATTTTCAAACAAATTGAAAATTTCTAAGCTACTTTTTCAGCACTTTGAACTTGACTATATTTCAACAAAAAAGTCAAAATATGATAGATTTTTTTCCAGTTACTGTACGTACCGCTTGCGTCGGCGTAGCTCAACCGACAGTGGCGTAAACAGTTCAGGAGTGCAAGTCCATTGGTAGAATATCTAGGAATTTGAAATTTCATTTTTTACAGTTTCGATGTCAAGTAATGTAAACTCATTCTGAAATTTCTCCTATTCCTTGCATCAAACCATCGGATTTTCTAAAGTATCAAACTACAAAAAATACGCTAACGGTTCCAGGTACATTTTCCGTGTTATCTCAATGTTTCCCGATTGTTCCTGGTACGTAATTAAATGATGTTCAGGTTGGAGAATAAGTATATCAAATGTGACTTTTTTCATCGAAAAGTTGTCAACTTTGAATTATTCAATGGTTCTGAAACGTTCAGATTATACTAATCATAAAAACTCAATTTTTACTGTTTTGCAATTTCTTTAATTTGGGAAATCCCATTCTAATGAGATGCGTGAATCATTTTTATACCTTATAAACGCTTATCTCGTTTTGTTGGATCTGTACAGAGAAATTGTTAAATACAAATCTGAAGCACTAACTTTGTTTTCTATGTTCTAAAATTTTCAAACAAATTGTAAACTTCTGAGCTACTTTTTCAGGACTTTAAACTTGACTATATTTCAACAAAAAAGTCAAAATATGATTTTTTTTCCCCGGTACTGTATGTAAGTGCCGTTTGCATCGGCATAGCTCAACCGGTAGTGGCGTAAACAGTTCAGGGGTACAAGCCCATTGGTAGAATATCTAGGAATTTAAAATTTTATTTTTTACAGTTTCGATGTCAAGGCAAATTAAATCATTCTGAAATTTCTCCTATTCCTTGCGATACCCCATCTAATATCCTAAAGTATCAAACTACAAAAAAAAAACGAGGCTAACGGTTCCAGGTACATTTTCCGTGTTATCTCAATGTTTCTCGATTGTTCCTGGTACGTAATTAAATGATGTTCAAGTTGGAGAACAAGAGGAGTGTGACCAATACCAATAGCCTTGCTAACTTTACAAAAAAGGAAACACGTGATTGTCTAGCAATTTGTGTGCAGATGATTTTTGAATTACTGTGTCGTAGTTTCAGAAAACTCAACAGAAGCTTCTAGAATCTTCTAGAAGGATCTAAAAAGAACTTCTACCATACGGCAAACAGGCTGGTGCGTTTTAACAAGACATAAGTTTTCAATGTGCATTGATATCGGGCGATAAGACAATTTAATAAATCTGACATTTCAGTTTTAAATCTGTCATAACCACTTTAATTTTTTACAGTTTCCTATTTGTTCCAAATTTTCTAGACACTATAAATCTACTGCTACGTAATCCCCTCGCCTGGTCCGATATAAGTTATCCCACCGAAATCAAAATCCCGTTCAATCTTACGTCACTAGATCTCATTTCTCTCTATTTCTATCTTCTCGTTTTCTCTTTCTGGTCATTATCATTCTCTCTTTAGGTCACGTAGCTTCTTCTTCTCCATTTCTTGATTCCCATTGTCTTTTCCCTTTTTCTTTTTTCTTTTTTCCGTTATTAAACCATATGATGACTCACTTTAAAAATGCAACAACTATTTTCTTTTGTTTTTTAATGTAGCACTGTAGTACAGAATAGTAGAGATAATAGTGATGACGACAAATTACGGTGGGAGGAGAAAAAAATGAGAAAATTTTTTCTTGTATTTTTATGTTCATTGCTGTTTCAAGAAACTGATATTTTTGAACGATATTAAAAAATTTTGATTACAAAGAGGATAGGCCCTTTATTTTTATCGAAATTGTTTCAGCTGTCAGTACATTTTCTGCTTCATGACATTCTAAACATTTGGTATAATTTTCAGTCCATGTTAAATTGTTTTCTTTGACTTTTCACATACCATACTAAACAAAAATGAAGCATATTTTGAAATTTTCATTCTGTTCTAATTTTGTCCTTTCGGGCCTTTTTTTGTTACAGACAGCACCTGATCAGGATAGAATTGTTCATTACAAAATATACTCTATTTTTATGTTTAGTGTATTTTAAACTTTTCGGAGCAATGGAAAAGTTGTGGGAAAGTTGTTCTATTTACGTTCATTCCCGTTTCAAAAAGCTTTCATTTTTGAACGTAATCTGAAAGTTTGTTTCGATGAATAATTCCAATGGTGCAGTCTTTGAGATTGGATTTGAATACTTTTCTGGCTTCTGAAAGTCCTCAATACTTTGTATAATTTTTTGCCCATTTCCTTTTTTATATACAGTACTGGACAAGTAGGGATCTTCTGTTGACTGTTTCATTTCAGTGCTAATTTTGGTATTTTCGGTACTTTTTGGACACAAAACTGCATAACTGATCAGAATGGCATTGCCCATTACAAACGTTACTCTCTTTTTATGTTTAGCATAATCTAAAATTTTCAGAGAAATCGAAATATTTTGGAATGATTCCTTTTAGGATTTCAAGGTTCACTATTTTCGACTGAAACAGATTCCAATTTCAAATCTTTTGTTTTTTTGCTTCTATACGGTGTATATGTTACCGTTTCATAAACGTTAGAAAAATATTAAAACAGAATTTTTAATCGATTTGAGCGGGATTTCTTATCGTCAGCTTTCTAATATATTGCCCATCCAAACTGAATGTCCCCCCCCCCCCTAATAGAATGTTCACTGAGCTGTACTCTGTCTAATAAAATTCCATGGTATTATTAGGTTGGGGAGAAATTTTTTTCCGAAAATTTTCAAAACTTTCCTACGGAAATTCCTTGAGTTTCCAGAGCTTTCCTAGTGTATACTAGGGTAGAACGTCTCGAAGGCTTTTCCCTCATGTCTATATCAGGCGCTCGTGTCCACAGATAAAACATCCATGAGCGATCTCTCGAGACTTCATCTTCGGCTTCTTAACTTCTACAAGTGGTCTCACGGCACCTGAGCGACGTAGACCGCTAAGAAAATATGTCTTGTGTTCGGAGAGAGGTCTGACACCGATTGCACCGTCTGCAATCGGTTCGCTTCTTTTGAGTCAGGAGACACGAACCTCGATGACAACCCTCACTCTATCCAAAACCTGCTGAGTTTGACGAGCTGCCGCTTGAAGCCGTGAAAGAGAATCTCGATGGGACTAATCACAAATTGTAGACAATGTTCTACTGCGGCTATTACATTATCAACAATCATCTCCATAAGCTTGGTTTCCGAAGAGTGATAGCTCAAAGAATACCCGATGATTTCTCTCTATTTCAAAAACGGACCTAAATGAGTCTATCCTCCTTACTCCGCAGAGGAAAGAGTTTTTGGCCGACTTGTTAACCGGGGATGAGAGCTGGATACTCTTCAATAATAACACCCATCTTGTTATTCGGATTCCTCGTGGCGGTGACCCGCCAAGTGCAACCGAAACCAGGATTTCATGAGAAGAAGTGTTGGCTCTCGTGCTTCTGCGATTAGAAGGGATTTCTGCTTTTCGAGTTGATCCAGCAAGGAACATCAATCACACTTTCCACTTAAAGGTATCGGCTGAATTCCTTCGCCATTGCCCTCCGAGAGAAACGCCCCAGACGCTCCACCGTTCATCTTCTAAGTGGTATTGCTCGCCCGCTTGTAACCAAAGACACCCAGGCAAAACGGCGGAAGCTGGGCGGGACTATGGTTTTTTTATTTTTAATACTCGCCAGACATTGTACTTTCGGATTATCATCTGTTCCGCCCGCTCAAGCAGTTTCTCAGAGAGAAACAGTTCAAAACATTGAACCACCTCAAAATGACAGTGAGCCTCTTCTTTCACTCTCACACGCCCGTATTCTGGAAGACTGGAATCGAGTAACTTCCCAATAAGTGGCTCACAGTTGTAGTCAATAATGGTGAATATATTGTTCATTCATCGTTGAAGGAACTTAAGATAATTAGAAATCAAAAACTTAAAAAATTTCGGAAAAAACTTTCTCCCCACCCTAATAAATATTAGAGATTTAAAATGTTTTTTTTGGAGTTACAGTATGCATTTTGACGTAACGGTGTACAATGATCAGTGCTCAATTAACGTGTGACTATCGTGTATATATCAACTCGTTCAGTTTGCCCCACCGTAGCTCAGTTGGTAGCGTCGGTGAACCTCCAAAGCTACACTCATAAGCTCAACTCGTCAAGGGATGCATGTGAATGGAATTTTGAGAAAATCTTTTTTTATGTCCTGGTTATTCTCCAAATCACGGATCAAAAATATCAGCTTTTCGTTAAAAATATTAACATCTTGAAACGGCGATGAACACTTTGTAAAATGTTAACTTTAATGATTTTGCAAAACGATTTTTAGAAATTTTAGTTTTAAAAAAATTTATAAAAAATTTTATTTTTTAGAAATTTTAGTTTTGACCCAGTCCTGAAGGACAATTTTGGCAAATCAAAAGTACATAACATTTTTTCGGTCAAACTTTGACCATTTCTCACTTCAATCACTTTCCTTTTTTTCCACTTTTAATGTACTCTTCTTTTAAAATGGTCACAATGATCTATTCCCCTCTAGAAAGTTCTTCCTCCACCCGTTTTCTACCCAATTACCATTTGCAACCTCTACCACTAATATTTCATTCTATACTACTTTTACTCTTTTTTTTTTGCCCCTTCTTTTGTATGTCCATTCACGTGACCCTCTCCCACCAGTCCATCTACTACTTTTCTTTGAAAAATCGGTTTGCGCCTTTGTCTGCGTCTCCTCGATCCCAACACTCTCTCACCTCTATTTATTCTTTGTCTTTTGGAAGGTTTCAATGTTTATCGGGGTGGAAATATTGTCAAAATTGAAATTGCCTTCAATCGTGTATTTTTTTTCTCCTTCCGCTTGCTCACACACATGATTTCTAGATAGTTTGTCTGCGTCTCTTGGTTCTCAATACTCTCTCCCTGTTTTGAAAATTAGGTGTCCCGTACTGTCACTTCGTGTCTCGACGCCTACTACCACGACAAAAAATGCCCGAGATAATCGCATCATTTTTCTCTCTCTCACTCGAAATTTCCATTCCGTGTTTTGCCACAAAGTGTCACCGGTTAGATTGACCTACTGTTATCGAACGGTCAAACGGATTGCATCTTTCTATTGTTTCAAACTGAAATATAAATATAGGTTTAAAGTTCGGTGCCGAAGGCTTATACCAAAAAAAATTGCTTCATATTGAGATTTTTTAGAGTGGTGAGTTTTTCGTTTTTGAGTCAGTCTTTAACTTTGGGTCAGTTTATCTCGGTTCCTGTAAATTATATCGAAGTGTGGTCCACTACCGAAACGTTTAACGTAATACTAAATGTATGTTTTCAGTTGAACGTTTTTTGATATCTTTCACGGGGACCATGATAAATTTGATGAAAGGTGACGGTTCGGAAGCACTGAAGTGGTTGATTTATGATGCGTAGGTGAAATATACTACTGAAATCCAATTTTCGTATTCAAACAAATTCACTGAAACAGTTAGTACTTTTTATTACTTTTTTTCAAGTATACTGTTTCATTGTTAGGATAGAGGGGATAAATCAGAAAGTATAATGATCGTCCGAATAACTGATTAAGTACACGAGTTTGGATAAATTGGCTCTACCTGGTACCATGTCTGTGACAAAATGATGTGTTCATGATTATCAGTCCCATGAAAACATATTATCGAGCAGACTTTCTTTTAGTGTGGTGAATTTTCTGTTTTGAGTCAATCGTTAACTTTGAGCCAATTTTTCTCAGTCTCTGTGGAAGATACCAAAAAGTAGCCATTTAACAAGACGTTCATCATAATACGACCTATCTTTTGTCAGTTGAACGTTTTTTTTTAATATTTCTTCCAGGAACATAGATAAACTTGCTCAAAGTTAGCGGTCAGACAGCAATATATCATAAATGCAATTCTAGAAGTCGACACAAAACTACTGATTTCCAATATCCAGGTTTAAACCAATTTAATGAAACTGTTACTCTTATAGCCAATTTTTCCAAATATACTGTTTCATTGTTAGAATAGAATAGGATAATTCAGAACGTTTACTGATTTTCCCTCTGTTCCGCGAATCTATTGCTCTATCTTACATTATAGTTTTAGTTCAACTACAGTATGTTTATGTTACCAAATTTTGTAGTTCATTTTTTTGCTGTGATTCCTACAGTGGTAGGATTTGTTGATGAAAACAAAAATTATGTGAAAGGAAATGATTATAAGTACCCAGAAGGTTTCAATATTCAAACATACTTTTAAAGATGCACTAGTGTGAATTCTCAGATTCAGCATTATGGTTTCATGGTTACGAATCCCATAAAAATATTGGATACTCCAAACTTTTAGATTCACATTAAACTAAATATCTGGTATTAAAATCTGTAATTTTTTTTTGGTAGCTAGGACTTGTAGTTTTGGTTTGGAATAACTCTAAATAGTTTTCCTAAAATTTCCTTAACAAAGATTTAAATTTTGATGTTTTAATTTTAAAATGCAAATATCTTTTGTTTTTCAGCAAGATATCTGAAAGTTTGTGTATTTTATAAACATATATTCATCACTTTACTACAGCAAAAGTGAAATAGGTTCTAATCACTGGAGTTTGAAACACTAATATTTCATTATTTTAAAGTTGTTAAACAACAGACGAAAACAATTCAAATAATATTCAGGAGTGATTTTTGTACTATGGAAATCATTCACAAGAACTTCTGAATTTTTCCTGGATTGTAGAAGATTAAAACCTTGTTTCCTTCGTTTCTATCGAGAAATTTGAGATTTTCAGACTTCGAAACAGTTCCAAAACCTTTTGAGCGTACTTGTGAAACGAAGGTGTGGCACGGTAGGCGCGGTATCAAAAATTCTCTATTTTTAAGCAGACAAGTCGTGTTTGCAAAAATCGGGCTTCAGGTCCCGCTGGTCCAGGCCGCACCTTCAAAAATTGGGTGAAAGCCCGGCCCGATCCGTTACAAGTTAGCTTCTGACAATTTTTTCCCGTTTCTATGATTTACTGTTTCAACACCTCAATTTGATTTTTTAATTTTCACTACTTTTGATTGTCCTTTTTCATCGCTGCCTGAAAAAATAAAAGTTGACACTCACTGAAAATGTGACATTTTTCAGACCAAAATATTAATGTTACCTAATTTTTGGAAGTGATTTTATACCTCTAAAGAAAACAGGCAGTTCTTCATAACTTAATTATTCCAATTTAGTCATTTAGACACTGCAAACATAACTATATCTGAATTAATTGAAGTCTGACAAAACAGGAAGATTTTACTAATTTCAGTATTCTTTTTAACTGATTAAACGGAACTTCCAGTTTTTTAAAGATATTTTATTTCATAGTTTCAATTAGGAATCATAATTCTAATATTTTTCTTATTCATTACTGCGAGCCTCTCTCTGCTCAAAAAATTGCAACATCAATACTCTTGTATATTTACAATTTGATAACAAACTTTGGTTGATAGCACCTAACCAAAAAAACGTACCCATGTTTATTTTTGTCTGTTCAAAACTCCCATTTTTATATTCTTTTGTGTGTTGCTTTTCTTCGCTTTTTTATTCCTTGCATATCGATAAAAATAGACGTCGATCTATTTCCGTTTTAACTTTTTTCTTTGAGTTTTTTTGGAAAATTTTTATACTTTCAGATATATAAAAAGAGACGAACATGACCACAAATCTGTATGTTGTCGACGCGGCTGGGTGAGATTTTTTGCTCGAAATTTAGCTGAAATTTTAGATTTTTGTAGAGCTTGAAAATTAGTTAACAGAATTTTGCCACTAAGTACCAAATTGAAATTAACTTTGTTAAGACAAGTTGTTGAAACAGCTAAATTTTTTTCTGTTCCACATCTTCTAGAAAATTCTGGGCCCATACTCCAGGGGTACATCAAAAGAGGGTACATCGAGGGTACATTATGCTCAGGGGGTACATTGACTGAGGGGGTACATAGCTTAAAGGCGTACATCTAGGTAACTGTCTCACTGTCAGGGGCTATATCAAGGCCAATCTAAGCCTAAGTGTACCAATTTCCAGGCTTAGCTACTACCTAGATATATTTTTCAGACTATGTACCCCTTCAGTCAATGCACCCCCTGAGCATGATGTACCCTATTTCGATGTACCCCTGGAGTATGGGCCAAAATTCTGAGATGAGCAGAAGCAAATATTACAAATATCACACCTGAAAGGATTCAAATCGAAATTTTTAGAATAAAATTTTTCAGAAGACGAGCGATGGATGCTAGAACTCGTGAGCTTTTGGACAAAGATTCCAGAGAAATACAGACGATTTTAGTGATGGGCGGTATCACTTTCTTCATCACAATTGTCATGTTCTTGTCGAAAATGGATGTGAGTTTTTGTTGATGTTTCTATTAAATTTCCGGACTTAATGGGATTTTCTCTAATAGAAGCTCATATAATGTGTGCAGTTTAAGCTCAATTATCACGGTTCCTATGTGAGATATAAAAACTGTCAACTGATAAAATATTGGTGATATTATGATAAGTGACTTATCACTTCTAAATTTTTGATATATTTGAAGGAACCGAGATAATTGAGCTCGAAGTTCAAGTAAGTTCAAATATTGGCTGGGCTTCCATAAGAGAAAATACGGTACTTAAATTCATTAATGTTTCAAATATATTTTAAATGACATAGTCGAAGAAAGAAGTTTATTCTCATCTTGACCGAAGTTGCTTCATTTAGTTTCAATATTTTTAAAGGTTGATTTTCCAGAAAGTTAAAAAAGCCACTAAAAATTATTAAAATAAGAAAAATTCGAAGAAAATAGGGCACAGTGATGAAATCTCGAATCATTGAAAATCATAGGCGCATGGGGTTTTTCAACTTACGTCCACCGTATCAAAAAAATAGAAATTAGGGACTGAATCTTCTTTCATGAAGCAGTACAAATACACAGTAAAATTTTCGGAAAAAAACGAAGAAAGTTTAGTTTCCCTAATCAGAAACTTACCTGAAACCGTAATTTTTGCTTCTGGTTGAACCGTTAGTTTTCAAGAAGTGAATCATCTTTATGAGTTTTGGGAAAGTAACCGATTGTGTCTTGATTTGCAAGAGTAAAAAGTTTTACTGTTCCGACGGTAGCTCAAACTAATGTAATTTTAATGAGCAAAACAGTCAGAAGGAGATTTCGAGAGATTTCCAGAAATGTTTATTTGAGCTTAAGATGTTTGATGAGAAATAAAAAGGATAATGGAATGTAATTCTATACTTGCTGTTTGAACTCAGTTATCTCAGTTCCAACAAGAGGTATCAAAATGTGCACAATTGATAAAATGCTGGTCATAGATTCATCAACATTTTCGTAGTTTACAGATTTTGTTATCTCTTATCGAAAGTGATATAAATGAGCTAAAAGTGTAAGTATTAGGTTGTTCCGAAAGTCTTTTACATTTTTTGACATTTTTTCAACACAAATGTTTTCAACGTACGAAATATTCCGGTCAGTAATATATCCACTATTATGGTCCATCACAACCTGTCAACGTTTTGCTAGATGATCGAAGCCTCTCGCATAGAACGCGGGTAGTTGTTGCGCGAAGAAGGCATCCATATACGATTTGGGGCCCGATCTTCTACCGAAGCGCTTACCCTGTTAACCATTCCAAAGCAAGCGGATTAAATGAAATTCTGATAGAACGAGGTTTGGACTATATGATGGATGTCCGAGTATTTTTATACTTAGACCCGGCATTTTTTGGCAAGTGGCCAAAGTTGTGTGCAGGTGTGCATTACCGTGACGCAAAACAAATGTGTCCGCTTCTGAGCGCAGAGGACGATACGCATTAAATACGTTCTGTAGTTGGTGAGAGTACATGTTCCTAGCAACGATTGCACAATTGGGAAAAGGCTTTCTATTGATCACACGTGGCAACACCACCAAATGTACAAGCTCTCCCTTTTTTGACGAATTTCTCCTTTATGCTTGATTTCTGGAGTTTGGCAAATCTTGACCTATTGACGCTTTATGTTTTCTTCAACCTGCAGACACCCTTTATCGTTTTCTGACAGAGGATAATGGATCCCATCGACGGTTCGCTTAGGAGTGAGCAAAGACCAACTCAAGTCACAACTAGTTTTAATCTGGGAATCCTTGAAATGGTATGGTACCAGTTGACCATATTTTTCTCTGTGTCCGGAACTTCGAAGATGTTGAAATGCTACCGTAGTAGATAGACCGAGAGTAGAAGAAACTTTATGAACAGTGAGTCTCGGCTCAGCTTCCAGGGCTTTCTAGATATCGGCGTCGATACTTGAAAATAGGTGATAAAAATGAGGTTTCTTTTTGAACGAATAACTGCCGTCCCGCAAGCGATTAAACCAAGGGCGCATTACAAGATATTCAATTAACTTATCACCAATTACGGGGCATATAGATCGTTGTGCAGCGGCATGGAATTCTCCTTTGAGAAAATCAAAAAGAAGGCAACCTCAAACATCATGGGTTTTGTTGGAGTGGCTCTCGGCCATGGACTGAGATTTTTTGAAACACACTGACAGTTTTTATTAAACATGAGTTAAAGATTGTTAAAACAAAAAAAATAAGACGAAAATCGATCGGCAATAATGTTCAAAATGAGTGCTCAAAAAATGTAAAAGACTTTTGGAACAACCTAATACAAAGTTGTTATTCGTCAAATCAAAAGCCTGGTATCTAATAGCGATGCATCAAAAAATTAGAAATCAGTAGCTGAAACATACTTCATGAAACGGAGGAACGAAAAAAGCGATATTTCTCTAAAGTCGGAAAATGCTTATTGGAGATTTTCGATGAAGATAAAATAAGGAAATTCGAGTGTAATTTTCCTATTTCCTCTCAAAGGACGCCTTTTCTATACTCTCAGTTTTACCCAAAAAAAAGATATTCAAAAACTGTCAACTGATTAAATACTTGTGATAATTTCATCAAAATTATTGTAGATTACAGATTTTTGTTACCTCTTATAAAACCAGAATAATCAATCTGAAAGGGCAAATTTAAGGGTGGCATTAGGCAAATTACACTCAATGTCCTTATTTTATCTTGGTCATAAATTTCTAATAAGCATTTCCGAACATCTGCAAACCCAATTAAGTCGTTCGTGAAGCGAATCAATCAAAATTGGTCAGTGGAACAGAAAATTGTTTACGATTTATGTTGTGTCCAATTAGAGAGAGAATCATCACGTATCACATGTTTATACGATCCATCCACTTTCAGTTTGTCTCAATTAATACATTATAATCCCCTTTTCCCTCTATCGATCTGTTTTTGTTTTCTTTTTGATTTTTTTTGCGGTTTCAAAATGTACACTTTTTATGGTTTGATGTTTTTTAGAAGATTCTAATCGTGGTGATCCATGTGGGTATCTCTCGAACTAAGTTTGTCTTTCAAAAATGCTAATCATAGAAACCGCTGTTTCAAAATGTTCGCAATAAGTTAATGTAAATTTCGTCTTATATTGGTTTCTTAACCTCAAATACTGTGTAATTTTTCCAGATGTCCGCCGACAACGTCATGAATTATGCACCAATCATTTGGCTTGTGGGAGTGATGATTTTCGGAGCAATCATCAATTTTGTGAACTATTACAAAAGCAAAAAACGGCAAAAGGAGCTGGATAGATTGACATTGGTGAGCAATTTTATTTTACTGTTTTGTAAAGTTTGGAAGAGATGGACTTTCAAATTAGAATCCACGTCATAAGATATAGCCGACAAATTTCAAAAAATTCGCATCTTGTTAGTGTGAGATGACCAAATTCAGATCCCTAAAATGGGCTTTAAAGTTGTTTGACTGTCCTAGAATTTCCTCTTATTCACGAAATTCACTCTGATTTGGTCATTTAAAACTGAGAACTGGTGAAAACGAATTATTTATTTCTGCTTCTTTCAGGATTTCTAATATAATTTCTTTCAGGAAAGCCTTCTGGTGAACATGTCACTACCAGAATCGTTCCCTTGTCTTCTACCGGGACCCCACGACGAATGTTGTGGTGGGAGAGGAATCCCACAAAGGCCACTGCCAACTTATGATGAAGTTGTGGTACTCGATGAGGTATTATTTTTTGCAGTTTCAAAACCTTAAAATATTTAAAAGGAAATTTTGATTTTGTTTTAGACACTATTGTCGTAATTTCAGACCCAACAAAAACAACCAGACCCGGATACCGTATCCCTGACGGCTCCACCCGACTACTCGACCGCTTTGTCGATGCTCCATAAGCCACCCCCGCGACCGGCAGGAGCTAATAACGAATAACTTTTTTCATATTTTTACTGACTTTTATTGAATTTCCCTCCATTTCATACGGTTTTCACCCCATTTGCGGGTACTCCTCTTTCTCTCTGCCCCAAAGACAGGCTGTTCTCCAACTGTCCACGCTTTCGTCATGGTTTTCACTTTTTGTTCGGTTTCATGTTTCTGTTTTAGCTCATCGAAAATGAATTTTCATTGATTTTTTTTCATATGATACACCAATTGTAGTAGATTTTATATGTAACGACACGAGTTTCAACAGTGGAAGGATAGAAAAGAACGCAATACAATTGAAACCTAATAATTTCCAGCAATCTAAAAATCGAACTCTCATATCCCGGAAAGTTGTTCACATTCAATGTTGTCATAATCCTGAAACAGAAAAAATGATGATTCACCCGACGGGGCATGCGACGGGCGTCCAAAAATTATGCTTAGGGTCTTATAGAGTGCCCAGCGCGGTCTCAAATTTTCAATACCGTGACAAAGCAAAATATCAGCAGCAGCACTTAATGTTTTCCATGTGCCGACATCTCACGGGTTCCGCGCCCCGCTATGCAATACAGGGAAAATGGGCGGGGCTTGCAGCTCCCTTTCATTATTCAAAATTTATTCATTAAAAAACTAATAAAAGAGGAAACAAGAAAAAAAAACAAAAGGCAGAAAATGAAATAAACACACAAGTTGGATCGAATATCGATTTTTCCATTGGGTACTAGTTGACCTTCTTCTCACTTCGATACTTTTCTTTTCCGCCTCGTTGAAGATACGATTTGTGGAAGAAATTGGCAAAAAGCACAAAATAGGAAAGGCTCAAGCCAAATGTGGAGTTGAGAGCAAACATTGGAGTGTCGCAGGTGTACTGGAATGTTCTAATTATATATAGAAAAGTAGAAAATAATTTTTTCAGTTTCAGTAATTTGATAATTTTTCACTCATATTTGAGGTTATTGGTCGTGAAGTTGTACTCGGAGTTATTTGGTCTATAACAATATTCAAAGGAATTGGTCAACTTTGTTTGTCAAAATTTTTCAATTTGAAATTTTGTAGAAAGAACACTTGCCTGATTAGTTGCCAATGAGTAGTACATCAGAGTGCATCCATAGATGAAGCACACAAATTGGGTCAACTGGAGCACAGTGACAGCCATCGAGATCTTTGCTGGCAGTTTGATGTTCATCGATCGGATGAAATAGTACCTGAAAATTTTAATAACGCAGACGCTGAGAAAACAAACAATTCAAGTTTTAGTGTATATAATCAGGTGACGAAACAGCAAATTTTTCTGATTAAAAACATTTTCTCAAACTTTTAGGAAGTAATTTATAAGACGGGAAGCTAAAACACTAGACATTTCCAGATGTTCTCGGGTCCAATTTTTATATTTGAAAACTCACGGATACATGAAAGCATGTACAAACAGGTTGACAATGGCACCGACACGAATTTGAGACGATGGAGTTGGATAGGTGACACAGAAGAAGAGGAACGTCGCCACGTGGTGATACCTGGAAATTTGGAAAATTCTGAAAATTTGAAAATCCTGATATTTGGAAAACTTGAAAGTTTGAAAATTCTAAAAATTTTAAAACTTCTGAAATTCTGAAGTTTTGAGAATTCCAACACTTTGAAAGTTCTGAACATTTAGCAGTTCTGGAACTTTGATAAATTCTGAAATTTTGAAAATTCTGAAAATTGGAAAGTTCTGAAAATCGCGAAATTCTGATATTTTTGAAATTTTTGAAATTCTGAAGTTTTGAAAATTCGAAAATTATGAAAATTTGAAAATTGGAAATTTAAGACAATTCTGAAAATTCAGAGAATTCAGAAATTCTAAAATTCTAGAACTTCTAAAATTCTGAAATCTCTAAAATTTTGAAAATTCTGAAAATCATCAGGTTCAGCAAACAACTTTCTAAAAGCACCGGAACAACAGTAGTTCCTGCAAACACCAGCACGTCAAATTGCAGACTAACCAATGCAAGAAGATGAGTGGTTTCTTGCGAAGCACCAAGAAAAACGTATCCACAAACTCCAAAGCCTTTGACAAAACTGTCAGGAACAGCCAGTATTCCGCTTGACTTGGAAGAGTCGACAACGCCTCACAGCCACATCCTGAAACCTTGTTTTTTCAGCCAAAACTTTCCGAAATTAAGGTAGCCAACCATAAAGTCCGAATCGTCGAATCTGCTCCACCATGAAGGGGAACATTGCCCATGATCCGTAGATGGAGAAAACGGAGAGGAAGAAGTTCCAGAAGCGAAGTGCGTTTGTGAGCTTGAATGGTTCTCGATCCCTCATGAATCGTTTGATGGAGAAGATCACGATGACATAGGCAATGGTCATCTGAAAGTCATTTTCATTTTCGAGAAATGTTCAGTTTCTGAACTGTGAGAAGATGATTTGATTTCTTTTTCAAAATAGTTTTTGAACAATTAAACCGAAACTAAAAAATTGCTGTCCGAATGTCCCATCAATATTACAGGAATAGATTTGAAATGTTCTTTTCACCCGCCGTTGCTGCGACGGGTGCCCAAAAATTGTGCTTAGGGTCTTGAGGAAGGCCCGGCAAGAGATAGACTAATCGGCGAGGGCGCCCCAGGTGTAGGTGTTTCCCATGTGCCGACATCTCACGGGTTCCGCGCGCTGCTATGGAATACGTGCAAAATGGGCGGAGCTTGTTGGAAGAGTTTTTGCGCTATGGAAAACGAAGATATTTTGCTATAAGATACCTGAACAAAGAGTCCAAAGTGCTCATGAATGAATTTCCGCCCTCGGATATGGGGAAAGACTTCGTCTCGGTTCGCCAGAAGACTCCATAATTCGTTTGCATCGAATTTCCATTTGAACACGTCAGCAATCATTGTTTTTGAAACACGGCAAGCGTCTGATTCACAAACAGCACTTCGATGGAAGATTTCCGTTGCGAAATAGTTCAGATACATGCTTTGTGCTTCTTATGATTCTTCTAGAAACAGCTGATGACGTGGTGGCTCGTGGATGGCTGGCAGGGGGCGATGGTTGGATGAAACCGGGTTGCCAGCGTGTTAGAAAATATTTATGTGGAGAGGAGAGAAGAATAGGTTCTCACGGGCTTATTAGTATTTTGGAATGCTAATTTTTTACGGATAGGGGATGGACTCTATGTCGAATGGTAGAGAAATTGAATTTTTGACTTACCAATTGAACAAACAGAAAAACTTCGAAGATAGTGCAGTAGAGACATCTGAAAAAGAGGAAACAGTAATTTTCGAATTCCAAGTTTTTTTTTGAATTTTTTTTTCATTGTGTGACAGATGCTAGATTTTCGTGCGTTTAAATTGTTCATTTTACGATTTCTTTTGGGTGAAAATAACAGGAAACTTGACGAAAAGCAGTTGAAAAGCGAGATAAAAAATCACGAAAATAAAAACATTTTTAGGTTACTGTAGTTATCGTTGTGAGATCTTGAACCACAGCCACCGGAACTTCTCTTCCACATCTCCGATTTATTTTTCTAAAAGAACAGAAATCAAAGCAGTCTCAAAGAGCAGTGGGCGACATCTTGACAAGTTGAAACAGGAACCTTCGATTTTCGCATTTCCAATATTCCCTTTCATGAATGAAAAATGGTTTCGGTGTCAATTATTGAAAGAAGGAATTTTTAGTTTTTGTCATGGTTATCAAGCAATGAAAGTGTCTAATATGGATCATATCTATAGAAGTGGACGAGTTGAAACAGTAAATTTTGATTTTCGTTTTTTTTTAAATTTGACTTTTTGAATGCGGTAAGGTCCGTATGTCAGATATTAGAAAATGAAAGTAACGTTATTTAAAACCAGCATGTTTGCCTCGCCTCCGGCGATTCAAACAGCTGGAATTAACCCTTTCCTTGTACTGTTCGTCGCTTCGCGACTCACTTTTTTTAAAGGTCACGTAAATCTATTTTTTAAAATTTTTTTTTCAAAAGTAGACAGATCCTCACCGGGACGGACAGACGCCTTTAGCGTTTTATTAATAAGGAAGATTTGATTGACAACAATGAAAAGTGTCTATGAAATAGCAGTAAGAGAAATGCAAACAATTTGAAACAGTAAATTTTGATTTTCAAATTTTGCGAATCTTTTTTTTATGTGAATGAATTTGTGTGTCAAATGTTTAGAAAGTGGAATTGTGGATTTTTATAATTAGTCTGACAAGAAAAGATGCACTGTATATGATAAAGCAGAGGGAGACATGTAAACAAGTTGAAATTGTATTAGGTTGAACAGAAAGTTTCTTTCTTTTTTGGCAATATTTTTGATCAAATTTTTCTTAAAGCTGATGGGACTAGATCAATGAAAGAAGCGTCCATGAGCATCAATAGCTGTCTGGTAACGCTCTGGTAATTTCCTGTTCTCATAGGCCTAGAACGAGGAGGGCCGCGATTGAAAACGTGGGTCAACTCCTTTTTTATATCATCTTTTCAATTGAAGTCTTTTCTATCAAGATGACGTTTAAGAGCTCCAAACGACCACTTATCCGAAAGAACATAGTTCGGAGAACACGGTGAATACAAAAGAATTGTTCAGCCAAGCGACATGAATTTTTAGCTGATCCCTCTAGCCACGGGGGATCTCGCACTGGCGTGCTGGAAGTAAAACTTGGGCTTTTCTCCTTGTTCCGATTTGAGAACCAGAATCAATTTTTCTAATTAGGAACTATACAATGCGGCGGTTATAATGGTACTTCGATCTAAAAATTCCCAGTCCCCATTTTTTGGACAGACCATCAAACTCAGAGCATACCCATTTTTACGGGAAATTTGGATTCCGGGACTTCCGGAGCTAGCTATTCTTTGTCAATCAAATGATCCTTCCGTTCATTGATAGAGTAACTTACCCACTTCTCATCTACGGTAATTAGATTAATCACCCAACTGAACGTGCAAAGAAATGATAGGAGAAACATGCTCATGTCCACATGGAAACCCATATCGTAGACATTGAAAACATGGGGTATGAATCGACCAAATTCTTGAAGTTGCCAAGAGACTTCAACCCGTTCATAATATTTAGCTGACTAACGGACAATGTCTTTGACATTTTACGAGTAGTTTAAAATAGATCCACCTTCACGACTTTCAGCAATTGATCGAAATGCAACTTACTGGGTCGTTGGCATCTTTCAAACTGAACTCTCCCGGGTGGAATTTTTCGAACCTAACAAAAATCGTAGACAAGGACGGAACATGTCCTTTATATAGATCCACCATTTATTTGTGAATACCAGGTGTTTGACGACCGAATAAAGTAATAAATAAAATAATGTTACGTTTGTCCAGTGGGATAAGGACCAAAAGAATCGTTATTTCTCCAACACGAATGGAGATAAAAACTTAAAAATCTACGGTATAATAGACGCTGAACACAGCTCTCTAACAAAAAAAAGTTTGACCTGGGAAACCATCTAGAAAACCAGAAATCGAGGCTCAAAAACAACCCTTCCAAAAAGAAAGAAACTTTCTGTTCAACCTAATAAATTTTCGATTTAAAATTTTTACATAATTTTTTTCTGAATTTGACTTTTTGGATGTTGAATGAGATTTTCATAAATTCAGTATAAAGAGAAAGTGTCGAAGGTAAAAAAAAGATAAGTTTTTTCTCATTAAAATTTCCTGGCCTTTGATTTTTCGAACAGTAATCTCGATTTTTAAACTATTTCCTATTTTCGACTTTTTCAATTTGTCATTTATTATGTGTCAAATGATAGACACTGAAAATGTGGAGAATGTTGGAGAATGTTGTGTGCTAAATGCCAAAAAATCAAATTTTTAATTGGTATTATCAATAACGTTGTAGTGGTTATGATAGAGCAGTAGAAAACAAATGGTCAAGCTGAAACAGTAATCTTTGATTTCAAATTTTTTCGAATCTTCAATTTATTGAATGTTGAATGGATTCTGTGTCGAATGATAGAAAATGAAATTGTGGATTTTAACATAACAATTCGATCGAAGTAACAATAGTGTCTACGATAGTGCAGTTTGTGAACTATCTGAAATAATAAATTTTGATTTTAACAAATTTTTGAATTAGAAATCCAGAATTGAATTTTCTCCTTTTACAGCGGAAAAAATGATGTATCTTAAAAAGAGCATCTAAACAAGTTGAAACAATTTTTAATGGTTTTTTTTTACTGGAACTGGGAAGAAACAGCGGAGTGTCTAAAATAGAGCAGTGTGAGAGATCTAAACAAGTAGGAACAGTAATTTTTGTTTTGAAATTTTTTCAATTTTTTGAATGGGGACCGGCATGTGTGTCAAATACTTGTCAATGAAATTGCGAACTTTTATAATTGGTTCATCGCTGTTGTAGTGTCTATGATAGAGCAGTTCGAGTAATGTAAACAAGTTAAAACAGTAATTAAAAAAACAATTTTTTGAATCTTCGAATTTCCATTGGGGAAAGGTTTATGAGTCAAATTTGTAGAAAATAGAATTGTTTTTATTTTATGATTAATGCAAAATCACAGCAGAATCAGTGTCTACGATGGAGCCGTGGGAAAAATCTAATCAAGTTGAAACAGATTTTTTTCTTTTTTTTTTTGAACCCTTATAGTTAGTTGTTTTTTTTTTTTGACTGTTGAGTGTGTTCTGTGACAAATGATAGAGAAATACGTTTTTGTTTCTTATAATTCTTGTCCAGGAGCAGTGATATGTGTAATGTATAGAAAGTGGAATGGTGGATTTTCATTTTTAAATTGTTCAGCTGAAACAAGGAATAGTGTCAACGATCGAGCTGTAGGATAGATGTAAACGAGTTGAAATAGTAAATTTTGAGTTTCAAGTTTTCCAAAAAATATGTTATGAATTAATTTACTGAATGGGTTCTGTATCTAATGATAGAAAATGAAATTTCAGATTTTTATAACATGTATTACTCTTGTCCGAAATCAATGCACGTTGCGGCCGAGAAAATAGCGGTGGGCGGAGCTTAGGTCCCGCAAAGAAAACACTACTGTATTTTTCAAATTATTGCACGCGCCTTTAATACAGTACCTCAAAAATTATCGAATTTTTGCCCTTTTCTCTTATTTTTTTGCTTGTTTCTGTCTAATTTTGTCTAATTCGTATAGATCTTTAATTTATTTCCCTTAAAAAACCGAAAAACAGCCAAAAATGGGCCCGAAATAAAAAATCGTTCGGGGTACGGTATTAAAGGCGCATGCATCATTTGTTGTTTTCGCTATGGGACCGACGATGCGATTTTGAGTAAATTTTCGGCCGCAACGTGCATTGATTTCGGACGAGAGTAATAGATGAAAGAACGGAGTGTCTAAAATAGAGCAGTGTGAATACAAGTGGACGAAACAGAAAAAACAGGAGGTTTGGGTTGTCAAACTTTCTCATCTCTAACTTGTTTTCATCTGAAAAGTAAAGTAAACCGTTAAAATATCACCGTTTCAAAACATTTTTATCATGTTCGCAATTTTTAAAACCTAATGCATCTACAATTAGAGATCCTTTGGATGTTCACCATATTGCCGAATTTTTTAGTCACATAAATTCTTCAAGTTTGGACTGTCGTTAATACCGAAAATTCCAAATTTTATTCCGATCAGAATTCAGTTCCGAGCAATTTTTCGTTTCAAGTTCAGGACACAATGTGAAACAAAAATAAAATTTCGGTATTGCTTTTGGTCGATTTGAAAAAATCTGAACTAGAAAAAAATTGGTCGAATTACTGACATACATATTATCAGTTGGACACATTTTGATATATGTTATGGGAATAGAGGTAATTGAGCTCAAAGTGCAATAGGTGGCGTTTGAATGGTGGAATACGGTAGGCCATTGTAATTAAGAGGACTACGATATAAGTAGCTCGGCTGTTGGCTTGTAACTTCTGGCCGGAAGTTAAGGGGGTTCGGCTTTTGGACGGATCTTGGTCAGATTTTGGTCAGAAGCTGCCGACTGGCAGCAGTAGGGCGGACAATGGTCGGATTTTGGCCGGAATTTGAAGGCGCTGCTTCTATAGAGGTCGGAAGCTGGCCGGTAGTTTGACGGATCTTGGTCGTCTTCCCACAATGTCTTTGCCGGAATCTGACCAAGCTCCGGCCAGAAGTAACCGGCGACGCCTGAGAGCGTATCAACGTTAGATTAATTTCTGCAAAAAAAGGTCAACCACAGTAATGAAACTACGCTTCTTTTTAAACTTTCTGGTTCAAACCGATTCCTCGGGTTTTCAAAGTTGACAATGCATTACAGCGTACGGTCAGTAAAACAATTCCTGAATTTTCAAAGAAACTTCAAAACATTCTCGAAACGGAGAATTTTTGAAGTTTTTAATTTTCCACTGTTTCATTTTCTTTTGCAGTTCTAATCTAAAAACGGGTGTTCATTACTGCTTTAGCTTGACCTAAATTTTGCACTCCATATTTTCTTCAGTATGCATTGTTTTAAATCCACGTTATCTGCTTAAATTTTGCCTGTAATTTCTTATCAATTTCCCCTCCAGGATCCTCCTCTCCATTCCCATATTTTATAGTCGATTCGAAAAAAAGGACCGAATCTATTCCAAAAATGTCAAAAGATGAAGCTCCAGGCTCTACTCCAAGTGCTGCGAACGAGACGAAGTCAACGGCGGTCAGTGACTCGAAAGAAAAGACCGATGAGCTCACTTTCAATGTTGGAGATGTGTAAGTGGAGAAGACATTCTGAATTTTTCAAAAATTCTGAATCTTCCAGAATCAATGGATATAAACTAGTCAAAAAGATAGACGAGGGAGGATTCGGTCAAGTGTTTAAAGTAACGAAAGACTCAAAAACGTTCTATGCAATGAAACTGGAATTGAATAGTCAGGAAGGGGGTTCCGCTATCAAGTTGGAGGTGATTCTTATTGGTTTTTGATTTGGAACCCATTTCCGTGATTCTAGATAAATGTGCTCAATCAATTGCCCAAGAACAGCGTGTTTCCAGAAATGAAGCATGGCGGTAAGAAGGTCAAATTTCACTATTTGGTGCTGGAATTGTTGGGAGACAATCTGAAAATGTTGAAGGCGCGAAGCCCGAATCCGGAGATGTTCACAGATGGAACATGGTCCAGATTGGGTATTCAATGTCTTTATGCGTGAGTTAGTGGGCCTCGTTCTAGAACATCAATGTTTCGGAGATCTTTGAAAATTCAAAACATCTTGAAACCGAAATTTTCGAAAAGCAATGTTTTTACATTATTCGTAAACGCTTTAATAGACGCCCCATTTTGATAAAGAATTTAAAGGTTGATAAGTTTTTGATATTTCTCACAGGAACCGAGATAATTGAACGTATTCATTAGAGAATTTACAGCTTACAATGATACTGTCCATGATTTTAGCATTTTTAAATATTCAAAACTTCTTAAAACAGACAAAGTTTTGAAAATCACAGTTTAGCCCTGAACACACTAATAGAAGCCCACCTTATATGCGTGCTTTGAGCTCAATTATCTCGGTTCTTGTGAAAGATTTCGAAAACGTGTCAACTGATAAAGTGTTTGTGATATTATGATGAACAATTTATCAGTTGACAAGTTTTCGATATCTTTGACAGGAACCCAAATAAATAACCTGAAAGTTTAAAGTTAGAGAGCCAACCAAAGCATCGATGGTTGTAAGATTTTTCAAAATTCAAAACTTGTTGAAACAGAAATTTTTCAACTCCTTTCAGATTAAAAACGATGCATGACCGCGGATTCGTCCATCGAGATGTGAAACCGAGCAATTTTGCGATTGGCCTCAACACCGCCTCGGAAAACCGTAGTCGACGAGTTTTGTTGTTTGATTTTGGGCTGGCTAGAAAGTATGATTACGGTATCTAAAACATAATTATCATTGATTTTGTCAGATTTGTGAAGTCGGAGCTTGTAGCTAGTCAGAATTTGAAAAATGGGAAGAAAGGAAGTAGCCAACCGAATCGGAAGGTGTCAGCGGCGAAGAGCAAGCCAGATCTCAAGGAGCAATCTGGAGGAAAGGTAGTGCAAAATTAGGGATTTTGTTAACTTAAAATTTTTGAAATTGCCGCTATTTTTGGGTATCGAAAATTTTCGGTTTCAAGTTCAAGTCAAAATGTGAAACAAAAATGAAACTTCTGTTCTGCATGCTGTGGCAATTTGAATTCAATTATCTCAACTTCTGTGAGAGATATCAAAAACCTGTCCACTGATAAATCATTTATCATAATATCACCAATATTTTATCAGTGGACTGTTTTCTGATATCTCTAATAGGAATCGAGATAATTGAGCTCGAAATATAGAATGGTAGATTTTTTCAATTTCAGTATCAAACATCCACAAGAAATTTCAGCCAAACGCAAAACCTCGTCTGAGTGGTCCTCGAAGCAGCAACAATGACAGTGTGCATAAGCCTCCTCAAATCGTCTACACTTTTCGAATCGCCCGTCCTCATACCGATTTTCGTGGAACTCAACAGTACGCTTCGCCAAATGCTCATAAGCAAATTGAGTTGGTGAGTTTTAGAGCCATTTGATCGGCAATATTTTCTGTTGAATTTCAAAAAAATCTGAGATTTATGATCTTTGGATCATGTTGTGTCCAAGTATGAGGGGATGGATTCTAGAAACCCCTTTAAAAAAATGAAATTTGAAATTTTTACTGTTTCGAGAAACTGTTACAACTCCCTCTTTTAATTTGGAAGCACTGCTTCAATTCTCATCGCTACTTTTAAAATAACAGTTTCCGAAAATTGCGGTTTCAGAAACTTGACATTTTTCCCGAAAACTAATATCATCAATATTCGCATCCTGTCACGATGAGAATTCAAGATCGACATTTTCACAGGGCCGCCAAGACGATATCTGGTCAATGATGTACATGTTGGCTGAAATGTTTCTCGAATTGCCATGGACCAACAATGACGATATCCCAGTTGAGGATCTCAAGAGTCAATCGCCACTTCTTCGTTTATTCACTGATGGTGAGAATTTTTTTTTTCACTGTTTCACACACTTTTTAAACTTTTTTTGTGAAAATTTATTTCGCTTAAGCAAAACGTTTTTTTCTTATTATGAGAATCACATTTTCAAAAAATGGTTTCTTCTTTTTCAAAATTAATGAAAATCTGCGAATTTCAAAAAGTTGTTTTCGATTTTAAAAAAAATTAAGCGTTTTAACAAATTTTCGAATTTGATGGGAAATTTTTTCACTGTTTCACACAGTTTTTAAAATATTTGTCTTCAGAATTTCGTTTGCTGCGATGTGCGTATAATCAAAACATGATTGAAATCAGTATTAGAAAAAACGGACATCTTTCAGGGTCTTTTTTCCAAACAAATCGGTTTCTTTTGAAAAAAATATGAAAAAAATCGATCAAATGCGAAAAAAACTAAACCTTAAATTTTGATCTCAATTATCTCGGCTCATATAAAAGAAAATCTGCCAATTGATAAAAAGTTATTCGTAAAACCACTGGCGTTTTATCAGTTGACAAAATTTTGATATTTTTTACAAGAACCGAGATAATTGAGTTGAAAGTGCGGTGGGCTCCTATTAGAGAAAAAAACGCTTCTTGGAGGGCCTTTCTATTAGAGGGGCACGACGGGCACAGCTCTTTTTCAAAAAAATTTTTAATTTTCAAAAAAAAAAGGTTTTTCATCAAAAAATAGTGTTTTAACGATTTTTGAATTTGAAAGAGAGACATCTTTTCACTGTTTCACGTAGTTTTTAGAAATTTGTTTGTTAGAAATTCATTCGCTACCGTTTTCGAATTTTATTCTATTAGGGTGTTCAGTAAATAATGTCGTTCTTTGGTACCACTCTTCAAACGAAGATAATTTCAGTGAAACTTATGTTCATCAAACAAACTATGTACCATTCGAATCAGTACATTTTTGCCTACAATAAGTCATTTTGAAAATTACATGGCAATATAAAACAGAGGCCCAGGAAGTGACGAAACATTGGAAAGCCTTTTTGCATTGTCATTTTTAATGAACTGGTTCTCTTTGGAGAGGCTTTCAAGATGCTTGAAAAAATGGTAAGCAATAGAGGAGATGTCGGCAAGTATGATGATTAGCCGATAATTTTGTTACTGAACGATTTCCATTTTTTGAGCCGCCATGATTGCAACATGTGACATGGAGTTGTCGTTGGGTAGGATTGTGCCAATTTTTTGACTAGTGCTGGCAATTTGGATAACAAAATTTTCTCTATTTCTTGACAATTATGAACCGCAGTTTTAGTTTTTCATCTTTTCAGGACGTCATAATGAATAAAACCAAAAGCCAGACACCAAACAGTCACCATAACCTCTTTTTGGTAAATTTCTGGCTTTGTGAAATGTTGTACCTTTTGGCTTTCGACCACATATGGCGCTGATTGCATTCTTTTGTAGTATAACAACCTTTCTTCATGATGCATCACAACTCGATCCAAGAAATGATCCTTTTTCTATCGTATGAGATGATCTCGCAAACTAGAGTAACGTTGCAATTTCTGGCGATTGTTCAGTTCATGAGAGACCTATTTATCTAGTTTTTTTTGTATTCTCAATTCTTTATATATGTCTCGAAATTGTTCCTATACTGACTCCAAGCGCTGCCGAAGGTTCCCGGACAGTCGGTCTTGGATCCCCTTTCACCACACTTCAGAATTCCTTCCACCATCCTTTTTTTCTTCGAGAGGTGCATCTCCACATGTGAATTTTGTGAACCATCGCTGTACTGTTTTTTTGTTAACACTTCTTTCTGCGAAAACACGGTTGATATTTTCGGTTGTATCGGTTGCATTTCGGCCGAGCGCGGGTTCGTATTAAAAATACGCCAAAAATCACTTATTTTCCATGATTTCTCCTCGAAGAACCGAGAACGTTAGGACACATGTTAGGTAAGGATTTTTGACTACTTAATTAGGTGTGTGAGAAACAGAAAAAAATTTGATATTAGAACGATCCATCGCAGAGAAAATAACACACAAAAAAAAACGACATTATTTACTGAACACCCTAATACATGAGTTACGGTAAAACCAATATTGGAAGTTTTCTACCTTTCAGGGTCATTTTTAAAATTTAAAACTGACATATAAATCGGTTTTTGTTTCTCATTCAAAACTCGTTAAATCGATCAATTCAAAAAAAACTCGACTTTAAATTTCGAGCTACAGGGTGGCTTTTAATTACCGGCGCATGTTTGAAAGGGCATTTCTCGAAAAGTAGAAGCCAAAAACTGATGAAACTTGACAATGTATTTATTTGGACGTACAAAAATTATACCGAGAAAGAATTTTTGATTCGGTCATCGTTCGCCTCCGTTACGGTCTGAAGACGTATTTGGTAGGCGTCGATGGCGGCACGGTCAAGACTTTGTCCCTTTTGTTGGGTAGTATTTCTTCCAGTGCTTGGAAACTTGAATGGGACCTTGAGCAGATCTTTTTCTGCATAACCCCAGATGGAATAGTCAAACGGGGTCGAATTCGGCGAGTAGGACGGTAATTCGTGCCCCCAGGAAGGTGCTCTTCCAACCACTGCTGGGCGCGTTTGGCGGTGTAGACTGGAGCTGCTTCATGATGGTGAATCAAATGATCCCGTCCAAAGTGGCATTTCGTCCATAGGAACAGATGCTTCTTGAAAATTCCATCGATATACACTTTCTTGGTCATACAGACGTCTTGATCTGTGAAATTTGGAATTTGAGCATATCGCACCGAAAACCATCGTGCTGGCCAGGTGTGAAACTCTAGGAATAATTTTTTCTTTCTTAAAATGTTCCTTGATATCCTTGGATATCACACAATAACTTTGAGAGTTGGATTCGGCTTCAATCGTAAACCACTGCTCGTCAAAGAAAACGGACCCCAAATGGTCTCCCCACCGCGTGCCATCCAGACAAAATTTTGCCTCCTTCAGACGCTATCGCTTATTGCTCTCCGACAAGAAAACGGCTTGTAAGGCGCAATAGAATTTTTAATACAACTTTTTTCGGGCTATCTTTTAAACTAAATACCAAGACATACGCATAGCCATGGCCAATTTTCCGAGGGATTTTTGTATGTTATTCCTGATTTGATCTCGAACAGCTTCGACCTGTTCTGGAGGTGTCACCGTAGTTTTTCTACCCTTCAAAATGCGAGCAAATATAGATCCAAACTCGGTGAATTTTTTGATACCCTCAAAAAACCACATGTCGGCAGTACCAATGCGTTTGAAGATCTTGTTTCGACTAACACCCTACTTAAAAAGACTGACGACAGTGGTATGGTGGACGTTAGGTCTCACCAGCAGTGTGTCTTTTCGAAAAAAAATTTCTCGAGAAATGCCTTTTTCGAGAAATTTTCGAGAAATTTTCGATAAAAATTTCTCGAAAAAATTTTTCGAAAAAAAATTTCTCGAAAAAAATTTTTCGAGAAATTCCTCGAGAAAAATTCCTCGAGGAATTTTTTTCGAGGAATTCCTCGAGGAATTTCTCGAGGAATTTCGAGGAATTACGAGGAATTTCGAGGAATTCTCGCATAATGCGGAATTTCGGATTGTCGTTGCTGACATTGTTTTCTCTTTTTTTTGTCATTTTGAAATGATGGCCTAACTTTTTCAAGTGGAGTTTTCTAGGCCACCACTTTTTTTCGGCTTAGAAATGTCTCAAAATGACCCTGGTGTGTTTTCTAGGTCATTTTGACATGGTGGCCTAACTTTTTCAAGTGGAGTTTTCTAGGCCACCATGGTTAAATGGTCTAGAATTACTGTGATATTCACCTGGTATGTTTTCTAGGTCATTTAACCATGGTGGCCTAGAAAACTCCACTTGAAAAAGTTAGGCCACCACTTCAAAATGACCTAAAACACCTCAGGTGCATGTTAGGCCATTTTACCATGGTAGCCTAGAAAAATCAACTCGAAAAAGTTAGGCCACCACGCTAAAGTGAATTCTTTTTGAAAACATTTCCTCGAAATTTTTCGAAATTCTTCGAATTTTCTCGAGGAATTCCTCGAGGAATTCCTCGAGAATTTTTCGAGGAATTTTTCGAGGAATTCTTCGAAATTTTTCGAGGAATTTCTCGAGAAATTCCTCGAGAAATTTCTCGAGGAATTCCTCGAAGTCGTGTCGAAAGGACACACTGCTCACCAGTCACCTGAAACTGGACCAATAAATTTGAAACTTGGCAGAAATACTAACTATGAATTAATAAATCAAAATGCAAAATTTGGTGCGCCTAGTACGCGCGAGTCCCGAGAACCATGTCGCCAAAGTTGTGCGCCGGTAATTAAAAGCCACCCTGTAGATTATATCGGTTGCTATGAGAGATATCGAAAAAATGTCAACTGAAAAAAATCTTTGTGATGTTATGATAAAAAATTTATCAGTTGACAAAATTTTGATATATTTTAGAAGAACCGGGATAATTGAGCTCAAAGTGAACGATTAGAGAAAAGCCATTCTTGGGGGGCCTCTCTATTAGAGGGATCTTTCGAAAAGTGCTCTTATGGTAAATTACTACAAGCAAAAAGAAGAAAACAATGATTTTCGACCACTTCTGTCATATGGGGTATCGAACCCTTGGCCTCCCGCTCACTAGCCCCCTTCACTACCGACTGCGCCACACGAGCAAAAGCGATCGCAGTGCCACTAATCCATATTGGAAGCTGCTGTTTTCAGAAAAAACGCCGACTCGCTTCTCCTCGGATCAATACCAAACAATCACTGACATCGACAAAATGTTGCAATCCTGTAATTACTACGATCATCCCAACTACGAAATGGTCCATGAATTCTTGAAAGGAGTGATGACAAAGTCCAAAGTGACTTGGGATTCACCATATGATTGGGAGACGGCTGCGAAATCGGAGGAATTGTCAAAAGGTTCCAAATCGAAAAAGAAGGGGGATAAAGGATGGGAGGATCCGAAGGACTTTTTTAAGATGAGCTCATTTTTTCCTATAATTTTTGACCCCGTTTTTTTCAGATTGACAAATGGGCGCAACTCAAGAAACCAGTACTTCCAGAGAAGCAATCGGAACCCAAGAAAGCCAAGCCAAAAGCAGTACCTAGAAGAAGAGACGACAGAAGAAACGATTATTCGAGATGTAAGGAGATGAGCAGAGAGGATTCAATCAATATGGATTCGATGAAAAAGGAAGTTAGTGCAGCGAGTGCCGTGGATTCGAAGAAGGGCTCGTTGAAGAAGTGAACTGAACTTTTTGGTGTTTTATAAACTTTGAAAACGGGCAAAAATTTGAAAAAAAAAACAAAACAGATATATAAGAGCAATTAACAAATTAGAGGGGAAATAAGGGGAAACAGACTACCCGAGAAAAATGTAGAAACAGGGGAACAGAGAGCTTTAATGGGTCTTCTTCTTGTCCTTGGCAACTGCCTTGTACTTGTCTTTTCCACCGCGAAGCACGTAGGATTGGAGGAAGAAGTTGATGAAGAGAGCCAAGTAGGTGGTGTCCATGAAGACGGCGAGCTTGAAGACGGATGGGTCGAAGTCGCAGTTGGCCTGGAAAAATATTGATTTTTAGACTTATTCAGAGACCAAAAGCTCGGCCGGCTGTCGGTCGGCGGTCGCCGATTCCCAACCGAGAGAAAATTAAGCTTTAGAATCCTTACATTGGTGAAGTGCATAAGATATCCGAGATGGGCGAGAACGGCGCACGAGATGATGAATTGGAGGATTTGAAGGGAGGTGATAGCCTGAGCAATGACTCCTGGCACGCGAATCTTCATCGAGCGGAGGAAGTAGTAGGAGTACATGAATGCGTGCACGACAAAGTTCAAATAGATTCCGTATCTGTTGAATCCTGGGGTCAGTGGGTGGGAGTACCAGGCGTAGATCATGGTGAGAATGTGATGGTACCAGTGGAGGAACATCAGTGGGCGCTTACGGAGCACCAGGAAGACGGTGTCGACGAGTTCGAAAAGCTTGGAGGCCATGAAAAGCCATACCCAGTAGCCATTTTCTCCTTTCGTGAAATCGAACACTTTGCAGTAGGAAGCTGGAAATAGGTGTCGTTATTTCAAAGTCTACGAATCTTGAATTTCGGTCGAAAATCGGCCACCGCGGACCGACCGCTGACACAGTCGACCGATCGGTCAGCTGGGTCGACGGTCGCCGATTTTCGACAGACCGAATCGGACGCCTTGGTCGCTGTTCCAAAGTCTACGAATTCTGCGTTTTCTGCACTTGGGTGCCTATTTTCTCAATGATAAGGTGTTTGATAAGATTACTGACAGGAGGCGACGTGATCAGAGAACACCAGTACTTTGATACTGGCTACGCAGTTCGGTAGGTTTCCATTGCGGTCGGTCGAGAATCGGCGACCGCCGACCGAGCTGACCGAAATCTGCATTTGCACGTCTGCATGTCAGAGTGTTTGCGTACCCAGCATTTATCGTAAAACCTGTTTTAGAAGGGTCCCTTCAATAGAAGAGCCTTCCGAGAGGGGCTTGGAAAAATAGAAGGGTCGGCTTTTCTAATACAGGTTTTACGGTAATATCCCTTCACAACTCCACCATAGACAACGTTGCTAATCCTTCATGACTACAGTGTGAGAAAAGGCGTTGCGATAGGCTGCGTGCCAGATTTCAGAAGTTCATTGAAGACCAAAAGCGTCGTAAAATGAAATGCAATGGACGCAAACACTCTCTGGAATTTTGACGCGCAAATAAACTAATTTGGTCGGCGACCGCCGATTTCCGATCGACCGAAATGAAAGCCTTAAGCTCGCAATTCAAAAAATTAAGGAACATTCAGTCGTTTCCTGGGGAACATCCTGGAAAATTCACTCACCGACGAGTCCCTTATTGGCGATGGTTCCAAAGAATTCTGGGGTCATTTTGATGGCTCCGGCGATGGAGAACGCGGCGAGAATGAAGTTCCAGATGTTGAGCGGCACGGTGAGTTGGAATGGTTGACGGTTGCGCATGAACCATTTCGTTCCGAACACGACGACCATGTAGAGGATGGAGGCCTGAGGAAAATCGATAATTTTTTGAATTTTTCAGAATTTCCAGCTAGATCTTACCTGAATGGTGACATCGAAATGATCGGCGAAGAACTTGCGACCCTCCTTATCCGGGAAATTCGTTGGTCCATGAGTGGCGAGTGCCACGAACCGTTTCGTGTCGAATTTGACGTCGAGAAGCCGTTGAACGAGCGGATGTTGAGCCATGATGACCCCGATAAATTACCTGCAAAAAAATTTTAAAATTCGAATTTTCTAGAAAAAAAAGGTTGCAGAGTACGACGAGAGATAGAAGATAAACAGGCGCGCCGACCCTCGTCGCGGGGTGAAAGGGCGATAGTAAAAAAGTAGAGAAAAAGAGAGAACTCCGCCCCATCACCCCATATCGTCAGAGAGAGGAGGGATTCGAATCGAAATTGAAAAAAAAACGAGAGAAAACGTCCTTCGTACCCTTGGCGGGGCTCTTATCAGGCGTTTCTTGTGGCCTCGCGGGTGAAGACAGCCTGCCGCTGGAGACAATTTGAAAGACCGAGCATTTTATGGAGGTGGTATGATTCAGACTACAGGGAAGAGATAGAATCTGTGTATTCTGGGAAATAGAAAAATCGCATATTTTAGGAACCAGAACACTGTTTTTTCGAAAATATTTCGATGGCATACTCATTCTTCCTTCATAATTAGCATATTCCCAAATTTTCTTCCAAAAATATTCGCTCTTTCCCGAGTTACAGCTCATTTTTTGCTCCATTTTCTTTCCCAAAAATTGTGTGCGGCGCGGAAAAGTGAGCGGAGCCAAGCCGGCGCAAGCTGCGGCGCGGAAAATTGGCGAATTAATTTAAGCCGCTTTCAGGCTTTGGAATGCTAGAAACAAGCGTAAAAGGTGTCGGAGAGCCTGGAAAAAACATTTTAAAGTTTTTGAATTTGCAAAAAAGCGAAGAAAAAAATTTCCAATACAAATATTTAGCGGGCGAGAGCCATAAAAATGTTTATTTTCGGTTTTATTCGAAGTGTTTTATGAACCCTGAGTGATAAGAATGTGTGAAAACTTAGCCCATAAAAATATTCATGTCACTTTGGCACGAGGGCTGTTGCCACGTGGATTGACTCTCATGGAGAATCCAAATCAACCAAAAACGAAAAAAAAAAACGAATTTTCAGATTTTTTGAATACTGAACTGTAAAAAATCGGTCTTCTGGGAATGGGAAACAACCAACAAATCAGAATTTTATGCAAAAAGATCTTCTGCACCGCCCGTACAGCCAGCTGTCCTATTTTCAGACTCAACACCTTCAAATTCAATTTTTCAGAAATTAGATCGATTTCACAATTTTTGAAACATTTTTTAGCATTTGAAAACAAAATTTTCAAGGAGAATTCGATAAGATAACACTGATAAAAAATGAAGAAACCGAAATCAAAAATCCGCCGCTGTTTGTGTCTCGCTAAACAACGCGCGACTACGACACTCCGCTATCCCGCTCGCTTTATTTTTCGGACTTTCGCTTTAAAATTCCAGAAAAACGGATTTTCAGACCGTTTTTCGTGATTTTTTTATCGAGAAATCGAGTTTCTGGCCCTTGCTAACCTCTACTAGCTTTCCTAACTCCCGATTTCAGCGTTAACCCCTCTAAAAATGAGTTCTGATGGACGCATTCGAAAAGTGGTTTTTCTTGGTTGAATTCAGAAAAATTGTGAGTTTTTTGATGATAAAAAGTCGATTTTCAATAATTAAATAAGCTATTTCCAGAAATCTCATGGTCCTGTGATCTCAAAACGCCTATAAATAGTGATCTCGGTTATTTTCCTTGTTTTCCCTGCTAATAAACCGTTTTTATACTTTTTATATTTTCAAACTTCTTCGTTTTGCTCCTACGCGTTTCAAAACGCTTTTTATCTTTAAAAAATGGCTGAAACCCTGCAAAAAACATTCGATTTCCAGAATGTCGGCACGCCTCTTGCGTTCGGCTGTGGTTCGAGCCACACAGCAGCGAACCATGTACGAGAATCCATACATCAACCGTTTCAAGGCGAGAAGCAAGGTTTCTGAGGATTTCCACAAGAAGACCACCGGAATCACTGGACTCTTCGTCAACGAGCATCCACATCGTGCGTTGACCGTCGTCTACGGCCGTATTCTCAGAGCGCTCGAGCAGATGCCACGTGACGCCGCCTATCGCAAGTACACTGAAGCTGTGAGTGTTTGGATGAGAGAAAAACGAAAATTTTGACTTTTTTTAGGTGGTAAAGCAGCGTTTGGCTCTTGTTCAAGCTGAGAACGACATCAAGAAGCTTGAAGAGAAAATTGGAATGGGACAAATCGAAGAAGTCATTGAGCAGGTACGCAAGAGCTTTGACAGCAAATTTAAAATTCAAAAAATGTCCAAATATTTTGAAGTTGTCAATCCAGGCAAGGAAATTGTAGAAAATCTGTTGTCAAACAACACATTTGCTCAAAATTTACAAAAAAAATTCCAGGCCGAGTACGAGTTGGAGACGACACGAGCGATGATCGATTCGAAAGCGTGGGAGCCACTCGTCGAGACAGCTCCAAAGGGACAATGGTCGTGGCCAGTTTAGAGAAGAATCTGGATGATAATTTCTTTCTTCTTGTAGATCGATGTGTTTTTTCTCGTTTACGATTATTAAAAGAATACTTTTTTATATAAAGTGGTAAATAGTGAGTCTGCTGACTTTCAGATACAATAACTGAAGCTCAGACAACTACGAACGTCTTCTGAGCAGGGATGTTCGGAATTTCGGTCATTTTTGGAATATTTCCGGATTTTTTTTCGGAATTAGTAGAAAAAAACGCCTGTGAAAATATTATTTTTCTGTTCACTTAATTTTGCGACGCTTTTCTCAGATTTGTCTATGTAAATCGGTAAAACGATGATAAAAATCATCGAAAAGTTGAAAAACAATATACTCAAGGAATACGGTGGTTCACCCATGCGTTTTTAAAAAATTTTAACTCTCAGCCTTTTTTTCAGGTTTTCTGACTACAGTATGTCAAATGCGCACGAGAAAAGTTTCCGTGCAGGTCTCGAATTACTTTCATTCATTTTTTTGGGTTTTCAAAATTTGTGGTTTTCAATTTTTGGCTATTCGTTGGTGAGAAATCGGGTTTTCGATCTCAAAATACAAGTGAAAAAATTCCCTGATTTACATTTACATTTTTCAAACATTGTACTTTATTATCAGGTTCATCGCCATAACATAAATACAAATCAAGAACAAAGTTATTCATTCATGAGTGTGGTTCATTTTAATTTGAATTTCCACACGACAAAAGTGAAGAAGTATTGTATCCGTGGTTGCGACTTCGGCCGTATAACAAATTCTTGTTTGATTGTAGCCAAATCTTCATTATTGCGACGAATCCTAATACCTCCTGTCGCGTCAAACGGTTCATCAAGTAAATGACTGAAAAAATAGGATCAGATGAAAAACTGTTAACAAAAAACTTACTGATTATAAAATCTTTTTGGTGGCGGACCGTTTTCCAGCTCAATATCATGCAGTGCTTCTTCTAGATTGATGAAATGACCGGAAGCTTTTAGATACTCCATTCTCGGATTGCACCCATTGATCCAAGCCTTCAAATATCGATTCAATCCCATTTCATCAAATATGAAACCAGACAAATCAATGTGGACGCAATCAAAAGTGATTAAATTATCAATAGACATCCAACTGATTGATGGAATTCCTACTAGACGAATATAGTCTGTTTTGATGGTTGGATGGAGAGGTTTGATGTCGAAAATTGTGCTTGTTGAAATGCTGAGATAGTGATTGACTTTACAGTTGTTGATGACAACAGAAAGGTCTTCATCAACTACTCTTTCTCCGGCAAAAAACAAGTTTTCAATGGATGATTGACGTGTGTTCAGCCAGTTTAAAATCAGTGGAACTCTCCCAATACAGTGGTCAGGATGAATAGAAACTGAGTACATTGCACAGTTGAATGTTTGACACAAGTAGTCGGACCATACTCGAATCCAGGTGATTGTCATTCTTCCTATATTTCCCGCACATTCATACAGTTCGTTTTTTATCTCCTTCTTCAAATATCCATTTCTTACTTTCATGTATCCGATACCCATTACACTGGAATGTTCATCCAAAAGGTTTTTCTGATTACCAAGATAAATGGAAACTGTTGGCCGGTAACAGAAATTCGCTCGAACTTTGATTTGGTTTTTTGGGATTGCTGTTTGAACACATCTCCAACTTTCTCTTGAGACAAGCGCAAGTTCCAAACTGCAAAGAATGAATACCGAATACGAATGAAAATGATGTGAAAACTTACAGTTCAATTGGATCCAGGTGCCTTATAAGATGATATCGTAAATTGAGTGGAAGTTTGAAAGCAGGAAACCTAGGATTTTCGGTCTCTTGCATGCTAGTCAAATCACTGATTTGAGAAGACGTTCCGCTTGGAATAAAAGAGAGAAAGTCAATAGAACGCGTCTCACAAATCAATAGGATGCGTCTACAATTGCGTTGCGTGTGCGTGACGGTTTTTTCACACAGTAGTCATTCGCACCATAGTCCCTGCAGTCTATGGTGGAGTTGTGAAGAAGGATATTATGTGAAAGGTGCTCCAACGAGTATCTAACTGGGAGCTATGAAAAAAGGCCTATGAAACGTTCAGTACCTCATGGCAAAATAAAAAATTTCAACACATTGTGAGAATGGAGCTATATTTTCCTGTTTTATCGACTTATGATTACAGTAAAGTCTTTCCTTGAGTTTTCAGTATATGACAAGGGTGTATGACAAGGTAAAAAGTGAAAACATAACGATTTTATTGTAATACAGAGTCATTCGAAGCATTTTATGATGAATTCCACACCACGAAGGTAAAGAAGTATTGTATTCGTGGTATCGAATACGGCGTTCTGTTGAATTCCAGCTTGATTGTAGCCAAATCTCCGTTATTACGACGAATCGTAATACCTCCTTCAGCGTCAAACGGTAGACATAGATAATCACTGAAAATATATTATCAGACAAAGTACTGTTAGCAAAAAACTTACTGTGTATAAAATCGCTTTGGCGGTGGACCGTTTTCCTTCTCGATATCATGGAGAGCTTCTTCTAGGTTGACGAAATAAAAGTAAGATTTAAGATACTCCAATCTCCGATTGCACCCATTAATCCAAGCCTTCAAATATCGATTCAATCCCATCTCGTCAAACTTAAAATATGACAAATCAATGTGGACACAATCAAAAGTGATTATATCATCAATAGATATCCAACTGACTGATGGAACTCCTACTAGCCGAATATAGTCTGTTTTGATAGTTGGATGGAGAGGTTTGATTTCATCAGCTGTTCTTGTTGAAATACCAAGATAGTGATTGACTTTGCTGGTACTCAGGGCAAGAGAAAGGTCATCATCAACAATCTCTTCTCCCGAAATAATTAAGTTTTCAATGGATTCTTGACGTGTGTTGAGCCAGTTTATAACTGATGAAACACTCCCAATACAATGCTCAGGATGAATGCAAATTGAGTGCAGTGCACAGTTGAACGTTTGACACAAGAAGTCGGACCATATTCTAATCCAACTAATTCGCATTCTTTCAATGCTATCCCCACATTCATACAATTCGTTTCTTTTCTCCAAATATGCATTTCTCATTTTCATGTATCCTAAACCAATTACATAGGAATGCTCATTCCAAAAGATCTGCCGATTTCCAAGATGAATGAAAACTGATGGCCGGAGGCAAAAATTAGCTCTAATTTTAATTTGGTTTCTTGGGGTTGCTGATCGTACACACTTTTGACTTGCTTTTGAGAGTAGAGAAAGCTCTATGCTGTAATAAATTAATTGTTTTTTCATGTCCAAAAAGAGAAATAAACTTACAGTTCAATTGGATCCAGGTGTCTTAAAAGTTCACATCGTACAACAGAGGGAAGTTTTAAAACAGGAAACTGTGATATTTTAGACTTTTGCATACTAGTCGTATTCACTGATTCTAGAAGACGTTTCAACTAGAGTCGAAGAGAGGGAGTCAATAGAACGCGTCTCACAAATCAATAGGATGCGTCTACAGTTGCGCTGCGTGTGCGTGACGGTATTTTTCACACCGTGTTCATGAAGGATTAGCAACGTCGTCTATGTTGGAGTTGTGAACTAGATACCATGTGAAAAACGAATCTGAATGGAAGCAGAAATGCATGTTTTTGGCAGGACTTTAATATCGGAAATTAAATGGAGTACTCTAATAAATGTAAAATTTTGATCACCATATAGTGGCCACCTGAAACTGAAAATTCTATCTTTGAGGGAGACAGGAGATTTTCTGGGAGTTTTTTAGAAGGTACGGTATTAATTCTGACGAGGCGGTGTACATTGATTAGTGTTCACACATCGCGTTTCTATCGGGTAGCTTTTATATAGTTTGCGTTACCGTATCTCATTGTCAGCTGTTAGCGGCTCGGCTCATCCAACATTGTCTACACAAGTTTAACTCCTCGAAAGGAGTATATGAACAGAATTTTTTCATGCCCTCATCTAATGTTAAATAAATTATATTGCGGTTCCAAGAACTTTTCATTTTTGAAGAACATTGATATCCACACTGTTTTCTTACAAGTCCAACGTTGTTAGTCCAACGAGATAATGCGAGGGGAGTCCTCAGGGGACATGGCAAGATCTTCAAAAAATTCCGCTTCGACTTCCTCCATTTCCCTTCTAATACAGGTTTTACGGTATTTTAGAACTTTCGAAAAAATTTGAATAGTTTTTGAATTCCCACCAAAACTTGAATAGACTGTACAAATTCTTTCAAGAAAAAAAAACGAATTTAATGAAGAACATGATAATCTTCATTTTCCATAAAATCATATGTGACTCCGTTTTTTCGAACAACTTCCGTATTGTCGAATTAAACGAACTGGGACCTGAAATTTTTCGCGGGCAAGGCTCGTGTCGATTTACGAGGGGGCGGGGCGAAAACGGATACTGTAAAAAACAAATTAGTTTCTGTGAATTTAGTGGGATTTCCTGAACAAAATTGAGATTTATTGGTATGAAAATGATCGCTAGCATCTCTAGAATCTGTTTTTCATCAAAAAACCGAAATTAATTGCGAAAGTAGCTCAAATGAGGCAAACTTTAGAAATATTGCGTTTTTGCCGCACTTTCTCGTAGATCAAAAAAATTACGCCTTTCAAATTATCAGGTCCCACTTTTTTTAATCCGACAATACCACATCGTGCTTACTGAAGCCCTAGACATCACCTGAAACCTATGCTTGCGCTGAAACATTGCTTCTTCATCCCTCAAATTTTCTCCAGCTACAGTAGTAGAACTGCTACTACTACATCCGCCAGTGCCTCGTGATAAAAAGTACTCCAAAAACGTCGTCACTCTTTCTGGATGTTTGTGAAAATGATGCCATCTCGTAAAACAGCTCCTCGACGAGCTCATTTGTGCTCTCCCTCCCCAACAATGACTACTTTTCGTTGGTGTTGGAAATTGCTCATCCGGTATGTTTCGTGACTTGTCTTCGTTTATTTCTTCCTCATGCTTCTTGCTTCTTCTTTCCTCCAATACAATGACATGATAATTGGGAGTAAAGTGTGAGAAATCTTCTTTTTTGCATACACGTCATCCGAGGAAACAGAAAAGAGAGAAATTCCCAAAAAGGGGCGGAGCTTGTAGTAGAAAAGCATGGAGAGGAAGACACTGAAGAAGAAGAAGACGATGATTTTTGTGATGATTTTACACTTGGCTGAATTTGAAAAGAATCGAAATCGAAGAAGAAGACGAAGAGTTTCGAGACAAGGGAGCATCTTTTCTATATTATTCGTAAAGTATTCGAATTCTGAGGAATCTGGTTCTTTTTTCCGATTTTTTTTATTTGTTTTTTTTTTGATAGGAAACTAAGTACCGTAATTGTTTTATTCCTGGGGTCCGGCGACTACTGTACATAGTCGCTACAAAACTCATTTCCTTTTTCAAAAAAAAAAATAGGACCTCACATGCTGGCAAGAATAACCTGCCTCTGTTTGTAACTGTAATAACAGAAGTCGATAAAGCAGAAAAATATTAGTTCTATTTTCTCATCATTTTTAAATATTCAAGGCACCATATAAGTCTGTTTTCTGAAACGGTAAGGAAATTCGAAATAAAGTAGGAATTTCAAAGAAAATTTAGTCCAATAGACGGACAAATTTCACAGAGACTCTGATCAAAAGCTTTGAAAAATTGGTTCGAACTTTTTTACTTCCTGAAACAGCTTTTTTTCAAGTTAACTTTTGTATGATTTTTCCAAATTTTGCGATTTTCAAATATATTTTTACCGTTCTGAAACCTGAAAGAATTGGAACTGTAATTTCAGGTTTTGGCGGGAATTTGAAAAACGAATACATATTTTTAAAAGTTATAGAGTACTGTATTAGAAGAACTCCTAACTTTGAGTCAATTAAACTCGTTTCCTATGAAAAATATCAGTAAGTGGTCAATTGACAAAATGTTTAAAATAGTATGATAAACATTTTGACAGTTGACCAGTTTTTGATACATTTTACAGGAACCTAAATAAAATTTGTCAAACTTGACTTAATAAGAAATCATGTCAAAATTTTTTTTCAGTTTCATCAGTTTCTTAAATTTGAAAATTTTATCATTACGGTTGATTCCGCCATCCAAAAACTATGAGCATTTTTAGAAATTTTCAGAATGTTCCAAAAAAGGACCCCATATTCATTTTAAAAATGCAATTTTTGGGGTTCACAGTTTTTAAAACTAGCTCTCCAATAACGATTTTTGAAGCTATTGCAGAATGAAATCTTCAAGTTTCGATGTTTTTCCACACTTATACAATAGAATTTTGTTGTGAAATTTTTTATTGAAAAATCAAAATTATTATACTGCTTTAAAAAAGCTTACTATTAGTTGGCCATGGCCACCGGCGTTTGTCTGCCACAGCACTGATTTTTCGTACCGGCAAGAAGAAACATACAGATCGTTTTTAATCAAGACAGAGTGAAAATATGTTGTTTTCGAAACAGCGAAAACTCGAAAACATGGTCATTTTCTGGAATTGACTCCTTTTCGACAGATTAACAAAAACACTTTTTTCTGGAACCTCTCTTGTCTCGAGATTCTGAAGCATCGTCGTATCTATAGGAAGGTGAAGTCATTTCCCAGAATCTCAAAGGTCAATTTCTATTTATTTTCTTCTATCGAGAATTCCCCTTTATCTAAATTTACGATCTCAATTTCTTCAGAAACCCCCATTGTTTTTATTTTCTCTAGTTTTTCTTCTGCTCGCAGGTTTCAGATTCTGGATTCCAGATTCGAGAATGAATCTCACTCTCTGGGAGGTGGTTGCGTCATTGTTTATTTGTTTAATAGGAGAGGATAAATATATTTATGAGTTTGTTAAGAAAAAAAATGAAGAGCAGTTTCTTGTTTGCTTTTCAGATAGGTTTTTTTTTAATTTCCTGTCTGGTTTCTTGTGATTTTTAGAAGAAATTCTAATTTTTTTACAGTTAGTTTGAAACTCTATTCGGATGGAATAATTTACAATTATACCGAATGGAATAACTCAAAATCGAACCATATTTCATAAAAATTCAACGAAGCAGAGAATATTTTTTGTTGAAAAGTTATCGGCTTTTATCTCGGTTCCTGCATAAGATATCAAAAAGTAGTCAGCTGACAAAATAGTTTAGATATTATGATGAACATTTTACCCGTTGATCACTTTTTGATATTTTTCACAGGAACCGAGATAAACTCTGTCAAAATTGACTTTTGTATTGGATAAGAAACAATTTTCTGACAATTTTAATTTCAGTTTCATGAGTTTTATAAGTGTGAAGGTTTTACTTTCTCGTCGTTTTGTAAGGTTGCTAATAAAAAAATTTGATAATTTTCCTGAAAAAAAAAGACTTACTATTATCAACAATATTTTTCACCGCTTTTCGATATCTTTCAAAACGACCAAGAAAAATTGGGTCCTTCCGTTTTCCGGATCCTAATCTTTGACGTTATGGCAACGTGGTACATAATCCGTTCCCCCTAACTTTGATCACTTTATGGATGTTATCACTATTATTGTAATATTCAAAGGGAGATAATAGACACAAATCTTTACTATTAACAATCACCAAATTCTGTGTGTGTGTCCGGTGTTCCCGTATCACCCTCCCTAGCGAAGTCCAGAATGGACCAAAATTTCCCAAATTTTCAAAGATAACCCGAAATAGCAGCGAGATGATGCCCATCTATTTCTATTTTCGACATTTTGAATCTGACGTCTTCTGGAGACGTTTTTCTATTTCTACAGTGCAAATTTTTAGAAAATTCTTGAAGCAATATTTACGTCATCCCCGTCTAACCACCCAAATGTTTTTATTATCCACGCTATTTTTGAAAGAAAGGTGATTTAGTGGAAACGTTATTTTAGTATGGGTTTTGAAAAAGAAAGGGAGAAAAATTCAGAAACATTGAGAAAAAGGAGAATGCAAGAAAAATCAAAAGCCCTTTCTGGAAGACTCGAATTTTCAGGATTCCAAAGGATTCAAATTTTAAGAATTTTCTATTTCTGGATTTTGGAATCACGGAATATCTAAACTTCTGAGATCCTATTCACCGAAGTTGCGAAAACATTTCAGAATTTCTGCTTTTCCAACATTTCAGTTCCCAAGTTTCGGAGTTTCTCAGTTTTCGAAATTTAGAATTCTTGAATCGTTAGATTTCTGAATTTCTGAAATTCCAAACGGAAAGTTGAACTTCTGAATTCCAAATTTTTTAGTTTGTTATTTTTCGAATTTCTGAACTTCAGAGAGCCGTGGCCTGGAAACTCTGAAAAAAAGACGAACCCCGAAAAAACTAATCTTGCACTTTTTTGCAAGATTATGGCCGTTATAAGCTGTAGCTGTCCAGTCGGTTTAGAATCATTTAGGTCTCTGGATTTCTAAAAAGGCCTCTGGATTGGATTTCTTTTTAGGTCTCTGTATTTCTAAAAACTTTGCAAAATTCTGAATTTTCAAATCCGCGAAAGTCGGAAATACCAATTTATGAAATCTGAGACACTCAAATTCTCGAAAAATTAAAAAAGAATTTTCTAGATTTCGAAATTTCCTACTTCTAATTTTTTTTTCAAATTCACATTCTCAATTTCCGGATTTCCTTACTTCCGACTTTCCAAATTATCCAAATTCTGAATATCTTAATACCCGAAATATTGAATTGCGAAATTTCCGATTTGGAACTTTCAAATTTTCTAAATTTCTTAAATTTCTCAAATTCCTAATATAGACCAAGAAAAAATAGTTCCTGAAAAAGTGACAAAACCTGTCTATAAGATGGCCAAAGGGGGGCCAGGAAGTTTCGTCCCAGAAAGGCGCAAACCGAATTCTTCTATTAGGTTGTTCGGAAAGTCCTTTCCATTTTTAGCGTCCGATACATTCAATGTAAAAAAGGTCAAAACGATGTCGGATAAATTGAAAGTAAGAACCATTATTATCAATCACTTTTGGGCAACACCCCACCGAATTGTGAAAGCCTTGCTTCCAGGACTCCGGCAACAGCGAGTAAAAAATCAAGTCAACCCATTTTTCATATCCTGTTTTGAACTGAATTTTTTCAATCAAGATTATATTAGAAATGGCTGGGTAGGTAGGAGTCAGAAAGTCCAAGGTTCGAGCTATACGGTGGATATGGCAGAATCGTCTAGCCGAATGCAGCGAGATCGGCCTGGGTCTTCCTTCCCGCATGAGGTTGCGGATTTTAATTTTGAAAACAATACTTTGTGTTTCTCTACAATGGAGATGCACATGGAGTTGTAGTTATGTCACTTAAAAAGAATAGGTGTCGGTCGTAAAAGTGACTTTATTATCTGGTAGCTCCCAATGCTCCACGTCTTGGTAGACCACCATATCCACAACATCCCATTTTTAAGATGAATTTCACGTTTTGGGACGTCTGGTGAGTGAGTGCATTTGTCAACCCACTAGGCATGTCGCTTATTGTGATCATACATTATCCATTTATCACCACTAGTAATTATTTGATTCTAACATTCATGTGTGCAACGCTGGATGAGAAGATTCAGACAGGTGCCCTCCCGGGAAAAAAAGTTGCGTTGAGCCAAAAGGGGGTGGTTCATATCTTCTCTCTTTTTTGACTTTGCCGAGAGTTTCCAATCCATGTCTTTTTAATAAAAGGCTTGCCACTGATGTACTTTATATATCCCGCACAGTTTGAGACGGGTCCCTTTCAATCCCCGTTCGTAATGCATCCAAATCCAAGCCCGTTTGCTTTTTTGAAGGGGGATTTTCGTCCAACGACAATTCTCATTTACAAATTGATCAATCCAGTTTGTGAAGGTTTTTTGAAAGGGTGCATCTTCGTTGTTAACCTTCACTATTTGGTGAATGATTTCAGCTAATCTGAGGTTGGATAGAAATAAAAATAAAAAGGTAGTCCAAAAATGGAAATTATTAGAGGCAAGAACGGTGGGCATATCTCACCACACAAAAAGAGGAGAATGATCTCCGTTAGGGTGTAGACACTATTAGACCCCACCAGCATACTGACAAAACGACAGCTTCCTCGCTTTTACCCCGTTCGAAAAACCAATGTTTGAAAACAACAGATAAAAAATGGAAAGGACTTTCCGAACAACCTAATAATTCGAAACTTTCGGAAAACCAGAAGTTTCAGTTAAAAAAAGTTTCTGTCCTCAGTAGTTCGAAAATTTCGAAAATTAGGAAAATCAAATATTCAGAAACTTTGGACTCCGGGAAATCGGAGTTTTTAAATTAGAAATTCGATTGTAAGATAAAGTGAGCGGAAGCCAGGAGGTTGAGCCCCCGACAGGGGGCGTAAACCGACTGGTATCTTATGATAGTCGGATTAGTTCTTAATGCTTCTATTGTTATATGTATAGTTTTTTGTAATAACAATCATCAAATATCACCTACATAGACATTTTTCTCCAGTGTGATAGTGTTTTTAGTGAAAAATCAGAGCAATGTAATAATAATCAAAACGACAACTGATCAATATTTTCTAGAATTTTCAGAAAATTCATCTCGATTTCTTGAAACTGTAAAATCTTTGATGGTTTCGTAGAAAGTGCAATAAAAGCTGCAAATGCGAACTACTGTAGTTATGAACCTGTTTTTCTCAATTTTCTGACGGTTTCCATATTTTTTGAACGATTCAAAATAGAATCAAAACTACAGGAGTTTGTTCTTGCGCCTTTAAATGCACCTTGAACGGGACCCTCGCTCTCAACGTAGATAGATTTCAGACAAAAGGGAACCTCATTCCGGAAAATGTTGTTCTCAAAGAGAGCTAGCAGAAATGCAAAGTTTCATTTTAAAAGATTTTATCAAAGTCTTATCTATAAACTTGTATTGACTAACAATTTTTCCAGTTTCATGAACTTTAAAAAATTGAAAACTTTCCCTATCAATATTCTTTTTGCGCTATAAAGAGGGGTTTAGATATTCTGGTATAATTCCCTAAAAATTAGTAATCATATTTTCCTCCAAACTTCAAGACACTTATGAATGATTTATATGTTGTGAAGGAAGTTTTTTGGAAAGACTGAAAATCGGAAATAGTCTGCAGATTTGGGTTCCAGAAGATGTAACTTTTGATATCATATGAAATTCTTGAGGAGAAAAAACATTCTAGTTCTTGAAATCTAGAGTTGCTTTCGGAAATTGGTTAGCTACTTCGTATGAAATTAGATATTCGTGTGAAAATTATATATGAACATTTCGATTGCTAATTTAATTCTTACAGTTTCTTTGAGACATTAAGTTTTGCAAACCTCAAAACTTTCGATAAACTAAGGTAAAAAAGATGTGACTAGTAAAATAGAAGTTTTCAAAAGAGGGAAGAGATTTTTCGATTTTTTTTTCCAGTAGGTTTTTTCCGGGAAGTGAGAGCGTTCTATTCTGTAAAGCTTCGTTTTTCCTTCCAAAATCTTCTTACTCATGCTCCTCTTCCTGATTCATTTTCTGCTTGCTTTGGACCCGCCAATTCCAGATTACCGGAAGAAAAAAAAGAAGTTGAGTCATTCTCAATAACAAAAAGATTTGTGTTCCGAAAAGTCAGCAAATCTCTCACTATATTGTTTGTCTCCCCCTGTGACTTTCATTTCCAGATTTTCAGAACTTGTGGTGGTGGAAATCCGGTCACATCTCGGACCTTTTCTCTCTAATTAGGACGCCCCCGTATATTTCTCCTCTTCTTATTCGTCCCCATTCAGATCTTATATTCCTTCTCATATTCCAACACACACGTTTCCTCTCAATTTTCAACAAATTCTGTCCCCTTTTTCTTTTTTCTTTTCATTCGTCCCTTATGTATATATTCAAGACCCCTTATTTCCATCCAGATGGACACTATACTCTTTGTCCCTCTCGATGCTCAATTTCCATACTAATAATCCACAGTGGGAAAAAAAAACTTGATTTTAATAATTTCATGGAACTCCTTTTTTGAAATTTTTAGGAAGAAATTTTTGGTTCTGGGTATTGTTCTAGAACATTTTGAACACTATTTTTGGCTAATATCTTTTCTTGAAATCAGCCTGGTTTTACCTGGAAGTCCTCTTTAAGTTTACCGCAATCAACTTTGACCCCATATATCCGATATCCTGTCACAGATATCAAAAAGTGATCAACTGATAAAATGTTGTTCGTTTTATGATAATAATTCTGTTAGTTGATTACTTTTTGATATCTTTTACAGTAAAAGAGATACATTGGATCAAAGTTAAAAGATAAGGGGAGCATTCTATGTATTAGTTGACGGTACACATTTTTTCTGTTTCTGTTAGTTATCAAAAAAAAATTTTTTTTTTGTAGGAAGTTACTCATCTAAATCATTTTGAATGTTTCCTCATTTTTTCCACAAGTGCTCAGTTAGATCAAAACCACGACAATATTTTTTGGATGAATTTGAATTCAAAATGACTTGAAAATGAGACTAGTGGTGTTTTCCATTGTTTTGCATTATTCATCTTGACAACCATCGGGAATAATAAGTCCTAAAAGATTTGTCATATTGTATTTTAAAAGATCTTGTTTTGAAATCTTCCATTTTTCCATGATTTTTGAAAAGAGAATGTTCATTCTAATGTTATTTTAAATTTTATTCTGCAATGGAACATTTAAAATCAACTACTGCAGAAGTTATTATCTATTTTATGATCTTGAAACAGGTTTCAAAATTTTTCAATAAATCTGAAAATTTTATATGATAGCCTTTTTTGTGTTTCATAGCTATTGAGAGCTCTAAAAATTTCAAAAAGCTCCAACTCGTTTTCAGCCGTTGAAACGATTTTCGAAATTAAAAAGAAACTGTTATTGCCTCTGGTAAGACTGTCGGAAGAACAACAATCAAAAATATCTACTGAAATTATGAAAACTTTGAAACCGATTTTTTTTAATTTAACAATTTTTTGCCCCAGTATGCTTTGATTATCTTATTCGGTCTAGACAAATTTTCATAATTTGTCGTGAGAAAAGTAATTTCGAATTCCGCCTACTAATAAGTTTGAATTACAACATTTGAATTCGTGAGTATTCTTCTTCACGATTCATGAAAACACAAAATTTCCAAAAATTTCTGTTTCATTTCGTTTTCATCTAGAAAGTTTTTTGTTCATTTGTGATAAATACTACAAAGAGACCGTATATTTTCTAGTAGAGCCTTGCAATTTGAGCTCAATTATCTCGGTTCCCATAAGAGTTATCAAAAATTTGTCAACTGATAAAATGTTTGCCATAATATCATCAACACTTTTCACCAATTTTTCATATCTCTCACAGAAAAATACTATTAGAGACGATATGTAAATTTTTGTACAAGTTGTACAACGCTTCTCTATCTTTCTGTTTCATAGACTTTTGAATATCCGCTCTTCAAATCCCTCCCATTCTTCATATATCCTCGTGATTATCAACAAGCTTTTTCAGAGAGACAATCAATTGGGTTCAGCTGTTCAACTGGAAAATGTCACGTGTCAGCTCTCTGATCGTGTTTTTTACCTTCATGGTGACCCTTTTCGCTGTCAGTCATGCAGCCGGAATTTCCGGTTATGATAATATTTATCAAGTTTTGGCACCGAGGTTTGTATTATCTGGCAGAAAGTTAATGGAGGGGAATTAGGAAGATCGAATTGTAGACAGTTAGAAAATTCAGGAAACAGCAAGGTCAAAATACTGGAATTAAAAAAAATTTTCTGTTTCAAGAAAATCTTTTCTGAGAACAGTAGATTTTGACAATATTGGATACACGACTAAAAAATTTGAAAACTAATTGTAAGAGAATCCGATTCAAAGACGATGTGTGCTCCTTTAAAAAATTTCTTAACTTGTTTGAAAAATTCTTAAAACCTGAAAAAACATCGGAAAACAAGATTTTTTAAAAGTGGTATCGGAAGAGAAGATTTCCAGTCATCTGGCCGGGAATTCAAATCTAGTTTTTGTTATATCATTTTTCAGCCATTTATTAAAATTTTTGTGTTTTTTGGTAGAAGTGCAGAAGCTAAAAATGTTTAAAGAATATTGCTGAAAATCAAATAAATCCAGCTTTGGAATATACGGCCTGAGGACTAGAAATCTTTCTCTTCCATCTCATGACCCTTTTGAAACGGCTTGCCTCTTTCTGGTTCACGGAGTTACTTAAGGATTGAAACAATTGGAATAAAATTGTTACTAATACAGTTCATGAAACATTAAATTCGAAATACCTCGAAAAAATCGAGACATGCTAAAAATTTTGTTGCTGTTTTAAGACTACTATGTTTAGCAATAAAAGACTTTTTCGGCATTAGTTTTGGTAAAATATGTTTCAGTGTTAATTTTTCTCTAGAATTAAAAATTCGAAAAATATAACAAACCCTTAACATCCACCTGAAACAGTATTCATTTTTCTATGAAATTCCAGATTCCGACGTGCTCGTCTGATGAGTTTCGACGGTGAAGCTCCTCAATACCTTCAACACTTGCTTCAGAATCTGAAACCGCGCTTCCGAAGATCCGTTTGATGCAGTGCATTACACCAGAGAAGACGATGAACTAATTCTAATTTATCTGAAACTATCTCCTTCATTTTCTTTTAAAACATTTGTGTGTTGTTCGTGGCCTAATTCTTCTTTTTCCTCTCCTCAGTCGATTTCTATTTCTCTTTTTTCTTCGGTTTCTCACACTTTTCATCAGAGTCTTCGGCGCAAAAAATTGACCCATCTTCTTGAAAAATGAATAAATACATCTGATTGTTGTTCATGATAGAAAAAGTTATCCTTCGATTCCCAAGAAAAGATTAAATAAAAATAATAGGAATCATACAAAACCATCCATATGAAACAGTTACATTTTAAATTCACTAAAAATTGATTCTAGAATTTTCGCTGAAACTGAAACCAAGGAAGCATGTAAGCATAACTAGCAGGTTCACAATTAGATATTATTGTTTTCCGAAAAATTTAGAGTTGAGACGCAGACAGTATAAATCTCTATGCGTCTCCACCGAATATGTGCTATTTAGGCTTGCCGCTTCGAGATACCTACCGCATACAGACTGCAAAAAATACTCTCTAACTCTAAAATGTACATTTTGGAACAGCAATTTTTTTATTCGAAAGTTTCTCTCTGGTTTTTCATAACCATAACAATGGTTAGCAATTTCCGCTGCATAAAATTCAAAGGCAATTTATAAAATGTTCAGATGACAGAAATAAATACAAATTGATACAATTCAAGTGAGAGATGGGGGCAGGGGGCGGGTGAGATAACGGTTACGGTAGGTGTCATAAAAACGATGTCAAGTAAAGAATCAAACAGCAGCAGCACGAGCGATATGACCAGCTAGACGTTTACTGTAGCCGTGGAGATGCTGAATAAAAACATTTTTGATATGTATCAGTGAATATTTTGTATGTGTTATTTATGTTCAGTCTGAAACAGGAATTGAGTACTTGCACTTCGAGCTCAATTATCTCAGTTATTGTCGAATTAAACGAACTGGGACCTGAAATTTTTCGCGGGCAAGGCTCGTGTCGATTTACGAGGGGCGGGGCGAAAACGGATACTGTAAAAAACAAATTCGTTTCTGGGAATTTAGTGGGATTTCCTGAACAAAATTTAGATTTCTTTATATGAAAATGATCGCTAGCATCTCTAGAATCTGTTTTTCATCAAAAAACCGAACTTAATTGCGAAAGTAGCTCACAGGAGGCAAACTTTAGAAATATTGCGTTTTTGCCGCACTTTCTCGTAGATCAATAAAATTTACGCTTTTCAAATTTTCAGGTCCCACTTTTTTTAATCCGACAATACTATGTATTAGTGATACATAACTCTTTTTTAATTGATAAAATGATTGTCATAATTTCGTCAATATTTTATCAGTTGACGATATTCTGATATTTTTGCCAGAAATCAAGATAATGGAGCTCAAAGTATAAGTTTTATAACTTTTACGGTTTCAGTAAAACCACTTCCAGTCTTGGAATATTTTTAGACAATTAGTATAAGGACGGTAATGAAAAATGAAAAATCCCAATCCTGACCTGAATCATGGAAGACGCTCTCATCTCATCTCGATGTGGAGACACTGGCTGTGTCAAACCGGACCATCCTTTTTCGTCGCGAAGCTTCACGAAGCTTCCAGGTTCGCGAGCATCAATAATATCATAGTCTGGATCTATATGATTCCTTCCACTGGTTTTTAAAAGAATCTCGTTGTTGTTGATGGAACTATGTGCGGCACGATGTTTGAAATAGGCTTCCAGAAGGTTGTTGGGTCGAGAGTTGATTCCTGGAATTTTTGGATGAATAATTGTACAATCGGTAGATTGTGGTCTAATTATTTTGAAAAGTAATTTAGAAACCATGAAACCGAAAAAAGATTATGAATTGAAAATAATCTTACAACAACTGCACTTATTCATTTCGGAAAGAAACATCTGCAAAATATGAAACCGAAAATTTTGGAATAAGCTGCTAAAGTATTCTCATGTTGAACGAAAATTTTCTAATTGTTTCATGCAGTTCGCCAAAGAAAACTACTAAACTGGAAGACAAGTTCAAAACTTCAAAAAACTAATGTAACAGAATTGTAATGTTCTTGGAATACACGGCATTTTTAACGTTGCTAATGGATCTACTAAACGGGCAAACAATTAGAACATTCCAAGTTTACTGTAACAGATACAACGAAACTCACCAATAATTAACAAGACGATCAAGTGGAAGACAATAACAAAAATAAAATTCCGCAACATTTTCAGACGTTTGTTTTTCAGACCAAAAATAGTTTCTTGCAAATGTTCTCGTGGTCACTTTAGTATTTTCCAGCCAATTAGGGTGATTAAAAAAGCAAAGAATGCAGAAAATATCACTAGTCCAATTTAGAACTTCAATTTAAAAAATCATCCAAATGAGATATACGGCTTGAAACCAATCATCTGCCAAAACTTCCAGTAATATCACGAGTTCAGAGTCGAAAAATTTTCAGGCCGTATATCTCATAATGAATTTGTACAAATGATTTGTGAACTACAATTTTAAAGTTCATTTTTTTTTGTTTTGTAGACCTGTAAATTTTCACTTTTATCCAACAATGTCTACTATATTTTATAGACATCCAAATTCTACTATTTTCCACTAAAAACAGCTATGTACAAATTCTGAAAAAAATTCTGCAAAATATAAAACCGAAAACAATGGAATAATTTGCAAAAAAGATTCTCATGTCAATAATTGAAGTACTAAGTTACCAAAAAAAGGTTAAACATTTATTAATTGTCTGTAACAGAATTTTCATGTCCTCGGAATATATACGGTATTTTTACGTTATAACTGTATTTACTAACTCAAAGTTTACTGTAGCAGATACAGCCAAACTCACCAACAATAAACAAGACGATCAAGTGAAAGGCAATAACAAAAATAGAATTCCGCAACATTTTCAAATCTTCGTTTTTTCAGACTAAAAATTGTTTGCAAATGTTCTCGGGGCCACTGTAGTATTTTCCGGACAACCAGGGCGATTAAAAAAAGCAAAGAATGCAGAAAATATCACGAGACGAAGAACCGGTAATACAAGAAAAAGGGAACGATCAGAAGAAAGATATATTTTTGTATTTTTTATGTTCTTTTCCCCCAAATTCTCGCAACTGCTCACTGGTAAGTCAAACGACTACATTTTTTGGTTAGATTTGAATTCAAAACGACTCGAAAATGAGACTCGTGGTGTTTTCAATTGTTTTGCATTATTCATCTTGACAACCATCGGGAATAATAAGTCCTAAAAGATTTGTCATTTTGTGTTTTAAGAGATCTTGTTTTGAGATATTCCTTTTTTTCAGGATTTTTGAAAAGGGAATGTTGCTTCACATGTTTTTAAAAATTTTATTCTGCTATAAAACATTTGAAATCAACTACTGCAGAAATTATTACCTATTTTATGGTCTTGAAACAGGTTTCAAAATGTTTCAATAAATCTGAAAATTTTAGATAATAGTCCTTTTTGGGTTCATAGCTATTGAGAGCTCTGAACACTCCCAAAAAATTGGAACATATTTTTTTCAAAATCACAACAATAAACAGTTTTATAAATAGTCGATTTTTCATTCAAAAGTTACAAATATCTACTGAGGTTTTGAAAACTTTGAAGCCGAATTTTTTCTAACTTACTTCTTCTCCTAACTTTTTCTCTAGTTATTTTACTCGGTCTAGACAAATTCACATAATTTTTCGTGAGAAATGTAATTTCAAATTCCACCAACGAAAATTCTATACGATTCATAGGAACCCGAATTTCCAAAAAAATCTGTTTCATTTCATTTTTATGTGCATAGTTTTTCAGTTTTTTCTGATAATGAGACTATATAATGATAATTAGGCATCTCGCAAGACAGTTCTTTTTTTGCTTCCGTATACTGTAAATTCCCTCATTGAAACTTGCACTCTGAGCTCAGTTATCTCGGTTTTCACAAAAGGTACCGAAAATTTGTCAACTGATAAGTCTTAATACCACCAACACTTTCATAGTTCACCAATTTTAGATAAGTCTCACAGAAATAGAGATAATTGAGGCCAAAGTGCATGTATTAGGTTGGCCAGAAAGTAACTGTCCATTTTTTGATTCGTGATTAACACAAAAACCAGACTAATTCAAGATTGACGGTATGTACCGTCGTGGTCCACAACATGTTGCCAACATTCAGGTAACCTGTGGATACCATACCTCCAACAGCCAGCTAGCTGTGAATCAAAGAAGTCCTAAAAAGCAGTTTTTATCTCATCGACAGTGGTAAATTATTTTCCCTCCAGATGACGTTGCATTTCTCCGAATATCCAATAATAAAAGGGTCATGTCTGGAGTTTAATAAATGTGGACAGCCATCCCTCCAAAGCGGCTTAGGGCTGAATTGACTATCTTTAAACGAAGCGAGATCCTATGTCTCACGGAAACTCAAGTAAGTCCCGGACCGCTTCAGCTGGACGGTTCTTCTTTGCGCCCCTTAAACTCCTGATTTGGCCCTTCGATTATTGGTTTTTCGGAGATATGCAACGCAGTCGGGAGGGAAAATAATTTACACTGAAAATTAGATAAAAAACTGCAATGCAAAATATATTGATTCGCAGCTAGCTGGCTGTTGGAGGGATGGTATCCACAAGTTACCTGAATGTTGGCCACATGTTGTGGACCACGACGGTACATACTATCAATCTTGGTTTGATCTCGTTTTTGTGTTATTCGCGAATCAAAAAATGGACAGTTACTTTCTGGCCAACCTAATAGTGTTCTATACTAAGGTTTCGTTTCAAATGTTTTTTGAAACTTTTGAAGAGAAGTTGACTTTTCGTCAAAATTTCTCACGCAACAATCAAAAATTTTCAAGCCTCAAAATAATCAAAAGAGTCAAAAATTCAAAAGAGTCGTTCGTCAAAATAATCAAAAGCGTCAAAAAGTCAAAAGAGTCATTTGTCAAAAGATTAAAAAAAAATGTTTTTTGACGTTAATCAATTATGATATTAAATGTGTCAAAAGAGTCGAATGAGTCGAAATTTTTTAATGCGAATTGTGGAAAATATTACAAAACAACGGAAATTTGTGTTGTAGTGAGGAGCAAAGATGTCCTGATTCCGGATTCCGAATTATGGATTTTGGATCCCGGATTTCGTATTCCGGATTGAGGGCTCCATTTTCCAGATTCAAAATCAAGTATTCGCGATTCTGGATTCGTGATTACGGATTTTGGATTTTGGATTGAGAAATCCGTATTCCGGATTTCAGATGCTGAATTTCGTGTACCGGATTCCAGATTCCAAATTCCGAATTCTAGATTCTGGATTCCGGATTCTGGTTTCCGGATTCTGGTTTCCGGATTCCGGATTCCAAATTCTGGTTTCCGGATTCGGATTCTGGATTCCGGATTCTGAATTCCGGATTCCGAATTCCGAATTACGAATTCCGAATTCCGGATTATGGTTTCCGGATTCCGGATTCCAAATTCTGGTTTCCGGATTCCGAATTCCAGATTCCGAATTCCGGATTCCAGATTCCGGATTCCGGATTCCAGATTCCGAATTCCGGATTATGGTTTCCGGATTTCCGGTTTCCGGATACGAGGAAATGTCCAAATACAAGATTTTTCTATATTTCTGTTTCGTCGATTTTTTTAACTTCCACTCTTCAAATCCCTTCATTTTTTCATTTATCTTCTACAGGGTGACAATTAATTATGGGAACAAAGTTTGCTCTGCGGCGAATGAGTTACTGTGACTCCGATTAGAGATATTTTGTTTTATTTTTATTCATATGAATGTTTTCTATTATTCTACAAAAAATCCTCTCAAATTTTCAATTTTGAATAAAGTTATGAAGTCTAGTCCGCAGCGTGCCATAATCCCTAATTTATTTGCAACTGGTATGCCTGATGTCGGCGTCTCTAAATTGCTCAAAATTGACCAAATTTAGATAACTAAAGTGTTAGAGATAGGTGAATTATTGGGCAAATCTGGACGCAAAAGGAAAAATTCAGTTGGTAAGAATCCACTTTGCTAGAGGATCAGAAAGAGGATTAGTCGCGAAAATCGGAAATTCGTAATAAAACCCGCGCGAGAGCTTGAAGAAATCTAGAAACTGTTAGGAACATTGTAAAAAACTGTCTTCGTTCATGTTCTTACTGGATCAAAATTACTTGATTCCTCAATAAGAATTCCAAAGCGACCCGGAATGAAAAAACACTTCGCCACATGCAATGGGCCGCGGCTTACACAATGCCAAAAGTGAGGGTACTGGAACGAATGCCATACTCTCCGATCGGATTTCAACGGTTTTTAAACACTGAGATTTATTTCTTTAGGAGTATTACTGATAAAAAATGTCATTACCCTGCTTCTGTGATGTCATGGGCTCCCGTCCCATCAACTGGGAAGGCTAACTTGAAATTTTTTGAAAAATAAGCTAAAATTGATGAAATTTTACATCGGGAAGACCGTATCAAGATAAAAACGTTTTTCACTGCTTATTCCCATCTTGCTGGTGGTTGCTGGACATTCCAACAAGGCTGGGCCTCGGCCCATGAGGCAAAATCAACAAATGCGCCATGCCAAGCAAAATTCTAGAAATTTCCACAAAGGATTTGAGGCTCTATAACTCCGCTGATCTGAATTGCTCAATCATTCTTTTTGGTTCGTATTAGAGCCACATATCGATAGAAAAAATTTGAGCCATGTTGAAGACTTGAAGAAAGAATTGGTCCGAGCTTGAGCCATGAGAACTCCAAAAACCACGCGGCCGAGATCACTAATTTTCCAAAGGGTCAAATGGCCGCCCGTCCCCGGAAAGGGGGTCAATTCAAGAACTTTTTCTAAATTTATATACCCAGTCATAAAGTTGTTATACAGTAAAAAAATTGTGAAGATATCTCTTGTTTGAAAGTTTTTACAACGGGTTGAGTGTGTTCCCATAATTTCTTGTCACCCTGTAAATTACCAACATGCTTTTTCAGAGAGACAATCAATTGGGTTCAGCTGTTCAACTGAAAAATGCCACGTGTCAGCTCTCTGATCGTGTTTTTTACCTTCATGGTGACCCTTTTCGCTGTCAGTCATGCCGCCGGAATCTCCGGTTATGATAATATTTATCAGGTGTTGGCACCAAGGTTTGTATTATTTGGGAGAAACGAAATGGAGGGGAACTAGGAAGATTGAATGATAGATAACTATAACTTGCCGGAAACAGTGAATTTATAATACTCCGAATATTGAAGATTCTAAAAAAAATTTTCTGTTTCAAGAATTTTTTTCAAAACAAAAGGCCTAACAACATTACTCATTCGACTTAATGTTGAAGAAACTAAGAAATTCTGATTCCAAGTGTATGCTGATATTTAATAAACTTACTTAATTGGTGAAAAATACTCCGAATTTTCATAACATAATAACGAGAAATTACCTGAAATCAGAAAAGAGTATCAAAAAAAATGTTTTTCTTAAATTGTGTCCCAGTGGAAGAGAAGATTTCTAGTCCACTGGCCGGAATTCCAAATCTAGTTTTGGTTAGATTATTTTTCAGCTATTTATTGAAATTTTTGAGTTTTTTGGTTGAAGTGCAGAAGCTAAAAATGTTTAAAAAATATGGCTGAAAATCAAATGAATCCAGCAATAAACTTTTTGAAATTCGCGGCCCGAGGACTAGAAATCTTTCTCTTCCATCTCGTGGAACTTTTGAAACGGCTTGCTTCTCTCTGTTTCCCGGAGTAACCTGCGAATCGAAACAATTGGAATAAGATTGACACTTATACAGTTCCTGAAACAGTGAATTCGCAATAGCTCAAAAGTTCTTGAAACATGCTGGAAATTTTGTTGCTGTTTCAAGACTACATGTTTAGCAATAGTAGACTTTTTCGGCATTAGACAATGGTATCAAATATTTCATATAGTAATCCTTTCTACAGCTCTGAAATCAGCAATGAAAAAGAGAACAAAAACCCTTAACATCCACCTGAAACAGTATTCATTTTTCTCTGAAATTCCAGATTCCGACGTGCTCGTCTGATGAGTTTCGACGGTGAAGCTCCCCAATACCTTCAACACTTGCTTCAGAATCTGAAACCGCGCTTCCGAAGATCTGTTTGATGCATTGCATTACACCAGAGAAGACGATGAACTAATTCTAATTTATCTGAAACTATCTTTTTCATTTTCTTTTAAAACTTTGTGTGTTGTTCGTGGCCTAATTCTTCTTCTTCCTCTCCTCAGTCGATTTCTATTTCTCTTTTTTCTTCGGTTTACTCACACTTTTCATCAGAGTCTTCGGCGCAAAAAATTGACCCATCTTCTTGAAAAATGAATAAATACATCTGATTGTTGTTCATGATAGAAAAAGTTATCCTTCGTGTTGTGGCGTGACCGTCCTGGAGAACGTCAACCCTCAAGATCTACGTGGCGATAAGAACTGCCTATTTAAGCTTATTGAACTCTCTATTAAATGGTTCTCTTCTATGTAAATAAACTCTTGGTTTAACCTCGTCTCAAGCCACCACAAGGACATAACAGTGGCGATCAGGATGAGATGCTGATGGATCGTAGCAGGATCCAACGAGCAATGATGTCTGGTGTGCACGGAGAGAGGAAGAGGAAAGAGGAGGATCCTGGTGTCGTAAAGACGTCGAAATGCAGACGTCGTGTGTGTGTGAAATGTGGATCTTTGGATCACATAAAGAAGCCCAGAGGAGGACGTGTTGGACCGTTGGATGATCGATGTAATCAAGGAACGGCGAGTGAAGATCAAGGTAATCGATGGACTCATGTGAGAGAAGATCAAGGTAATCGAGGTACTCATTTCAACTGGTGGTTGCTCCGTCTGGATGGATTCTTCGCCGACGTGGTGGTTGCATTGGAGATCGAGATCGCATCAACATCGAGGCAACAACGACTGAGATGTACCCAGTCAAATGGAAAGCTGTGGAGTCTAGGCAGCGGCTGTCGTGGCACTTCGTGGAAGATCATTGGCAGTAGACAAAGGACTTCTTGTTAAGAAGGGGAGGTGTTGTGGCGTGACCGTCCTGGAGAACGTCAACCCTCAAGATCTACGTGGCGATAAGAACTGCCTATTTAAGCTTATTGAACTCTCTATTAAATGGTTCTCTTCTATGTAAATAAACTCTTGGTTTAACCTCGTCTCAAGCCACCACAAGGACATAACACTTCGATTCCCAAGAAAAGATTAAATGAAAATAATAGGAATCATACAAAACCATCCATATGAAACATTTACATTTTTAAATTCACTAAAAATTGATTCTAGAATTTTCGTCGAAACTCAAGCCAGTGAAGCAAGGAAGCATAACTAGCAGGTTCACAATTAGAAATTATTGTTTTCCGAAAAATTTAGAGTTGAGACGCAGACAGTTAATCAATAAATCTCTCTGCGTCTCCACCGAATATGTGCTATTAAGGCTTGCCGCTTCGAGATACCTACCGCATACAGACTGCAAAAAATACTCTCTAACTCTAAAATGTACATTTTGGAACGGCAATTTTTTTCTTCGAAATTTCCTCGATTTTCATGACTATGACAATTTGCAACAATTTCTGCTACACCAAGTTTAAAACCAATTTATAAAATGTTCAGACGACAAAAATAAATACAAATTGATACAATTCAAGTAAGAGATGGGGGCAGGGGCGGATGAGATGAAGTTTACGGTAGGTGTCATTGAAAAAAAAGAAATCAAACAGCAGCAGCACGAGCGATATGACCAGCCAGTCGTTTACTGTAGCCGTGGAGATGCTGAATAAAAAAGATTTTTTGGTTATTAATAGTTTTTTTTTCAAAATGTGTAATTAATGTTAAATCTGAAACGGGATTTGAGTACTTGCACTTCGAGCTCAAATATCTCTGTTACTATGAGAGATACAAAGAATCTGTCAACTGATAAAGTATTTTTCATAAAATTTCCAACACCGTACTGGTTTACAAAATTCTTATTTCTCTCAAAGAAACCGAGATAATTGAGCTCAAAGTTGACAATTGGGCGGGTTTCTATTAGAAAAAATACGGTAGCTGGCTCAAAAGTACAATTTTTGAAATTTTGACAGTTTCAGTAAGACCACTTCAATTCATGTAATTTTGTTTCGACGTTATGGCGAATGCGAGTTCTCACCTGAATCATCGAAGACGCTCTCATCTCATCTCGATGTGGAGACACTGGTTGTGTCAAACCGGACCATCCTTTTTCGTCGCGAAGTTTTACGAAGCTTCCAGGTTCACGAGCATCAATGATGTCATAGTCTGGATCTATGTGATTCCTTCCACTGGTTTTTAAAAGAATCTCGTTGTTGTTAATGGAATTATGGGCGGCGCGGTGTTTGAAATAGGCTTCCAGGAGATTGTTGGGTCGAGATTCGATTCCTGGAATTTTTGGATAAATAATACTTTGGATAATTCATCGTGAAAACGGTAAATTGGGTCTAATTGTTTTGAAAATCAATTCAGAAAACTAAAATTTATGGATTGCAAAGAAATTGTCAAACAACTGCAAATTTGTGTAGAATTGCAAATTTTAATGTTTCAAATGGTTTTTGAATTTCCACTATTTTTTATACCCTAATACGTAGTAGAAAATTGTGTTAAAGTTTTCGAACTAACATGCAGTACCGTCCAAAAATTATTAATTTATCTTATTTTTAGTTGGAAAAAGGTCAACTTTGAATGTCTACAAAATGTAACATATTTTGTTCAATGAGACTGAATTTTTTCAGATCTACTAAACAAAAATGGAGCTTCAATGTTGTAATTGACAACTTTTTCATACAAAATTATTCAACTGCGATAACCCGCTCGAAACCAATCAAGTTCATAAACTTCCAGAGTCCTAAAAATTTTTGGAGGTTCATCATTTGGATGAAATTGGACATTTGGTCATTTGGATAGATTTGTTTGAAAAAGTTGACAACTACAAAACTGAAGCTATACTTTTCTTTGATAGACCTGATTTACTATATTTTGTAGACATCCAAAATCGACCATTTTTGACTGAATATTAGTGAAAATAATGAACTTTTGTGAGGTACTGTAACTATTTAATTTGAGAAAAAGTTTTGCAAAAACCAAAAATTATGAAACACAAAATTTTGGATGGTTTTCCAAAAAATGATCTTGTTTGCGATAAAATTAAAAAATAACGGGAACTGCCATAAATTAAAAGTTTTCTGTTTCGAAAGATTTTTGAAATTCCCGCCAAATCATTTAGAAGTCCCCGGAAAATTTTTTTAAATGTTTGTTCGGTATACATACTAATCTATTTCCATTACCACTAAATAAGATACAGCCACTAAATAAACTGGAAAAAGTTCAAAAATTCAAAAACTTTATGTAACAGAATTTTTTATGTTTTTGGAATATACTGTATCTTTCCCTGATGTACTAAACCCGCAAAAAATTAAGCATTCGAAGTTTACTGTAACAGATATAGCCAAACTCACCAATAATTAACAAGACGATCAAGTGACAAGCAATAACAAAAATAGAATTCCGCAACATTTTCAGATTGTTTTTTTCAGACTAAAAATAGTTTGCAAATGTTCTTGTGGTCACTTTTCCGGCCAATAAGGGTGATTAAAAAAAGCAAAGAATGCAGAAAATATCACGAGACGAAGAACCGGTAATACAAGAAATAGGGGGGATGATCAGGAGAAAGATATCAACAACTTTTCAAAGTCGATTCTTCTCTCTTCCCTTATATACGGTAGCCAGAGAGATCAGATGACGCAGAGAAATTGGTTGATGGGTGCGTCCTTCGGTTTTCTAATATTTTGATTTTCAGACAAGACAAAATACGATTCCAAGAGAAAAGAGAAAGTGGTCAATGGTGGGTACTTTGATCAAGAGGTTATAGTGTTATTTTGTGTGATTTTTGGAGATCAACGGGTTCAAGAATAGTGATTACACTATTTGATCCCATGGGATGAATCAGGGGATGGATAGTTTCATGGTGGCCTAAAGTGTTTCTAGAAGGTGCTAGAAAGTTCTAGAAATATATTCTTTCCCGAAAACTAAAACGCGCCAAATGCGAGCCAACCACTCTAGTTATGGTTCAAAAACTGTCAAAAATTGAAAACCATTTCACAGAATTTTTTCTAGTAATAAATGGAAAAATTACTGTATCAAAGACATATTTTGTCATCCCGAAATTATTTTCTTCAATTCGAAAATTCTTCCACCTCCATTTTGTTTTTTTCCCATTTTCAGCATGTTTTACCACTTTACTTCCGTTTCACAAAGTTGTACAAAAAGAAGTCGATCTATCGAACTTTTCTTCTTTTTATCTTCTGTCATTGAAATGATTTTCTCCCACTATCAGGTGAGAGATACATAGGCCAAAAATAGGTTGAGTACAAAATATTACAAACATTAAGAATCACAAATTCAAATGATAAGGGGTGATATAAATCTCATGGAGGCGCTCAAAGTGGATATGTGTAACAAGGAGCATGCGGTTTTTGAAGTACTGTCTCATGGCCCGAGAGTTGACTAATTTTCACTGAAGATTAATGAGAAAATACATATTATTTGTCCACTGCCTATCTTAAAATATGGTATACCAGTTGGACCTCCAAGCGGAGTTTTCAGAAGACTGGTTAAAATTTCAAGACTCAAGAAGAAATGTTCCAAGTGTTTTTCCTAGGGCAATTAGAAGGTTCAGGAAACAGTAATTTCAAAAACCCCCACCTTCGAAGATAGCAGAAAACATTTTGCTGATTCAAGAATACATTTTTTGAAAATAGTAGTTTGGCAAATGTTGGGTCCAGTCGTCCAATTGTGAGTTCAGTAAACTGATATTTCGAAAATTTCTTAATTGTTGTAATAACTCAGAATTTTCTTAGCACATTGAAGAACACAAAAAAAACGAGGGTTTTCAACAGACGTATCCGGTAGAAGTGAAGATTTCTAGTCCGTTGAGAGGCATTTTGAATCTATTATTGTTTTGTTCAGTTCATTTTCCAGTCGTTTTTCCGGAAATTTTCAGTTTTGTTGCTTCTGAAAAAACGGAAAAAATGCTGATTGTGAGGATCCAAAAATCCAGCCAGAGCCCGAGGACTAAAAATCTTCCTCTTGTGGCACTTTTGAAACAGATTGATTTCTGTTTTTCTTGATTTCGAATGTGAACGACTGGAAATTGCATGGGGACAGCTATACAGTTTCTAAAACAGTGGATTTGAAATACCTCAAAAAATTTTGAAAGATTTCAAAAAACCTCATGCTGTTTTAGGTATCAAAAACAGTTGGAAATTTCGTATTCCTTTTTGGTTACTTTTCAATTTTATTGGACACATAAGGCTATTTTAGAAAAACTTTGGATATCTACACAATTTAGTAGATTTCGTTGAATGAGGCAGAATCTTTTCAGGTCTGCTATAACTTCGATCCTCCGATTCCACTTCCACCGTCTTCGATCCTCCGATTCCACCTCCACCATCTCCGATCCTCCAATCCCACCTTCACCATCTCCGATCCTCTGTTTCCACCTCCACCATCTCCGATCCTCCAATTCCACCTTCACCATCGCCGATCCTCTGTTTCCACCTCCACCATCTCCGATTCTCCGATTCCACCTCAACCATCTCCGATCCTCCGATTCCACCTCCACCAGCTCCGATCCTCCGATTCCACTTCCACCAGCTCCGATCCTCCGATTCCACCTCCACCAGCTCCGATCCTCCGATTCCACTTCCACCAGCTCCGATCCTCCGATTCAATCTCCACTAGCTCCGATCCTCCGATTCCACTACCACCAGCTCCGATCCTCCGATTCCACCTCCACCAGCTCCGATCCTCCGATTCCACCTCCACCAGCTCCGATCCTTCGATTCCACCTCCACCAGCTCCGATCCTCCGATTCCACTTCCACCAGCTCCGATCCTCCGATTCCACTACCACCAGCTCCGATCCTCCGATTCCACCTCCACCAGCTCCGATCCTCCGATTCCACTTCCACCAGCTCCGATCCTCCGATTCCACTTCCACCAGCTCCGATCCTCCGATTCCACTTCCACCACCTCCGATCCTCCGATTCCACTTCCACCAGCTCCGATCCTCCGATTCCACTTCCACAAGCTCCGATCCTCCGATTCCACATCCACCAGCTCCGATCCTCCGATTCCACTTCCACCAGCTCCGATCCTCCGATTCCACCTCCACCAGCTCCGATCCTCCGATTCCACTTCCACCAGCTCCGATCCTCCGATTCCACTTCCACCAGCTCCGATCCTCCGATTCCACTTCCACCAGCTCCGATCCTCCGATTCAACCTCCACTAGCTCCGATCCTCCGACTCCACCTCCACCTGCTCCGATCCTCCGATTCCACCTCCACCTGCTCCGGTCTTCCGATTCCACCTCCACCTGCTCCGATCCTCCGATTCCATCTCCACCTGCTCCGATCCTCCGATTCCACCTCCACCTGCTCCGATCCTCCGATTCCACCTCCACCTGCTCCGATCCTCCGATTCCACCTCCACCATCTCCGATTCTCCGATTCCACTTTCACCATCTCCGATCCTCCGATTCCACTTCCACCTGCTCCGATCCTCCGATTCCACCTCCACCATCTCCGATCCTCGGATTCCACCTCCACCATCTTCGATTCTCCGTTTCCACCTCCACCAGCTCCGATCCTCCGATTCTGCCAATAGCTCCAGTTCCAACGGCTCCAGGACCCAGATCCCAGAGCTCCAGCTCGAGCTGAAGCTGGAGGACTGACTGATTCTCACTGTTTCTCTCTTCCCTTATATGCAAAAAATCTAGAGATCTTATCTCTTTGCTCTATTTTTTCACTTTTTAAAAAAGTTTTTTTTTCCAAAACGTGAAAATTTTCTTCGAATATTTTTAAATTAAAAAAAAAGCAAATTTGATTTTTCACGCGCCCAGTATATTATATATGTATTTGACTCATACTCATTAAATTCGCAATTGGCCTAGTGGTATACATCGTTGGCTAAGAAGCTGAAGGTTCTTGGTTCAACTCCCTGCCTAGGATTTTCTCTTTTTTTCTTTTTTGCTCCTTGTGAAATAGGCAAGAACTGTTTTTGAACGCCCCTCGAATAAATTTTCCAGATTTTTGACAGATTTTTTAAGGAAAAAGTTGTCTATGCTTTTTTCTTTACCTTGAGCTCAATTCTCTTATTTTCTGAAGCTGATATCCAAATTTTGCAAACTTTAAAAAGTGTTGATGTTATTATGTAAGGAGATTTTGAAGGAATTTTTTTTAAAATTAAATGAATCATTAGACATTTCCTCAGGCCTCCAAATTGACCTTCGACCTATAATGTGAACTAGATAATAACTTTAAAAAACCATCTATGTTTTTATGATATCACTCTGTCCTCATATTTCGTCATTCTTCTACTATTGCTTTGTTGTTGTTTCTCTGCTTCTCTAGTCTCTTATGGAATTGTTGAAAGATTTCGAAACATGCCTCATTTTTAAAAAGCATCTGCTTGTTTTCTGAACGTTCAGAATAATTGAAAACATTAAATACTTATTAGTTTTTAATTTCAAACACATTTCAATATAGAAACTGTAATGAAACACCTGTTGGGTTTTATTGTTTGCGAAGAGGCAACATCACGACTTTATTTTGTATATTTTCCCTTTTTCGCCCTCTCACCGAGTGCATTCTCGGTACAAACATTTTGGCATCATGCCTAGCTTTTTTCCATTCATGTTTATTTTTTCCTCCCACTCAATTTTATTGTAAATCGAGATCTTTTTCTCGGGGCAGCAGCAGCTAATGATCGTCGTCCGAAGCTTCTTACATCCTCATTCCACGATTTCAAAAACCCTGCGCATCTCCGATTTCTATGGTATTTCTCTGTAAGCGTGAAAACGAAACAATGCGCGATAAGCAAACTGGGAGCGGGAGGTGGTCAGCTGATTTGTTTGCTATTTCATTTTATTCACTATATTTTCACTTTTCAACACACTGTTTCTTTCTTTCACTCGTGACACACTCTTCTGACCGCCATGGCACTACTCTTTAGAACTTTTTGGCTGATAAAATACTGAAAAATCGCCCAAAAAGTACTTTAAATGACTTGGAAGCAATTGAATTTCCGTTAAATTCTGCAAGAAATGTTGCAAGAAAAGGAAATAGTGTGTCAGCGGGAGAGAGCGCCAGAGAATTGTCGTCTTATCTTGTGCAATGTGTGCAAACACCGCTACGCAGTAATGCACATTTCGAGTGGCAAATTTTCGACAAAAGGCCTATTTTTGGAACTTCAAAGCTTGGAAAAGTTAGATTTCAGTTGAATATTGGTTTTTAAGTGAATAAATAAAAATAAAATGTTGTTACGCATGTGTTCTATGTGAAGTTCTCATTATTTTTGTTCAAAAACTGTATAAACTGAACATTTATGTGTCTCACTCCCCATTAATCGTGGGAAACACAATATATACATTTTATTGCATATTCCTCTTCGAACAACAAGTTCTTCTCGTTCTCCGCACCCTAACAATCCGTCTCGCCCCGATGTTATTTTCTTCTTCCTCTTTTACACTCCTAATCTCTATTTCTCGCAATTTGTTTCCTTGTAGACAATCATTCGTACCAAAAAATGAACGCACTTCTTCTTTTAGAACTCGCAATCATGTGGAATATGGTACAGACCGATCATGACGATATCGAGAAGGCCGAGGCCATGAACTCGATGGCCGGACTCAAGTACACCATCGATCACACTTGGGACGGACTTCCAGTCTCTCATGAGGCTATCAAGGTTTGTTTTTTGAAAAAATTTAATTCGGGAGAAAAACGAAAAAATTCCAGATCGATCTGAAATGGCACTTCGAGCGACTCGTCGGACGTCCACATAAGCGTGTAGTCAAGATTTCCTTCGATGTAAGCTTTCAATTCTTCAAGTGAAAATGCTGAAAATTTGATTTTCAGGCCCCATTCTTCGATGACCCAGAGCCAATGGACCCACCAGGTATCACACCTCAGGTAAGTGTAAGTTACATTGTAACTTGATACGAGCTGTGGCTACTCTGCTCTCAAAGATCTTGCTAAAATTCGAATTTCTCCAGCTCTGGGACTACGAAGTGCTCGAATTCTTCTTCGCCAACGATCGGGGGCAGTATCTGGAGGTGGAAATTGGACCACACGGACACTGGCTCTGCCTGCTTTTCGATGGAGTTCGCCATGCATTCAATAATGGTACTACCCGAAATTTCCGAAAAAATCCTTCAAATTTCAATTTTCCAGGAGAAGAGCTGGAACTCGAAGTACGCAACAAATGGGTCGGCAACCGTTGGGTAGGAGAAGTCGAGATTCCACTCGCCTATTTCCCAGCCAGTATGTTTTAATGGATTTTGCGCCGAAAAATTGGTAAATTTTTCCAGAAGTATCCAAGTTCAACGCCTATCACATTCATGGAAACGATACAGAACGCTCCTACGCCGCTCTGACACCAGTCACCGATGGGACATACTCGGTAAGGGGTTTTGACACATTTTGAACATTTCGAATAGAATTTGGCCTGACAATCTGTCAGTTTTCTTTCAATTAATCTCCAGTCTGTTATTTGGCAACGTCAAACATCGCTGATAAATTCTGATGAAATTATTTTTTAAATCTTCCCAAATTTTAATATTCTGCGATCGAAATTTGCCCCTGCCACCTCCCTTTCTCCCTCGGAAAACGCTTCCCCCTCTCACTGTCTGTCGTCTCTCACGCGACGAGGACAGACTCCGCCCACTCCACACACAAAACATAGCGGGCGGCGGAACCCGGGAAGTGTCGGTACACGCGGCAAGTGACTACCCCGCCAGCCGCCCTATTCGACGTTCTATTAAAACCATTCAGGGCCTTACTTAAGACCCGGTGTACAATTTTTGGAGCCCTGTCGCTTGCGGCAGGGTAAAGTGAATGTTTCCAATTAGGAATACCGTCAAGCCTGTATTAGAAGGGCCCCTTCAAAATGCGGTATTGCGAATTAAAATTTTCAGCGAAAAATATTCCGGAAACACTAAAGTTTCGCAGAAGTTTGTTCAAAAACTTTCTCAATTTTGGTACAAATTATACTAATTTGTGAATTTAGAACGAGAATTCACCAAATTTTCCTGGAGTCGGAAAACCAAAAAAAATGACTAAAACCGCGCGGAAATTTAGCTAACAAATCCAAAAACTAAACTTTTTAAGTGTAATGTAGTTGTCATTTTGATTACTGTAATAATTAATTTTCCCCTGCCGCAAGCGACAGGGCTCCAAAAATTGTACACCGGGTCTTAAGGAAGGCCCTGAATAGTTTTAATAGAACGTCAAACAGTGCGGCCGGCGGGGTTTTCACCTTTCTCATGTACCGACACTTCCCGGGTTCCGCCGTCCACTATGTTTTGTGTGTAGAGTGGGCGGAGTCTGCCTTCGTGTAACAGATGTGCATTAAAAAAAATCTGCATACTGTATTTCACATTTTTGCTCCTTTTCCCAGTTTACTATTCTGAAAAAATTTATGAGCATAACGAAAATTTCAAAATCACGAAAATGCAAATTAACAAAAACGGGAAATGTCATGTTTTGTTGATCAGAAAGTGTACTTCTTTTTCGAAATGTTATTTAGGTTCTTTGCCGTTATTTTGATAAAAATGACAAATTTAAATGTGGCACAAGACTTGTGCTTGTTTATCGAAACAGCAAAATCGGATGTTATGAAACTAGGTTCAAACTATAAACAAAATGAATCTGTCCTTTGAAAAAGAAAAACAATTATTTCAGGAGCCAGACTTCCATCGCCTGGAATTCTTCCAGAAGATCAACATGCGCCGAGTGATTCCAGAGGGATATGGAGACCGTCCATTCGCCGATTTCAAGTATGGAGACCTGTGGGCTGGGCACTACTGACACCGGATATATAATTCTTAATTTTTTCCCCTTATTCTTCGTTATCACCTGAGTTTCTTTCATCTTCTTTTTCCGGTTTTACAGTATCCCATCAATTTATAGGTTTTTCGCTCCTTTTTAAAAATTACAGTTCTAACTTTCTGAAATTAAGGAAATCGGGTTTTCGTTTTCTCAAAAAAATTCTCTCAAAAAATTGCTTACAAATCTTCTCTTTCGCACTTGTTTTCCATTTTTGCTATGCCCCATTAGGTTGTGTTCTCCTTTTGATTGCCCACTTCTCCATATATTTTCAGACACTCTTTCATGTTTAAAATGTTCTATTTATTGTATTTTTCCAGTATTTTCTCTTCTTTTATGTTTTCTATGTATGACTCATAAATTTCTCTTTTCTCCATATATGCATATCCCTTGTGACTAAAATCACATGCTTTGTCGCTCTCGTGTTGTTTAGGCTCCGTTTCCATGGCTCCCCCGAAAAAAGTGGGCGGGGTTTGAGCCTCGCCGGCTCACATCTCCTGGCAGAGAGAGCTCATTCTTGTCTTCAACACCGCCTTGCGGACGACGAGAGCTTCTGACTACAACGATGAGCGATTCCGAGGAGAAGGTTCCTGACGTGGAGGTCGACTACTCCAAGTACGACGAGGACAGCGTTCCAATTCCGGAGAAGGTGAGCAACTTAATTAGTGGCTAATTAGCCTAATTAGTGAAATTCCAGGAAAAGGCGGAGACTCATCCAGGACGTCCGGATTTGGACTACGACGAGACTCCAGTCGGACCAGCACCAACCGAGTGCACCGAGGAGAAGAACGATGATTAGGAGCCGGTTCGGTGCCACGTCATCAACTCAAAAAAACCCAAAAAAATTGAATGGATCGAGGATGGCTGATTTTTTCATTAATATAAATTTTAAAACAAAATTTTCTGTGATATTCTTGTGAAACCCCTCTTTTTGTATGTCTTTGGATTGAATGGAACTTGATGTTGTCTTGATAAAAATTGCAATAAATCGGAGAAAACCCCCAAAAAAATGACGTTTTTTATTTTTTTTTAAGTTTTGGAGTCTAAAATGAGCGATTTCAAAGTTGAAATATCGGCTCACTTCGATGTCTGCGTCTCCTCGTCGCTAGTGCTCTCTCGTCTCTCGATCTATAATTAGCGAGAAGTGAAAGACTACGAAATACGAAAAACAACGGCCAAAAAAGAGAGAGCTTGTTGCTAGGGGAAACCCGAGAGAAGCCATTAATCATGTTGAAAAGTTTCGCTTTACGAAATTGTTTTTTCCAAAAATAGGAAAATTTGACTGATTAGCGACTCGAATTGTAGCTAGGATACGTAAGGGAGCGTTAGTGGTTTAGCGGTTAGAATTCTCTCTGCGAAGTTATATGGAAAATATGAAACAGAAGAAATATATATTTCAAAAAAATAGGAAAATTTATTTGCACACATAAAGAACGAAAAGCAACTAATTAAATCAAAACCAAAAGAAATTCCACAAGTTTTTGCCTTACAATCGCCGAAAAAAGATCTGAAAAATCTGATAAAAATCGCCAAAAAAAAATACCAAAATGTCGTCGATTACAGTGCTTTGTGTGCAAACACCACCAGGTTAGATAGCAAACCATTCAGAACTTGATTTTCAAGGGTTCCAGAGTTTTTTTTTTCATTTTTTTCACCAGAAAGTTCTAAAAAAGACGAAAATCTGTCTCACTACATGATCACCCAGTTCAAATAGTGAAATAAGTTTAATTCGTGAATGAAACCGAAAAAAAAGAAAAAAACTTAAGAAATTCTGAAAAAAGTACAGTTACGAGTGGAAAAAAAAAACAATCAAATCGGTCCCACAACGACAACTACCGTAACCTAAATTTATTTTATTGTTCCGTATTTATTTGTTTTCTCGAATTTCGTGCATTTTTGGTCAATTTTTTAAGCATTGAAAGTTCACATTTTTCCGAACTGTTCGGGGAAAAATAACAGAAAAATTGACCTAAAAACGATGAAATAAATCCAGAAAATTAACATGAATTTAGGTTACGGTAGTTGGCCACCGGCGTTTTTCTTTCAAAGCTCCTACTCTCTATTCAACAAAACATGGACGCGCCGCAGGTTGCAAACCGACACGCCCCTTTATGAAACGCGCTCATTTTTCTCTTCTCTCACACGTTTCATAAAGGGGCGTGTCGCTTTGCAACCTGCGGCGCGTCCACATTGTGTTGAATAGACAGTATTTTTGTATTAACAATTCAGCACAAAGCAGCAACAACGTAGAAGCGTATTGAATTTGTTCTGCATACTTATTTGGAAAGTACGAAACAGAAAAAATGTGTTCAGAACAACAATTGAAAAAAACCTTATCTTCAAAAAAAAGTTTTTGAATCATTAAAAAAACCGAAAAATTCATCAAAATCTTTTTATATTCATACAGTTCAAATAAATAGTTCAAATGCATCTCTAGTTCGGGTACAAATATTGTGATCTTGCTGAAAAAAATTCAGATTATGAATATTCTTGAAAACTTAAGACACGTTCTCTGTAGAACTCAACTTCAGGCCTATTACCCACTGTACAGAAAAATTCAAACTTGTTTTTTCTGGCTGATTTTTTATATATGACTTGTTTAGGGACTTCTAAGATATATGAGATATAGTTTGTCCCGATTTGTCCCACACCTGCAAAAATATGGTCATGGGGTGTCTGAAAAAATTATTTTTTCAAAACTGAAATAATGATCAGATCTTAACGTAGAACGTTTTTAAACACTATTTTAAACATTTTTTGTATTGGCACTATATTTATATTCTTCCATCTTCCCTGGAAAAATTGCAATTTTTTGCAAAAAAGCTACTTTTTGGACCAAAAAATGACCGTCCTGAAAAAAATTTCCATTATTTTGTAAAATTAAACATAAAATTTAGATTTTACGTCTAAAATTACATCAGAAATCGTTTTGAGATAAAAGATAAACCTGGGCCCCCTATGAGTTTCAGGCCAAAATGTGCCCAAAAATGAGCTTTCACCATGTGGTCCCCCACATGGCAACTAAAATTCGCCCAAAATCGACCATCTCCGAATTTGATGAAATTTTCACCAGATGCATCATCTGTCATGAGTACTATTCTGGCAAAATTTCAAAGTTCGTTCTCATCGTCTTCGTGCTTTTCTGGAGCTCGTATTTTTTCACTGAAAATGGATTTGGAAGCAATTTTTGCCGCTTTTTTGGAGCTTCTGAAATCGCACGAAGACGATGAGAGCCAATCTTGAAACTTTGCCAGAATACTATCCATGACAAATGCTGCATCTGGTGAAAATTTCATCAAAATTGGAGATGGTCGATTTTGGGCGAATTTTAGTTGCCATGTGGGGGACCACATGGTAAAAGCTCAATTTTGGGCACATTTTGGCCTGAAACTCATAGGGGGCCCAGGTTTATCTTTTATCTCAAAACGATTTCTGATGTAATTTTAGACGTAAAATCTAAATTTTATGTTTAATTTTACAAAATAATGGAAATTTTTTTCAGGACGGTCATTTTTTGGTCCAAAAAGTAGCTTTTTTGCAAAAAATTGCAATTTTTCCAGGGAAGATGGAAGAATATAAATATAGTGCCAATACAAAAAATGTTTAAAATAGTGTTTAAAAACGTTCTACGTTAAGATCTGATCATTATTTCAGTTTTGAAAAAATAATTTTTTCAGACACCCCATGTGTCGCGCCCCCACGGGGCACGACCGGGTGTTAAGTCTTCCAGCGGGGCTTGTGTGTGACAGCCCAGCAGAAGCAAACGGTGCCAGGTTCTCAAAGTCATGCGCGCCGGGATGAGTCACAGGATTCACATCAATGCCGACTGCGGAGCAACCTCATTTCTCATTTCAAAATGTTCAACTCCAAATGAGGTTCTTCCTTCCCTCCCAGTGTCGCGCCCCCACGGGGCACGACCGTGTGATGTTATATCCCAATGGTTCACCCGAAGCTACGTCTACACCATCGGAAGGCTACAGCAACTCAATACACCAAGGGAACACCTGTAGACCTGCCAAGCTGCCGACCGATGCCTGCGTCTCTCATCACCGCGCACTCTCTCGCCCACCAGGAATTGCGCTCCACGGAGACATGTTCTACAGGACCAGCGCCAAAGGAGGAACGCCAACCGCCAACCAGGAGCAGACAAACTCTCTCTAATTGCCACACTCTCTCCCCTCCTTTCTCTGCGTCTCTCGTATCCCTAATCACTTAGCAATTGTCATCATTCAGACGGTCCTCCTGCAGGCATGCAGGAAGGTCGCTCCTTCCCTCGCTCCCCCTTCTTGCCACCATATTCACTAACATCAATTGTATCCTTGTGGGATCTCAGTTGCCCAGCTTGTATTCAATAAACCCGTGTGAAGCTAAACACTGTGTTATCTACCACCTCAATGGAAGGAGCCAAGGGTTGCATAGCAGTCACGGTTCGCTAGGAGTGTGGGCTCATCACCCCTCAATCCCAAACCGCGACACCATGACCATATTTTTGCAGGTGTGGGACAAATCGGGACAAACTATATTTCATATACCTTAGAAGTCCCTAAACACGTCATATATAAAAAATCAGCCAGAAAAAACAAGTTTGAATTTTTCTGTACAGCACTGTTTTCGGTTCTGTCAGAGAATGTGTCTTAAACTTACGAATCTTGTTCTGCTGCTTCTCCGATTTTTGCGACTTTTGTGATTTTGAAGATTTCAACGATTTCTCATTTTCCTTTTTCTGACTAGTCGAGGCAGTATGGAATGATGATGAATGGAAACTTGGCAATGCTTGAATCTCCAAAATCTCCGAATCTGTTTTTTTGACACCCGTCATTTTTGGATTCGTCACCGAGCGGGCACTAGGGGTGCTTAGGGAAGCAGCAGAGATGATGACAGTTGGAGGGACTGAAATTACAGAACTTTATATTTTCAAAAAATCTTGAAATTTTAAACATTTTGAAGTTTTAAATTTTTTTAGTATTAAGATTTTCGAAAATTTAGGCCTCACTTTCAGTTGCTCTTTGCTCCTGGTTCTTCTGAAGGTAGTTGTTGTTATTATTGAGTGAGTGTCCCGAGAAACTTTGGTTGGCTCCTCCGTTTTTGTTACTTGGAACAAATCGAGCACTTGAGATTTGTCCACCAGTTGCTGGACTCAAAATCACTGGTCCACCTTTGCTGAAATTGGGGAAAATTTAAAGAAAATTGAATGGTGGACCTACACAAAAGGATCTGGAATATTCTTGACCATTTGAGCTTCGGATGGTGTGAATTTGGGCTTCTGACGCTCGATTGCCTTGTTCTGCTCGATGATGTTCTTGGACCAGCCACTAGAAATTATGGGTCACGGTAGTTGAAATTTGGAAGAAATAAAAAAGGCGCCAGATTCAAAAATTTGGTACTTACGGATAATGCGCTGTGCATCCGGGAGCCTTGAATCCAGAAGATTCTTTATCCGACTTGCTGAATGGATCAGTCATTTGTTGAAGACTCTCCACTTCGCTTCGAGTGAAATATTTTGGGAATCCGTTGGTCTCACGGCAGAGAATCAAACTTTGAGATTTTTCAAATGGATCCGGAATGTTCTTTATCATCTCCAATTCGGAAACTGTGTGACAGGCACCGGGTCTGGAAAAACAAGAGTTTTTATTTTAGCATGGTGGCCTAGAAAACTCAAGTTAAGAAAGTTAGGCCACCATGTTAAAATGGGCTAGAAAGTACACCAGTTGAATGTTAGACCATTTCTATGTCATTTTAACCATACTTGCAAAATCAGGCCACGGGCCGGGCCCGGGTTCTCCAAATTTGAAAATTTTTTTGAGATTTCAGGAAATTTTTCAAATTTTTGTGTGAAAAAGTTATTTTTCATGGACACTTTTATTTTGAAAAGCTTATTACTTGACCGAAAAACTGTCCATTTTTTCCTATTGAACCTAAAAAATTTTTTGAAACGACGGGAAAATTTTTTTCTGAAAACCCGGGCCGAGACGGGCCGGGCCGGGCCTTGAAAATCTTGAAAAAAGCCCGGCCCGTTGCAAGTATGATTTTGGTGGCCTAACTTTCGCAAGTTGAGTTTTTTAGGCCACCATGCTAAAATGGCTAAAAAACACACCAAGTGAATATGACATCATTGATAGCTTTAAAATGATAGCTTACCCGGCAAACGGATCTGGTAGTTTCTCAAGAGCTGAAATCTCCGAACGGGTCCGATGGTACTTTGGTGGAGCTGGGGAAGCTGGTGTGATAACCACTGCCGACGGAGTCTTCTCAACGATCTTGGTTTTCGTAGGAATATGTAATCCAAAGGTTCCACTTGGAGAAACTGACAAATAGGACTTTGCAGCCGCTTCCTTGTTGGGCAAATTTCGTTTCAAAGAAGATCGAATGAGGTAGAGAGAATCAAAAGTGATATCGCTGATCACTAGAGATTGGAGAATGGTATTAATCGTTTCCTTCTCTGGTTGATTCGATTTAATCCAGGAAATGAACATATTGATTAGTGGAATCTTCTTCTTCATGGGGAGAACCGAAGCCATCAGAGCGATGATTGAGTTGGCGGTTAATTTTGAAATCTCCTCACTGCTCAGGCCATTCACTTTTTCAGAAAAATCCAAAACCAATTCATTCATCGTGGCGTCCATGACTGAGAATGCTCGAGTTGATGCGATATTGAGAGCGAGAATCGGCGATCCATTGTGATTTCTGATCTTCTGTTCGATTTGCCGTTGCAGGATTGTTACCTGGAATTTTGGGAGTTTCAGACAACTTTTCGAAAAAAGCCTACCTGAAGGTACGATGCAACTGCAAGGACATCTGCAATGGAGGATTCTGGAATGTCTATGTCTCCAGAATACATCCAATCGAGAACTTTCTTTACACTGGATCCTTCAAATTCGGTCATCGGGATGTGAGAGTAGGGAGCGCGTTGACGTTCGAGAATCTGAAAATTTGAAGGTATTTTCTACAGTAATCTTCTCGTTCTACAGTAATCCAAAGTCATTCATTTACGGATTTCTACAGTAATTCATCTACAGTAATCCATCTACAGTAACCCTTCTCTTACATCAGAAATAACTGAAGAATGAGCACAAACAACCATCGAATGAACCATCTCATAGCCATCCTTCAACTGAATCGTTAAATCACAAGTACTGTTGTCTCCAGCTCGTCGTTTCGCTTGTAAAACTTTGGCGATTCGCTCAAAATGGTTGGGTGCCGCGTTGGCATGAAGTGAGTTCCTAGAATTTGAATTTGAACTTCTAGGAATTCCTTCTCTGAAACTTACGAGAAAGACATGCTGTTCTGCTCTTGATGCGATTTCCAAGGAATCGTTTTGTAAACTGATTGGCTGAGGAAAGGTTCGGAGAGAACTTGCAGATCTAGAGGAAGCTGGGAAAACGTGGATGGAAAACTTGCGTGGTTTTCAGGGAAGAAATTTGAGAGCAGCGGAAAAAAGTGGGCAATGAAGTATGTCATCTGGATCAAGTTCTAATTTTTTCCGAAAAGTACTGCACTGGACCACTACCCCATAAATATTTGTCATGTGTATATGAGGAAAGTGCATCAGTAATTTTTGTAATTCCACCAAAAAATGTAATGAAACCCAGGTTTCTTAAAAGTGGAGGGACTGGAACACTATGTGCTTGTTATCAAGAGCAACTGATACTGCAAACACCAGCACGTCAAAATACAGACAAACATTCCGGAAGGACCCTCAACGTTAAAAACTGTTTCCATCTGTTCTAGTATTGAATTAAAATTTTTTTATTAGGTTGGCGGGAAAGTCTTTGTCACTCTGTTTGTTTAATCACTGTTCTCGTATATGGAGGCTGTGTATGATATCGACTCTAGTGAATAACAAGGTGATAAGAACCTTCCATATAAACAAGTCCCCATTTCCTTCCCTGCTCCTCATCTGTAATTGAAACGATATGTTTGTTCCCACTGCTATTCACATCAGACATGTTTTGATTTACCTCTTCCTATCTCACACCACGATGAAGGATTCGGAAACTTTCTTGAAGAATGTGTACAACACACATGCCTCTCACTACAATACTATTCGCAATTGGTTCCATCGTTTCGAAAAAGATGACTTCTCGCTCGATGAAAAGGATCGCTCTGGGAGACCCCGTGAGTTGGATTTGGACAAGCTGAAGCACGCATTGCAATCGGATCCATTTCAATCTAGCCGTGAACTAGCTGTCACATTCGGAGTTCACCATAGCACAGTCCTTGAAGGTGTCTCTTGGAATGAGAAAACTTTTTGGTCGATTCATACCTCATCACCTGACTCAAGCCAACCTTGACCGCCGAGTCGACGATTCGATTACTCTTCTCACTCTCCACGCGGGCGATCGATGGCTGGACCGGCTAATAACCGGAGATGAGAAGTGGGTCTTCTACGATAATCACCACAGGAAATCCCAGTGGGTTGGAGAAGGAGAGAGCCCACAGGATGTCCCCAAACCCGACCTTCATCCGAAAAAAGTTATTCTCTCTGTGTGGTGGGGAGTGGACGGCCCCACCTACTGGGAACTTCTGCCCGAGGGCAAAACAATAACTGGAGACCTCTACACTACTCAACTACGAAACCTCAAGAAAGCAGTCGACCGTTCGGCCCTGAAAGACAAGAAAGTGTACTATCAACATGATAACGCTCGCCCACATGTTACGAAACAAGTGAAGCAGGAGCTGATGGGATATGGATGGAATGTTCTCCCTCACCCCCCGTATTCTCCTGATCTTGCTCCTTCCGACTATTGGTTATTTGGCGATATGACACGTGCCTTCGAAGGAAGAAGCTTCAATTCCCGTGGAGCGGTCGAAGCGGCACTCAAACAATACTTTGCCTCACGCCCGGCTGGATTCTACCGCAATGGAATCCATAAATTGAGGGAACGTTGGAGACATGTTGTTGATAATGATGGACAATATAATTAATTATTCGGTTATTTTTTCTTTGAGAAATAAACTATTGAAAAAGTGACAAAGACTTTCCCGCCAACCTAATAAAAATAATTAATCTTTCGGAGTCGAATGCACATACATTTTTTCTTTAAAAATTTCGCTGTTTTTCCTGCTTGTCTGACGACGCGCCTTTAAATTACTTAATTAATCGTCGACTACAAGGTGCATATCTGTCAGACTAGAGTAATATTGCACCAGTACTATAGGGTGATGTGGTTGATAAAAAACAATGATGGCCATGGCCGAAGGTCCCAGAACGAAAACTTCTGTATCATGAATATATATTTTAGAAAATAGAAAAAAATACTTACAATTGAAATCCTTTTGTGTAAAAATAAACAGTGACTTATGTAACATAGTGTTCAAAAAAACATTGTAATCTGAATAACAGACCAGCATGTATGAGAAATGTGAAACAGTAATTTTGGTAATTCCACCGAAAATTCCAAAGAATCTCTGTATTAAAAAAGTTTCCGATACCGATGAAATTGAGCTTTGGCCTCCAAAATCAGTTGGGAAAGTTTGCATAGAACGGATCAAAAATCCAAGAGTCACTATTGTAAAACCTGTATTAGAAGAGCTCCCTAAAATCTTTGTTGCTTGAACATGCGTTTTTGTACGTTTTCAGATATTTTCTACCAAATGAAAAATGAATTTTGAACAAGAAGTCACCGAATTTCTAATGAAAAATATCCGGAAAGTTAGAAGGGTCATTGGAATAGAATATCCCTTCTAATACGAATGATACGGAAGTTTGCAATCTAAAATTGCAAAATTTTCTGTTTCCGTTACACAGTTTTATTGGTTTTGAATTCGAGTATTTTGATAAATACCCAGTTTTTATTAACTTGAAATATTTTGCTCGAACGTTCCTTTTTTCAAATATTTGTCTATTTCGAATGTGATCATTGAATTGTTTTTTGTTTTCAGACCAATGTTCAATGTCTTATTTTTTGTTTTTGCAATATTGTTCGTGTTCATATTTGATGCGCCTATTGTAACGATTCACAGGGTTGATTCCCAAACTTATAAACTTCTTGAAACATTGAACACTTTTGCTCCATGACTTTTCTCAAACTCTAACTTTTTGTTTTCTGTACTAAAGTTTAGGATTCAGACCCAACAATTCTCTCAAAAAGCCATCTTTCCGCCAAAAAACGTGATTCTAGCCATTTTCCTCCTTTTTGACCAACCAACAAGAGACGCAGAGATTGAAAGGAAAATCAACAAGTAGAAAAGAGAGAAGGACAAGGACATTTCCCTGTATTTCTTTTGGTCTCTGTGTCTCTGTATTTCTTTTTCTTATCATTTTCCCTTGTTGTTGATCTATTGATTCCAAGAATTTTACTTTTCAGAAGCGCCCTTTCTTTTCCATTGAAAAATGAAACTTTCTCCATTCAATTCGCCAATTTTCAGACAGGTCGGTTTTATTTTTTTTAATTTTGGTTTCGATTTTTTGAGAATTTATGAATTCTATATTTCCCGTTCATCAACACAATAATATCTCTGAAAATTCGAATTCCTTAATTTGAGTACTTGAAACAGAGAAAATTTTTTGCAGCTAATCGAATTCAAATCCAACACGTACACCTACATTTTGGGATGTCATAAGACTGGAAAAGCGGCGATTATTGATCCAGTTGTGGATACGGCCTCTAGAGATGTTCAAATTCTTCGTGATTTGAATTTGGACTTGGTTTATGGATTGAATACTCATGTACATGCGGATCATGTCACTGGAACTAATGAGTTGAGAAATGTTAGTTTTTGATTAAAAAGAAAAATACTGTTTCGAAATTATATGAAATTTTGATGAATATCTGAAGATTATTTGGTGACAAGACTCGATGAATTCTATGCTGGGTTTACCAAAATTTCATGTTATTATTCTGATAAAAATGAGTTGAAAAATGTCAGTTTTTGATTAAAAAAAGAACTGTTTCAAAATTTTATAATATTTGAAGAATATGGAATATCAGCTGATTGGAAGGATACGTTGTAGAATTCTTATGAATTAAAAAAAAACAGAAAACAACATCAAAAAACGAGCTTTTTCCAGAGGTGGTATAAAGTGATAAAGCTCGATATTTGTTAAAATTTCGAGAAATTGGATAAATCCAAAAAAGATTGAAATTTGAGCAAACCGACGAGCGGACTTTTATCCTGGTCCTGAAAAATTGGAGCCGCGGAAGAGAAACCCGGGTGGCTGTGGCCAAAGGTTCCAAAACGACAACTACAGTAACCTATCTCGATTTTTGTGCATTTTCAGTCAATGTTTCCTCTAGGTTACGGTAGATGTTGTTCCATGGGCCATGGCCACCGGAGTTTTTCTTCCACAGCTTTTCTTTGATTTTGATACGAAAATTCAGATTATGAGGGTCTCCTTTCCGAGAAATAATTAAGAAAACTAATTATAACACTCCAGGCGTTCCCCTCAATGAAGTCAGTATTGTGCACCAAGTCGGGAGGAGAAGCAGACAAGTACGTGTCGAATGGAGATGTGATTGAAGTTGGAGGACTGAAGCTAGAAGTTCGTGAGACTCCAGGACATACAAATGGATGTATTAGTTATGTGGAACATCATCTGAAATCCGTTTTCACTGGAGATGCACTTCTGATTCGAGCATGTGGAAGGACTGATTTTCAGCAAGGTTCGGAGGGAAACATTGTTTCAGAATATTTAGAAAATTAGAAGGTTCTGGTTTGTATTCAGTGGAGAGAACTTTAAAAAGATGTTTATACGGATATGTTTTTTTAGTTCTTACAATATAATGGCTCGGAAACATTTTTACTGAAATCCCTGTAAATTTATGGATCAGCTGAAACATCAAACACTTTTTTCAGGAAACCCCTCCACTCTATTCGATTCGGTCCACAAGCAAATTTTCTCGCTTCCAGAAGATTATGTCATTTATGTCGGACACAACTACGATGGGATTTTGCAGACTACAGTAAGCCTATTCATTTGACTAGGAATCTAAAAATGTGTCTTTTTGAGGTATGGGAAGAGAAGAATCTGAATCCACGACTAACGAAAAGCAAAGAGGAATTTGTGAAATTTATGAAGAACATGAAACTACCGTATCCGAAACAAATTGATGCAGCTGTTCCAGCAAATATGAAGGATGGAAAGGGTGGAAAAAATTGATTTAAGGATTTTGATTGTGAATTGAATAAATATTTTTCCATTTAAATTTTTCGGACAATTTTTAGACATGAAATTTTGAAATATGGCTCCTACAATAGTTGCAGGTACATAGAGTCGCATCAAGGTTCCTGGCAGATATCGCTGTTTTTTGTTGTAACAGCTCAGAATGGACTGTAAATTTCAGAATACCACGATTGGTTGTCTCAATGTGTAATATCATTTTTCGTGCAACTCAATAGCAACTCGAAACATTACAGGGTGGCCGATAAGTATAGGACGTTTTTTCGAGAGCTCCTTGGGTCGGCGCCAAAGGATAATTTTGTAAATTTTCGAAACATACAGAAAGTAGGGACCCTATATAAGCAGTGAATTATGCCATTCAGTATCATTTCGTTCTCTGTTCGGAATTATGAAGATTTCTCCACATCAACCCAGGATTGCGCCGTTGCGCAAGAGGAGTGCATGCTTTTCATGTCTATAGGAAACTTGGAATTTCCTCATCAAGTGTCCTAAATGTTTTTAAAAGTATCCAAAAGGATTAAAGGGACCTATTAAAATCAAAACAAGGGCTGTTATTCATTTTGAAAATTCGCCAGACTCGTAGGATCATCAAACGTCAAATTTAGCGAAAAATGGCTTTTGACCGTTGTATTGCAAGATACAAAGTTCAAGAAATCATCAATTAGGATTCTAACATTCTCAATTATCGTATCTACCGTAAACAATTCCTTTCTATAACATCCGGGGACCGCAGACTCGAAAAATGCAAAAAACTTTTTTTCACACCTCCACCTGCGCCGCTCGTCAGATGTGATGTGGGTGACGTAAAGATTTTTGCTGGTGAAACTCTTCCGAACGGTCGTAATCTGAGACAAATGTGACCAAAAGGTGTCAACAAACCTTGTAAACGTATTTTATCTCCAAACCGTCTTTTCTATAAACTTTTCATGATTTGGGATGGAATTAAGACAACATGTACAACTTTTTTATTTTTGTTGATTTAAATGTTAAAATCAGCTGGCAGGCTTACCAAAAGATAGTTTTGATGTAATTTTTGTTGCCCTGGACTACTTAGCACGTTGCCGGATGTTTTTGGAATCATCAGTAAGACTGGGCACCGTCTTGTGGATCGAAATCCACAATTCTGGTCTTACGTGCTCAGTTTCCTAGATGCCTCGGCAAAGATTTGAAGCCTGTTAACTCCACAGATTTCAATCCGATGGACATGGATGTGTGGAGACTTTTGAAGAGCAAGATCTCAGGAATCCCCTACAGGTTTTTGAACTTTCTGTGATGTGCATTTCAAAAGTTCTGGGGCGATATTGACGTCAACTACCCTCGGCGCATAGCCGAATTTTTTATCATGCTTTTTGAGACTTCCGTCAAAGCTCGTGTTTCTAATCATGACTACTTGTTATAAAACTAAAATTCTTACATATTTTGAACATTTTTATAAAGTTATTACAGTCCAAAAACGTTTTTCTGAAAAATGGGAAAGGTTTAGAAACGTCCTATACTTATCGGCCACCCTGTAAATTTAAATGAATTTAGTAAATAAATAAGTTAAAAGCATTTCAAAAAGGTTCATATTTAGGGGAAAATGAGGGCGAAGTGGGTATAGTGGATATAGATTTAGTGGATAGCGATGGGTCAAAGAAACCATATATCTGTTCCATAAGAGAGCTTCGTAACATCACAGCTAGTCCATCAATTTCAAGAACTCTTCTTCTGTTCTGTTCCATACTCCAAAACTAATTGTCTTCTCTTGAATCAAGACAGATGCCACACGATTATCTGATTGTCTAACGACATATGCGTGGCTGATGATTGGATCCGTATTTGGGTTAGATGGAACATGATGCCAATCGTATCTGAAAAAAGATAGTTTGTTCTTGAGAGTTAACCCAGAAATGGGTATATCGTAAGAAGCCCCCTTACTTTCAACTTTGAGCTCATGTATCTCATTTCCTGTAAAATATTTCAAAAAGTGGTGAACTGATAGAATGTTTGCAATAAAATGACAAACAATTTAACAGTTGATAACTTTTTTGTGTCTTTGACCGGAACCGAGATAAATTGGCTGAAAGTTAACAGTTAGGTACCCCTTCTAGTACAGGTTTACGGCATATATTTAAAAAAAGTTAACTTACACTTTGGGCAAAGAGTGCATTGGCGGTTGTTTTTTAGCATCAATATATTTTGCCTCGATTTCATCCAGAATTTCCTCCTCGAGAACTTCGCCATGCAATAACTCAAACTTCAAGTATTCTAACTTTTGGAATGCTTCTCCTGATTTCCATCTTTTCACAAACTCTACCAAACCTTCTGAAGTCTGCCATTCCTCGCATTTTAAAATTGCCTGTCTTCCTTTGAAATAACGTAAAATAGCAGGAAAAGTGTGGAAAAGTTGAATGATTCGAATAGATTCTGCCTGATAGAATTTGGATTCTGGATTGAATGGTTGCGATGACCCAAAAGCTTCCAATCCAACCCATTTAAAAACAGGTGAAGAGGAGAAAAAGGTTTCAAGCTTTTCCATTTCTCTGAACTGCCAAGCGAGGCGCAAATCAATACAGAATGATACGTTTTGCAGGTTGGGAATATCGTAACCATCAACACTCCAATAATACTGCACTGAACTTCCGAAGAAGTCGAGAAAATAATTATGGATGGATTCAAATACAGATTCTTTGTCACGACTGAGAACACATAATGTAGGATGATCGCCTTTGTTTCCAATTCTGAAATGATGATATTCAAGTGATTCATTCCTTATCTTAACTCACAGAACATCGAGTATCTTTCCAGATACATTCAACTGGAAATTATTGTATCTTCCCTTCCCGAGTTTAGTAATTTCCATTAAAATGCTCCAGTTCTGGTGACATGCCATGTCCAATACAATGTCCCAACCGTGTTTGTTGGCAATTTGAACCTTCGGTAGGTTCCTTCCATTACATTCATATGTTATCGAACTGATAGTTTCGAACCTCTTCTTTTGGGTCAATTTAATCAATTTCTTCATGTTTTTCGAAACGAAGGAAAGCATAAGTAGATCGGCATATCCCATGTTGTGGAATATTTCTTTTTGAATCAAAAACGCATATTTGGATAGAATCATATTCTGGAAATGTCAAAGCGATTGTAGAGAGAAAAGAACTATGATCAGAAAAATCGATTGAGAGAGAAGATGAATGAGAACAGAAGGGACATACTACGACGGAACGGGGTAAATGGAAGACGTGCCAGATGGTCGAGAAAGAAGAGTGCAATGATGAGTGGGAAGGAATGACCTTGACTGGGGAGCACACTTTCTCTGGTCTGTCCCAAAGGGGATTAATTGAGGAAAGATGTATGTTCTCATACAGTGGGTTACAGGTTCACACGAATCGAAAAATGGTCTGTTTTTTCACTGAATTTGTTTTTCAAGTTTAAGGTTTTGTTGAAATGTTGAATATTGATTGAAAATGTTGAATATACCAGTCGGTTTACGCCCCTTCGGGGCTAAACCTCCTGGCCTCCGGTTACAGTACCCGTAATCTTATAAAGAGATTTCTTCACTTTGATTCAGGACCTTAAAAATAAGAAATTCGTGTATTTCAGAAATGTCAAAATTTTTAAAAAATATTCAGAATTTCGAGCATTTCATTTCAGAGAACTCGACAATTTTGAAATTCGAAAACTTCCATTTTGAAATTCAAAAGTTATTCAATTTTTTGAAATTCTGAGTCTTTGCAATCTGAAATTCAAACTGTAAATAGAAAAATCGGTTTGCGCCTTTCCGAGGACATCTGCACCTCCAGAAATTCAGAAATATGGAAATCTAGGAAATTAGAAACTGGAATTTCTGAAAGTTATATTTTTTCAAAGTTCGGAAATATGAGGATTCCAAATTTCAGAAGTTTTTTTTCCTTCAATTCAAACTGCTGATTTTTTTTATTTTGGAACTCAGATTTTTGGAGTTTCAGAATTTTCCAGTTTTCAAGTTTCCGAGTCTTCAAAGTTGATAAATTTAGAAATTCTATGGTCAAAGAATTGAATTCTAAACTTCAAGAGTTCGAAAAACTTTCAAACTTTCAGTTCTTATAAAGGCTGTGCCACGACCGGCGGCGGTTTTTTGGAAAAGACACTTCTAGGCCAGGCAGGATACGACGACCTAGCTCCCCTGGTAGTTTCTGGGTTGCTGAATGTATTTTCGAAAGAACGGACTGATTAGTTCACGGCAACCTACCCACGGCCTCAAACACGGCAGGAGGCGGCAGCACTTCTGATTTCTCTCTTTAGGAATCTCAACCAAACTCCTGTATTCCTCCTTTTCTGATTTTTTTATGATAGTTCGAAAATTTCGAAATTCTCATATATTCATTGATTCGGTATTTCAAAAGCTGAAAATTCTGGAATTGCATAGCTCTAAACATTGGTAATTCAGATTCTCAGATTCCCAGAAGTTTTTAGGTTGAAGTTTGGTTTTAAATTAAACGTTGACTTTTTGGAATTTAGAAAACTAATTCGGAAACTCCAAATTCGAAAATGGAAGTTCAGAAGTTCAAAAATTCTGAAGTTCCCTGCAACTGAAAAATCACTCCGGCTTGCAAACTTTCAATGTTATAACTTTTCGCCATTTTTCCGAACCTTCAAATTTGCTGATGACACAAAAGTAAACTAAAAACTTCAAATTTAGGATAAATTTTCCTTTCGTCTCGAAACTAATGAAACTGGGAAACTCTTTTCTAGGATTTCATCCAAACCGAATAAAGACAGTCAGACATGTTTTTATTCATTTCTGAACTCACTACACAAAAACCAAAAAAAAGTTGCCACCAAGCGGACTCGAACCCGCATCGCGCGGACAAAAGCTGAGCGCGCTAACCAACACACTATCCGGTCACCATAGGAAGGGTGGGAGAAATGGCGTACACGTGTGTGGGATTTCCTCCCCCTTTTCTCTCTCGGCCGCCACCATCGCCCTCTCTGCCCGCCACGCTTTGCTGTGGTGAAACCAAGGGACGTCTCCAGAAGACTTCAAAATCGAAATTTCGAAAAATGAGAGGGTTGGGCCTAAACTAATAAAAATTTCCGATTCGCCTGTCCAGGTTTCAGCTCAATCGGTTAACTTTGAATGGGCCAGCGGCCACGCGACATCCATCCGGACATACAGAATTTGGTGAATGTTATTAGTAATGATAATTGTTTCAGATATGAAAGTGATTCTTTTGATACACCTTAAACTACATAAGGAACCGTTGTCAAATTTAAAGGATTTATTCAAATTATTTATTCTTATATTTATTGAGTAGTCGATTTGTTGAGTACCGCAGTCCGTTTTGGATCTGAACTGCCAGGAAGTCCTCCTTTGAACGAGTCGTCTTCATTGTGGGTATGATAGGAGTTGAGTCATCAATGGAACTCGACAAAAAAGGAATCGCTGTTCTTGCTGATTTCTTGCACCAGTTGCTCGTGAAGTTTTTCTGGCTTCATTTTTCACGTTTTCTTCGAAATCGTCTCGATTCGTTTTGACCAGTATCCGCCATCCAAATGGAAGTTTTCAAGAAGTTCTTGTCCATTCGTTTAGCATAGGATCGTTGAACAGATAGTAGTCATCATCGGGAGCGGCACACCAGACTGAAACCTCTTGTAGCCAATGGATGCTGCATACATGAAGTACGACAAGACAATGCCTTCAGTGATGTAACGGTTCGAGTCCAATTATCCAAGAACTGTCCATTTCGACTTTGGTGTAGTCTCCTCGCCTGCTCCAAACTCGTGAACAGTGTAAGCAAAGATCAGTGCTTCATCTTTTGCCTCATCTTGGCCTTCTTCTTCATTAGGCTTCAGAAACACAAGAATCATCTTGTAGGGAAACTTGTATTCTGGAACAGCGATGCCGTTCTCTTTCCAAAAATCGGTCAATCTCTCGCCAATGGTTCCATTCCTTTTGCTACCACACGTATTTCCAATCGCTCTTCTTCTATTGATCCATTCACTCCATTCGGTCCAACCTCTTCTCCTCCTAGCAATTGTTCCACATCTATAACTAATTTTCTTTACAGAAGAATATGAAGATTTTAATTCAATTTTTGCTTATTATGCCTTTTTAAATTTCCAAATTTGATAAGGATTTATGAATTTCTGAAATCCCGAACTTTTGATATTTGAATTTTTAAAAACGGAAGAATGTGGTAATCCATAAGTGCGAAATATCGGGGAATCCAGAAAATCTAAATTTGAAGATTCAGAAACAGAAAAGTTTAGGAGTTTGAAAACTCATCCAATAAAAAGTCTGATAAGAACTGAAGTTATAGAATTTCAGAGTTTTCGAATTCTTGAATTTTTTCAAAATTAAATCTTTGAACTTGGAATTTCAGAAATTTTCTTTTAGAAATACATAAATTTGAAGACTCGAAAATGTAAAAAAACTCAGAAATGTTAGTTAGATGAGCCAAGAAAAAATCGATTTTATTGAGTTTCAGGCCAAAATTCGGGGATTTTCGAGTCAACAGTTTTCAAAAAAAAAACTTACATTCTCAGAAAAAATAAATAACAAAGAAATTCTTGATCGATACACACTCGATCTCAGAATAACTAGAAATACACCCGCTCACAATAAGACTAATATGAATATTGTGAGCTAATCGTGGTCTTTTATACCATGAAAAGAGACGCAAACATAAAAGGACAATATTATGGGCGGCGGAAATCATTTAGAAGCAGAAAAAATCAGACATCCGCTTAGAATAAGACTAATGAATATTCTGGGCTAATCGAGGTCTTTTATACCATCAGTAGAGAGAGAGTGAGAGATGGAGAGAATATTTAAAAGGGCAATGTTATGGGCGGTGACAGGAGGTCGGTCCCCGACAAAGGAATCGAATGGGTGAGAAGAAGAGTCGCAGAGAAAATGGGATTATCACCTTTTCGTCGGGACGCCTTTTTGAGGAATGCCGACATTTTCCGACAGAAATTCAAAAACGGTACATAACATTTTTCTCACATTTTAGCATATGCAGAAATTCGCCAGCCCTCTCCAAATTGTTGTGTATTTTCTTCTCTTCCCTTATGGAGTTATTCAGGTTAAGGCTTCCATTTCGGTCGGTCGAAAATCGCCGATCGCCGACCGACCATCGACTCAGTCGACCGACAGCCGACCGAGCTGACCGATCGGTCGGCGCGCCGACCATTCTCGTGCCTTTGCGCATAAAAATGCCTATATTTGCGTACCAAGCACTATTTTACGACAAACGAGGCATTTAGTGAGTAGTTTGTCGTAAAATACAGTGCTGCGTGTGCAAACACGCAGACTCGCAAATGCACTGGAATGGTCGGCGCACCGACCGATCGGTCAGCTCGGTCGGCTGTCGGTCGGCTCGGTCGGTGGTCGGTCGGTCGGCTAAATTTCCCGACCGAATGGAACCCTTAATTCAGGTGCCCGGCAAAAATGTAAACCTCGCACTTGGATTTCTATTTCAGATTTTCAGAGTTTCAGCGTCCCCAAAATTTCTGAACATTTGAATCTCCTTCACAAATTTTGGCAAATGAACTCATTATATTCGCCCGTTTCACCACACCCATAAGACCAACCAATTTTTTTTCAATTTATTCACAGGATAATTATATACTGCCGATGTATCAGATATTTTTGAATTGTAATTTATTTATTCAAATATGAAAAAATTATATATTCAAAACGGTAGGTACCGTCTGGACGTAGAATCAGACATGTTTGAACAAAAATAACATAGGCGAAATCAATATCTCCGGGTGTCAATTCACGATCGAGCTCGATGCATTCAGTTCCGAACCTATTAATTCACCAAAAGTTCCTCGTTCAACTTTCAAATGAACTACTGTCAAAATCGTCGAGTTTGATTCTATAATCACCCAATTCAAGATTCCCAATGTATAAAGGAACACGTCTCTCGAGTTTCCGAATCGTTGGACATTTGGAATTGGACCCTGAAAATTTCAAGTTCATCGTTTTCATAAGCTTTTATGTTGGAAATCACTTTTTGTTAGCACTCATCGACTCAATGATGCAGCCAATCGCGTCGTAACAAAGAGGTTTGTGTGGTTTCTGCAACGAAATTTGTCATTAACATTTTATCAGTCTGATTTCTCTCACAGGGACCGAGATAAATTGGGTTTTATTGGATTGTTGGGCCATAACTTTTGGGCTTTAGGCCGAAGTTTGGTGGTTTTTTGGTTCCTAAGTTAAAAAAAAAATGAAAACTCACATTTTTAGAAAAATAAATAAGAGAGAAATTCTGGATAGATACACACTCCATCGAAGAATTCTCTAATAACTAGAATTATACATAGAACATCAGAAAAATCATTTAGAAGCAGAAAAAATCAGACATCCGCTTAGAATAAGACTAATGAATATTTTGAGCTATCGAGGTCTTTTATACCCATAAGAAGAGAGAGTGAGAGACGCAGAGAATACATAAAAGGGCAATGTTATTGGCGGCGACAGGGGGGCGGCTCCCGACAAAGGAATCGAATGGGCGAGAAGGAGAGCCGCAGAGAAAATGAGATTATTATCTTTTTGTCGAGACACCTTTTGGCGGGATGCCGACATTTTCCGACGGAAATTCATAAATGGTATTAGGGTGGGGAGAAAGTTTTTTCCAAAATTTTTTGAGTTTTTGTTTTCGAATTATCTTCAATTTCTTTAACCTTCAATCAACAATATATTCACCATTATTGACTACAACTGTGAGTCATCTGTTGGGAAGTTACTCGATTCCAGTCTTCCAGAATTGGGGCGTGTGAGAGTGAAAGAAGAGGGTCACTGCCATTTTGAGGTGGTTCAATGTTTTGAACTGTTTCTCTCTGAGGAACTGCTCGAGCGGGCGGAACAGATGATAATTCGAAAGCGCAATGTCTGATAAGTATTACAGATAAAAAACCAAAGTCCCGCCCAGCTTCCGCCGTTCGGCCTGGGTGTCTTTATCCACAAGCGGGCGAGAAATATCACGTAGGAGGTGAACGGTGCAGTGTGTCGGGCGTTTCTCTCGTAGGGCAATGGCGAAGGAATCCAGCCGATACCTTTAAGTGGAAGCTGTGATCGATGTTCCTTGCTGGATCAACTCGAAAAACGGCAATCTCTTCTAATCCCAGAAGCACGAGAGCAAACACATCTTCTCATGAAATCCAGGCTTCGGCTGCACTTGGCGGGTTGCCGCCGCGCGGAATTCAAATTTCATGATGGGTGTTATTATTGCAGAGTATCCAGCTCTGATCTCCGGTTAACAAATCGGCCAAAAACTCTTTCCTCTGCGGAGTCAAATGGATAGACTCATTTACGTCCGTTTTTGAAATGGAGAGAAATCATGCTGTACCCTTTGAGCCATCACTCTTCGGAAACCAAGTTTATGGACATGGTTGTTGATAATGTGGTAGACGCAGTGGAACATTGTCTACAGTTTGTGATTAGTCCCATCGTGATTTTCCCTCACGGCTTCAAGCAGCAGCTTGTCAAATTCAGCAGCTTTTGGTTAGTGTGAGGGTTGTCTTCGAGGCTCGTGTATCCTGACTCGAAAGAAGCGAACCGATTGCGGACGGTGCAATTGGTGACGGTCCTCTCTCCGAACATATGACATATTTTCTTAGCGGTCTACGTCGCTCAGGTGCCGTGAGATTACTTGTAGAAGATGAGGAGCCGAACATGAGGTCTCGAGAGAACGCACATGGTTGTTTTATCAGTGGGCACGAGCGCCTTATATAGGCATGAGGGAGAAGCTTTCAAGACGTTCCACACTAATATATAATAGGAAAGTTCTAGAAACTCGGGGACTTTCCGTGGGAAATATTTGAAAAATTTCGGAAAAAACTTTCTCCCCACTCTAATACATAAAAATGTTCTCACATTTTAGCACACATTCACCAGCGCCCTCCAAATCGTTGTGTGTTTTGTTTTATATTGCCCTCCGCCTTCTTCTTTTATCTTATGGGGTTATTCAGGTGACCTGAAAAAAACCTAACCCATTGGATTTCTATTTCATTATTTCAGAGTTTCAGAGTCCCATCACATCCACCAGACCAACCCATTTTGTACCGAAAAAAAATTTCCGATTCCGGATTTTTTTCGTTACGGGAATCCTTAGCCACACCCACAAGCCGTTCTCCTCCATATTTCCGCTTTTCTGTACTAATATTAAAATAACACATTTTTAAGAAACTCAGATCCGCGAAAAATTAGCGGAAACTTGCGCCCATGGAGACAAAAATGTGAAATTTATTTATTCGGTCTCTACATAACAAATTCTTGAAATAACAAAAAAGGATGGCTCATGTGCATCTTCAAAACTGTCCGGTTCGTCCATATCCTCTTCCATAGCATATCTATTGTAGTAATTTTTATCCACCAAGGGTTCATCTTCCATCTTCTCGATGTCGGTTTCGATTTCTTCTACATGATCAACTTCCATTTCATCTCCTGGATAAATTTTCTCTCCATAGCCGTTGTCAAACAGACCATTTCTTAGAAAGGCTGGCTCACGACATGCTCCTCCGAAGCTTTCCGGTTTGTCCATATCCGTTTCCATGACATATCTATTGTTGTAGTTCTGCTCCACCAAAAGCTCATCTTCCATCCTCTCTATTTCTCAAGATGCACTTTCTTCGCTCGTTGCTCACTTTTCTCGTTTGATGTCCTGGAAATAAAAAATCAAGATTTATCGTATAGTGTTGTTTTGAAAGTTACCTGTAGCAGTTTCAACGATCTCAAAGCTTCTTCCAAAACTTTTTCATGTCGTGAAACTCCATTTTTCAGCGAAAGAGCACTCTGGAGGTGATCCCACAAACTCTATGTTCTCCACTTTTTTCCACTGAACTTATCGATCAGGTGCTGAATTTCCCATTCCCTGAAAAAGTATGTAATGGTAAGGGAAAGTATTGTTAGAAACCGTATACCTGAGCCTCGATGATATTTGAAACACTTTTCGCCACACGTTGACTTGTCAGTTTCTTCAGATCAATACCAAGAGCTTTACCGACTTCAGGAAGAACCGAGATTGGTGAAGAATCGAGCGATTTCTTCAAATTTGGAGAATGGAAATTTGTTTTGAGATAAAAAAGAGAACTTACATATTCAGAAAAATAAATAACAGAGAAACTCTGGACAGATACACACTCCGTCGAAGAATTCTCTAATAACTAGAACTATACATAGAATATCAGAAAAATCATTTAGAAGCAGAAAAAATCAGACATCCGCTTAGAATAAGACTAATGAATATTGTGAGCTGACCGAGGTCTTTTATACCTATAAGAGGAGAGAGTGAGAGACGCAGACATATAAGGACAATGTTATTGGCGGCGACAAGGTGTCGGTCCCCGACAAAGGAATCAAATGGGTGAGAAGAAGAGACGCAGAGAAAATGGGATTATCACCTTTTTGTCGGGACACCCTTTTTGAGGAATGCCGACATTTTCCGACAGGAATTCAAAAATGGTACATAACATTTTTCTCACGTTTTACCATATGCACACATTCACCAGCGCCCTCTAAATCGTTGTGTGTTTTGTTTTATTTTTTTACTCCGTCTTCTTTTCTTTTCTTATGGGGATTTTTCAGGTGGCCAGAAAAAACCTAACCCCTTGAATTTCAATTCAAATTTCAGAGTTTTAGAGTCCCAGGACAGATTAGATGGATTTCATGAACATCCAGAGAAGAACAACAATAAAGAAAACGACGAAACCGATCAAATTTAAAAAAGGGGAGTTGAGTCCTGGTACATAAGAATATGATGTAATCTTGACTATTAGGATACATGAGAGGGATTATATACGAATTTGAGATGAATGGAAATCGTAGCGGGGTTTACAGAAATGCTGACAAATGATGATAAATGATAATGAGGGATATATTTAGAGGTGCTGGAGATAGTGGAAAGCCGCTGTCTTGAGCTTCTGCAGTCGTGTGGGGCTATGGGAATTGTCATTGGAATCTGGAATGATTCATGATTTAGTGACTGTTGAGGGGATTGAGGATTTAGAATCTCTGTCTTGATCTTATGGAGCCAATATGTCACATGAGAAAACACGGGGATAAATCGGGTACATGGATTTGAATTCGAGATTTCGCGCCTTTTTTAATTGGCCGCGCGGTGCGTGCGTGGATGGCAGTTTCAGTATCATCTTCGCAGTTTGATTAACATTACATGAGTCGCTACTCAGCGAATTTCAATCGCGACGCGTCCGAAAAAAGCGCGAAATCTCGATTCAAATCCATGTACCCGATTTTACCCCCGTGAGAGAATGATATTTCATGGGCAAAGTCCAGAAAGAAAGGCTCAAGAATCAGACTACAAACAATGACACTGATTACCATGGGTTAATAAGGGGCTTTCAGATCCTTACAGTATTCTAGCACATACGTTGTTCTCGTTGAGCAGCTTCCATTTGAAAGACATTTCATCATCCGGCAAGACATGTCGTGAGACAGTTTTTTTATTCCTTTAAAATATCCAGAAAGTTTTTTATTACAAAGATTTAGTTTTCATTTTATATGATTGTTCAGCAAAAAATCGGTCAAACTGAATAAAAATGTCATGAAAAATAAAAGGAACAATTTTATGGAATCAAACGAAAAAAATTAAAATTAAAATTCATCATTAAAAGAAGGACGATTGATTGAATGAAAATTACGAAGTTATGAACAATTATTGCACTCTGATGAAACCTCAGTTCGACGAACTTTTTCAAATCTGATGAATCTTCTTTCCAGTTTAAAGATGACTTTGTGATTGGCCGAAGAAGCGTGAGGCCAGCTACCGACTGTTTCATCGATGTAGATTTCTTGTTGGAACTGTTGGATGGCTGTGAGGACATCTTCCCGGTTGTATGTCGCGTAAAGCATGGCGTTTTGAAAATTCGGAACAGCTATTATTTTCTGGAAAATAGAAAATCAACGAAAATATTTATATACTAATTCAAGCTACATTTTTGTATTCCGCCAAATCTTTCAGATCAAAATTGTAGTTATCCGCAGAGAAACGAGCAATATGCGTCATGAATGACAATGGAATGTCAAGGATGACTCGACTCCACTTTGCTTCATTCATGCTCGACAGGCGTGGGGAGAGTTGTAGTGAATCGTCCAAACGGAGAGGACCATCTTTCATGCTGGTCCGTCTTATTCATTCAAGTCCATCACCACTGGTTGCCAATCGATATTGTCTGCCCTTCGTTTGACCAAGACTACATTTGTCATAGTAATCCTCCGCAAGTCGACAATATGATCATCACCAGTAGTCTAAAACACCACGTGACATCAGAAGAAATTCTGGACCAATAGAGATTCAATCCCAGAATAACTAGAAATATACATAGAATATCAGAAAATCATTTAGAAGCAGAAAAATCAGACATCCGCTTAGAATAAGACAATATGAATATTGTAAGTTAATCGAGGTCTTTTATACCATGAAAAGAGACGCAGACATAAAAGGACAATGTTTTTGGCGGCGACAGGGTGTCGGTCCCCGACAAAGGAATCGAATAGGTGAGTGGAAGAGACGCAGAGAAAATGGGATGATTATCTTTTTGTCGGGACACATTTTTGGCGGGATGCCGACATTTTCCGACAGAAATTCAAAAATGGTACATAACATTTTTCTCACATTTCAGCATGTGCACACATTCACCAGCGCCCTCCAAATAGTTGTATGTTTTATTTTACTTTTGCCCTGTGTCTTCTTGTCTCATCTTATGGGGTTATTCAGGTGCCCGGCAAAAAACCTAACCCCTCGGATTTCTATTTCAGAAATTCACAGTTTCAAAGTCCCATCACATTCACCACACCAGCACATTTTGTACTAATTTTTTCACAGGATAACTATTTTTTATGTACCACATATTCTCAATTTGTAATTAATTTATTCAGAGTTTAGAAATGAGTGCGGGAAGAGGCAAACAAAAATAGGGAGAAGAAAAATTTGATTATTTGATTGAATCTAAATAACAGGTACTTGATCAGGTCCTCCATTGTGTGACGGGAATACACTTTGCACGTTTTCCACCCTTGGCATCTGAAAAATGACTTTTTTCATACAAGAACTGGACATAAGCAATCCGTTACCTCTCCACACACTTGATGCAGTATGGCTGCAAAGTGTTGATTGCTTTTCCGGTCCTGGGATCCTTCGACGTGTAGGTGGAGATGAGTGGAATGTAGTTGTCGGTGCACAAACGACATCTCTCAGTCTCATAAATTCCTTTGTTGAGCTCGCTTGGAACGAAGACCTTGATATTCTTCTTGACGAGGAAGTCATGCTCGCTTTGAGTTTTAGCGGGACTTCTAAAAATTTCAAATTTTAAAAAATGTGTAATTTAGAGACTGCTTACCTCATGGTCATTCTCTTCACCAATTCTTTCATTTACTGGTCCATTTCAAAACCTTCAATAATTTTGTTCCAGCAGATAGTTTCCAATGGCATAATCGAAGAGGTTTGGTTTGCCAAGTAGTTGTAGTTGACGACCGCTGCTGTTGCCAAGGTGTTTCACGAGATGTTTGCCGTGAAATCATTGGACTGGACCCTATGGTCTCTGAAAATCAAAAAAGGCATTAAAAAAATGTTCAGAAAAGTATGAGAAACTGGTTTTTGAACAAAGTTTTTAAACTTTAGGACCAACATTTTGGGTTTTACAATTAGACCGAAATTTGGGATATTTTGAGTCAGAATTTCTCAAAATTAATTACGAAACACAAACTTACATTTTCAGAAAAATAAATAAGAAAGAAATCCTGGATCGATACACACTCGTTCTCAGAATAACTAGAAATATACATAGAACATCAGAAAAATCATTTAGAAGCAGAAAAATCAGACATCCGCTCAGAATAAGACTAATGAATATTCTGGGCTAATCGAGGTCTTTTATACCATCAGAAGAGAGAGAGTGAGAGACGGAGAGAATATTTAAAAGGGCAATGTTATGGGCGGTGACAGGTGGTCGGCTCCCGACAAAGGAATCGAATGGGTGAGAAGAAGAGACGCAGAGAAAATGGGATTATCACCTTTATGTCGGGACACCTCTTTGGCGGGATGGCGGGATGCCGACATAGAAGTTCGAAAATTCAAAAAATACTGTTCTATTTACTTTAAAACTTATTGTAAAGGGCAAAGGGACGGATAATAACCACGGAAGAATAAAACTATGAATCGCCTGAACCTGATAAAAGTGAAATCTGAAAATAGAACGATACTGAAATGGTAATTTTTTCACTTCTAGTACTTTGAATTTCAATAATCTACAAATTCATGTAATATTATTGCAGTTTGAGGCCACATGTCGTAATAATTTTTCGATTTCAAATCGCATGATTTCACTCATCAGTTGAAACATTATATATATATTTTTGTTGGAAAACTTATAGACTTTTCTTTTTCTGAACTTTCGAGATCTCTTAAATCGTCAGTACTAAATTAAAAAAGAAAACTTCTTCTGCAGAATGTCACCAACTTTTATTGTCTAAATTTGTCTTCTTCCGACTTTTAGTTCTTTTGTCCTTTTTGTCCACTTCGAGTTACTACTTTTCTCGGCTAGACACTACTGAAAAATGAAACTTGCTCTTTTTCTCTACTGTTCAATTATTTTTATAGAATCAGTTGTAAGAATCAGGTGCTTCTATTTGTTAAATATCCATCAAGTTTCCAGAAAGCCGATTTGATAATGGTTGAAGTTTATGGACAGCCTACAACCACCAAAAAGGTGTATTCTTCAAACGGAAAGAGTTGGAATGAGTGTATGGCGGAATGCTATTATGCTCAAAGCTGTGTAGTAAGTTATCACAATTAAATCAACTGAACTAATCGGAAAATAACTTCCGTATTTGCTTTGATAGAAGCCCAATTGAACTGTCAGTTTTGAGCTCAGTTATCTGGATTCCTGTGAAAGATATCAAAAATGTTTCAACAGATAGATGATTCATCGTAATATCACCAACATTTTATCAGCTGAAAACTTTTTGACACCTTTCTGAAGGACCGAGATAAAAGGGGTTTATCTTGAGAGCACTTCTAACAAAGCTATGCAGGTTTAACTTGCATTTTAGGCTGCCTGGAAGAATGGATCGACATGCTATACCTTTGACTATTGGCTGATGGGACCTATTACTCAAACTAAAGAAATAAATGAATCAATTGTGGCTTTCAAGGTTGAGAACAAGGGCGGAGAGTGTCCCAGTGGAATTAATCCACCAACGTTTGGCAACAAAAATGCAACGGTGAGGGTTTAGAATAATATTTCGAAAAGTATATGTTGTAGGGCTCTCTCTACATCGATTCTGATCCCAAAATAGCTCCGGTGTGGGTTCACTACAACATTTATTATACGAAAGGAAGTTGGAAATTGAACTACAAAGGTTTGAACTTCTCGAATTTTCTTAACTCATAACTTGTCTGGAATTATAGTGGACAGGATTTGCGGTGAATACGAGTATGATGGCTTTGTTTCTCATGCAGATTCAACTGTAACGTGTTCTTTTGTAAGTTTGTAAAAACTTAAAAAATCATACTTTTTGTTGTTTTCAGGTTTGGTACAATGAAAATACCGGTGGATTCACCTATAGTGAAATGAAAGAAACTTGTGACGAGTATTCATATGGCATGGCTGGATTTAAGTATAAAGAAGACGTTGCAATGTTTGAGGGTTAGTTTTTGATGAAGATTCTGTCAGTTAAACATTCATAAATTAGAATCAGCGAAGAAGTATCTTGTGAAAATCAAAGACACCAGAGCTTATGTGAGAGTCGATGGAATCCGAACAGCGGCATGTCAGAAGACTCCAAAAACAGCATATTGCATGTCTGAGAAGGTAAGAATTCTGTTTATATCTTTTTCCCACGTATTTTAATCATTCAAAACAATTTTAGGGATTTACATTTACCGGACCAACTCCTGATTTTTCACTTTACAAATGGGTAACAAATTCGAGCGTTCAACATGTCAAAGGAGAAGATTGTATTGTCATGATCATAGACGGAAAGGCGGAAGTCAAAATGGATGTTAGGGCCTGTACTGATACTATAATGAAAGCACGAATTTTTATTTGTTCTCTGTTGAGAAAGAAATGAAGATGTTATGGTTATTGAGGCATAGTGTGGAATGACTAATTTTACATTTTCAGGAGCTTGATTAATGTGTTCAAACAAATTGCAATTTCACTTTCATTATTGGAACTTCCCCTGTTTTTGAAAAAACGCAGAATGACTGCACTTCGCTCTTTTCCTCTAACGACATAGTAAAAACCATCAAAATGGGAAATCCATATCCATTGATCTAGAACTTTTCCGCAAAATGTGTGCCAGTCAACTTATCAAAAATTCATTTGTATCCCAAAAATATGAAACTGTTGGCATCAATTTTAACCAGTCGGTTTACGCCACTCTGGAGCTGAATATCCTGGGCTCTGCCTACAGTACCCGTAACCTTATAAAGAGATTCCGTCACTTTTATTCAGGGGCTATTATTTAAAGGTCTGAACTCAAAAAATTGGTAACTGAATTACTCATAGTTTCAGAGACTTAGAAATTTTGAAATGTATTACTCGGAAGCTCAGAATTTAGCTCAGGATAAGATTAGGAAAATCTTGGATTATCAATTTTGATTTTGGGTGTTCCGAAAAATCGGCTATTTCTGAAATATCTTCTCTTTTTATGAGACGTTGTTCTGTTTTTTTTCCCTGAAAGTTTATCTTATCGAAAACGTAATCTTCTCATTATCGTTATCTTATCAGGACCCTACTGGTCGTATGACCCCCTCCCCATTTCCTGGTCTTTTTTTCTATATTCGGACCCCAACCATGTCCCCTAAACTCCATATTTCTCTTCTCTTTCTCCTCTTGCTCATTCCAAATGCTCAATCTTCTGGTTACCTAGAAATCCGTTTAAAATCGCCGTTCCTCCTGAACGCTACCGTAACCATCACCGAGGATATCTATTTTCCAACGAATAAACGTGTCTTCAATGTCCCTTTGGTCCCGGACCACACTAGAATTCTAACCAACGTCCCTGTCAAATTCCATCGTCCGGGTACTGTTCTTATCAATAGTGGTCCCGTTGATAAATTCGGTTTACACTTTGCAACGATTCGATCGGATCGATGGAACACGAAACAAATGATAATCGCGCCGGATGAAATGAAGTTGCCGTTTACTGGATTCCGAATTGATGTAAAATGTGATAGGTAAGCCCAAATTGATATAAAATTTCCTAAAATCAACTTCGAGACCGTATATCTTATTTCCCGTGGGAGATGTCTGAAAATTGCAAACTAACCAAAAATTGGTGATATTATGATAAATATTTTATCAGTTAGCTACTTTTTTGTATCTGTTACAGGAAATGAGATAAATTGGCTTAAAGGGGTACTCAGGTTTCAAAATTTTTAGTTTTTTTAACTGGGGCTTAGGAACTTTTCACTGAGGCTAAAACTGATATCCGCACTATTTTTTTTCCAGAAACTGGCACGGTCCATATTGCGACAAGTTCTGTAACGACAACCATGCGAAAATCATCAATCGTCGTTGTACCCATAATGCCACCCTCGGCTGCCCTCTAATGCTTTCTGGTCCCAATTGTGATGTTCCGCTTCTTCAAACCGAATCCACGTGTCCTTGTGTGAACCACGGATACTGTGTGTCGGAATTCCTGAATCCGCTGGATACTGTAGATCGATCAATTTGTGAATGTGGAGTTGGATTCGAAGGAGAGCACTGTGAAGAGAAAGAGTATGACTATGCGGATGCAATCCAATTTGGAATGCATGGAGGCCCCGAGAAAGTGTTTACGGAGTTTTTCGAGAGGAGTAGTGTCGACAACGAGTTAAGATATCTTTATCATTAAAATCAGTTTTTCGCTCCAATAACCATTTGTCTTCATCTTGACTGTCGTCATCTTTTTTTTCCAAATAAATATCAATTCTTCTCCCGTTTTCTGCTTTTCACCTTTTACTGTGATGAAACCATAGGACGTCTCCAGAAGACTTCAAAATCAAAATTTCGAAAAAAAAGTTTGGGCATTAATACTGGAAATGGAAGTCACCAGTGTTTCGATAAAGCGCCCGCTGACATAAAAGTGTTTCAATGATTAGGTGATCAAAACAAACATTTTCAGCAAGGCTGTGCAAAATAGCGTCCAGCCGCGGCCGGCGTCGGCCGCAGCTCGTTTTTTGAGGCCGAAGCCAGCCGCGGCTTTTATGTGGAAGCCGTGAAAAGCCGCGGCTAGCCGAGGCCGACCGCGGATTTTCTTATAAAAACGCGTGAATTGAAAATCAATAAGTTTTTGAAGAATTTCGTTTTTTTGTTCCACTTTCCGAAAAAAAATCTACGTTTCTCATGAAACAATTATTTTAAAAAGCCGTGAAAAGCCGCAAATATTTTTCTGAAGCCGCGGCCGGCTCGGCCGTAGTAAAAGCCGGCCGTGGCACAGCCTTGATTTTCAGGGATCCATACATTTTTGAATGCCATTTCTAAGAATCATATATGTATCAATTAATTCCATCTGGAAACACATGGACAGTCAAACACCGATTTCAAGAAAAATGCAAATTTTTTTCGCAAAAATAAATTTAAACCGTTTCAGTTTTTCGTCAAGACCTTTAGTTTCGAAAACTTCCTCGGTCATCCTAAAAAAAATCCCAAAATGTGTGATTTCTTCTTTTCTGCTCTTTTTTCTTCCACCAACGTCCTCATCAAATATCAAAAACCCCATTAGCTAGACATCCCGTATTCACCCTTCCGGAACAGTCGAGAATATTTTGTTTAATAAAAGATGAAGAGCTCAATCTTATTCTAACAGCAAACTATGAAATTTCTCATTATTCTGCTACTGAATTTTAAGATTGCTTCAAATGATCATGTTATGTTCGAAGTTTATGGTAAACCGAATTCCTTGAACGACGCACAAACTATCAAAAATACTGAATGGAGTGTGTGCATGAGCAAATGTTACTCCTCTGAAAAGTGTATTGTAAGTTGTTGGAAATGTTAAAAATATTCTTCATGTTTCACAGTTAGCTCATAATCAAAACGAAACTTGCTACATGTTCAATGAAATGTCAATGGGTACAGTAACCCGCACAAAACCCAAGGATAAATCTGTTGTAGCATTCAAGGCGAATTCTACAAACGGACAGTGTTCTAAGGGGCCACCGAGTAACATGAGTGTAAGTGAATAAAAAGAGATTTTGTGAAAGATAATGTTTCAGGGAACTGTATATTTCAAAGGAAATTCTGACCTTATGATCCATGTGGGTCAATTATGACATTTATACAAACGGATCGTCATGGCAAATCAAGTATGATTGTGAGTGCAAAAAGCTGTCGGAAATTCACGTTTTTTTTTGCCAAAAATATTTGAAAATCACTGGATAGTGAAACTTTTAGACAACTTCAGCTGTCCAGAAAATTTCGATCCTCTAGTTCGATACAATATTTCACCAGTTTTGGGTGGTAGAATTTCTTCTGTCAGGGTATATTGTTCTTATCGTTATTCAGTAATTTTCTTTCAATGTTCCAGGAGTTATATTCTCTGAATGGTACTGCACTTTCTTACAATTATTCCCGAAGCTACTGCGAAAATCAGAGTGCAATTTTAACTGGTTTGGCCTATTCCGGCGATGTTTGGTACATGCTGAGTAAAATTCGAAAAATGAGAGATATGAAGATTGAAAGTTTCTACGCAAGAATTGATGGAATACGTACGAAATCTTGTCAGGCGACTCCAAAAACCAAGGAGTGCATGTCGTCAAAGGTAGGGATTTGTTTGAAAAATCAATATTATTGTCGGGTATTTACAGGGATTTGAATTCACAGATAAAGAAATGGATAGTTTCATTCAGCACCTTTGGGTGACCGATTCCTCAGCTCGAGAGAAAGAAGGTTACGATTGTTTGGTACTATTTTCAGATAAAGATAATAATAACCAGATTCAAACGGATGTTAGAAGGTAATTCTAGACGAATAAATTTCAGAAACCCAAATTGATTTCAGTTGCACCACAGATTCTCCGCGGAAGGCTCAACTTGCATACTGTTCTATCAACTCCTATCAAACCTTCTCCGAAATACGAGAAATCAAAAATAGCTGATAGATCAGAACCCGTTTATTTTGTAGCTCCACTATACAGATAAACTCCCTTGTTTGTTTTTTGTTATGTTTGAGTTAAACATTCAGGTTGGCCTGTCAACTTGTTGATAGATATGATAAAGCGTCATATCGTAGTAGTCACCAGAAGTATTATAGAATCGGCTGATTTCCGAGAACTAACTGTCTGTTTTACCTGTTCAACTTGTGTTTTGCTCGAAACAGGCAATCACTAGATGAAAAACTATTATCTTCTGTTTTTTTATTATTTTTGACGTTGTAAATTTTAAACAGAAAAAACTCTTTTATTGTTCCAAAAAAGGTTTCAGTGTGTATTCTAACATTCCTTCTAGGACCTCTTCAAAATACTCAGGAAAAAATCTCGGACTTCTTTTCGGCACGCTCATCAAAAATCACGGAGCCCATTAACTGGACATCCTATATCCACTCATCCGTAAACGTCGAGAATATTTTGTTTAATAAAAGATGAAGAGCTCAATTTTATTCTAACAGCAAACTATGAAATTTCTCATTATTCTGCTACTCACTTTTAGGACTGTTTCAAATGATCATGTTATGTTTGAAGTTTATGGTAAACCGAATTCCTTGAACGACGCACAAACTATCAACAATACTGAATGGAGTGTGTGCATGAGCAAATGTTACTCCTCTGAAAATTGCATTGTGAGTTGTTGGAAATGCTAAAAATAATCTTCAAGTTTCACAGTTAGCTCATAATCAAAACGAAACTTGCTACATGTTCAATGAAGTGACAATGGGTACAGTAACCCGCACAAACCCCAAGGATAAATCTGTCGTAGCATTCAAGGCGAATTCTACAAACGGACAGTGTTCTACGGGGCCACCGAGTAACATGAGTGTACGTTAAAGAGCACGAGATTTAAAAAAAGGCGATGCTTCAGGGAACTATATTTTTCAAAGGAAATTCTGATCTCATAACCATGTGGGTCAATTATGACATTTATACAAACGGATCGTCATGGCAAATCAAGTATGATTGTGAGTGGTATTTGATAATCGTCGGAAACTTCGGAATGTTCCGTATTATTTTTAACAAAATCCGTTCTTTGCTAGCTTTTTATTTTGGAGAAACTTTGGTTAATTTTTTCTGTTGAAATCAAAAAGTATTGGAAAGAGAAAATTTCAGATAACTTCAGCTGTCCAGAAAACTTCGATCCTCTAGTTCGAAACAATAGAACAACCCGTTATCATTTAATTAGTTCTTGTGTCATGGTATGTTGTTTTCCACTGTTAATCTGTACATTTCTTGCAATATTCCAGGAGTATTACTCTTTGAATGGTACTGCACTCTCTTACGATTATTCTCGAAGTTATTGCGAAAGTCAAGGCGCAACTTTAAATGGTGTCGCCTATTACAGTGATTGGTGGTATACGTTGAGTAAATTAACCAATAATAAAAAATTATATGGAAGAATTGATGGGATACGTACAAAGACCTGTCAGTCAACTCCAAAAACCAAGGAATGTATGTCGGTGAAGGTAAGGATTTCTCTGAAAAATAAACATTGTTGGATCTTTCAGGGATTTGAATTCACAGACAAATCAGTAACTAATTTTGATAGGCACTATTGGGTGACCGATTCCTCAGCTCGAGCGAGAAACGGTGATGATTGCTTAGTGATTTTCAGCGATGATAATAACGCTATAAAAATGGATGTTAGAAGGTAAGGATTCGAAACAACTACATTTCAGAAACCCAAGTTGCTTTCAGTTGCACCACAGATTCTCCACGGAAGGCTCAACTTGTATTCTGCTCCATAAACTCTTATCAATCTTTTTCCGAAATACGAAACATCAAAAATGACTAACTTGAATCTGACTCCGTTTATTTTGCTAGCTCTGTGTATCATATAAAATCGTTGGTTTGATTATTTTTTTTGTTGATATTTCAGTAGAACATGTGGGAGGTTTTATTATTGTTCCTGGTCCGCCTTTCATTTTGGCATGTAACGTTTTTGATAGACAAGAAACGGTCCCCTTTTCGTTTGTCCATTTGATCCGGGATCTCAAGATAAAGCTCGCCAAAATTTGGCATAACCGTTTTAGTTGGTCAAAAAATATTGAGCCAGAAATAAGCAGATCTTCCTAGAGACCACTTTCCAGAGACCACGAAGAAATAATTACAGTTACATCCGGTAAATGTCCGTTTGATGTGCAGGTGCAATCAGATGAGGAAAGCGAGAAGTCGGAAATTTCCCGTGGGACAACATTACCTAATTACGTTAGATGTGCAGGTGGGATACTGTGCAAAACAGTTGTAAGGAAGAAAACGTAAGCCAGTTGGGAATATTCAAATGAAATTCATATTCAAAATAGGCATAATACAAGAGAAACAAATATACAAAAATTAAAAATGGTAATTAGACTGATATGGCATTTGATAATTGGAATAGTAACCGGAATAGCAATTGTAGTTCATCAAATATCCATGTGTCATTTCTGGAGCATACCAGGTGGATGGATACTGCAAATTGTCCGATTGTGACGTCATTGGATTCTGCGTGGCTGTATTCGAAGAGTTGAGGTAGTTGGTGTCTTCATGGCGGGCTCCCAGTGGGTTCAGAATGATCCTTTGATTTTCCTTGTCTTCTGGCGAGTGGTTGTTCTTTGCTGGATGATAATACTGTTCGAAATTTCGATTTTTTGACGTCATTGGGTATTGTGGATAGGCACTGACTGTATTTGACTGGACTGTATTCGAAGAGTTCAAAATTTTATCGACTTCATGGGCGGCTCTCAGTGGGTCTAAGATAAAATTCTCCTTGTTTTCCAAAATCGGTCCTGGAGTCTTTGTTTTCTTCTTCTGTTCCACACCTTTTCCTCCATATCTCACTGTCGCATACTTGTTGTTCTGAGCCTTCCATTTTCCAATACTTTGGTCTTGATAGATAGACCAGTCGGTTTACGCCCCTTCGGGGCTAAACCTCCTGGGCTCCGCTTACAGTGCGTGTAACCTTACAGAAAAGTGCTTTTCACTTTCGCTCAGTGACTATTTTTTAAAGGTCTAAACTCGGAAAAAAATTGAAAAAATGAAATCTTTATCTTTGAATTTTGGAAAAGAGTATCCAAATTACCGAAATTATAAGTTTCTGAAATTCTGAATTTGAAAAATTCCGGTTCTGAGAAGATAGAAAGTTTGGAACCTACAAATTTGGAATCCGGAATTCGGAATCCGAGATCCCGAATTCGGAATCCCGGATCCGGAACCCGGATTTCCGGGATCTAGGTATCTGGACCCAGTAATCCGGAATCCAGAAATGTGGAATCCGGAATCCGACATTCGGAATCCAAGAATCCAGGAATCCGGAAAACCGGAATCCAGAAATCCAGAAATCCGGAATCCGGAATCCGGAATCTGGAATCTGGAATCCGGAATCGGGAATCCGAAATTCGGAAACCGGAGTCCAGGAATCCGGACCCAGGAATCCGGACCTAGGAATCCGGCATCCGGAGTCCGGAATCCGGAAACCGGGACCTATAAATCCAACACCCGGATCCAGAAATCCGGATCCAGAAATCCGGAACCGGATCCCTTCTCCGGTCCCCTCTCGGGAACCTCGAGAAGGGAGAACTGATGTTTCTCTCTACTTCTCTCTTCCTTTATAGTAATCTTATCTCCTTAAGGCCATCTTGGGTCGATTTCTAAACCAACTCACGTAATTCGCTTCGTCTAGAATTTCGCACTTTTCGAAAACTTTTTAAACTTTTTTTCCATCACGCTAATGACACTTGAAGTTATACTTTTAAAATCTGCGAAACTCTTTAAAAGATGGATCCTTTGAACCTAATTATCTAGTTTCGTGTTTTAGATATCATGAAATATTCAACAAAAGAAATGTTTCAGATATCAAGCCAAAAATTTTCGAAAAAAAATATCCGAAACTTTCTGATGACTCGAAAGAAAAACTTAAAGCTTCAAATCTCGACTTGAAACGAATAAAAATGGGAAATTCGTTGCATTTTAACCGATAAAAAAAACAGTCGGACGTTTTCTTATCAATTTCTGAGCACTTTACAAAAAACCAAAAAAATTTGCCGCTTGCGGACTCAAACCCGCATAGCGCGGGGCAAAAGTCTAGTGCGTTAACCGCTACACCACAGGTGTACACATTGGATGGTGGTAGAAATGGCGTAAATCTGTGTGTGGGATTTCCTCCCTTTTTTCTCTCGCACCCTCTTCTCTCGCCCTCCCTGCCCTCCACCATTCACTGTAGTGAAACAAAGGAACGTCTCCAGAAGACTTCAAAATCAAAATTTCGAAAATAGAAAGGGTCGGGCCATAACTAATAAAAATTTCCGATTCGCCTGTCCAGGTTTCAGCTTGATCGGTTAACTTTGAATGGGTGAACGGGAACGCGACATACAAACCAACAAACGGAATTTGGTGAATGTTATTAGTAATGATTACAAAAAACCAAAAAAATTTGCCGCTTGCGGACTCAAACCCGCATAGCGCGGGGCAAAAGTCTAGTGCGTTAACCGCTACACCACAGGTGTACACATTGGATGGTGGTAGAAATGGCGTAAATCTGTGTGTGGGATTTCCTCCCTTTTTTCTCTCGCACCCTCTTCTCTCGCCCTCCCTGCCCTCCACCATTCACTGTAGTGAAACAAAGGAACGTCTCCAGAAGACTTCAAAATCAAAATTTCGAAAATAGAAAGGGTCGGGCCATAACTAATAAAAATTTCCGATTCGCCTGTCCAGGTTTCAGCTTGATCGGTTAACTTTGAATGGGTGAACGGGAACGCGACATACAAACCAACAAACGGAATTTGGTGAATGTTATTAGTAATGATTACAAAAAACCAAAAAAATTTGCCGCTTGCGGACTCAAACCCGCATAGCGCGGGGCAAAAGTCTAGTGCGTTAACCGCTACACCACAGGTGTACACATTGGATGGTGGTAGAAATGGCGTAAATCTGTGTGTGGGATTTCCTCCCTTTTTTCTCTCGCACCCTCTTCTCTCGCCCTCCCTGCCCTCCACCATTCACTGTAGTGAAACAAAGGAACGTCTCCAGAAGACTTCAAAATCAAAATTTCGAAAATAGAAAGGGTCGGGCCATAACTAATAAAAATTTCCGATTCGCCTGTCCAGGTTTCAGCTTGATCGGTTAACTTTGAATGGGTGAACGGGAACGCGACATACAAACCAACAAACGGAATTTGGTGAATGTTATTAGTAATGATTACAAAAAACCAAAAAAATTTGCCGCTTGCGGACTCAAACCCGCATAGCGCGGGGCAAAAGTCTAGTGCGTTAACCGCTACACCACAGGTGTACACATTGGATGGTGGTAGAAATGGCGTAAATCTGTGTGTGGGATTTCCTCCCTTTTTTCTCTCGCACCCTCTTCTCTCGCCCTCCCTGCCCTCCACCATTCACTGTAGTGAAACAAAGGAACGTCTCCAGAAGACTTCAAAATCAAAATTTCGAAAATAGAAAGGGTCGGGCCATAACTAATAAAAATTTCCGATTCGCCTGTCCAGGTTTCAGCTTGATCGGTTAACTTTGAATGGGTGAACGGGAACGCGACATACAAACCAACAAACGGAATTTGGTGAATGTTATTAGTAATGATGATACTGGAATAAATTGTGCCATTTCGAATGGAACTCTCACAACGGTTTCTTTGGTGCCCAGATTGGTTATGGTGATCACTGGAATGTACTTTTGCATCGTTTGGACATATATAACATTTTCTAAATGTTGGTCTTGGATTCTTGAAGAGATCTTGATTTTTTCGAAATTCAAATCCTTCAAATCCTTTCCATATCCAATGCGACCAATCGATTCAGGAATGTGAAATTCTTTGGAGCTTCTCTTTTTTGATTCCGCCCATTGTTGAGTCTTCTTATCGAATCCATATCTTTTCGAGTCCAATTTTTCCAAAGTCAGCGATGCATCGTACTCTGTATCATCCTTCAATCCAGAAACTTCAAATTGCAATGTTGGCGTGAGTGGAGTTGGTGCCTTGGATATCATCTCCATATGAGGAAATCGTTGAATCCAGATGTCCTCGTTTTTGAGGAAGACGGAGATGGCAGTGTTAACAGACATTGTAACAGAATAGAAAATAGAAGACGTTATGGGTACGTTTCAAAGAATCGATACCAGAGGAAAGGTATGATTCCAAGAGTAAGTAAGAGGGTAAATGATTTCCAATTTCCCGGACCTAACGAAGAAAGTGGGCGTGGCCTAAAGGTGAAGAGAGATGGAGAGATGGTTTTCCAGTACCCGATGCGTCACTTCCCAGGGACCCGATGAGATAATTACAGTTACATCCGGTAGGGGTCCTCTTTTATGTATGTTCATAATCCACCGTTTGATGCGCAGGTGCAAAGTGACTAGGTGAAGGGACTTGATAAAAAGAAGAGTCAGAATTCTCAAATAATCATTACTAATAACATTCACCAAATTCTGTATGTTGGTTTGTATGTCGCGTTCCCGTTGACCCATTCAAAGTTAACCGATTGAGCTGAAACCTGGACAGGCGAGGCAGAAATTTTTATTAGTTTTGGCCCGAGCTTTCCGTTTTTCGAAATTTCGATTTTGAAGTCTTCTGCAGATTTCCCTTTGTTTCACCACAGTAAAGCGTGGTCGGCAGAGAGGGCGATGGTGGAAGGCGAGAAAGAAAAGGGGGAGAAGATCCCACACACGTGTATGCCATTTCTCCCACCCTCTCCATGGCGACCGCGCGGTGTGATGGTTAGCGCACCATGCTTTCGTTCGAGCGATGCGGGTTCAAGTCCGCATGGTGGCAACCTTTTTTTTTGTTTTTTTGTATAGAGTTCGGAAATGAATGTGAAAGCGCCCGACTGTTTTCAAATCGGTTTGAAGGAAATACTAGCAAAGATTTTCCCAGTTTCATTTGTACGTCGAGAGTAAGATTGGATTGAGATTTGATGCTTTTAGTTTACTTAAAAAACGGAGCCCAGGAGGTTCATAAATGAAGGGCAGTTATCTCGACAAAAAATGGCATCCATAGTTTTGCGACTTTGACCAAATATATCTCGATTCATGTGTGAGATATTCAAAAAAAAACAAAAAACAACATGTTTGTCTTGATATCAGACACATTTCTTTAGTTGAATATTACTTGATATCACAAACAGGAAACGAGATAAGTAGGTTCAAAGGAACGCTCTCTTTGAAGATTTTCACAGCTTTTAAAAGTAAAAGTTCAAGTGTCATTTGAACGTGATGGAAAAGAAGTTTTTAGAAAAATTTAAATTCTAGACAAAAAAGCTGCGTGAATTGGTTTAGAAACCCACGACCCAGGATGACCTCAGGGAGATAAGATTACTATAAAGGAAGAGAAAAGTAGAGGAAGAATTAGTGCTCCCTTCTTGGGGCTCCCGAGAGGGGACCGGAGAAGGGATCCGGTTCCGAATTTCTGGATCCGGATTTCTGGGTACGGATTCCGGAATCTAGATTCCGGATTTCGGACACGGGATTCCGTATTCGTTATTCGGGATTTGGGATTCGGGATTCCGTATTCGGTATTTGGGATTCCGGATTCGGGATTCCGTATTCGGGATTTGGGATTCCGGATTCGGGACTCGGAATTCCGTATTCCGTATTCGGGGTTCGGGATTCCGGATTCCGGATTCCGGATTCCTGGATTCCGGATTCCAGATTCCGGAATCCGGGCATCGGATTTGTAATTCCGAATTCCGGATCCGCAAGTTTCGAAATTTCTATCTTCTGAAAACCTGAATTTCTCGAATTCAGCATTTTAGAAACTTATAATTTCGGAAATTTCAAATCATTCTTATAATAAATAAATGAAGTTGCGTCTCTTTGTTTCTCTCTCTGTGGCTCTGTCCGCAAATTTTGAAAAGCTGGAAAATAAAATATAGATCCACGTGACCTTTAAAAAAGAGTGAGTCGCGAAGCGACGAACAGTAAAAGAAAAAGGTTATTTCCAGCTGTTTGTAGCGCCGGAGGCGCGGCAAACAGGCTGGTCTTTTCTAAAATTCAAAGATAAAGAGTCTTCAAACTTCCGAATAATTTGTACATGCTAAGTTTTGCTGTTCGTTTCGAATTTCTGGATTTCCTCACTTACGACTTTTCAAATTTTCAAAATTCTGAATGTCTCAAATTTTAAAATTACCGAAATTTTTAACTTCCAAACTCAGAAATCCTAAAATTCAAATTTCCCATTTTCCGAGTTTAGACCTTCAAAAAATAGTACCTGAGAGAAAGTGGAACACACTTTCCTGTAGAGTTACACGCACTGTAAGCGGAGCCCAGGAGGTTTAGCCCCGGAGGGGCGTAAACCGACTGGTGGTAAGACATTGCCTAATTATCTTCGATGTGCAGGCAGTACATGTGGGATACTGTACGAAACCGTCGTGAGGATAAAACGAAAACCAACTGGAGAATATTATATTTTTTATATTTATTATATTTGTTAGTGGATCACTATTTGAAATTTTTCCCAGGAAGATACATGAGGTCCAAATTGAAAGTTTGGAAGTTTTTCTGTTTCCAAACCTAGCCTAAAATTTTCTTCTCAAGCTTAATTATGTTATTCCTCTCGGATTGTACAGTTTACCCAAACTACAAGCTTTGCAAAGAAAGTGTTGTGAGAGGAATGGAGCGGGGATTCCTCTCCCAACGTACAATGTATAAACGGGTCAACTGGAGAGTTAGCGGAGGATCACAGGAAGCAGAGGAGATGGAGAGTTCAACGTGAGCGCCCAATGAGAGGAGGATATCAAGTAGTCCATCAAGATATGCGACACGTGGCAAAGTCAATGAAGAATGTGGAAAGAAGAGAGTTTAGTTTGGTGTTCAATGTTCTAACGAAGCCAAGAAGATACGAGTGTCTACCGAAGCCGCCACCGACCGTTGCAAGATGCCGGATCCGACCAACCATGCCCACCAAGTCTGTTAACTGTGTGATCTGTTAATAAACCAGTTGTTCCTATCCTTTCTGTAGCATCTTACCCCCGCACCTTGAGAATCATCCTTAACCCATTCGGGGTAAGGGCTTCTCGCCACATGGTGCATCGACCGTTTTAGAAATGACTACAATTGGTAGTCGAAAAAAGAACCCTAAGGTCGGGTGGTAGTTGCTCACAGTTAGTATGGATTAGGTGTCGGAGTGGTGGACGTTGAGGAGGAACTCGTAAATTCGTTACGAACCTTAACATCCTACTAGTACTAACCTTACTAACCACATTCCAAAGGGCAGAGATACTCGTCTGGGGTGCGAGAGAGTGGCAATCTCTAGCACTTTGTTTCTTCGTAGCCCTAAAAAGAAGAAAAAGAAAGTTGAACCACCGTGAAGAAGGAGCAGAAGTCTCGAAAGTATCTGATTCGCAGATAAACAGTTTAGATAGAGAATTCGTCTCCAAATTGACATAGTAGAAGTTAGAGAGTATATCGACTCCATTAGTCCCTCTTCTCCGAACCGGTGAGAAGCAGGTAGTTAGGCTGTTCAAACTCGAAGCATCAGCAAAGCCGACGTCAGGGTACAAACATCCAGAAGAAGATGACACATTCGAAGTTGTCGTCATCACTGCACCTGGATCGCCCTTCGACATACGGGCAATAGTAGAAACTTGAGAATAGGAGTTCGGGAGAGTCGACTTCACTGGTTGCATGGGCCCATGATGTGACTAGCTGAAGAAGAGGAAAACGAATGACTATGGACTATGTGTGATAGCAAGGATGGATTAATACATCTTCACTACGTCCCCTAGGATGGGCTCAAGAAGTCGTCAGCAAACTCATCTCTTCCGATGAAAAGTAATAAGAAGGATCTGGATCATGCGGTCGAGTGCAGTCGACACATCTAGATAGAAGCAACCGTCAAAAAAGCGAAGATTTGACTGGAAAAGAACGCTTCGCGAAAGAGAATTCGTGGACCCCAAAGATACGTGGAACACAAAGCAGCCGTGGAAAGAAAAAGAAACGTGACAGTCGGTCACAAAAGATAAGGATCAAAGGTCAACATGTGGGAATACGATATGGAAAGATCAGTTCGAAGTTTAGTTCAATTCGATCAAAAAGGAAGATGCCGAAGAAGAAAGGAGCAAAAGGGAAGAAAGGAGCAAAACAGAAGAAGAACAACGAGGAATCGCCTCGATCGATAGTGAATATGCAGGAAAAAGTCAGCCGGACTTCAAGAAGATCGAATGCGACTCTAAAGGAAAAAGTCAGTCGGACTTCTGGAAGATCCAACGTGTCAAACGGATCAACTGAACAAGGGACACCGTCAGCATCAACACTGGATTCTTTGGAACTCGCTGAAAATCTGTCGAGACAGATATTGTCAATGCAAAAAGTCCAAAATCAATTGCTCGATAGGATTTCCAACATGGACCTAAATCAAATGCAGATGGCAACTTGTCTGGAGAATTTTGGGTTGATGTTCCAGGAAGCTGCGGAAAATAAGAAATTGGCCGAGAAGTCGTCTCAGTCGGTGATGGATTCAAAGGACCAGGAAGGAGTTGTCAAGAAGCTGGAGTCGTCGTCTCCAGTGTTACAGGAATCTGAGAATTTGTCTCAGCCTGCATTGGGCTCCGTACAGCAGCTGACATCGCCATCTACGGTCCTGGCAACCAACGTCATTAGTAGCATCATGTCCTCCATCACTCCATTTGACGGGGAGGCTGAGAACTTTCCACTTTTTCGACAAATGTTTGAGATGATGGTCCATAAGAATGAGGATATTTCGGTTCCTCTCAAACAATCCCTGCTCATGAAGCTGTTAGCAAAGGATGTACTGGACATGATGAAAACACCAACGATCTCAGAAGGAGATTACATGGTTCTACTCGAGAATCTCGATAGGCAATATGGAAATAAGGAGAATGCCCTGCAGCATTATCTGACTTTACTCGATCAGCATTCGTTCTCATCTGATGATTTTGATGCAATGGAAAAGGATTTGAATAGATTCAATTCAATCGTCAACGTCCTGAAGAGCAACGGATCCAATCCTGATGATCCGTTCTTCATCAGATTGTTTGTGAAGAAATTGCCAATCAGAGTGATGGGACCAGTGTACAAAAGAATGCTCAAAGGAGGTCAAACATTCCAAGATCTTGTGAAAGTTGCCTACAACACCATCCGAGAGAAGAAGGCCCTAGAAGCTGCTCGCGACCACAACAAGAAGTGCAACAGAAGTGATGAAGTCTACACAACGACAGTGGACTTCGAATCCTTCGATTCAGACTAGTCCCAACCGGGGACAACGGATTGAAATCGTCAATCCAAAATTTCATAGGCTCAGCCGGAGTCATTAGTTTTAGTAGTAGTTTGTTCGAACTTCTGAATATTCAGAAGTTCGTTTTCGGTCCCCCCAGTGTTGTGAGAGGAATGGAGCGGGGATTCCTCTCCCAACGTACAATGTATAAACGGGTCAACTGGAGAGTTAGCGGAGGATCACAGGAAGCAGAGGAGATGGAGAGTTCAACGTGAGCGCCCAATGAGAGGAGGATATCAAGTAGTCCATCAAGATATGCGACACGTGGCAAAGTCAATGAAGAATGTGGAAAGAAGAGAGTTTAGTTTGGTGTTCAATGTTCTAACGAAGCCAAGAAGATACGAGTGTCTACCGAAGCCGCCACCGACCGTTGCAAGATGCCGGATCCGACCAACCATGCCCACCAAGTCTGTTAACTGTGTGATCTGTTAATAAACCAGTTGTTCCTATCCTTTCTGTAGCATCTTACCCCCGCACCTTGAGAATCATCCTTAACCCATTCGGGGTAAGGGCTTCTCGCCACAGAAAGCCAGTCAAAAATATGTTTCACGTGTCCTAGTTGAAATATAAGTTGCTTCCTAGTGACCTTTTTCCGTGGTGTGTTTTCCAGCTCATTCAAACTCTAAAGCCCACGGAAGTGCAAGAGACAGTACAAAATTGTCTTCGGAACCTAACAAAAAGTCGGAGGAAAATTACAAATGCATACGGTGAGTTCCAAAAGACTTTTTGAAACTTTTCCGGTTTCAAAATCTCTACTAAAAAACTTTTGAACATTCAAATCTGTTGTCATCTAAATGTTTTTGAATAAATCATTTTTTGAAATCTGAAAATTCCACTTAGCAATAATTGATAGTTTTTTTCCAGCCAACTCTGATTACATCCGTTCTTCTTCTTCTTTTGCCATCAATCAGCTTGGCCAGCGAGGCGACTGTTCATGTTCGTGGAAAATTGATGTGCAATGGAAAACCATATGTGGATGGAACAATTTCGTTGTATGAGAAAAATTGGGGTAATTAACTTATACGGTTTCAGTTAGTTTTTGAATACTAGATAAAGGCTAGACTGGGACTGGATGGTTATCTACTAATTTCTGAATTCAATAATTTGTATTTTTGCCTGCTACCGTAACTTTATTTTTTCAGTTGGCCCAGATACCAAACTGGTTGTCACTAAAACCGATGCAGATGGACTCTTTGTGTTGAAGTCTTCGATGAGTGAATGGCCGGTAAGATCCTTCAGAATCCTTTGAAATCCATTAAAATCCATTTTTAGTTCTTCACTCCAATCCCATACATTTATTTCGGGAATTATTGTGACATCAACAACGACTTGGGATCTTTACAGTGTGCCGATGGAATCGAAATTCAAATTCCCGACTTTTTTGTTCACGAGGGTAACCTCCCAAAATCGGTTAGTAGCAATAATATTTTCGTTTCAATGAGAGATGGAATTAAAAGATTTCCAGACCTTCGATATTGGAGAGCTCGAAATGATGGGAATGAAATCGGAAAATTTGGGCCTCGGGAAGCTGGTGTACACGATTTTCACTCGACAAGATTGTCGAGATGTTACCAGAAAATAACGATCGAAAAGAGAAAGTTACTCGAAGCAGATGAATGAATGAGATATCTTATTTTATGTGTTTTTTATTGTATTTTCTGTAATGCAGTGAAAATAGTCAAGGTGTTGTGAATCGACAACTTGTCTGAATATTTCGAGAGTATTTTTTTCCGGAATTTTTTTAATGTCAGAAAAAACGCTGGGGTATTCAGGTCACGACTCAAAAATCTAGGTCAAGATCCAAAAAAATTTAGCTCATAACCCGGAAAATCTAGGTCACAACTCAAAGAAATCTAGGTCACGACCCGAAAAATCTAGGTCGTGACCTGATAAAATCTAGGTCACGAGCTAAAAAATTTCGGTCACAGCCCAAAAAAATCTAGGTCACGACCCAAAAAAACTAGGTCATGACCTAAAAAAATCTAGGTCACGACCCAAAAAATCTAGGTCATGACCCAAAATATCTAGGTCGCGACCCAAGAAATCTGGGTCACGGCCTGAAAAAATCTAGGTCATGACCTAGGAAAAATAGGTCACAACCCAAAAAAATCTAGGCCATGACCAAAAAAATCTAGGTCACGACTCAAAAAAATCTAGGTCATGACCTAAATAAATCTAGGTCACGACCCAAAAAAAATCTAGGTCACGACCCAAAAAAATCTAGGTCACGACCCAAAAAAATCTAGGTCATGACCTAAGAAAATCTAGGTCGCGACCTAAAAAATAGGTCAGGGGATGAAAAAATGTTCAATTTTTTACATTTTCAATGAAATAATTTTTCCAGATTGTTTTTTTGATAAATATTGATTGAATTTTGCGCGAAAAACTCAAGAAAAAATAAGTTTTATTCCGTTTCAATAGTTTATGAAGACCCAAAATAAATGTGTTTCGAATTGCTTTGATGACAAGTTTCTGAAAAATTTAAGATAATTTTTGCTCGGGAGAAAAACCATTTTGAGAAAGAGCCGAAATCTCTAAAACCCGGATGAAATCTGTTCAAAATTTCTGCAAAAAGTTTTTGTTGTATGCTTCCGTTTTTTCCAACACTTTTTAGATCCACCCACGTTTGAGAACTTCTAGGATGGGAACTCTCCAAAAAAGTTGCATTTTTCTAAAAATTCTCACTTTTTTTCGAGAGTGGGTTGCATCTTTTTTTTTGGAAATTTCCCATATTCACCCACTTTTGTATGTGCCTTTAATTCAATTAACGGGAGTTGCATATAAGCAAGTGGATCGGGTACCCAGACCATCCATTTCTTCGCTGGATAGAGTTAATTGAAATGAAGTTCCTATTGGTAAGTGTTTTCGGTGTCGTAACTGCTTTTTGGGGCAACCAAGGATTAAAGATCCGATGGAACGCTACTAATCTATGCGTTTCTAGGCCTAAAGTCTTGAAACCTTAAATATAGCTACCAAACAAATACTATAGATCAATGGCTCCATTTAGGTCTGATCCTTTGCAATTGGGCCCTTGTAGGTCTAGTATGTCTTTCGGAACGTGGTCCTTCATGATCGGAGCCTTTTCCTTTCGGGTTTTGTTAAAGGTGGGGGGACATGAAAAAAAATAAAGTTCTCGAAATTCCGTTCAAATATGCCCTTCGAGGAGTTGAACTTGTGAGGGCGATGATTGAGGGTGTGGCGCCGCTACCGACTGAGCCACGGGGGCAAAGAGGCAGCCGGCGCCTGATTGCATATATAAAGGCGAGGACGACAGCTGTACGCAGAGTGACATTAAGCGTTGTACACCGTCACGTCAGAATGCATACCCTGGCCCCGAAAATCCCCCGTAAAATCTCCTGTCCCCCCACCTTTAAGTCGAACTTTCTTAGTACCATGCTACTGGATCATACATAAGACGCTTAGAGCTCATTAATCTTTCTTTGTCCAGAATAACCCTAACATAAATTCCATTTTTCAGTGCTTCCTCCTTCTCTTCACCATTTCCACGATCAACTGCTTCGCGTCCGTCGGCTGCCTCATCGACTCGGATTGTAAGACCCCCGGTCATTCCTGTGTCGTAGGACAATGCCTCCTGATTCGTCGTCCAGTTGCTCGTCGTAAATTCGCTAGTTCTCATGATTGTTATCCTGAATGTCCACCTCATCATGTATGCGACTGGGGACAATGTTTGGATCTTTATGAAGGAATCTAACGTGTCTGAGGATGCTCGAGATCTAGTCAACGTGTGTCGGTCTTTGAGCATGTCCATTTGTGAATTGAATGAAGTTTTTGATCATTATTTGGACTTCAGAAAAATGAGAAAATAAGATTTCTAGTTATATTGCCTAGAAAACCCCCAATCTGGAGTTGAACCCATGAGGATCCCGGGTACATGCCGACTGCCGACCTAATTTTTTCTAGGACGTGACCTAAATTTTTCGGTCCTGGCCCAATTTTTCCTGGGTAATAAACACAATTAGGCAATGTCTTACCATTATTTGAGGATTCTGACTCTTTTCTTTATCAACTCTCTTCACCTGATCACTTTGCACCTGCTCATATAACCGAGATCAAGGACATACAAAAAATGGAGCCGTACCGGATGTAGCTGTAATGATTTCATCGGGTCCCTGGGAAAAAAACGGTACTGGAAACCCTCTCTCCCTCCCCATTCACATTTTGGCCACGCCCACTTTCTTCGTAAGGTCCATAAAATTGGAAATCATTTACCTTTTTACCTACTCTCGGAATCATACCTTTCCTCTGGTATCGGTTCTTTAAAATTTACTCCTAACTTCTTCTACTCTCTATTCTGCTATAATGTTTATTTCTGCTTTAATTTTCTTTTTTTCTGCTATAATTTTTGAAGTTTCAAATCCAAATTTTCCTCATTAATTGATTTTTTCAGTCAAATGGCTCCGATTCTGGACATCTACGGTCTGGAATCTCCAACCTTCCACATGGCATTCGAAGAATTGGTCGACTACGTCAATGAGCTCAATGTCGTGGTATCGGATTTTCACAAGAACGTGACTCCAAAGCAATTCAAGTACTGTTTCGGAGATTTTGGTTTGGACCACTGCACGATCGACACTTTGATGGCAATTTTGGAAATTAGTAAGAGATGCGCCAATGCCGGTTCGTTGAGAGGAGGTGCCACTGGAGCGATGGTAAGATTTTTTCTGAACTGTTCATTATCTAGTACAGAATTATATACCGTAAAACCTGCATTAGAAGGGCCGGTCTTTCTATTGTTGCAGGGTACCTCCAGAGGGCCTTTCTATTACAGGGGCCCTTCAGGGGGCTTCTATTTTCCCGTCAGTTTTTTTACGAAATTTAGCATCGAAAAATTCGACGAAGTTTCTTTCAAAATTCATGAAAATCTGCCTCGCCAAATATTAATCAAAATTTTCACCCAAAAGTATAGTTTCAACAAATTTCTATTGAATTTTGGAGTTCCCAGAATATTTTCCACTGAAAAAGTACCGAAATTTTCTGAAGACGGGTCCTTTTTCATAGAGGGCCCTTCTATTACGGGGACCCTTCTATTAAAGGGCCCTTCTAATACAGGTTTTACGGTACTTGGTTTTCTGAACCATTTTTTCGATCATCCTTTGAAAAATTGGCAACATTTAAAATGCTTCTGATAATACAGGCGAATGAAAAGATTTCGGTGGGGAAAGATTTTTTCAGACGTTTCAAGTATACTTTTTTCTGACAGAACACGTTCTGCAATTCAAAAAAAATCCAAAGAAATCATACTTAAAAATCCTGACCCTATTTTAAAGTCTGAAACCTACCCATTCTCCTGTATCAAAAAGAGTTACAAAGCCAAACATTCCGAATTCAATAAAATGAAAACTGTAAAGTTTGATATTTCAGGTGTTTGGTAACCTGAGTGAAAGACAAATGGCGGTAACGTGCAAAGAACTGAAGATCGGAGAGAAGGACAGATTTATCGACATTGGTTGTGGATTTGGACAGCTAATGTGCACAGTTGCCGCACTCACCCAAGCCGAGGTATCGACTGGCATCGAATACCAGGACCACATATACGACGCAGGATTATTACAACTCAAATTCTTCAAGAAGTTGATGAAATTCTTCGGGAAACGGCATGGAAACATCACAATTAAGTATGGAGATGTCACGGAGAAAAAAAATCACTCGATGATCACTACTTCCACTTTTGTTTTTGCAAATAACATTGCATTCAAGAAACAGTAAAAAGGGAACGTTTGATACGCACTTCAACAAAATGGTAAATCGACTTGAGTTTGACACATAATCAAAAACTTCGATTTTCAGATGAGTTGTTCAAGATTTGGCAACTCGGAAGTGAAGAGAAAAATCAGCTGGAAGTCATCGAGAAGAACACTGACTGGAAAACCAAAAGTGCGGAGCTCTATTCAATTCTGTGCAAAAAGTCGGCCGGCCGCAGCCACGGTCAGCCGCGGCTATACAAAAACAGTGAGGATAAAACGTGAATCAGGTGAGCATATTATATTTGTTAGTGGATCACTTTTTAAAACTTTGCCAGGAAGCAAGATATACAGATATAAAAATTGAAAATTTGGAAATTGTTCTGCTTCAATAACTAGGCTTAAATTATCTTGTCAGCTGTAATTTCGTTCTCTCGCATTCATGATCGACTCATTTTTGTTCAGTTCATAAAGGTAGCCAAACGAAATTGTGTTTCACGTGTCCTAGTTGAAATGTAGGTACTTTGAGAACTAAAAAATTGGATTCGTGGTGTCTTACTTTCCCCAATTGACCTTTTTCGTGGTGTTTTTCCAGCTCATCGAAACTCGAAAACCTGCAAAAGACACAAGTTGGTACGAAATTATCTTCAGCGTCTGATAAAAAAGTCGAAGAAAATTACAAATGCACACGGTAAGTTTCAAATGACGTTGCGAACTTTTTTTCGGTTTCAATACCTCCATTAAAAATCGCTCAAATTTTCAACGCAATCAACTGCTCTCTCAAAGAGATAGTTTCTTGAAATCTGAAAAATTTGTAATTATTGTTTATTTTCCAGCAAAATTTAATTGCATCAGTTCTTCTTCTACTTCCATCAATCAGCTTGGCTAGCGAGGCGGCTGTTCACGTTCGTGGAAGATTGATGTGCGATGGAAAACCATACGTGGATGGAGAAATTTCGTTGTATGAGAAAAATTGGGGTAATTAACTTTTGAGTTACTGTTTCAATTAGTCATTGAATACTAGACAAAACCTAGAAAAGGTAGTAACATAGTGACACTTCATTGAAGTTTTGATTTTCGAAATGTGTATTATTGTCCAGTACAGTAACTTTCTAATTTTTCCAGTTGGCAGAGACACCAAACTGGTTGTCACTAAAACCGATGCAGATGGAAAATTCGTCCTGAAGTCTTCGATGAGCGAGTGGCCGGTACGATCCTTCAGAATTTTGAAATCCATGTAAATATATTTTTTCAGGGGTTCACTCCCACCCCATACATTTATTTCGGAAACTATTGTGACATCAACAATGATTTGGGATCTTTCCAGTGTGCCGACGGAATCAAAATCTTTGTTCCCGAGTATTTTGTTCACGAGGGCAACCTCCCAAAATCGGTTAGTCGTCATAATTTTGTGTCAAAATTATCTGACAAGCAATAAAAATAATAAGAGGATTATCCTAAAAGTCAAAAACAATTAACGATAAAGATAATAATAAGACAATCTGATAAAAAAGGAAACATTTTCAGATCTTTGATATCGGAGAGGTCGAAATGGTGATGGGACTTAATACGGATAAAATGGGTCTCGAGAAGTTGGTGTACACGATTTTCACTCAACAAGATTGTCGAGACGTTTGAAGAAAATAATCACTGAAACAAGAAGTTACTTGAAGCAGACGGATGAATGAGATATCTTATTTTATGTGTTTTTTATTGTATTTTCTGTAATGCAGTGAAATTTTGATAGTGTTGTAAACTGACAGTTCTTCTTGAATATTCTGCTTAAATTTTTTTTTCCATTATCTTTTTTGTATCAGAAAAATATCTTGGGAACGTAGGTCGTGACGCAAAAGAAATTTCGGTTATGGCCTGGAGAAGAGATTGTAGTAGATTCTAGAAGAGTTAAAAATTCATAATCTGACCTTCACGACACTCTAGAACACAGCTAAACCCGTGACATCCGGAAATTCACTAGGAACTACAGTATGCCATAGCCGTCGGGGCTCTAGATAAGAGTCAAGAATCCAGAAAATGAAAAATTGATCTCTCAAAAAACCTACTAAAACCTAGAGAAGTTTAGAGAGTGAAGGTGGTTCTATGGGATTCTAGAGATCTAGAAAAACTCATTCTAATATGAAAATTTAAATATGCTACAACTTATCCAAAAAGTATCAGTCTACATTAAACTTTCCCCCAACAACACGATGAATAGATGTTACCCTAATTCTATGTTCTACAAGACAGAATCATTAATACCTTTCATGAACACATCCTCCAGATGATGATGTCAATCAACGTTCCGATCCACCAAGGCGAAGTCGATAGCCAGGAAAGGAGTTGGTTGTCAGCACAGTATGTTGCTCGCCATCAATGGTCGATTCTGCAGATTCCCGGCAAAGGAAGGCAGGAAGAGAGGGGAGAGGGAGAGGAGAGGAGTTGCTTCTCTGAGAGTTGAAGTTGAGACTGATTCTCTTTGGATCCACGAGACTGGTGAAGGTGAGGGGGGGGGGGGGATAGGTCAGTGGAGTATGTTATGGGGGCAAAGTTAGTCCATGTCAGGTCGACACGCGGAAGAAAATAGGTGTTAATTTTTTTTTTTGAGCCATAAAAAGAGCCACCCAAAAATTTGTTTCACGTGTCCTAAATATGATATGTTGATGTTTCTGTTGACCTTCTTCGTGGCTTTTTTCCAGCTCATCCGAACTCTAAAACCTGGAAAAGTGCAAAAGACAAAAGTCAGTACGAAACGAAATTGTCTTCAGGACCTCAAAAAGAGTCGGAAGAAGATTGCAAATGCATACGGTGAGTTTCACAAATCTATAAAAAGTTTTTCGGTTTCAATACCTCTATTCAAAATTCTCTTGAGTTGTCAACTCAATTTTTCGATCCGAATTTCTTCCTGAAATCAGAAAATTCCAATTGGCAATAATTGATTAATTTTCCAGCCAAGTCTGGTTGCATCCGTCCTTCTTCTTCTTCTGCCATCAATCAGCTTGGCCAGCGAGGCGACTGTTCATGTTCGTGGAAGATTGATGTGCAATGGAAAACCATATGCGAACGAAACAATTGAGTTGTATGAGAAAAATTGGGGTAATTAACTTATAAGTTACTGTTTCGATTAGTAATTGAATCCTAGATTAAATATAGATACTTAGTGGTTAGTTCCCATTATTATTCCAAGTTTGAAATTTTGCATTTTTGTCGGGTACTGTAACTTTCTATTCTTTCCAGCGCTCTTAGATAGAAGACTGGTTGTCACGAAAACCGATGCAGATGGAAACTTTGACATGAACTCATTGATGAATGAATGGAAGGTACGTTCCTTCAGAATCCTTTGAAAAAATTCATAGTATCTCATTTTTCCAGTGGTTCACTCCCACCCCATACATTTATTTCGGCAACTATTGTGACATCAACAATGATTTGGGATCTTTCCAATGTGCCGACGCAATCAAAATTTATGTTCCCAAGTATTTTGTTCACGAGGGTAAATACCTAAAACAGGTTAGTAGTAATCTTTTTTTCCGTTTCAAGATTTCCGTTAAAGAAGATTTACCCTAACCTTGGTGGTAGTATTTCTTCTGTTTCGAAATTATTGAAAACTCTAATTAATGAGATTGAAGTGATAATTATGCCAGAATAATCTAGAATTAAAAAAATTTCCAGCCGTACGATCTCGGAGAGATCGAAATGATGGGACTTAATTCGGAGAAGAAGGGACTCGAGAAGTTGGTGTACACGATTTCGATTTTCACTCAACAAGACTGTCGAGATGTTCCCAGCAAATAATAACTGAAAATAAGAAGTTACTCGATGGAAATGAATCAATGAGATATCTTATTTTATGTGTTTTTTAATTGTATTTTATGTAAAGATGAAAAATAATAATGGTGTTGGGGATTTCAAAGTATATAATGAAAGTAATAGTCATTTCAGCATATCCTGGATCTTTTTCTTAGATTTTTCTTGATGTGAGTGCCAGGATTTTATTGAAAATCAGGACACAAAAAATCTATGTCTTGACAAAGAATTGAGGTCATGACCTAAAAACTAGATGGCACCTCTAGGCCATGACCCAAAAAGTTCAGGTCACGATCCGAAAAATCTAGGCCAAGACCTAGGAAAACTTAGGTCAGGACCGAAAAACTAGATGGCACCTCTAGGTCATGACCCAAAAAATCTAGGTCCAGACCCAGTAAATCTAGGTCACGACCTAGAAAAAATTAGGTCTTGACCTAGAAAAATCTAGGTCAGGACCCAGGACCTAGGACCCTGGACGCAGGACCCAGGACCCTGGACCCTGGACACAGGCTCTCCGGATCCCTTCTCCGGGCTCCCCTCTCTGGAGCCCAGAGAAAGGGAGAACTGATTCTTTCCCCCACTTCTCTCCTCTTTTATAGTAATCTTCCTGAGGTCAATGGGCCATCTAGTGCCGTGGGTTTCCAAATCAAGTTACGTAGTTTTTAGAATTTTAGTTTTTTTTTTTTTGAAAGTTTTTTGTCCGCTTCATGAATTTTTTTTTCATCACGTTTAAATAAAACTCAAATATTCATTTTTGGAATAAAAAAGTTGGCTAGAAGAAAATGGAGTGCGATCTAAAATTTTTCCTTTTTTGATAAAATTTTATTGAATTTCACACGAAAATGTCTAGAAAAACAGAGCTTTTATTTCTGTTCAATGATTTTGTAGAGAGACAAAAATAAATGCGTTTCAAATTGCGTTTATACCTAGCTTCTGAAAAATCGAAGGCGATTTTTAGATTCCACATTATTCGAATTTATAAAACTGACACCTGCATGTTTGTAGACTCACTTTTTGTAGATAGTCAGCGCAAAACACGTAAATTTTTATACTGAGTCTGCAAACACGGTGTCAGTTTTTTTATTCGACTATAATCTCCAAAAAACACTGTTAGCTTATGTCAGACTAAAAATTCCTACCACTCGGATAAAGTCTAGTTCCGAACTTTCTGCAAAAAAATTCTTGGTTTTATGCTTCTCCCTTTTTTCGGTTTGTTTATGATGTTCATTGCCATGCCAGCATTTTGTTTTTCTCTTTTCTCTTTTCTTCTTTTTTCCTTTTTTCTTCATCCCAATTTAACGACTTCTACCTCGTGAGTGCATACATCGGGTGCCTTTTTTCTCCATTTCTTCTGGTTATTCTTCTTCTTTCTCCGGTGCATTTTTCAAGATGGAACTGTCAAAAATTTATTTTCTGGTTGGTTTCGGATTGGTGGTGAGTTGAAAGAAAAATAATGTTTCATTAACGACAAAATGCTAAGAACATTTTGAAAATAATAAGTAAACGATTCGTGTATCCACCTGCTTATGGTCAACTTATGGTCATTTCCAGCCGATTTTGGGTCTTTTTCAGCTCAAGTTCAGTCTATTTTAGGATATTTCAGGCAAATTTTGGGTTGCTTTAGGCCAGTTTTAACTCATTTTCAGAGACATTTCGGGTCATTTTCAGCAATTTCAAGCTAATTTTGACTAATTTTCAGTCAAGTTTCAGATATTTTATGTTCATTTTAGGCTAATTTTCAGCCAAACTTGAGTTCATTCCAGTCAAAATTAAGTCATTTTTAGATCAATTACAGCATTTTTCAGCCGTGTAAGCACCAATTTCTCATATTCCAGACTGCAGATCTTACCATGATGGTTGTTTTTGGGAAACCTACAGTAACCCAAACCGCTGACACGTTTCCAAATACCGATTGGAACACATGTCTAAAGTTATGTTATCAATCTGTACCTTGTCTGGTAACCATATACTTTAAATCTCAACAAATTCTTTATTTAGTTGGCATGGCAATCTGGCTCCAATTGTCTCACTTTTAATTACACTGTCCTTGGACCAGTAACCCAACTTCAAAGCGGATCAGTGGTGGCATTCAAAGTGGACAATCCAAGTAGCCAGTGCCCCAATGGAACTAATCCACCAACTTTCAACAATAAAAATGCTACGGTATCAAATTTTCGAATGTTTTTCCTAATTGAATGTTTTTCAGGGCTCCTTGAGCATAACCGATTCAACAGAGGATAAAACAGTCACTCGGATTTCGTATGAAATTTATTTAGAAGGGGGAATATGGAACTTCAGTTACACATGTAACAAATAAGTTTGCGATCCTCCTTATATGTTTTCTTGCAGACGCTAAAAGCTGCCCGAATGGTTTCAATTCAAATTTACGAGCTGATGGAAGCATTAATTGTTTCAGAGTGAGTTAGAAAATAAAAGCTTGAAATTGATCGATAATTCTGTTTAGCAATGGATACCATCAGATGGAGGTGTGTTTGGCTATGATCGAGCTCTAGAAATTTGTACAGAGGATTCTGCCTCCCTCGCCGGAATCACAACTCAAGAAGATTTGACTTATATGACAAGTAAAAATAGTTTTCATTTCAAGTTTGAAATGGAAAAGTTATAGATATCGTACAAGCACTTCGCTATAACGTTTCCACTCCTAATGTTTATGCAAGGATAGATGGAGTACGTACGGCTTCGTGTCAAGGAAATCCGAAAAGTACCACCTGCCAAGGTGTTAATGTAAGTATAATGATAGCGGAGTTCATAAATAACGATTTCTGTACAAAACGCTTTTATTTGTAGTTTCGGTTTCAGTTGAAGAGGTGGTGAGAGTTCGACACTTTTCGATAAATTCTAGAAGTAGTCTTTTTGAGTTTGGAATCGAAAATGGGGATACAGAGCAGTGATGGGAGGAAACGCATTTTTCCGAAATACGGAAAACGGAAACGGAAACGGAAAAGGAAATTTTTTTCCCCGGAAAACGGAAACGGAAACGGAAAAAGAATTTCACTTTTACGGAAACGGAAAAGGCAACGGAAACGTAAATTTTTTTCCGCGGAAACGGAAACGGAAAAAAAATCTTCAAAAATCGGGCGGAAAACGGAAACGGAAAAATAAAACGGAAACGGAAACGGAAATTTCTGTTTTTCGTCTATTTTTCAGAATTTTTTCCCTTCAAACATAAAAATATACACTTTTTAACGTTTAAAGGCCATATTTGCCTCACTTTCCATGCCTTTTTTCGAGCCAGTTTCAGTTTAATGTTTTCGTCAATTTTTACATACTTTCCGTTTCCGCTGAAAAAAAATGGCGATTTTTCCGGAAAACGGAAACGGAAACGGAAATAGAATTTCATTTTTACGGAAACGGAAAAGGAAACGGAAATGAAAATTTTTTTCCGCGGAAACGGAAACGGAAAAAAATCTCTGAAAACCGGGCGGAAAACGGAAAACGGAAACGGAAACGGAAATTCCTCCCATCACTGATACAGAGTACTTACTGTTAATGTTATAGCTGCAAATTAAAATCGCATGATGAAACATTAATTTTTGGGAACTACAAAAGCCTGAAAAGTTGAGACCTGCCTATATTGTTTTTTGAACTTTTCTATTTTAGAACTATTGAACGTAAGAAAGAATCACAAAAATCCTGACGACTTTACAACGAAAAAATGCATGTTTCACCAAGTCTCCATATCAAGGGTATACCTCTATGAACAATGTGCGTGTGATGGTATTTTATGCTTGAAAAAATAATATCCATTTCAACTAATCTTCCTTATATATAAAACGCTACACACGTCTGTTGGTTCTCATGTCAGGCTGTGGACTTTTGAAAAGCTTGAAAATTAAATATAAATTTACGTGACCCTTTAGGAATAATTGAGTAGCGGAACCATGAAACAGTAAAAAACTAAATGGAATCGCGCCGAAGGCGCACCAGCTTACTGGTAGTATATTTAACCATACTGGAGGCATAAAACCTCACAAGTTTTTACTTAAATTTTGAACCAGATTTTGAACCAAATTATGTAAAAACTTATGAAATCCTTTTGTGACCACAGTCAGGAAAATTTCGCGCTAGAAGTTGAACCAATAGAAGAGAAGATTTTAACCTGTGTATCGCCTTTTCTAATTTTCTTGAAAATGTTCCAGAAAACTAAAAAAATCACAGTTTCATCTTGAACATTTTTTGAACTTTTCTGACTAAAATGAGATATTCGTTTGAATCAGATCTTCATCGTGATCAAACTTTCTCAGGGTTTCGAATTCACCGACACCACCGTTCAAAACTTCACATACTACAATTGGCTGACAAATTCCTCTGCTCAAGCGACCCCAAATGACAATTGTATTGTTTTGGTTGTAAATGGTACAAATACAATTAAGACTGATGTTAGAAGGTAATCATTTACTGATTTCTGGATAAAATATATGGAAAATTTATAGCTGCGATGGCGAAACTCCTCTACCAGCGTCTATTGTGATCTGTTCGAAACCCGCATGGACTGTGTAACTAAACTTTCAATGAAATTAAATAAAAAGTTTATAATGAGATCATCAACTTTGAAACAATTAAAAAGACGGTCTACTCCTTTTTGCTCTTCTTTTCAGAGCATTTTGAGCAGAAAATCTTACGAAGAACAATTCGGAAGATACGGTAGGAAAAGTAAAGGGAAATTAGAGATATGACGGTGGCAATGGCAATGATGTCAAGGAAAAAGTACTCAATGTAGGATTGATGGCGTCCGTAGTTGTCCAGAGATGGCAGTTTTCCGAATCTGGAATTTTTTTGAAAATTAAAAAAAAATTTTACTATTTCAAAAAGGGCTTATTCTTGACTTCTGATGGAAATGTTAGTAATTCCGCGAAGGTGGTTTCCTTACCTTGCCGCAAACTCCACATATTTCACCAATGTCTCTTTTGGACTTGTCGGTTGATTAGTGAGCATTTCAGCTAGTCGTTCGGCATTCTGTCTGTATTTTGGATTCTTGATAACTTCTTCCAAAGTTTCTCGAACAAGTTTTGGGTTAGCCAAATCGTTTTTGTGGAGTACTGTAGCACCTCCGTGACGCTTGAGCATTTGTCCGTTACGTCCCTGGTCGGCGAAGAGAGGAATCTGGAAATCGGGATTTGAAGCGAAATGTGTAACGGTTACTGCAATCAGAATTTAATTTTCTTTTGATTGGAATGGCAAAATACTGTGAAACCTCCAATTTTGAAGCTCACTTAAACCGTCAGCTTTGAGATAAGTTATCTCAATTCCTGGAAAAGCTATCAAACACTTGTCAACTGATAAATCAATTATCATAATATCATGCATATTTTATCAGTTGACAAGTTTTCAATATCTTTCACAGAATTCGAGATAATTAGGCTCAAATTTGACGGTTTGGGTGGCCTTCCAGTAGAGGAAATACGATAGTTCCCCTAACTTTGAGCTCATATATCTCATTTCCTGTAGAAGATATCGAAAAGTGGTGAGCTGACAAAATGTTTATCATAATGTCAAAAATGTCTTGTCAGTTGATAACTGTTTGATATCTCTTACAGGAAACGAGATTAATACGAGGGTAACGAAATCAATACACAATTAGAGGATGTCGGACCCTTCGACTTCACGATACTTTGCAAGTGGAATTTTAATTGAACTAGCCAAACTGGTTTAAATTTAAGTACAGTTTCACGAAATTCAGAAAAGATTAAATCATTGTTTTGTCCTGATAGTTTTGTTCACCTACCATTACTGCCGGTTTTCCCATCATTGCCAATTCAGTGACGGATCCCAATCCTCCATGAGTGATGAATACCGAAAGTCTTGGATCAGCCAACAACTCGTTTTGTGGAAGCCACTCTCCCAAATACACATTATCCAAGTGATCCACAATTTCATCCTTCTCATTTTCATATTTCCAGATGAAAGTGGTATCCGGCATTGCTTTGAAAACTTCTAGAAGAGATTTCTTGAATTCATCTGGCATATCCATAGATTTCGCGTTGGAACCGAAAGAAATGAAGACGTTGTGTTTGCGGATTCCAAGGATTTTGGACCATTTCTCGTCAAGTTTCAAGTGTTTCTTTTCAGTTTTCACAGAGAGACCTCCGATCGGAACTATTTTGTCAAAAGTTGGAGCTGGGAACTCGAGAAGTGGAATTTGGTTGGTAAGGATGAATGAGGCTTCTGGGAGGACTTCCTGAAAATGTTCAATGGAAATGTTTTACATGTGGAATTATTATTCAGACGTATGCGGAACGTTTGTGGTGTGCATGAAACAGTAAGTGTATTTACACATTTTCGACACAGTACCACTAACCGATTATTTTGTAACATTAGCAACCATACTTTTCCCTATATTGAAACAAAAAAAACCTACTCTCCACGATCTTTTAATTGGAACAATGGTCTTGGCAGCTTCGAAATCGGCATCTCCTAGATTCGAGAAGAAATAACTTCCGAAGAAATACTGGATATAGTTTCCAAGTCTCTCCCCCATCGTCATTCGATCTCCCATAGTAGACTGTGTTCCAGGTACGTAACTGGCAGCAATCGGCTGTCCGATCACTTCAGTAACATGATCGAATCGACTTGCAGAGAGGATTGCCACATGGGCTCGGACATCCATCGCTTCGAAGAGAGCTGAAAATATAAAACGTTTATTGGGGGAACAGTTCCGAGAAACATTTTTTGAATTAGAAAATTTCAAAAATAGTAACTGGTTTTGTTTACGCGTGCGACGAAACAATAGAAAGTTCTACTTCGTAACCAATTTCAACCTAAATGAAACATAAATTGTTATATACAGTACCGGTCAATAAGATATGCGAAAACGTATTTTTCAGTTGACCGATAATATAATTACCCTAATACTTGTGAAAGAAGGACCCTCTAACGTTTAACTTTGAGCCAGTTTATCTCAGTTCCTGTAATAGATATCACAAAGTAGTCAAATGATGAAATGTGTATCATAATATCAGTGACATTTCATTTGTTGATCATTTTTTGATACCTTGCATTGAAGCAAAGAAAAATCAGCTCAACCTTGACAGTGAGGGGGTCCCTCAATGACAGGTTTTCCGTTAAGTCTTAATCGGTGTTCAATGATAAACGATTGGATTGGATCAAAAGTATTATCGAAAAACAAAAATAAGAGAAAACTTCCAGAAAGTGTCAAGCAATGTTTTTTTTTCATACGATCCAAATTTGTCAACACTTAACCCCATTTTATAACCAATTTTAGACTAAATGAAACATAAACTTTTCATATACATTTTGAAACTTTTTTTGAAACCTTACCATAAGCACATGTATCAAACGGTTCCGTAATTGCCAAATCGTAATTCTCTGCCTTCAATTTCTCAATAAGGCCAGGTTCAGACATCACTCGCTTGCATTGCTCACTGAATACTCTCGCCATGTCTCCGGCTTTCTGAAAACTTTTGAACTGAACTTATTTTGAATTGAATCTAAAGTTTTGCAGTTTTAAAAACTAGTTATAAGTTAAACAATGTTGTTTCTGTAATTCCATCTTGATCAGACGATTATCATACCACGAACAATGTTCACTGTTTGGTCTCCTGATCAGAAAATTTTTTTGTTTCAGTTACTAATTATGAACGAGAAATTTTTTCTTTTATAATGTTCTTGCGACACAAATTTTCACTGGTCTTACTGTCCAAAGTTCAAAGTATAAAACAGGGAAGTAAAGTTTATCTTACCGCCAACATAACCAGCGGATTCGCATTGTCAGCAGTCCACAAATTGGTCAAAAACTCTCTCATCTCTTCCATCAGATCCTCGACATTCTCACCGGCTTCCACGAAAATTGTGTTCTTTGTCGATTTGAGAGATGTTTTATTTCGAAGCATGGGATCCATTACTGGCATTAGGACAGTCTAAAAATTGGTTCTTTGGTTGTTTTCAGCCTATTTTCTGTTTCAGAAACCTTACATCATAACATTGAAAACCCTCTATAATGTTTTTGTTTCTTTATTGGCATTTGCTTTATAAACTCACCACATTATGACCAGCATCTGTCAAGACATCAGCCGCCGCTGCTAACATCTTCACATGACTATGTCCGAATAGATTACTGTACATCAGAATCTTATAAGAATCCACACATGACGATACTGCAACCAATAGCACAAGAATACTCAAAAACTTCATTTTTGACCAGAAACTTTGATCAATGTGGAGAATGATTGTTGAATGATGACTTTTTATATGGACTGTCTGTCCACTGATAAGAATATAAAGAGAGTGATGCAAAGAGCAGATTAGTATCAGTTTCGAAAATGGGCGGGGCTTTGACCAGGAGAAGAGACTCAAAAATCGAAGCGGTTGCGTGTTTTGTAGGAGGGTTTTTTTTCGAATGGAATGGGAAAGAGAGAATTAGACAGAGAAACGGTAGTCTTTGTAGGTTGAAGAATATGTGAAAATTAGAACAAATTGTTGGCATCATATGATTTTTATGGGTGATGTCCGGTTTTGAAAAGAACTTAAAAATGGTTCAAAGGTGGGGGACATAAAAATAATGATTACGGTAAGATTTCGTTATTCAAAAAGTATAAAACAATTTCGGTTTCATTTTGCTTAAATTAGTTACACATAATGGTTGATTGTTAGTACGTTGGTACAGTTTTGAAAAAAACAAAATTCTTGAAGTCTACCCCTGGAGGTATTGAACTCGTGGGCCGACCTTTGGAGTAGCCGCGCCGATACCGGCTGAGTTGGCGCAAGCTGCGGGCGCCAAACGATGGGATACAATATAAAAGCGACCTATCTGAACACATTGTACACCACCACGTCAGAATGCATATCGTTACTTCTAAAGACTCCGGAAATATGTATCATAAAAACCAGATAGCTTATAGTAGTTCTAAATTTTGCCCAATGATTTTTGAAATTGCCATTTGAAAAAGTAGAGATTTTGGAACAGAAAAATTTAAAAGGTCGATTATGATACAGTTTAAAAAAATTCGCGATTATTGTCGAATCAAACATACTGGGACCTGAAAATTTTGGCGGGCAACGCGCGTGTCGATTTACGAGGGGGCGGGGCGAAAACGGATACTGTAAATAACAAATTAGTTTACGTGAATTAGCGGGATTTTCTGAACAAAATTCAGATTTTTTGGTTTGAAAATGATCGCTAGCTTCTCTAGAATCTGTTTGTCATCGAAAAACCAAATTTAATTGCGGATGTAGCTCGAAAGATGCGAAAATCTGAAATATTACGTTTTTGCCGCGCTTTTTCGTAGATAAAAAAATGCGACAATTTTCAAATTCTCAATTCTCAGTTTTTTTTTAATTCGACAATATCCCCATGGATTACTCTGCATTTCGTTCGTGGGATGTCAATGAAAATGCTATTTTTTTTGTAAATTTCCAAATTTCATGGAACAGACAACATTTTCCGAAGAAAATAGTCAACTTTGAAGTCCAAAAAAGTATTCCAGAACATTTCCATCGTTTGAAAATTTCAGATTTTACTTTAAAAATCAAGCTTCATTTTTCGAATTTAAAACTTTTACCCAAACTCCGTTCTGATAAGATAAATCGTATGTAACTAAAATCGTGCCACTTTAACACCTCTTGTCTCGCTTTGTTGGATTTTAACAATACATATAAGTGAAATCTCTAATTTTTTTAGTAATCTCTAATTTTTTAGTAACTAAATCTCTAATTTTTTTAGTATACGCTGAAATTTTCAGACAAATCGGTAAGTTCTGTAATGCTGTTTTACATCTTCGAAGTATACTATCTTTCCCTGATTGTGAGAAAGTCATTTTATTGTTTCTTAACATTGTTTGATACTTTTCCAGGGACACAAAAATCAGTTATTTGACAGTTCAAAATTTCCAGCATTTTCAGATTTTTTTCAGATGTGATAGTGGTTTTGTAATTTCGGAAAACCTGTGTCTTTGGATGAGAGTGGTCTGCTTGGAATCTAGTGAAAAACAATTCCTAGAATTCCTAAACTTCCTGAAACTGTAACTTCCGTTTCCAATTTTCTCTCTACACAAACCACTCTTTTAACATCCACCGTCTCTTGTTTTGTCAATCACTGATCATTGTCTACTTTCTCTTTTGCCCTCTCAAATTTTCTTGTTTGTACGAAATATAGTCTTTTGGTGGAGTCTGTAGCCTCTATACTCCACACCTTATCGTTGTGATTCGATGAGAACTTTTTGATAAAATTTGGCAGGTTCTTCGTGTAAAAATGGAGGAAAAAATGATAAAAGGAAGAGAGCACAAAAAAGAGGTGAGCTAGTAGTTTATGACAGTGCTCTTCGGGGTGATGAAAGTCAGAGAAATGAGAACTGGAGTCTAGGGAAAATAGAAGTTTTGAAAAGTGCATCAGTGATGACTATCTTTAAATTAGAAGCAAGAAAATTGCATGAAACAGGAAAAGTTTCTAAAAAACAGAATTCTCAGCTCTTCTTCTGAATGAAGAACTCGTGGAAAATATCAAATCAGATGAAGTGGTCCTTTGTTGAAAAGCCGGATGAGTCAAATAGAAAACCCAAGTGACCACACAAGTTTGAAGATCATTTCCGAACGGTCGCATGATTTCGGCATACGAGAAGTATGAAGTGGTACCGTAGTAGAATATGTACATTAGCTGAAAAAATGGGGTGTGAAAAATGCAATGTTCCCATATTCAGAGGAACCAAATTCATTAAATTCCTGAAACATAATTTTTTTTCAACAACTTACCAAAAATGATCCATTTGTCACATAGAACGCAATCATTGCCAATGTTGTTATGGTTATGGAAGTATGTGCTTTTTTAGATGCTCCACTAGTTTGAGCCCTTATCAACTTCGATCTAGCACGCCGGACTTGATAGAAGAGGAGAAGATTAGCAATTACAGAAACCGTCATCCAGAATATCAAATTGTAGAGATGGAAGAATGAATTACGAAGCTAAAAAAGGAAGATATTAAATTAACTACAAATCTAGGTCAGACACATACGCCAAATGCAGAATTAATATAATAAATCCAAATGGCTCCGAATGGATATGGCGCTGCTCTTTGCTTGCAAACACCCAATGCAGGGATCAGGTAAAATGTGAAGCAAATGGGGAAGACGATAGTCAATGGCACTCCATAGCGGACAATGTTGGTGTTGATCTGTTAAAAAGTTTGTTTGGTTCGGAAATCGCTCAAAGATTATGGTTTCAAAGTCATTGTAATTTTATGACGTTTTTGATACAGAACTTTTTTCAAATACCGTAATCTAAAAACTTGATACTTTCATGTTATAAAAACCTAGTTTCAATAGAACCGTTGTTAAGTTGAGAAAAATTTATTGAACTAATGGTGCCTGACTCATTCAAAAATTTTGCTTGATGAAGTAGTTAGCATTCATATAAATATAAACATATTGAAATAATGAAACAGTTTCCTCTGTATATCTTACGATTTAACTGGTAAGTAAAAAACTAGTAAGAAAAAGTTAGAATGACCACCTCATCTGCAAGAAAGTCATTGTTAAATAGTGGGAATACGAAAGGCAAGAACATTATTATTTTCAGCTCCTAATTTGGAGAAATATTATAGTTAGAAAATCCAATTGTGATTCGAAGACGGTCGTTTTATTCGAAAATGTCTTTTTTCCTATCAGTTAGGTTTTGAAATGGTTCTTATAATGTAGATCAGAGCTGTAAGGAAATGAAATTTTGGGACTCGAAAGAAAACTTTCAAAAAAGTAGCTACTTTTGTATCCTACGGTTATTTCGGACCATAAATTACGCTGTTGCCGTTAATTTCGACATGTTTTTATATTTTTGTGGTTGACAACGAACAAATCCCGCAATTTTTCCCGCCGAACCCCTCCATCTTTGACCAAAATTTTCAATCCAAATGAGTTAGACAATAGTTTACTCTCTCACGGTAATCAAGCAATTTTGGTCTATTCGTATGAAAGTTTGATCGATTCTCATGATCATCGAAAAAAGTCTACAGCTGAAACCAAAAGTTCATTTGATCATTTGAAATTGTGGTTATTGAAGTTCCGAAAAAAAACTACTGTTTCAGTGACATTGGTTCCAGCTTACGGAATATTTTGTGCAATGATGGAGGAGTAGGCTCAGTTTTCAAAATAGTTCCTCACCCTGACATGTGACTTGGGAAACGCAACAATAACAAATCTGACAACTGGCATCAGAAAAGGAAACGACATTGCCAAATAATTAAAGTATAATGCAAAAAACAATATCAATTTTAGCCAGTGATTCGGTGCAATAGTTGCACACCAAGCAGTGAATATTCCAGTTGATGGAAGTCTTGTCATCCAGAAATCCGAGAAGAACAATGCAAAACAAGTCAGTTGTGATAATGAGATTATCAAAAACACATGTTGATTTTTCCCGGGTTCCGATTTTTTCCAATTTGAATCCAGGTAAACATAGAATATTTTACAAATGACTACGAAACTCGGAATCATGTAAACCCATGGGAGAGTTGCAAAAATTGTTGGGAATTGTTTCCAATCGAATTGATAATTTATATAGGATAAATCGAAATGGACTGTTCCAGCATATGGGGAAGAATTGTAAAATGTCATTTTGGGGAAAATGGAACTGGAAAATACAGAGAATGAATTGGCATGAGACTCAAAAGTGTTAGATCCAGACTCGAGGCAGGTGATAAGGTCGGGCTTTGTTTTTTGGGAAAATTCGTCATCTGATTAGGCAAAACGTTCCGGAAAGTGGACGAGTTATTTCAGAGAAAGATTACTATTGTAATCAGAGGAAGATTGTTGTAATTGGATAAAAACATGGTATTTTAAAGATAATTTTTCTTGTTAATTTTCAGAATTTTACTGTTCCAAACTCTTCACTTTTCAAACGACAGTTTCGAACTAAAGTGTGCCTTCTTTTCAGTTTAGAAATTATCGTAGTTTTTTACAATGAAAGAGGGGCGACATGAGATTTTTTTTGGTTTTTTTTGGAGTTGCGGTATGCATTTTGACGTGGCGGTGTACAATGCTTACTATTCAAACACCGCGTTGCTATTGTAAATGCATTCGGCGTCTCCTTCTTTAAATTTAATTTTGGACCCGAAGTTTGGACCCTATCTCAGGAATTTTTCATCTTTGTTGCTGTTAATTTTGTCTTCAAGGAGCAGCTGAAAATTTTGTATGACTAAAAGCTTATGATTCTGCAATCACGATGCCAAGTTCCAGAAATAAAAACATGACGAAAAACTAATTTTGGTACAAAAACAATCGGACTTTTGGAAGAGAAACACCCGTGGCCGTTGTCGAAGATCCCAGAACGACGACTACCGTAACCTGAAAAAAATAGTTTCAGAATTCACTATCTCGATTCCCGTGCATTTTCATCAATTTTGTCACTTTTATTTTGGCATATATGGTTTATTGGGATAATGAACACACACACAAAGATAAGGAGCCCGGAGGGCTTATATAGTACAATAAAGTGGGAGGAGTTAACATCAAAGTGATGTGGGAAGATAAAGAAGAAAAGGGGGGAAAAGTGAGTCATGTGAAAAGCAATATCTGTAAGAGCACATTATTGCATTCTTACAGTTGCGGGGGATACAAAAGAGCAAAGAACAGTGACGTCGTGTCCAAAATCGTTCTGAGCTTAAAGAATAACTACGAAGTAGTACTCGTTTCTCGAGTACAACTTTCAAAAAATTATATTCTCCGACTTGCTTATTGAAAAATAACAGACAACTCGACGAAAAGCAGTGCAAAACAAGAAAGAAAAATATAATAATTAGGAAAATGAATATATTTTAGGTTACTGCAGCTGTCGTTGTGGGACCTTCCGCCATGGCCACCGTTATTTTTCTTCTACAGCTCCGATTTCCGAGAGAAAATTCTTATCAAACTTCAAACGGAAACGTTTTGATCTTTTGACTTTTTAGAAACTGTAAAAAAAATTCTACAAAAAAACTTTCCGAACACAAACAAATCTATAAAACCCGCTCAAAAAACCTATAAAAGACCAGCTGACAGGTTTCCGAGAGATCAGGAAATCATGATTTTCCATAATCTTCTGATTTCTTTATTGGTTTTCACTTCTCTCACTGTAGCCATTGACTTGAGCTCGTGCGCCAGAATGGATGTTCCAATTTTGAAAAAAGCTGCTCATGGACTCTGTATTACAAGTTGCAGCATGCAGGTGAGAAATTACTGTCTCAGAGCTTCTAGATTTGAGTTTATTTCAAAAATCCATATTTGGTCGTGCAAGTTTTCAACCAGAATGATTTTCAGAATTGTGGAACTGGCAACTGTCAGAAACGAAAGGGACGTCCAACATGTATCTGTTATCGATGCGCAAAAGGAGGAGGCAATATTCCATTGGCTGCTTTTGTTAAGGGATAATTGGGATGTTTGAGTAAAATCAAATCACTCCTATCAATAAAATTGAATCAATTTTTTGATTTAACAAAAACATGAAACAGAAAATCGGGTTTCCGTTTTTAGTAAGGGATACCGTAAAACATGTAATACAGCGCCATGGCGTTCTATTTTTCGAAGGGGTGTTTTGGGGTGATGCGAGATAGCAAAATTGGTTTTTTACATGATTAACAGGACAGCAAAATAAGAAAAAAACTATGCGAAATACCTAGATTCTACTGCTACTTTGTTAATCAAACATAAAAATGTTATTTGCTACCTCCGTTATATTACTCTATTACGGTCTTCTATTACAGGTGGCGTTATTTTATAGTTTTTACAGAATTGAGATAATTGAGTGGCGGAACTTAAAGGAATTCCATCAATACAATCGAGTATATTTTTTGATTTAACAAAAAGATGAAACAGAGAATATCGGAGCAGTACATATACATTTTTTGTGACGCTGTTGTTATGTCTTGAATGCAATGTAGCTTCAATTGGTTAAAATCATCTACATTTATCGATTGTTCGGAATAAAAAATAAAAAATCTAACAACTGTAAGAAACAGTAAAACTTCCACTAACACTTTCTTAAATCTTACATGTGAGGCATTGGTACTTGCATTGTTTCGAGCAAGCTGAAAATGTTATTAAAAATTTAATTTTATTCAATGAAACTGGAAAAAAAAGCTCAAGCAGTGATTCTTAAGATTGGCGTTGGTTCTGGCGAATGAAATGTAGAGGGCCTGGATTAAAGTTGTTGATGCTCAGATTTTGAGCAAATTTGCTCATGGGCCCTGTATTACTAGTTGCAGCATGCAGGTTGTGGTTTCAAAACTTCCAGATTTGATAATTCCTAAAACTCACATTTGGTTGGTCCAGTTTACAAGTAGAACTATTTCCAGAATTGCAGAACTGGTAACTTTTGTCTATCGTTGCAGGGAATACTCCATTGGCTGTTTTTGTTAAGTAATAATTAGGATTTTTGAATGAGTAATGATGAGAATGTCGAATCAATAAAACCAAGTCAACTTTTTGATTTAGCAAAAATATGAAACAAAACATCGGAGTTCCTGGAATGCGATAAAATTATTTCTGGCTTCTTCGGACGGCGATGTTATGTCTTGAAGGGATCCGTTGAAATTGCATACTCTTGGTGGTCTAAGCAAGTTGCAGCATGCAGGCGAGATATTGCAGTTTCAAAACTTTCAGATTTGGTTATTTCAAAAACTCGTATTTGATTGTACGTGTTCGAACACTATGACTTCAGAATTGCGAACAGGTAACTGTCAGAAACGGAAGGGACGTCCAACATGTATCTGATATCGATTGTTAAGGGATAATTTGAATATTTGGATGGCTGTTGCGCAAAGAAGATTATCAATAAATTCGATTCAATTTTATGATTTGACAAAAGGATGAAACAGAAAATTTCGGCGCTGTACAAAAATTTTATTTTGTGACGCTGTGATTATGTTTTGAAATTATAGCTCAAATCAATTAAAACTATCTACATTCTAAAAATTTTCGGAAACTAAAAATTTTTAAAGGATATTTCCGAAAAAAAATCAGAATTGAATTATGGAAATTCAGAATATTTTCGAGTGTTTGAAGTGGAAATCAAAACTCTAATAAATGTAAGAAACAGTGGAGCTTTTAAAGACGCTACGAGAAAAACTTCGAATAATTTTTTTGGAACTTTCCGAACTTTCGAAATCCCAAAAATTGTTTTCCGGAATATTTCCGAAAAAAAGTCAAACCCTTGGTTGTCTAAACGACACTTTCCATGCTGTTTTTTTTTTTTGCTACTCGCTCACACTTTCCTAATTCCTACTAAGACGCTGACATTGTTATTGCTTCGAACAACCAAAAATGTATTTATTCAATGAAACATGAAAAAATTAAGCAGTGATTCTCTTAACATTGACTTGGTTACTGGTGGTCTTTTTCTGCGAAGAGCTAGTCGAGAACATCGCCTCCATATCGCCAGATTGTTTCTTGAAAACCGGATGAGTCGAATAGAACAGCCACGTGGTCACACAAGTTTGCAGGTCATTACCGAAAGGACGAGCGATTTCAGCGTAAGAGAACTAAGCATTGGTTCCGGCGAATGAGATGTAGAGGACCTGAAAGTAATTTCTGTTTCGTAATTTTGTGATCAGACTGAAGAATATTTTTTGTTGTTCTGTGCCTGGTTCTATTCCAAAAATTTAATCAGTAGATCCCTTTCAATCTTTTGTGGGAATATCCAAATGTCATGAGATAACTTCTATTACATACCAAGAAAATAGCATTAACTGCATAGGAAGCTATCATTGACAACGTTGTGATGGTCATGGACAATTCTGCTTTGTACGAATTCCGACTTTTGTTCACCAATTTTGACTTTGCCTTCACAACTTTATAGAACAAAACAGCATTAGCGGCTACAGAAGCCGCCATCCAGAAAACAATGTTATAGAGGTGGAAGTAGCCGTTTCGAAGCTGAAATTTTCAGATCAAAAAATTATGGTACCTGGAACTTACTCCAAATGCCGAATTTGTATAATAAATGGTGACAGATCCAAAAGGGTATGGGAACGATGCTTGTTTACAGATTCCAAGCGCTGGGATGAAGTAAAAAGTGAAGCAGATTGGGTAGAACAAGAAGATGGGGACACCGATGTTGATCAGTTTTGCGTTGATCTGGAGGGAGAATTTTCAATGTTTCATAGAGTTTTGAAATAGGTTGTGAAGGTCTCGTTGTGCTAGTCACAAATTTTGTTGCTGACAAATTGTCTGGGAGCGTAAAAGTTCTTATCATGATATGTTTCTTTTAACTAAAGCTAGGGGGAACCTCCTGACACCGAACCTCATTATTTCATTTTTTCGCAGTTTCACTAACTTTTTTATTGCTATGAGATGTTGCAATTAAAGGAGGCCAGACATCAAAAAAAAGTTTTCCTGATATTTTGCCTAGAGAACCCCCATGAGGAGTTGAACTCATGACAGGCAGCTCAGGGGTACAGCGCCGCTACCGGCTGAGCTACGGGGGCGCAAACGCGGCCGACGACCGATGGCATACATAAGCGCGGCGCGATTTTTTCCCCCGAACTTTCCCCCGAAATTTTTGCTGTCTCGCCTCCTTTAATGATCAAGATGTGGCCCTGTACCCTGGTTTAGCTTCATTTACCCCTTTCCCTTGTGTTGCTCATTTGTGAATATTTTCCAACTAGAAAATAGTTTCTATTTTTCCGGGTATCCACGAACTGGCACCAAATTTGATAGTTTGGTCAAGCGTACTATGATTGTGTTCTGTTCGTATGAGGCCACTCAATTGTGAAAATTCTGATTATTTTGTTGCAAAATTAGTAATTCGAATTATTTTGTTGCAAATTCTAAAAATTCTAATTATTTTGTTGCAAAATTAATTAGAGACATCAAGAAGAGTTTAAGCGTTTGTGACGGAATGGTTTATGAGCCCAGTATTGAAATGAATGACTAGGAGGGACCTTTTACTAAAAATTTGATACACCTTCAAAGATCTCCCAAATTTCCAGAAAAATGGTTTCACAACGCCGTGCATTTCAACACATTTGCAATTGTGCCGCGAAATACGTCGAAGTAAATTTCAAAAAGCGTTTGCAGAAAAAATGTTCGAACCTAAATTTTTATAAACATATCATAAACCTGAAACAGGAACCACCCACATCTTTTTTCTACTGTGATCGGTCAGTTGTGAAAATTGTTCAACTAGAAAATAGATTCTATTTTTCCGGGTATGTGCTCCATCCACGGGCTAGCACCAAATTTGATTAGTCAAGCGTACTTTAACTTGTGTTTTGTTCGTTTCAGAATGTGAGGATATTCGCTTTGAATACAACAGAAAGAATTTCCAAAAAAGTTGTGTGGAATAAAGATACCAAGCTGTTTCCTTCAATATCATAGTTTTAGTACAATCTTTTACATTGTTGTTGAAATGGGTTTTTTCTGTGGTTGGTCTTCAAAGAGAATATCAGATTCCTGTTAGGTTGTTGAGATTCATTTATATAAGAGAGATGAAATTTCAAAATTTTCACGTTTGGGGTTTCAAAACGATTTTTTTGAAAAATACTGTGCTTACGCAGAAAAAATTGAAATTCTTTTTTCTATTCAAAACTGTGTTTTCACAGAATCGTTCTGCAGAACGATTCTGTGTTTTTGTTCTTTAATTTTAATAAAAACGTTAAAAAAACAAATCGAAAAAATGTGGATTTTTCATAAAAACCCAGATTTTTTGAAAATTGATATTCACGCTTCTTTTTCTGGGGAAAATCAGAAAATTCTCAGATAAAAATGACTTTTTTTCAAATCGGAGTTTTTAATGTGTAAATTCTCATAATATTTCTCTTTTTTGATTATTTTCACTCAAACGTGAAAATTTTGAAATTTCATCTCTCTTATATGCACGACTTGAAACAGCTTTTTACAATTTACAACACCTAAAACTAAAGATTACCCACTCACCTCACTATGTGTGCTCGGAAAAAGCACAATGAACAATCTGACAACTGGCATTAGAAACGGTATAACCATGGCCAAATATGTGAAGTATAGCGTAAAGAATAGTATCATTTTCAACCAATGATTCGGTGTAATAGTAGCACACCAAGCAGTGATCACTCCAGAAGAAGGGAATCGTGTCATGAAATAATCAAAGAAGAACAGCGCGAAACAAGTGAATTGGGATAGACAGATCACCAAAAGAACATTTCTATCAATTCGATTGAACGACTTCTTTTGGGTGAATCTGATAAAGATTTTGAAGATTCTCCACATAACAATGAAGGTTGGAATGGTATAGAACCATGGGATCACAGCAACATAGGTGCTGAAATGATTCCAGTCGTATTGATAATCAATGTATGACTGTTGGAAGTGAATTCCAGGCCAAGTTATGTTAGAGGTCATCCTGACGAGTGAATAGTCTTAAGAATAAGGAATAAGATATTTTAGCTGATATTCTTCTGGATACGTGACAAAATCCACTGGGTCTAGACGAAATGTATACAGTTGTGTTTTGCGAGTGACCGAAGGAAGTTATCAGTCAAGCATGCGTGATAAACAGAATGCGGTCGAGCGTATCGCTTCTGAGAATCGAAAATAAATTTTTTTCAGATACACAACCTTTGGAACTGCTCACATGCCTATCCCAGGAAGGTTTTTTTCGGGATAAATGTTATGAGAATGTCGAGGTTTTTGTGTGTTCTGGAAGCGTCAGAAGGGTATGACTCGTTGGGATCGTGAGAAGGTCAGACCGAAGTTTAGGCTTTGCAAAAAAATGAACTTTTTGGAGACTTTTGGGATAGTTTGATGTTAGAAAAATACATACGAAAATACATACGAGGTGATAAAAACCATTTCTCTCATACTGAAACAATGAGGTCGGATTAGCGCCACCACTAAACTAATTTTTTCAGGTCAGCTACAAAGACTTCACGGAACCGCGTAGATTTGAAAACTTTCGGTTTCAGTAAGGTATCTTTAACAATAAGATATCGGCTAAACTTCGCGAATGGAATTCACGGAAAAATTTTTTTAAAGATTCTTCTAACTTTAGGTACTACTAAAGACATATCCACTCTACAATTCCGGTTTCTTGAATGATACCGAATTTTCAGAACTTTAATAAATGATTACTGGTGTTTTTGTGATTGCTGAGTTTTCTTTTTGTTTCAAGTGAATGGAAAAAATAATCGAGAACGTTTGTTTTGAATTCCAAAAACTACTTCTTTCGTTCTTTTTTAGCAAATGCAATGTCATCATAGATTTTGGTTCGAATGGGATGAATAAACTTCATTGAAACATTATAATCAAAATGATACAGAAGAAGTGGATAAGAAAGTTTTTAGAGCGAGAGTCTGCATTTTTTTGCGTTCATGTGTCTTCATATCTGTTGTGGACCTATGCTAAGGGTACACAATGTATATTCTAAACGATTCCGTTGCTAAGAGAACACGTGTGATTTTAGAATATTTATTAAAGTCTAGATGGATAAAGTTAGAACTGATTGAGAACTGAGAAGTTCTCAACTAAAGGTATTGCCACGTCATAGCTTGTGGAATACTAAACGAGCTTAACATGAGGAAGGTCACGGGAAACTAAAGAATTGAAACTTTGTGTGTCACCACACAACAATATCGATCGTGAAACACCAGATGTGACCGTGTAACTCAGCCAGTAGCCGCAAAATTCAAATGTTCCCCATCTTTTTGATTCAGCATTGCTGGATAGGTTCAGTGTGATTGAGAATGCGTTAGAATAACTTCCACAGTAGATTTCGGATGTACAGCTACTCGTTTTTTGAAAGCAGGATGAGTCAAATAGAAAACCCAAGCAATGACACAAGTCTGCATATCGTTGCCAAATGGTCTCACGATTACAGTATACGCCGTGTAGGAGTTGGTTCCGTAAGCGAAGATGTAGACGAGCTGTAAATTGATAAGTTTTGCTAACAAGGGAACCATGTTTATGCGTCATCTCAGAATTTTTTCTAAAATTGCCCATTTATAGTTTCAAATACGGGCTTTCTCGTGGTGTATTTGGTTTTCTGCACAAATTTCTAGAAGTTGAGTTATGGGCTTTTTAAGTGATTTCAGTGCTGATTACTCACTTTTAGAGTGAGTTTTTGAAAGGGTTAATATGAGTTTTTTGGCATTTTTTTTGAGTGTGAATCGTATTTTTAAACTTTTCTCTACAATCTGACAAAGTTTCCTCATTTTTTCAAAAAATGTTTTTTGAAAAAATTTTGCCATGGGTACCAATTTTTCGGTTTACAATTTTTTGAAAATTTTTTAAATGTGCTAAAATGAACTCTAAACGCATAGAAATAATAAAATAGGTCTTTCCAAAAGATTCTGAAGCCTATATCCATTTTGAAATCCCAAATAACTGATTTCTTCCAAAACTTCAATGAATCGTAGTCCTTCGAAAATCACCCAGTAGCACTGAAATCTAGTGAAAACGTAAGATGACGAACGAAACAAAAAAAAGTTGGAAAAATGTTCATGAAAAATGTTCATCTAGAAACAGTGAATGTTTTTCTTGCAAAATGAACCTACCACAAAAACTCCATTGAGCACATAAAAAGCAATAAGTGCCAATGTAGTAAGTGTGATTGAAAACTCTGCTTTATAGGATGCACTGGACCCTCCGTGATGAACAATTTGAGATTTCGCTTTGATCACTTTGATAAGCAATATGAAATTAATGATAACAGAAACAACAAGCCAGAAGAAAATAGAGCACAAGTTGAAAAATGAGTTTCGAAGCTAAAATAGAAAACAGCTCATTTGATTCCCAATGCAACTGCTTACCCCAAACATCGAGTTAGTATAGTAAATCCAGATGGCTCCAAATGAATATGGATACTCGTATGTTTTACAAACTCCAAGGGCTGGGATCAGGTAGAATGTGAAGCATATTGGATAGATGAGAATGATGGGGACAAGGATTCGAATCACTTTGGAATTGAGCTGAAAAAATGAACACGACCTTAGAAATGTGTATCAAAAATGTTAGAAACATACTACAGCTTCATGAAACAGTAAATCTTTGTTTGAGTTCAAACTACAATTTCTCAAAGTTCTAGTTCATTTTAGATTGTCCCAATTGTTTTTCCCTCGACGCCATGCATGTCATCAAAAGCGCTAATTGTTATTCAGTTATAAATTTTGATGGAGACTACGCTAAATACAATGTAGGCAGAAATTTTAGCAGGCAGAAAAATACTTGGCTTTTGCAATTCTTGGAGTGTTCTTATAAGTATTTTTTTCCAAGCAACTGGGGTAAACCATCGGAATAACTGTCGTAAGGAAATCTAGGTAAGACAAGTAGCTGAAACAGAGAAAGTATGGCTATCGGAGCAGCAAAATTTAAGCTAATGAGAGAAAAATCGTCGAAAAGGGGTAACAATCGTGAAAAAAGGGATTCGAACATTAATTTTTAGGTTACGGTAGTTATCGTCGCAAGGGCTTCGGCCACGGCCACCACTTTCTTTTCCACAGCTCTTATTACTGTTATAACGCCAGTGTATGTGCGTGAGATTGCAGTAAGAAGTGTGTCCTGCATATGTACACTTGGTGAAACAGGTTTTTTTCTGTTTTCAGAATTTTTGGGATTTTCGGAATTTTCTTTTTTTTTCTAGTTCAGAAAAAAACCGATAAATTAAAACTTTTTTGCGAAAAATGTGTTAATTTAACCGATTTTCAGTTGAAAATAGTCGCATTTAGATTTCAAAATGAGCGTACGTTTAGTCTCCTTAGATAATATCAGTATCATAACATTGATTGGTGATTAATGTAGTCTTTGAAACAGAAATCAGTTTGAATTTTTCATGTTGTCTGGATTGTTCTGGTATAACAGTACCAGCAAAAAGTTCATCAATTTTAACTATTTTAGTGAAAAATTGTCAACTTTGAATGTTTAAAATTATGTAGATTTTGTTTGATGAGACTGAAATTTTCCAAATATATTCAACAGGATTATCTCATTTGGATTTTGTACCTAAATGTTTTAAACTACACAGTCAAGGCTATATTCTTGTTTGGTAGACCTGAAAATAAAACGTTTCATACAACTGAATATACTGAACTTTTAGATATTTAAAGTATGCTATTTTCAACTGAAAATAGTTCAAATTGGTAAAGTTGTGACCAGTGCTGTGAATATCCCAGACAACATGAAAGGTTCAAATCAATTATTGTTACAAAGACTAAATTTATGACAGATCAATGTTTTAATACTGGTATTCCGTTTATGAACTATGGTAGATTGAAAAATTCACTCCTGTCTTCAAACAATTCTACTCATCACTACATATTTTTCAGCTATTAACCTCGTATTCCAGAAAAAAAACCCCCCGACATACCTTTTGATGCGTTTTTGAAAATATCACAATCACCAATCTGATCAACGGGAGAAGAATCGGAAACGCCAATGACAAGTAATTCGTATACAATGCCAGAAAAATAATCATTTTCAGCCAATGATTAGGATAAATACTAGCGCAATACGAAGTGAATATTCCAGTTGCCGGAAGTCGTGTCATAAAATAATCAAAGAAAAAATTGGCGAAACATGCGAATTGGGAGAGGGATATTGCCAGAAAAACATGACGATTCACATCCCCAGTTTTATTTTGATTCGTGTCCAAGTAAACCTTCCATATCTTGCAGATTATAATAAAACTTGGAATGATGTAAATCCATGGGATAATAGCTAAAGGAACGGAGAAGTTGCTCCAATCAAATCGATAATCGATATAGGACTGATTGAAATGAATCGTATTAGGATATAGAGAGGAATTAGACATTTTTGGTGGTAGAAAACGGAAGTGAAATGAAATAACACTCTCTTATTATTCTTTAGTCCACTTCTTCTTGAAGGGAATGAGTGATTCTACTAATTCTCACTAATTCCCAGAGGATTCTTAATTGGCAGTTTTTGCTCTTGGTGTTATGACTCTTTTAGTATGTGTAAGATCAACCGTTTGTCATTGTCTTGTGACGTTTTTTTAACTTTTGTGTACGTAGGTTGATAAAAGGATGAGACATAAAATATTGACAATATCATATAGTGTTTATGAAAAACTCCGGACCTAATATGGAAAGTAAGAAGATAGACGGAATAACCAAAACAAAAATTGGAAAACTTATCTAGTTATATAAACAGTAAAACAATTGAACAAATAACTGTGTCTCCACTATATTTTTTTTCGAAATTTAGACTTCTCTTGAATTATCTACTTCCAATAAAAACAAAAACAAAATTAGCCAATGTTAATTTTACTCATCTTCAAATCGAAACTTAAAATTTTAATAATTAATTCTAAAAAATGTTTCAGTTATTTTAGATTTGTTAAAGAGAAAAACAATAACTCTATGTCCGTCTTATTCATTTCTGATAACTACAGATGAACATCCTATTCTGCTGTGTTTGATTCTCAATCCGAAAATCCTGAAAAACGCGACAGAATCGTTAACCCATCATATTTAAAAATTCCGACTTTGATTCATGAAGAATATGAAACATTCTTTTTTCCGGAAAAAAAGCTTCTCGTGATTTCATAGAGTATGTGCGGTAGACATGAGGTTTCGCTGCTGAATTTGGTGGAAAAATCTGAAAACACGAGAATTTTAAAATTATTCCATTCACGTCTTCGATTTTCTCCTGTTTCTTCAACTTTTTATTTCTGCACCTACTTTCTATGTTAATTGAAAACCCTTATGCAATATAAAAATGCTTCCGATTTTCCCAATTTTTTGAAAAATATTCGGAACTATTTCGAGAAGAACAATGAGAAGTATCCTCACAAATTCGAGAAGTTTTGAAGAAAGTAGACAGTATTCCTTGCATTTTTGAGCATTGGTCTTGTTTTATTGATCATTAGGTAACTCGACAATTTCAGTGAATAAAACTATGCTAATTAATTGTATTAATTGCTTCAACTCCCTGTTGGTTTATTATTACTGCCTAAAACAGTATTGTCTCAAATTTGTCATGAAGCTTCCCATTATCTCATTAATCACAGTGTCCATGAAAAACTTTATTAACTGTTTCAAGGTAGTATTAAAATTATGCACGGTAAATGAATTTTATTGGGAACATGATGGGAAATTTTATAGTCAAACGAATTCAGACAGATTTTAACTATCCATTAATGACTCGTCTTTTGAAAGAACTCGTCGAAACGAAAATATCAGAAGATGTGATCGTCTTCTTCCGGAACACCGGATGCGTCAAATAGAAAATCCATGGAACTACACAAGTTTGTAGGTCGTTGGCGAAGGATTTTAAAGTAACAAGGTGGGTGAAGTAAGCCGCTTTGCCGTAGTATAGGATGTACATTACCTGAAATGAGTTTGCTCCGATTTATATTATGATTTCGTAAACAATTATTTTTTCAGAAAACAGGAAACATATGATTTCAGTAAGAATTGTTCATTTCGAGCATTAGAAACAGACAAAGTTTGAAAAGAAAACTCACAATAAAAGTTCCATTGATCACATAAAACAGTATCATGGTTACTGTGGTTATACTCAGTGATAACTCGGCTTTATATGAGACTCCACTTCTCTGAAAAGTAATCAGCTGGGCTCTCGCTTTGGCCACTTTCCAGAAAAGAAGTATATTTGCCATAATCGATAGTGTCATCCATGCTAGGGTGTTTCCAAGGTAGAGAGGGGAGTTTCGGAGCTGCAAAAATTTGAGATCAGAGATCAGTAATCTCCGGTTACCCATAAGAGAGCATACCCATAATTTTGTGAATTACAGACTTTAAAAAATTGCAGGTTTTTGAATTCGGACATCAGATAACTTCTTTGAATCACAGGCTTTAAAGTACTTTCAAAGTTATACTCTCAAAAATCCACATCATACTTCACTTATCTCAAAGATCACATTTTCATGACTCAACTACCGTACTTTCTCTGATAGAACGCATTTTAAGCTCAATTATCTTGGTCCCTCTCACAGATATCAGAATTTTGTCAACTGATAAAATTTTGGTGATAATGTGGCGAATATTTTATCAGTTGACAAAATTTCGAGTTCTCTCAAAGATAAAGAGTTAATTGAGCTCAAAAAACTATGAAAATTTCCATGAACAATTCAAACTGTCTTCGAATATTTTCCAAAAAAATGTTGGTTTACAAAAAAAAAATAACTTTTTTGTGGAAAAATACGTCACAACCATCAGATGTTTTCTTCCAAAATCCATATTTCCAAACAGAATGAAACTGCTAAAAATACAGTATTCACAATGTCAAAATTTGAGTAAATGCTCTAATGGAACGCCACCCTATACTTGACTTTGAGCTCATTTATCGTAATTTCTCTGAAAGAAGTCGAAAAAGTGTAAACTAAAAAATGTTGGTGATAACATGGCAAGCATTTTATCTTTGACAAAATTTTAATATCTCACAGGAAACGAGATAATTGAGTTCAAAGTTCAAGTTCCCCAACTACAGTAATCCCAAAGTCCACTACTCACCCCAAAAGCAGGATTTGCATAATAGATATGAACAGATCCGAACGGATATGGGCTACTGATTTGACGACAAACCCCAACAGCCGGAATTAGAAAAAATATGAAGAAAATAGGATAAATCCAGGTTAACGGCACTCCGACGCGTAATAGAATTGAATTTATCTGCAAATTGTTTGATCTGGAATTTGTTATTTAGGGATCTATGATATTTTTTAATGATGTTAAATGTTTTGTAATTAAATTTCAAAAATTACGATTTCATCTGGGTGAGAAGTGATCGTATTATTGCATTGTGTGTTACAAACTCTTTCTCCGGTTTTCTGGATATTACAAAAATTTTAAAACGCCTTAGCTGATAGTGTTTGTTCAAGTTATTAGAGCATAAAATATATTTATTCCCAATAATCTGGAGAGCCATTTTTTGAAAAAAAAAAGACGGTTTCAGTTAGAGCACAAGTGATATTGTGTTTTAAATGTACGTTCGATAAGTTCCTTCCAACAGGTACTAAAAAATTGGAGCTGTGGAATATAAACGCCGGTGACCGAAAGTCCCACAGCCACAACTACCGTAACCTGAAGCAATTTTGACTTCCAGGAAATATTTTCTCACGTTTACATTATTTTTCTAAATGCGGGGAAATAAAAGTTTGGATAGTGTAACATAGACGGAAATCACAAGAAATCTAGATTGTAAATCGGAGGGATTTGGTTACGGTATTTATCGTTGTGGGATCTTCGGCCATGACCACCGCCGTTTCTCTTCCACAGCTCCGATTTTTTCGTACTAGGTATAATAATTGTAAAAATTTTATAAACATCAAGAAAGCCGAAATTTCGAAGAAAAAAAATCAGTTTCTGTTAGAGCACAAGTATTGCTGTGTTTCTAGATGTATGTTCCGTGTTGCCTACGAAGATTTTTATTTCAATCCCTCAAAATGCTAATATAGTTTACACAACTTTCACATCTCCTTGCTGAAACAGAATTTTTCTTTATTTCCATATTCCCACCTTGAAATGATTCCTTGGAAATGTCACAACTACCAATCTGACAACAGGAACCATAAACGGGAAAATCATTGCAGAATAATTAGTGTAATACGCAGTCATAAACAACCCTTTCAAAAAATGATTTGGCTCAATAGAAGCACACCAAGAAGTGAATAATCCTGTAGACGGAAGTCGGACCGTAAAATAGTCGAATAGAAAGAACACGAAAACCGTGAGTTGTGATAAGGAGATAACCAGAAACACATGTTGATTCAATCCAGGTTCTGGTCTGGCCCAGTTAGAAGTCAAGTACACTGCGAAGATTTTACAGATGATGTGGAAACTAGGGAGAATGTAAATCCACGGAACTATTGCACAGATTTGAGCAAAGCCGTTGAAATGGTTTTGATAAGCCATATAGGACTCGTTGAAGTGAATAGTGTTTGGCCATTTGGGACTAGAAGAGTTGGAGGACATTTCAAGACTTTTAACTTTCAAATGATGAAATAAATTTTATTGAATAAAATGAAGTTTGTTGTCAGTTTGACATATAGGAATTGACAGCTGATTTTTATAATAACTACTAGTTGTTAACTAGCTAGAGCGTTGTACTTTCAAAAATCGCTTTTTTTTTGTCTTTCTGCAGCTAGGGAAATGATTCAGGGTTGATGTGGACAGAAGCAGAAACTAGAATGTTGACGATGTTAGAAAAAAATGATGCAGGTGGAAACGGAAACACAAACCATGTTTCGAAATGTGTGAAGATTTTTTTTCAGATTGAGTATTGTTGTGTGGCTGAAATTTTTTTTTCAGCTGAAAATAAATAAGGATCAAGAGTCGAAAAGTCTCGTGTTTTTTATTTATTCTCAGAGTCTCAAATATTATCCTGGTACAAAAATCAGAGAAACAAAATTATAGAATACCTCCTAACAAGGGAAGTGTTTTCAGAAAAGCGTTGAGATTTTTCTCAAACTTCTGTCAGTGATACTTTTGGACACGCTGATAACAGAACTGAAGTCAGTTATTCCCCCTCGGCCTCCAGAAGCTGAAAATTTGCGTCTGAAATTTTAACGTGCCTTCAAGGGCCTTTGAGCGCCGCGCCTTCCCCCCTATCTTATATCCATTCAGGACAGAGGAGAGAGCAGCTAGCAGTGGTGTAGTGGTGAGGAGGGATGGACGTGTCTGACAAGGGTCAGGTTCGACTCCTCTATCCTCTATTTGGTTTTTGTTCTTTTTTCTGACCCCTCCGGAAGTCTCAAAAAGTTGCATTAAACTTTTTTTTCAATTTTTTTTTAAATTTTTATTGTCGCATTTTTGGAAAAATAACATTTTTTTTTCACAAAAGTAGAAAAATACTTGTAGATGTTTTAGAAAATTTCTGGAAGAAACACTAGAAAATTTTCCCTAGTCAGCCGAAATACCCCAGATTGGCTTATTTTTGGGTGAAATAAGTGGCAAATGAATCAGGAATTAAGTAAAGCTATGTTTTCACATGATTTGAGAACTCCTAGGTAATTTTCAATGAACTACGAGCTATTGATGTATCTACACAAATCGCTTGTTTGTGACTTCGAGAGGAATATAGGCTTTCAAATATTGTGAAAAGACTAATTTTGTTGTTTCCCTACGTTTACAAATCATTTTAGCAAATTTTAAAATTTTTCGAAAATTTGAAAAAAATGGCCAAGGGGTACCACATGGCGACATTTTTCCGAAAAAAAATTTTTTTTTGAAAAATGAGCAAACTTTGTCAGATTGTAGAGCAGCATTTAAAAGCACAATTCACATACAAAAAACTCTGAAAACCCGTTATTAACCCTTTCAAAAATTGACTCCAAAAGTGAGAAATTAATACTGAAATCACTTTCAGAGCTCATAACTTTTTTCACAGGGCCGAGGGGGAAAAACTGATTTCAGTTTTGTTATCAGCGAGTCCGAAAGTACCACTGACAGAAGTTTGAGAAAAATCTCAACGCTTTTCTGAAAACACTTCCCTTGTAAAAATCACATATTTTTAGGTTACCGTAGATTTCGTTTCGGGACCTTCGAGAATGGCCAGTTCGGATTTATAGCCACAGCTATAATTTTTTATACTTTTAGAAAAAAAATTCCTGAAAAAAACAGTCCAAATTTGCCCCTTTTCATCACATTCGATGCCTGAATGTCGTTAGTGACGTCCCAAGTTAGTGCGCGAGCGAGAGATATGCGTAAAACACACAAAGTGCACGAGACGCAGACAATCGTACACTTTTTTGTTTCGGCGGCAACCAATGTTTTTCGAATTCTGTTCATGCTTCTTCAATGTTTTCACTATTTTTCCGGGTTTTTCATTCAAATTTTTTCAGGAAAAATGAGTAAAGTCAACCAAATCGAGCTAATAGCACCTCGCAAAACCATCTCATTCGGCGGATTCACGTTCGTCGAGCCAAATTTGAACTACAAACCGCCGATTTTCTCGTGTTGCTCGTCGCTAAAAGATCCGTCGTGTTATCAAAACGAGTTCGATGAAGAGGAAGAAGAGGATTCGTTCGATAAGCAAGAAGAGGAAGTTGTTGTGGCTCCGCCAATTGTGCAAAAGCCTCCTCCCGTAGCTTTTTCGTCTTCTTCGAATTACGAAAAACCGACAACTTCGAATTACCAAGAACGAAACAGCTATGATTGGAATCATCAGCAAAGCAACCAGCAGCACAATTCATTTGACAATGATGACGATGGTGATATATTCATAGAAGAGATAAATCTAGGAAATAGCAAAGAAAAATCTCCATCCCCTGGCCTTGACGATAGCTTCGAGAACTTCCAAGCGTCAAGTGCAGAAGTCGTTCAAGGAGCTTCAGATGACGCTAACGACAGTTTTGAGGATTTCGAGCCTATTTCAGTGCCAACAAAAAGCTTAGCGACTCTTCAGAAATCCAGCTCAGAAGTTGCTTTGAATCAACAACGACATGATATGCACGGAAGGTTTCGTGGGTTTTTGCAGGACGATAGTGAAGAATTCAACAATGAGTGTAAGTAAATCTATCGATTTTCTGATCAAGTCAATTTTCTAGTGGATCTTCTGGGCGCCGAGATGAACGAAGAGCTGTATAGCACGTTGAAGTCAAAGTTCGGATTCAATCAATTCCGACACCGACAGAAGCAGTGTATTCTATCGACGCTTATGGGTCACGATACTTTTGTTCTGATGCCAACTGGGGCGGGAAAGAGTTTGTGCTATCAGTTGCCGGCGGTGATTCTGCCCGGTGTTACTGTCGTTGTTTCGCCGTTGCGATCGTTGATTGAAGATCAGAAGATGAAGATGAAGGAGTTGGGAGTGGGTATTTGAAATAGCCAATTTCAGTTGATAATTCGAAAGTGGGCGGAGCTTAGTTCCGGGAGCGGAATCCTCAAAGAAGCATTTTCTGGTCAATTTTTTCGATTTTACGGAGAATTTTATAGATTTCCCGATGATTTGCGTTTTCTGTGATTTGTCGAATTTTCGTTAAAAAAAAGACGAATTTCATCAATTTTAAGCTTTTCACGAAAAGTCCGATAAATCGCAAAAAAATCGGCAGGAAATCTATAAAATTCTTCGGAAAACGAAAAAACTGACTAGAAAATATTTTCGAAAAATACATGATCTTATAATTGCACCATTAAGTTTTTCGCTACCGGACCTAAGCTCCGCCCACTCTCGAATTTTGTTGCTTTTTCTAGATTTTTTGTCATTTTTTTCGCGCCTTTGGTGGAAAATTGAAAACCGGAAATTTTGAAAATTTCTAAAAATCCCAACATCTCTGCTTACAGATCGGCTGCGAAGCTCTCACCGCTGATCTCTCCACTGGCGCACAAGAAGACATCTACACAGAACTGTGTTCAGAAAATCCGTCGATAAAATTGCTATATGTCACACCGGAAAAGGTATTTTCACAATTTATACAAAAATCAACCAAAAAAAATCAATAAAAGTATCATCTCCTGCTCTTCCCCTTCTTCAATTTCTCCTTCAATTGTTGTTTCTCAAATTCCTGACGCTCCAAAAGTTGCAAAACCTGCTCATTTTGAGCATCCATCTCCAGTTGATTCCTCATTCTCTCTCTTTCCAATTGTGTCTCATTCCGTCGTCGCTCTTCTTCCAGGCGGATGTTTTCAGCGTCTAGTTGAGCGCGTTTTTTGCAACTTTTCAAGAATTTTCTCATGAAGAAAACAATGGCAATGTAGGGGATCAGGCCTGAAAAGAGTGGCTAGAGAGGGGTTTCTTTTCGGCCGCATTCGTGCATTTGCGCGTGAAGTGTTTGCGTACGCAGTATATTGTGATTTACAAAATTTGAAACGTTTGTCGTAAAATAAAATGCAGCATACGCAAACACGCGCGCAAATGCAAAAATGTGGTCGTCTGTCAAGACCCCACGGAAAAAGTGGGCGGAGCCTAAATTGCAAGATGTGCACGGTTTTCTTATTTCACACATTAGCTTACGATGATGTGAAATACCGGGCGCAGATTGCAGTTTAAGCTCCGCCCCAAAGCCTTAAAAGTCGCTTACTGAGCACAAAGAACAAGTAGAGAAGAATAAGCTTCCAATCCTTGGTCCCAATTAACCAGAACGTCCCAATTAGTGATAGAATCATGCATGGACCTCCACCAACAGCCAACACCCAGAATACTTTAGCCACGAAGGGGTCCACAATCAGTAGCATCGGAATAGCAACCCATAATCCAAGAGCCACAAAACTGGGAATAGTTTCTAGGAATCCTTGCTGGATGCTGGTTCCGAATGTAATGTATACAGTCAGAACGACGCATAGTAACGACCAGAACCAAGTGAGAATGAGCAATTTATTTTTAGTGAGGTCCATTGTGCTGGTATACCTGTCTTATCAGTACTACTTATATAGGTTATCAGTAGGAGCACACACCCGGAAATGATGATACTTGCTGAGGAAAAATTGTAATGAGGAATAAATATATTATTTTTCAGATCAGTGCATCTGGGCGCCTCAATTCTGTGTTCTACACACTGCATCGCCGCGGACTGCTCGCCCGATTCGTCATCGATGAGGCACACTGCGTATCTCAATGGGGACATGACTTCCGGCCAGACTACACAAAACTTCATACGCTTCGAGAGAAATTCCACACACCACCCGTCCCAATCATCGCGTTGACTGCGACGGCGACGCCGAAAATTGTGACAGACGCACGGGATAATCTGAAAATGCAGAATTCGAAGCTGTTCATCAGCTCGTTCGTGAGGGATAATTTGAAATACGATTTGATTCCGAAAGCGGCGAAATCGTTGATCAATGTTGTTGAGAAGATGAAACAGTTGTATCCCGGAAAATCGGGAATTGTTTATTGCTTGTCGAGGTGAGTGGCAGGTCCGGAAACGAGGAAACTACCGTAATACCTGTAATAGAACGGCCCCACACTGTCAACTTTGAGTTCAATTATCTCGATTCCTGTAAAAGATATCCAAAGTGTGTCAACTGATAAAATATTGATTATGTTATGATAAACAATTTATCAGTTGACCACTTTTTGATATCTTTCACAGGAATCGAGATATACAGGCTCAAAGTTGGAAGTAAAGGGCCCTTCTATTACAGGTTTCCGGTAGTTTTGCGACTTCAAAAAAAGGACCAGCTTTAATAACAAAATTTTCCTGCAGAAAAGAATGCGAAACGGTTCAAATGATGCTGACCAAAGCCGGCTTATCTGCAGAAGTCTATCACGCTGGCCTCAACGATAACCTTCGAGTCTCTGTTCAAAAAGGATGGCTCGCCAACAAATTCGACGTCATCTGCGCGACAATCGCCTTCGGAATGGGTATCGATAAGCCGGATGTTCGATTTGTGATCCATTATTCGCTGCCGAAATCCATCGAAGGCTATTATCAAGAGACGGGTAGAGCGGGAAGAGATGGAATGCCATCGTACTGTTTGATGTTGTATTCGTATCATGATTCGATTCGTTTGAGGAGAATGATTGAGGGTGCGTCTCGTTTTTCGGTCATTTTCATGTGGTGGCCTAACTTTTGCAAGTTGAGTTTTCTAGGCCACCACTTTTTTGGCCTAGAAATGGCCAGATATGAACCTGGTACGTTTTCGAAGCTATTTGAACGTGGTGGCCTAGAAAACTCAACTATCAAAATTAGGTCACCATTTCAAAATCACCTAGAAAACACACCAGGCACAGAAACAGCCTATCAGGATACTTCTAGAAAGTTCTCAAATCAATTTTCGAATTCCCGCCAAAAGTGAAAATTTCGAAAAATTAGGATTTTTCAATTTTCCGAGAGAACGATTGATTTTTTCTCCGATTTTTTGCCAAATTTTTAGTCATTTTTTAGGTTTTTCAGCTATTTTTGAAGATTCGTTTTCGATTTTTCCGAATTTTTGGTCTGAAATTTGACGGGATGATGCTCGCGAAAGTTACTGTAGATTACTGCAGAAATTTTATTTTTTGTAGTTTTTTTTCTGCAAATTTGTCTGCATTTTGACGTGATTGTGTGGGCAAGAAAACTACATAATTGTTTTCTACAGTAACCTACAGTAATCTTCGCAAACATCATAGTTAAATTTCAGACAAAAATGTCGAAAAAATCGAGAAAGAATCTTCAAAAATAGCTGAAAACATATAAAAGGTCAATTGTTCGCTCGGGAAATTGCCAGAAAAAACCGCTAATTTTTCAGGGGTTTCAGTTTTGGCGGGAATTCAAAAAAAAAAGATTTGAAAACTTTCCAGAAGTTTCCTGTCACCAGGGGCATGTTAGGCCATTTCTAGGCCATTTTAACAGGATGGACTAGAAAAATCAACCTGCAAAAGTTAGGCCACCGTGGTAAAATGACCTAGAAAACGTACCAGGTGAATATCAGGTCATTTCTGAACTTTTTTGACATGGTGGCCTAACTTTTGCTAGTTGAGTTTTCTAGGCCACCATGTCAAAATGGCCTAGAAATGGTGTAATATTGATATAGTGTGTTTTCTAGGCCATTTTAGTATAATGACCTAGAAAACTCAATTCAAAGAAGTTAGGCCATCTTCACAATGACCTGGAAAACACACCAGGTGGGTGCGGAAATTCTGAAAAAAAAACAATTTTTCAGAAGGGAACACGACTACGGGTGTTCGTTCGATGCATCTCAACAACGTCCTTCAAGTGGTTGCCTACTGTGAAAACGTCTCCGTTTGTCGACGTAAAATGCTTGTTGAGCACTTTGGAGAGGTCTACGATGAGCAATCCTGTCGAAACAGCAAAACCCCTTGTGACATCTGCGAACGTCAGCGAAAGAATCAAGAAGCCATTCGTCTGTTCGATGTGACAAATGACGCTCTCTCTATCATGCAATGCCTTCCTAGAATGCAAAAAGCCACGTTGAAATACATCTCAGAACTCTATCGAGGGTCTCTAATCAAGAAGACGTCAGAACAGGCGGTACGAATGGGACACACCAAACTTCCATTCTTCTCAAAAGGACAAGGAATGACAGAAGGGGATGCGTTGCGATTTGTGAGGAAATTGGTGATCGAGGGATTGGTTCATGAGAGACTGTACTCGATTCCAAATCAGACGGCTGCAGTGTTGGCATACGCGGAATTGACAGATTCTGGAAAAGAGGTGGCGGCTGGGAGGAAGCAGGCAAAAGTGTATTTGCATATTGTGACTTGTGAAAGGAAGAGAAAGAATGCTGGTCTTATCGAGCTATCCAATATGAATACGGTATCAGAAGCACAAGCGTTGAAGGAGAGACACATGGTGAAGCATGGCGACGTCTTCACAAAATGCCTTCAGGATCTCACTCAACTCATCACATCGGTTGCTGAGAGCTCCGGACTCACTGGCCCCTACTCCATCGTCTCTCGAGAAGGAATCGAGCAGATTGCCGCTCTCTTGCCACGTACGAATTCTGATCTTTTGCGAATCGACTCTATGACACAGATTAAGATTACCAAGTACGGTAGAATGATCATGGAGTTGTTGGCAACGTATTGGAAGCAGGTCGATGAGCGGGAGGAGGAGGAAATGAGAAATCAGTTGGATAAGCTGAAAAGTGGAGAGATTGTGATGGGCGGATTTGCTACGTTGTCGTCGGATTCGAATTTCCCGCCAGCGCCATATATGAAGCCGTTGGGAGGTGGAAGAGGAAGGAAACGAACGACTCCGGGGTATGTTTCAAGCAGTTTCTGACCCTTTTGCCATGGTGGCCTAACTTTCTCAAAATGAATTTTCTAGGCTACCAACTTTTTTGGCCTTGAAATGGTCAGATATGCAACTGGTACGTTTTCCAAGCCATTTTAGTATGGTGGCCTAGAAAACTCAACTATAAAAAGTAAGGCCACCATGCAAAAATGGCCTAGAAAACACACTGGTTAGAAAACGTGGTTGAAAATCTCGGCCACTATAGGATTTCTCGATAATTTCGATGGTTTGTTTCAGATTCTCCTCTGGACGAGCTACAAAACGGCCACGTGTCACTGCACCATCCCGCGGAGGAGCCAAGCCACGTGGCAGAGGAGGAGCCAAAGCGACGACATCTGGAGCTATTGGAGCCAGAAAAAACATGTTCCCATCGGCGTTCTTCTAATTGCTTTGTTATGTTTTCTGTTAAATTTTGCTGTTTTAGCCTTTGTCGGCTTTCCCGGTGCTGTTGTTTTTATGTTAGATGTGTGTCAAATGAAATCATGTAAAATTTATTCAGTTCAATTAACCTCAAGCCGTTGCCACTCTCCGTTCGAATGCACCATTTGTGACTGGCACCTTTTTGAAAACCGGATGAGTTTTGTAGAAAATCCAAGAGACGAGACATGCTTGAGCATCGTTTCCGAATGGGCGTGCCAGCATTGTGTAGGCCATTATGGAGTGAGTTCCGTAGAAAAGATAATAGGAGAGCTGCAAGTTTTTTGCGTCTTACAATTAGACTTCTAGTTTTCCAGGTTCTGAACGGGACTAAAAACAAAACACCGGCGGTAAAAACATGGAAGAACTGAAACAGTGAAAATATCAACGTTTTTTCTAGTTGTTTCTTGAAATTTTCAAATTAAGAATACCAGAAAAAGTAAAAAAAAAAACGACAGAAAAGCCTTTTTTTCTTTTTTACTGACATATTATTTTGGTCTATCCGTAAACAATCACTTTAAAAACAGGAGATTAAAATATGAAAGAACTGAAACAGTAAACGTTTTAGTCCGTTTTTTTTCTCGAATTTTCCAGTTCAATCGTTCGAGAAATTCGGGAAGAAATGGCGAATCAAAAAATGGGGTGTCGAGAAAACTTCAAATTTTTCAACTGACCTACCGTATTTGCTCTAGCCAACTCAATCTTTATGCGCACTCTGAGCTTATTTATCTCGGTTTCTTATAGAGATATCAAAAAGCTTCAAACTACCAAAATATTTATCGTATTTAATATAAACAATATTTTATCAGTTAACCACTTTTTGATATCTTCTATAGGAACCGAGATATGTAAGCGAGATATGTAAGATGAGATATGTAAGGGTGAGGCTTCTATTAGAGAAACTACGATAATAATTCTACTGTTTCAGCTCTCTGATACTTCGAGATTCTTTAATTTCTAGCGTTCCTTCACCCAGTTTAGAAATTCTCCAGACGATCAAAAATCCCTTTCAAAAAACAACGAAACTAACCAGAGTTAGACCATTAGTCACATAAAACACAATCATGGCAATTGTGGTATATGTGATTGATACTTGTGCTTTATATGATACTCCACTGGTCTGTTGAGTGAACAATTGCTCTCTGGCGTGTGCTATTTTTATGAACAGAAGAACGTTGGCAATACATGAAAGACCCAACCAGACGGAGAGATTTCCGAGGAAGAATGGCGTGTTTCGAAGCTGAAAAATGTTTAAATTAGCGAAAACTGCACCACAGCCATTAAAGTTAAACTGCAATTCAGCCTAACTATATGGTTTTCGTGAAACAGAAAGTTTTTGCAAGTTGAAATGGAGGTGGGGTGTTTCTGAGAGTATCTCTTCTCAAAATTTACTGAATATAAAAACGGGAAGAAACAGGAAAATTGAGAGTCAAAATAAATCTTTTAATTTCATTACAACTCACCCCAAACGCCGGTCCAACATAATAAATCCAAATAGATCCGAATGGATATGGAAACTCCAACTGTTTGCAGACACCGATGGCTGGGATAAGGAAGAATGTGAAGAGAATCGGATAGATTATTCCAAATGGTACAGCGATGTACATGATTATTGTGTTGATCTGGAAAGTAGTTAAAAAATTTTTAAAAAATTATCGTAAGATTTGTAACAGAAGAGCCAATTAACTTTCAAATTTCAGCCAATTTATCTCGGTTTCTGTGAAAGCTATCAAAAAGTGATGAACTGAGAAAATGTCCATCATAATATCAGAATTTTTTTGTCAGTTGACCAGTTTTTGATATCTTGCCTTTGAATGCATATAATTGAGCTGACAATGAAACTTGGCAATGTGCGGAGTGGAGGAACTATTTTCCTGTTTCAATACGTTTTGATAGACATTTAGTTTTTTTTTTCATGCAATGCTTTTGCGTAATAATCGAGCATGATAAATCTGAAGATGACATTTCTTCTCAACAATAATAAAATTGGTGATAAAACGATAAATATTTTGTCAGTAGATTTTTTTTGATACCTCATACGGAAATCAAGAAATGTACCTATGAGCTCAAAGTTCTAATATAAGCGAGGAATCATTTTTCTGTCTCATTGAGTTCTCATAGCCAATTAGTAATTTTAGAAGCAATGGTTCCCCGCAATACTTACAAAATCTTCTCAACAATAGTTTCGAATACTCATTGTCATATGAATGTCAAAATTCATAAAAATTGCAATCTCAAACGAAATTACCCCATTCTGACAGCTTTGAGTCAATTCTTCTCGGTTCCTGTGGAAGAAATCAGAAATCTGCTTACTGATAAAATGCTGGTGATAACACGATAAATATTTTATCAATTGATAGATTTTTTATATCTTTCCTAGATACAGAGATAATTAAGCGAAAAGTGAAAAGTATAGTGAAGGAAATGTGCTACTCATTTATCTGTTTCAATCAGTTTTGATAGACATTCAGTATTTCTTTCAAGCACTGTATTCGGATTTTAACTTGTGATTGGTAAAATTTGGTCTCAAAAAATGTTCGAACAATTTCTTTGTTACATGAATTTCAGAATTTATAGAGATCCGTGACTCCTGATGAAAGTGTCCCATACTTTTACCCAAAGTTACCTGGCTTCTTGTAAAAAATATATCGAAAAGGAGTCACCTTACAAAATTATCACCATAATGCACACATTTCATCAGCTAATCACTTTACGATTTCTTTCACAGAAATCGAGAAAAATTAGTTCATATTAAAAGTCAGGATTCCAGATTTTTTCGATTCATACCTTTCCATGAGCCTTCGGATGTATTAGAATGATCAACCGAACCACAGGCATAAACAATGGGTAGATCATTGCCAAATAATTTGTATATGAGGCTAAAAATGAGACCACCAAAAGCCATGAATTGGGTGCAATTCCTGCACACCACGAAGTGAATAATCCAGTTGCCGGAAGTCGAACAAGTAGATAATTGAATAGGAAAAATAAGAAACAAGAGATCTGAACCAGAGTGATCACAAGTAATACGTGTGGATTCTTCCCAGCTTCCACCTGATCCCAATCAGTTGTGAAGAGGACTGCGGTGATTTTGAAGATGACATAAATAGTTGGAAGCATATAAATCCAAGGGACGATTGCCAGAATAGTTGGGAATCCGTTGTATTCATATTGATAGTTGAGATAGGTTTGATTGAAATGGATAGTATCCGGTGGAGCAGTCATGTCTGGAGAATGAGAAAATCAAAAATAGAAACAAGGAAAAACAAAAAAAAAAGAAATGTTTTTGAGTCAGAGTATGAGCAATGGGGTGAGAAAGTGTATTGGAATAGGTTATTGAACATTGCCTTGTCTCTCTTTTTCTGGAGTCAACCAATCTGGTTTACACCTGCTTCCCGGAATATAACACGTTTTGTGGGGTAAGAAAATAGAAGAGAGGGGGGCCAGATTTGATGACGTAAAGAACATAAACTGGAATAAAGAAAATGAAAGTGTGATTTCATGGTTTTGCAGCTGGAAATTAACTGAATTGCCGTTCAGAAGAAACATATACTTGCAAGTGGTGACGGCAATGTTTTTGGTTCTGATTCGAAAACTTTTGACGGTTTCAGTGAGGTTGCATATTGCGATGACTTGTTTTAACCTGGCTTTGCAAGAAAATTTGTCAGCTAAAAATAGAAATCGAATTACCGTACGCACTAACGGAATACCCACCAAGCCGTCCACTTTGAGCATGTATGCCTCGGATCCTGTGACATATATCAAAAAGTGGTCAACTGATAACATTTTTTCGGTATTATGATAATTAATTTATCAGTCGACCAATTTTTGATATCTTTCGCAGGAACCGAATAAAATTAGTTCGAAGTTAAATGTTAGAAATTCATTCTATTAGGTTGATAAGAAAGTTTCTTCCTTTTTGGAAGGGGTGTTTTTGAGCTTCGATATCTGGTTTTCCAAGTGGTGTACCAGGCCAAATATTTTTTTGTTGGAGAGCTGTTATCAGTGTCTATTAGATCGTAGATTTTCAGATTTTTATCTCACTCCATTTTGGAGATATGACGATTCTTTTGGTCCTTACCCTACTGTGTATACGAGGCATGATTATATTTTCAATTTTATTTGGTCTTCAAACATCGGGTATCCGTAAGAAATTTGTGGATGTACATTAAGGACATGTTCCTTCATCGCCTACAATTGGCGTTTGGTTAGAGAAATTCAGCTCAGGGGAGTTCAGTTTGAAAGATGGCAACGGCCTAGTGAGTCGGATCTCGATCAATTGCTAAAAGTCGTGAAGGCGGATCTTTTTCAAACCACTCTTAAAATGTCAAAGGCATTGTCCGTTAGTCAACTTAGTGTTATGAACGGATTGACGTCTCTTGGCAACTTCAAAAACTGCGTCGATTCGTACCCAACTTTTTTATGGACTAGGGTATGGATTTCCATGTGGACATGAGCATGTGTCTCCTATCATATCTTCGCCCGTTCAGTTAGGTGAGGGATCTTATTACTGTAGATAAGAAGTGGGTAAGTTACTCTAAAAATGTACGGAAGGGTCGGTTGATTGATAAAGAATAGCTAGCTCTGGAAGTCCCGGAACCCAAATTTCTCGTAAAAATGGGGATGCTATGACTTTGATGATCTTTCAAAGGGATGGAGCCTGGGAACTTTTAGATGAGGGTACTACTATAACCGCAATCTCGCATAGTTCCTAATTAGAAAAATTGAATTCGGCAGTCGAATCAAAACAAGGAGAAAACACCAAGGTTTACTTCAGGTACGACAGTGCGAGATCGCCCGTGACTAGAGGGATCAGCCAAAAACTCATGTCGTTTGGCTGAATTATTTTTTTTGTTCTCACCGTACATTCCGGACCTTGCCCTTTCGGATGAATGGTCGTTTAGGGCTTTTTAACGCCTTCTTCATAGAAAAGACTTTAAGTGAAAAGATGGCACAAAAAAGGAGTTGACACACTTTTTCAACCGCAGCCCTCGTCGTTCTAGGCCAGTGAAATCAAGAAATTCCCTGAGCGTTGCCAGACAACTATCGATATTTATGAACCTTACTTTCATTGATCTTGCCCTCTCTGTTTTAAGGAAAACTTTATAAAAAATTTTGCCGAAAAAGGAAGAAACTTTCTTATCAACCTAATATAAGACTGTTTGAAACTGATTTTGCAACAAAAATTGTAAAAGAAAAATAGAAATTCGATAACTACAAATTTGCCATAAAATTTCAGAACAAACTTACAATTTCTAGTTCATTTTCGATTTTTCTCAGAGTGTCATAGTATTTTTGAACATAATTTTAACTTCATTTTAGTAATTGACCACTTTTTCGTAAAACATCAACAAAACGAGATATACCGTAAAACCTGTATTAGGAGGGCCCCTTTAATAGAAGGGCCCCTCTAATAGAAAGACCCTCCGAAAGAGGTTTGGAAAAATAGAAGAGTCCCCTGTAATGAAAAGTCCCCCGTAATAGAAGGGCCCCCTGTAAAGAAGGTCCCCTCCAAAAAGGTTCTTGAAATTTGAAAAAAAATCCGTACATTTTTAGTGTTTTTAATAAAAATTGCCCAATTTTGGCCAAATTTGCAGATTTTCATGAAATTTGAACAAAAATTCATCTAATTTTCGATGAAAAGTTTTGGGAAAAGTGTCCGGAAAAATAGAAGAACCCCTTTTAATTGAAGGGTCCCTGTAATAGAAGGGCCTTCCGGATGTATCTTGAAAAAATAGAAGGGTTGGTTCTTCTAATACAGGTTTTACGGTATGTGCTAAAGTGGCAGTGTTAATTTGGGTTTTTCCTTTTCAGTCCGATACTGTTGCATTACTACTGTATAAATACAAATTTCGAATTTGTAATAATAATGCTCGTTTGATCCAAGGGTCGAATTATTCCCTGCTGACTCGAATCTGGCGAACTTTTAGACTTAAAAAAATTTAAAACACACTGAAAATTCAATTAAAATAAAATTCAAATAGAAGTGATCAGATTTGATTCGAAAACAACAACTTTTCTGGTTTATATGGAACCGAAATATTTTCAAAATGCTAAACACCAGACAACCAAAACTCACATCACTTTTTAAAAGAAGTTTTGTTTTCAGCTCTTCAAACTTACTTAATTCATAGTTTCTCACTTCAAAAATGTCGGTTAATGAATACATTGAGAACCTTCGAAAGTTTTCGAAATTACTGATATTTTTCACAAGAATGTGTCCCTATCATTATGTTCTGGATGAAAAGCTGCTCTGCTTGGTTCGATGCGCATTAGGTGAATAAATTGGACCTAGTTTTTATGAAACTTTGCAAAAAATAAGAGGGGATGGGGAGAAAACGTGAGAAAGAGTGAAGATTGAAAAATCAAAAAATCAAGAAAAAAGCAAAGATGAAGAGCAAGATTTTTTTCACTGTTTCGAAATCTGGGTTTAGGCCTTTTCAGGTTGTGAAAAATAATTCTGCCTTCCACACTCCCTTAGCCATTTTTATATTCACAAAATGGATGAAAAATGTTCAAAACTGTCGATTGACAATCTGAAAAATTTTTATAGAGGAGCATTTTCTCACAGTAAAATATTTGAAAATTCTTACATCGAAATTTTTAAAGGGGGAGCCTTAATTCTGAAACATTCTCTGACAAAAAAACCATAATAGAGTATCCTAAACTGTCAAGTTTGATAAAATATATCTCGGTTTCTGTGAAATGATATCCAAAAAATTTTAAACGAAAATGTTTGTTTTGATTTCAGCAACATTTTATCAGTTAAACATTTTCCGGTATTTCAATCAGGAAACGAGGTAATTAGGTTCAAAGAAACTATACTTTTGAAGAGTTTCATTGATTTCAAAATAGAAAATTTCGTGTGTTATTCAAACGTGGTTAAAAATAATTTCGAAAAAAAAAACCTGACAAGGGAAGTCGTTTTAGGTAAGGGTTGAGAATTTGCTCATTTTTTGACAATGGTTAGTTCACGCCCTTGTAAACCTCCTGTCAAAATCTGTATATGCACTTTTTCCAAAAATGCTGAAAATTTTCGTCTGAAAGTTCCGAAATCCTTAACCATTGCAAGCCCCTCTTTCCTCTGTGAAATCGCCTCCTGGCAACCTCCAGGGAACACCGCGCACATAAACCCCTCGTGCGCCCTTGTGTTTTCAGTGGTGAGGTGGCCGACTGGTAGTGGCGCGGGTTGGTAAGCTGAAGGTCTCCGGTTCGACTCCCTCGTTTTGAAATTATTTTTTGCTTTTTTTATCGAATTCCTAAGGACCTATGGGCTCCATATAAGTTTTTGGCACGAGTTTTTGAATTTTTCCGATTTTTATGTTTTGTGAAGCAGAATTCATCGGTTTTTTCGAAGTTAATTTTTTCGAAAATTTCGAAGTTTTTGGTGGTCAACTCCATGCAAAATTGTTTTATGAAAATTTTTTGTTCGAAATTTCTCATTTTTTTTACAGAATCTATCTTTTTGAGTTCTTATTCGTTTCTCATTCTTTTCTCGCCCCTTTTCGACACAAAACAATGCAAAATAACTCATAGTTCACTGTCATCTTTTGATTTTGGACCAGTTCAATTACTGTTTCCAACATATTTTGTGTCGAAAAGGGGCGAGAAAAGAATGAGAAACGAATAAGAACTCAAAAAGATAGATTCTGTAAAAAAGATGAGAAATTTCGAACAAAAAATTTTCATAAAAAAATTTTGCATGGAGTTGACCACCAAAAACTTCGAAATTTTCGAAAAAATTAACTTTGAAAAAACCAATGAATTCTGCTTCTCAAAACATAAAAAATTGGCAAAAATTTAAAAATTCGTGCCAAAAACTTATTTGGACCCCGAGATAGGTCCTTAGGAATTCGATAAAAAAAGCAAAAAATAATTTCAAAAGAAGGGAGTCGAACCGGAGACCTTCAGCTTACCAACCCGCGCCACTACCAGTCGGCCACCTCACCACTGGAAACACGAGAGCGCACGAGGGGTTTATGTGTGCGGTGTTCCCTGGAGGTGGCCAGGAGGCGATATCACAGAGGAAAGAGGGGCTTGCAATGGTCAAGGATTTCGGAACTTTCAGACGAAAATTTTCAGCATTTTTGGAAAAAGTGCAAATACAGATTTTGACAGGAGGTTTACAAGGGCGTGAACTAACCACTGTCAAAAAATGAGCAAATTCTCAACCCTTACCTAAAACGACTTCCCTTGTGAAATTGTTGAACGGAAAAATACGTGAATTAGTTTAGAAACTCACGAACTCTGGAAGAGAACTACATATAAAGGTAGGGGGAATTGGAGGGAAGAATCAGTTCTCACTTTCTCTGGGATCCAGAGAGGGTGGGCCTTGGGCTTTGGGCCTTGGGCCTTCGGCCGTGGGCCTTTGGCCTTGGGCCTTGGCCCTGGGCCTTTGCCCTTTGGCCTTGGCCCTGGGGTCTTGGGCCTTGGGCCTTGGGCCTTGGGCCTTGGGCCTTGGGCCTTGGGCCGTGGGCCTTTGGCCTTGGGCCTTGGCCCTGGGCCTTTGCCCTTTGGCCTTGGCCCTGGGGCCTAGGGCCTTGGGCCTTGGGCCTTGGGCCTTGGGCCTTGGGCCTTGGGCCTTGGGCCTTGGGCCTTGGGCCTTGGGCCTTGGGCCTTGGGCCTTGGGCCTTGGGCCTTGGGCCTTGGGCCTTGGGCCTTGGGCCTTGGGCCTTGGGCCTTGGGCCTTGGGCCTTGGGCCTTGGGCCTTGGGCCTTGGGCCTTGGGCCTTGGGCCTTGGGCCTTGGGCCTGGGGCCTTTGCCCTTTGGCCTTGGCCCTGGGGTCTTGGCCCTGGGGTCTTGGGCCTTGGGCTTTGGGCCTTGGGTCTTGGGCCTTGGGCTTTGGGCCTTGGGCCTTGGGCCTTGGGCCTTGGGCCTTGGGCCTTGGGCCTTGGGCCTTGGGCCTTGGGCCTTTGGCCTTGGCCCTGGGCCTTTGCCCTTTGGCCTTGGTCCTGGGGTCTTGGGCCTTGGGCCTTGGGCCTCGGGCCTTGGGCCTTTGCCCTTTGGCCTTGGCCCTGGGGTCTTGGGCCTTGGGCCTTGGGCCTTGGGCCTTGGGCCTCGGGCCTTGGGCCTTGGGCCTTGGGCCTTGGGCCCTGGGCCTTGGGCCTTGGGCCTTGGGCCTTGGGCCTTGGGCCTTGGGCCTTGGGCCTTGGGCCTTGGGCCTTGGGCCTTGGGCCTTGGGCCTTGGGCCTTGGGCCTTGGGCCTTGGGCCTTGGGCCTTGGGCCTTGGGCCTTGGGCCTTGGGCCTTGGGGTCATGAGCTAGATTTTTTCAGTCATGACCTAATTTTTTTCCATGCCACGACCTAGATTCTTTCGGGTCATGACCTCAATTTATTAGCCTTTTTTGGCATCCAGAGAAAAGTGCTTACTTCACGCGAGTTATTCTGAAAAAACTGTCAACTCTCACTATCAAAACTGTCAGAGGGAAAAGAAGAAGAAATCGAATGGAAAAAAATTGAAAAATAAATGATGAAATATTGTCGCCTAATGTAGTAAGATAGATAAAAATTGTTACAGTTTCGACAAATCGAGAAATATACCAAAGAAAATTCCCGAAACAATCCATCGACTGTTTCGGAGTATTTGAAAATCTGAACAGAGTTTTCAAGAGAAAGCACGGAAATTTTCTTTATTTGTCCTTTAGATTTTTTCCAGCCAATTTGTAAAATGTATGTTTCCCATCAATTCTTCAATTCGTGTTTATTATTCTTCATCTCAAAAAATATTTTAAAGTGAAAAATTCAAAAGCTTTGAGACTCTCAAGCTCCAAAAATGTTCAGTCGACAACAATTAGAAATTGAAAGTTTCGAAAAACAAGAAAAGTAATTTCATGATTCTCTTGAATGCTCTCTTCTTTCCATTGAAGCTCCTTCCGTATTCACTAGAGCCTTGTTGAATACTGGATGAGTACGGTAGAAAGTCCACGCGACCATACAGATTTGAAGTTCATTGGAAAACGGACGGATTACTGTACTGTAGGCCATTGGAGAAGTAGTGCCGTAGAAAATTAAGTAGAGTAGCTGAAAATGATTCACGTTTCGTAATCTTTGTATTTTGAAGATTTGACATACTCGTTGTTATAGTAGCTTTTTCAAAGTCTTATATTAACCGAAATTTTATCTAGAAATGAAATCACTGTTTTAGCTAATTGTCGAATTCCCACATACTTTTTTTTATTTCATTCACTTATAGTTTTTCTATTTTATTTAACTTAAATTACCCACAATAAAAACTCCATTCGTCATGTAAAATATAATCATCACCACTGTTGTCTTTGAAATCGAAACTTGTGCTCTATACGATATTCCACTTCTTTGTACCGTAATCAATCGCTCTTTTGCTTTTTCCAACTTATAGAAAAGTGTCACATTGGCAATGATGGCAAGTGATAGCCAAATGATAATGTTTGCCAAGTAAAATGTCGAGTTTCTCAGCTGAAAGCAGGAAGTAGTTTAGTGGAAAAAGTAATATGGCACAATTTGATCAGTGAGCATATATAATTCTGATTTCCGAGAAAGTTCAAAACTAAAAGTTTTCTGTTTCCAAGAACTCTTAAGCCTTGAAAAGTTCTCATGTTTAGTTCCACCTATTGGATATACTACATACTCACCCCAAATGCTGCTCCATAATAATAAATCCAAATAGAGCCAAATTGATAAGGATACTCCAATTGTTTACAGGTTCCGATAGCTGGGAGAAGGAAAAATGTGCAAGAGATGGGGTAGATTAGGATAAGGGAGACGAAGATTCGCATAATTATTTTGTTGTACTGAAAATTTGGGAAATAAAAGAGTCCAATGGTTATGTAAAATTAATAGGATTGATATCCAAGAGGTAAGGAAACGAAATTTTTCGAAAGTCGGAAATCGGAATGATGGTTCTGAGGAGAACAGTTTCCAATTCTTCAACAAAAAAAATTGTTTTCAAAAATATTTGGCCAACTTTTAAACATGTAATACATCATGGAGATACAATTCTATTCATGGTATGAATATTCAAAGTGTCCACTAGAGATTTTGAGCTTTTTAGCTTACTCTACTATCGTTTTGCAACTACAAGTGGCCAATTTTTAGTACTTTTTATGTTTTTATTTCTTTTCAGATGTGATTCTACAGTACTTAGTCATTTTCCACTCGAAATGGCGTCTCTCTCAGCTCTGAACACTGGTTTTATAGTTTGGGAGTCAAGCTAAAACCAGCATGAGGTCAACTTTTAGTCATTCTGGTACAGTCGGTTGAGGGAATTTCGTACTTTTTTCGATAGATATCAATAATACAGTTCAGCTAAATCCTATAAAACATAATTTCGTGTTGCGGAATTCCCACGCCCGGTTTTCCTGATCTATTTTCTAATGGACGTCAAGTTATGGAATTCCTGTGTTAGGTCAAATTGATAATTTGTTCCTTAGAACGATGGAATATCATGTTTATTGTCCTTAAATAAACATACAACAACTACTTTCAACAAATACATCGTAAAAATTGACACATTGGGCACTAAAGAACTGAAACTGAATCAGTAGTCTGTTTGATCAGTACTTTACTAAATACAATCTACTTTCAAATGTTTTCTAGTGTTTCTATTGGCATTCCGCAACACGAAATTATGTTTTATAGGATTTAGCTGAACTGTATTATTGATATCTATCGAAAAAAGTACGAAATTCCCTCAACCGACTGTACCAGAATGACTAAAAGTTGACCTCATGCTGGTTTTAGCTTGACTCCCAAACTATAAAACCAGTGTTCAGAGCTGAGAGAGACGCCATTTCGAGTGGAAAATGACTAAGTACTGTAGAATCACATCTGAAAAGAAATAAAAACATAAAAAGTACTAAAAATTGGCCACTTGTAGTTGCAAAACGATAGTAGAGTAAGCTAAAAAGCTCAAAATCTCTAGTGGACACTTTGAATATTCATACCATGAATAGAATTGTATCTCCATGATGTATTACATGTTTAAAAGTTGGCCAAAGACTTTTTAATCATAATCAAAATGTACATTTCACATCCATGATCATTTTCTATTTTTTCCAAATTTTTGAAAAACCCATTCAAAAATCCGAATTTTTCCAAAAAGTGAATTTTTCAGCAAATTTTTTTCTTTTTGTTTTCAAGATGAAATTGTTTTCGTATCATTTTTCTCGGGTCATTTGCTACATTTTACAGAAAAGATTGACGCTTCAGCTCTATTTTGAAGAAAGTTAGAGCCGAAACACTGTTTGCGAATTTCTTTTTGGCCAGTACTGTATTTTCGTTTTTTTTCGAGGCATTTTCAAGAAAACTATTTTTTTTTAATTCGGTTTCATTTTGTATGTTTCACTGGAAAAATGTTTCTCATTACAATTCGTTTCATCTATAGTGTCCAATTTTAATCAAAATATCAAAGAATATCTTCGTTTGAAAGTTTCACAGAATGCAATGTTATTACTGTTACAAGGCACTCATAATTTTCGGAACGTATTTTTTGTTTGCTGAGTATTGTATCAGAAAACCGACTGAAGGAAAATATTTATGATAGTGTGTTTCAAAAAAAATCTCAAATAATTAATAGTAAGAAAAACATCGTTTCCGGTTTCAATTAGCATATTTTATGAGGAAAATGGACTTTTTTCATTGACTTAACAGATTGAGGATTACTCATATTAATCACTATTAAATGCTCAAAGTTTCTAAATTTAATCGAAAATTTTCAAATTTGCTAATTGTAAGTTCGAAAGATCAAAAAGTTTCCAAATATATTTTTTCATATTTTTCCGTTTCAGAAATTTCATAATTTTTCCGCATCCTCGACCCGTTTATTGGCATTGATTTATCAAAAACACTAAATTGCATACTTGCTGAATCTCGGTCCGGCTCGGGTCAGCCCTGGCCCGGCCCGGCCCGGGTTCCGAAAATTTCAAAATTTTTCTGATCATTTTTGATAAATTTTTGTCAAAATAATCATTTTAAAGCACGAAATTTATCCCAAAAATTCAGTTTTGTCTCAAAAAAATGACTCTTCAAAATTTTTGCCTTAAAAACTCGGGCCAGCCGGGCCGGCCCGCGACATGTATGTTAAATTGACTATTTCAAAACAGTTTACTATTCAATTTGAGCTTTAAATTGGCTTTCTAGTGACTTCTGATTCTTTCAATGAGCATCAATTTTCAATTAAAAAATAATTTCTGTTTCAGAACTTTTATAAATGTTGTCTGTTTTCAGTATCGTTTCAAAATTGCTGTTTCGGAACTTTTATAATTGTTTTCTAGTTCCAATTTCTTCCAATATTACATTCCAAATTTGCTTTCTGCTACACTACACTTTTAATTTTCGGAAAATTATGCTGTTCTAAATCTTACGCCAACATCGAAAACTAACCTTATTATAATCCTTGGGATACATCAAAATCACCAATCGAATGACTGGCATCAGAAACGGAAAAGCCATTGCACAATAATTCGAATAAAATGCAAAGAATATAACCATTTTGAGCAAATGATTTGGCCCCATTCCAGCACAATACGAGGTGAAGTATCCAGTAGCAGGAAGTCGGACCTCGATATAATCAAAGATAAAAAATAGATAACTGAAGATAAGGGATAAGGAAATGGAAAGGAATACATGTTGATTTTTTCCAGGCTCCAAATTGTCCCAATCGGTTTGCAGATAGATTGAAAAGATTTTCAGGATTACAAAAAGTGTTGGGAGCATATAAATCCAAGGGATGATAGCTAGAATCGTTGGGAATCCGTTGTATTCATATTGATAATTGATATAGGAAATGTTGTAGTGGATAGCTCCAGGAATCACTGTTGTGTTCATTTTCAGTGGTTTTTTTTATAATAAAAACACAAAACACAGTGGACAGAGTTTGTTTTTTTTTGAAAATGAAATCAGAAAAATGAGAAATCGAAGAAAAAGGTGGGAGGAGTTACTCTTTTTCAACGACAACTATCAATTATGTCTCTAATGGCAAACAACTAGAGGTGTGATTTCTTTTTTCTATCAACAAAGCTTTTGATTGGATTCTGAAGATTGAAAGAAAGATTAGACACATTTATGCACATACTCAAAAAAAGAAACAGGTGCTGACATCACAGAATATTAGATTTCAGGGAGTCGAAAAGAATAGGGTGGGGGTTTGAACAACTGAAAAAATCAGAAGGCTTGAAAATGTTGATCTTTTTTAGGTCAGGTTTTTTCAGTAAAAATTTTTCGTGTTTCGAGAAATCGTTAATATGCTTGACATACTATAGTTCTTGTTTTGAATTTTACGTTGTTCTTTCAAGTTAATCATTGTATTAGAAGGGCCCATTTAATTGAAGTGTGTATCTGATAGAAGATCCCTATTGTACATTTGAAAAATGTTTCATGGATTTTTTAATTGGAGCTTCTCATATAGAAGATCCATTTCAACGGTCCTAGCAGTGCCAAGTGACTATGATGAATTTTTTCTGACAAGTTCTTCCAGACGGAGCATTGCTAAAAACATTGCTCACTTTCATGTAGAGGTGAAACACATTTCATTCATTCTTCATTCTTCAATTTTTTGTCATTTTCGTCAACAAAAAAAGATAATTCCAAAGAAATTAGATTTGTGTCTTCGATCAAACAACACAAGTATTCATTTCGAGATTGTTTTGGCTAGCCGGTGTTTTCCAAGAGCACAAAATTTAGACAGACAGTTAATAGAACTTTTGCTGTTTTGGAATTACCACAAGTTTAACAGTTATTTCAAATCCAACAGTACCTGTATTGCTTGAGCTTCGAATTTGCAATATATTTGTTGTGAGACCTAAAAATTGATTCTTCTCGAAACACTTATTGTTTCTGTTCCAGAAACTACTAAAAAACCAAAAAATCATAGATCTTCATTGTTAGCCATATCAATTCTTTATTTTTTCCGGATTTTTCCAGATCCATTTTTACTACAACCATGTTTTATTTCCCGAACTAATCGTGGGGACGACAGAACAATCGTCAAAAATCGGGAAATCTGAATGTTTTCAGGTTACGGTAGTTTTTGTTCTGCCAGTAAGCAGTGAGGAGAAGTTAACCAGTTGTTCAAATGTTTTGTGTTTCAGAAAATCATTAATAGATTTGGCATAGTATCGTCAGTGTTTGGCACTTGATATTATATTTTGAAGTTTATTGTTTCAAAAAATTGGTAAAATGTTTGCTTTTAAGAATCATTGCTGGGAGAACTGCATTCATTGGAAGAATGTTTCATAAAATTTTGTATTCGAAGAATGTAGATCCATTCCTATGGATGAATCCTCGTGAATTGGGAAGATGCGTTGAATCCATTCTGACGATCCTAGAATCACCAATTGACGATGATGTTAACATAAAGTTCTCAAACTTTTGAAATATAAATTATTTTGACACTTACTTGATTTTCAATTTTCTTTTGACTGAATTTGCTATAAAAATGTTTTTTAAGGAAAAACTTGAATTTTTCTTAACGCTAAATAACTGAAAAATGCGAAAATCAACACAAGTAGAATATTTTGTTTTGGACTTTTGATTTGAACAATTAGAAACAGTGGTTTACGAAGGGTCCATCTACAATTCGAATGGATATCGATTTTTAAAAGGACAACCGAAAATTTTGAAAGTGTCTCTTACAGGAACTATAGGGGCCTTTTTAATGCAAACTCTAGTCGAAATCTTAAGCCTCTTCCTGTTCTTCAACCCTTAAACGATATCCATGTTTTTGAAAATTATGCTTCTTTTTTCCTTGCCGTAGATCCCATCTCTCACCTAATCAGTCACCCGAACATCCGTTTGAAGGACGAATAACTTTCCACGGGCGCCAATTTTTCTCACTTTGTCTTTTTTCTCTCCTCATCTGAAGTAATCTATCGTATTTCGACCTCCCGGTGAGATGCTAAGCTGTCGGTTTGAATCATCGTTGAACGAATGATTTGCGGCGCGGAACAATTCCTACATTGCTTTTTTTACAGGCGCGACTCTACACTTTTTTGACCTTTTTTTTCTGCAAAACTGTTAGATTGATGATAATGACCGGTTCATTTGAACTGATGTCAAGATACTGTAGGATGACCGAAATTTTGATTGGATTGAGTATACGGTAGGGCGGGATTTCATTCGAAAATTCCTGGAATGGGCGGGACATCGAGAGCAACTCAAAATCGTATTGTTTTCATGAAATACACACGGGAACTAGCAAGATCCCAGTAACAGACCCTCGAAAGAAAAGAAGTACGGTCAGTTTCTGAAGCCTAGATTTAAGCAAAAAAAGAAGTTCAACAATAAAATCAGAATTTCTTCAGTTTCGGGTTTATTTGTTTTGAGACAAATCAAATTCCAGGACACCGGTCTAGTTGCAGCCTCGAAAAGTGTTGAGATGTTGCAGGCGTTTGTACTAAACTTCAATTTGTCAAAATTGATATTTGAAAAACGCAGGAAAATCCTCAATATTTCTTTTATACTCATAACAATATTTCTAACAGTTTTGGTAAGATTAATGACAATCCGAGGCATGTCATTTTTATGAAAAGCGACATTTTTCACAAGAACATATCGGCAATTTCCATACCACACTCTTTCTGTTCTTCAAAAGACAATAAGTACACTGAACGTCAGCATGTCTCGGATAAGACTTCAGAAATACAAGTAGTTATGTCACCTGGCCCAGACACCGTCTTCCAAATAACATTAACTGGAAGTGTTGTCGGAATGAAACTACTGGTACCTGGTCTTTCCGTATTTTAACTCACGCCACTCACGATTAACGATCCTCATACCAGTCAGCTGCAGAGCCAAAGATTCGGAACTGTGTGGCGCCCCAATTATTAGATTTAATAAGCTTGCATCAAAAAAGCCATTCTAGATATGTACAAGAGTAATCTATCATAAAACCTGGATTTATTAAACCAATTAGATAAAACAGTAATAAATGTTTCCACTATCATCACGATTGAATATGTGAATGTGGTGACTTGATTGATTCCAAGGAGGTTTATATAGGTCCAACTGGCTGGTTCAACCCCAAATATCAATAATCATTCCTTTTTTCCGACCTATCCGCGAAGATTTTCTCTTTGAAGATTGCCGACGCTTCGTTATCTGTTGGGATTCGACGCTGTCACCGAAAGGTATATGCTTGCTTGAGATTTAAAATGCAATGATCAGAAATTTTCATTCCGGAATTACTTCCTTTGTGGGAACTCAATCTTCAAACTCTCAAGTAATCAGGGAGAATAGTTTTTTTTCAGATTTTCTAAATTGTCTTCATGTAACTTTCAATGTTGTAAAACGACTTCTAACAAAGTTACACAAGTTTACCTAACTACAGCCTTATTCTCAAATGAGTATATGTAATTTCATCATACAGTATCCGTTACGCCACTCACAAAAATACATTCGCTTCCGTTCTACATCTCGTTTCTTGCCCGCAAAGAACAATGCTAAAAAAAGTTACAAAAAAACTATTGTGAGTCAGAAGCCGGTCGGAGTTTTTTTTGTTGTTGGTTTGATATGCTTCTCTTGGATATCATTCGGATCATGAACACTTCCTCCAGTGTGGTGACCCAATATTTGTCCTCACATTTCGGATGATCTCTTTTTTCCAGAACACTGGAACAACTGTTAACTTATTTGTTTTCTTGAGGTACTAGCATCCAGATCTATGATGAAAAAAAATGTAAGTTTGAAGGTAAGAATGTTTTAAAGACAGGAAAATTTCAAGCTATTTTTTGAAGCGACTTCAGGCATTTTCCGATACACCTCTAATATTTCAACCACTAGTTTAACTCAATAGATTTTAGAACTTCAAGATAGTTTTTTCAGGTCCCTCCACCAGAAGCGTCGAGTACTATATGAATTTGTTTTTTTAAACACAACATTCTTTTTGAAACACCACCTAAACCAGAAGATCAAGATCGTTAAGATCATGCCCTTGCAGAGGCGTGAAACCACTCTTATCACTATCTGAATCATTGTTCGTGTATTGTAGGAAGAGTGATACCTGCAAAAATGATACATTGAACAAATCTGATTCAGGGACGATTTCGAAACTTCTGTGATACATGACTGCCACCTCAGGGAAGGTATTCGTCCATAATCCTTGTCTTTTTTGTCTTTTGTGGTTACTTTGAGGTCGATTTTTCGATTTTCTTTCATTTTTTCTGTCTTCTGAATAATATGTTTTTCATTTGTCATTCAATCGGAAGAGACGACGGAGAGTTGCTTAGCACCTAAAAGCATATACGAAAAGCGCACATGTTTATTGTGTCCCGATTGATGAATAAGATGAATACGAATAATGACAAAGAGTCATTGGAAACCAAGCGTACAATATAATAATTGGTAGTAGAGTTTTGGAAAAGAGAAAATGTGTGAAAAACAACGAAGGAAAGAAATAAATTTCGAATATTTCGAAAATGTGGAGATTTAGTTATGTTTCAGGTTAGTAACCCAAGAAAAATGAAGGACCAAAATTGAAATAGAGTACCCGGAAAAATATGTCAACAAAGACACAGCCAGGTTGAACAGGGTAAAACAAAGTTTCTGATTTTGGATCAAGTGATTTCCAAAAAATCACAACTTCGTACTGAATAGATTTTTTTTCGGTAGTTTGAAAATTCCGCACTCCAAGAAACTATTTCTCAATGTGTCATAAAATGGATCGCTATTCCTTATCTACTACTGTGAATCTATTTATACCTCCTAGTCATTTTTTTCAACCTGTTATCTGATCTGAGAAATTTCGATTCCAACATTCTTGTGTCTCGAACGAATGTGTCACTCGAAAAGTGTAGAATAAGAAACTTCATGAAACGACCTAAAAAAACCTTTGAGTTATTTTGTATTCCTATCAACCTTGAAGTTGAAGCACACTCCTGACTGGCAGACATGTTTTATTCTTCATCATCTGTGATAAGCATTCCTCTATCTTTCTTATCAATGGTTCTCTGAAAACAGCTGATTCTTATAACTAATCACTTGAACAAAGAAAATTGAAAGTGAGCAGACATTCCTTTCTATTCTAAAAATTAACTGTTCTGTTTTATTTTTTCGTTTTTCAAAAGGATACTTCTAGTTAATTTGATATAATGGCTCCATAACGACGGTTTGTGTTATCCACTATCTCCTGCCCTCATCCTGTTTTTTCCTCCGCCCATACCGGCTTGAAGAGGAGAGTCCCTATCATTTTCCTGATTTGATTTGTTGATCTTCATTTGATCAGGACAAGCTTTTATCAGGTGATTGTTTTTTTTTTTGATTTTCGGAAAATTTTTAGGAGACTTTCTGAACCCATCATTTTGAGGACTCTTTTGGAAATCCTGAGAGAAGACACTAATTCCCAACACTGTTTTTTTTGTTTCAGGAAAATAACCAATTTGTACATAATGTCTCGTTTCATTATTTTGCTTTATTTGATTGCTTTGCCATTGGTTGATCTCTGTGTTAGAACTATTCCACCTGAGGACGTTGGATTCACTACAACTCAGGTATGGGATGATGTTACGACTGAAGCTGAGGAAGAAACAACTGTTGAAGAGGTGACCACCGAGGAAAGTACAACAGTCGTGGAAGAAAACCGTGAGTGATTGCATTATTCATTTGTTCAAAAAGACACTTTTTCAGTATGCGGAACATGCGATATAGCTGATATTGTTCCGTCTGGAGGACCTAAAATAGATGTTAATACAATGTAAGTTAACTTTTTCATATCAAAACAGCTTTTTTCAATACAGACAACGAGATCCCGTCGATGGCTGCATAGTTACATATGTTGTATGCCAGAGGATTGATGCACCAATTTGTCCGGCTACAGCAATTCAGGTAACTTTCATTGTTAAAACAATGTAAAGATCTTTTGGAGAACATATGTTCCAGGCAACAACCGCTGATGGAACAGTTGATGTCACAGATACATCTACTGATGACGCGGCTTGGAGCACATTCACTTGTGGCAAAGACGGCAAATACGGACACAAGTCAACGTTAGTATTTGAGAAAAAATTAAAAAAAAGAAACAGTCATTGAGTTTGCGGAAATACTTTTACATCACTTTTACAAATAGATCTGAACCAGTCGGTTTACGCCCCTTCGGGGCTAAACCTCCTGGCCCCCGCTTACGATACCCGCAATCTAATGAAAATGTTCCGTCACTTTTACAGAGGCTATAATTTAGGGCCTACGCTCACAAATTCGAAAATTAAGAAAATTTGAAAGTTGGGAAGTTTTGAAATTCTCCAAAAAAAGTTCAGAAATTCAGTAGTTCAGAAATCAGGAAATTGAGAAATTGAGAAATTCAGAATTTCAAGAATTCAGAATTTCGGAAATCCAGAAATTTGAAAATTCAGGGATTCATGATTCAGAAATTATGATTTTTTGAAATTCCAAATTTATGAGTTTCTGAAGTTCTGAAGTTCTGAAATTCTGATTTTTTTGGAGATTCTGAAGTTTTGATTTCCGGTTTTTCGAATTTTCGAATTACCAAATTTGGATTTTCTGAAATTCAAGAACTTAACTTAACTTAAGAAATTTTAGTTTTTGAAATTCTTAATTTCTGAGTTTCTGGGTTTCTGATTTTTTTTTGAGATTCTGCCTTTCTGAATTTTCGAATTTCTGCATTTAAGCATTTATGAATTCCTAATTTGTTGTCATTTCTAACATGAAACATATTCGAATTTTCCGTTTTTTTTAATTTCGAAAACTTTTCGGAAATCTATATTTTCAAAGATCCAGGTTTCTATAGTTTCAGCATTTAAAAATTTTGAAAAGTTTGGAAATTCAAAACCTCCGAAAGATTTTGATTTCTTAGTTCGAAATATTTTAATTTCTCAAAGCTTAGAGCCTAAGAAACTCAAAGACTACATTAAACGCGTTTGTATTGGTCTTTAAGGGAGCTTGTCTTTTTTTTTCAGATTTCTTATCATAATTCTCTCTTCCTTTCAAATTTTCAGAACTCAGACTGAACCATTATTCGCACAAAATCATATTTTTGTCAGATATAACGTGGATAAGAAAAAATAGTGGGGTTGAGCGGGAATGACGTAAACAAAATAATTTCTGAAAATTTGTACTTTAGAAATAGAAAAACGTCTCCAGAAGACGTCAGAAACAAAATTTCGCAAATCAAAATAGACGGGCACCATCTCGCTGCTATTTCGGGTCATCTGTGAAAATTTGGGAAAATTTGGTCCAGCGGTGACTTTGCTAGGGTCCCGGAACCGGGAACACCGGACACACACACAGAATTTGGTGATTGTTAATAGTAAAGATATGTCATGAAAATTTTGAAACTTCGGGTTTAAAAATACCGTAAAACCTGTATTAGAAGTGCCCCCTCTGATAGAAGGGCCCTCTAATAGAAAGTCCCCTGTAATAGAAGGGCCCCCGTAATAGAAGGACCCTCTGTGAAAAAACCCCCTCAAAAAACCCCGCAGTCGGATTTTTCTATGCTAAATTTCGGGAAAAAAATGGTCGGAAAAGTAGAAGTGATTTGAAGGACCACTGTGATAGAAGGACCTTCCGAAGGTACCTTGGAACAGTAGAAGAAACTTTTTTGACTGAAGAGTTCCGCTTTAATTTACAAACCCTTCAAAACACTTTGGAGAAATGCAAGGAAAGATATGGATCATTGAACAAAGTAACGCTTTGTATTTCTTGAAACTTTAATTTTAATATAAACCAGCCTGTGTGGCGCGCCTTCGGCGCTTCAAACAACGAACTGGCTGGCCGGCGGCTTATTTTTCCTTAGGGAGTTTCCCTCTTGGGGAAACAGAATGAAAATAACAAAGAAGAATATAAATGAAAAAGAAAAGAAGGAGAGGGACACAATCGATCTATTTCACAGAGCCTGGCCGGAAAAGGCTCCCAGCAAACTCGTAGGCCAGAAATGTAATAATTTTAAAGTGCACACGGACTTGATCTTTTTTTTTATCAACACGTTGCAACGTTTTTTCTCTCTTCGTGTAATCGTTTGATACTCAGCCAACGAAAATCCGCAGCGAATGTAGCAAGATTTCGAGGTTCGCCGAGGCGCATTTTTTGGCTAGACTCTGTGAAATAGCTCTCACAACCCCATTTATTTATTATAAGACTGATGATTTTCAGAACTGGGATAACTCAACTCATGTGTTACTTCGAGAATTGCTGAAAATTACATTTTTTATGCACAATAATGGTGTGAAGAATCAATGATATTAGTTTTTAGAATGGATCGATAATTGTTATTCATATTTTCACAAATAACTTCTAAATTAATAAATGAATGCATCAATAAGATTGTAACAACTTGAAAAAATCAGCATTTACTGTGAAAATGTTATGTTTTCAGACTAGTTTATTACCAGCTAATTGGAAAACTAGTTAAAAGATTTTGAAAAACGAATTTGCCTTCCGCCTTAATAACACCGCCTTGATCTGCCTTCCGCCTTGATAACAGCCTTCGAAGACATTGAGAAGGAGGCACCGACTGCATGGTAATATTTTTCGTCGATTTGACCCCACATGTTTTTGGAGGCATTCTTCGGAAATGTGAAATGATGATGATTACATTTGAAAAGTGTCTTTGCCCAAGTCAGACTAAATTGTCTACTGAATTCAATTCTGGGCAGAAAACGATTTAGACCTTTATGGAATTTCATGTATTGACAGAAACGCTTTTGGATCTTTTTTATCATAAATCCACCGACATTATGTTTCAATCACTAACAAGTGAGAAGGTTTTTACATGAAATTGGGTCAAAGCCTACTAAACTAGCATGGGAAACAATACATATGTTGATTCTAATCAACCCTGTGCTAAATAGAGACAAAACTATTTCACAAGGTTTGTTTTCATTTAAGAGTTGTTTCCAATGACAACTCCATGTGATTTTTCGGGAAAAATGAGCCTCGGACACAAACAACGGAAATGTGAGAACGATAATCTGAATGTTGATATCAGACAAGGAAACGGTAATAGTGAATGTTCTTTATTTTTGTTTTGTGTACCAATTAGCAATTACGAAACCGTGCCAATATTAAATACCAGTCGGTTTACGCCCCTCCGGGGCTAAACCTCCTGGCCTCCGGTTACAGTACCCGTAATCTTATAAAGAGATTTGTTTACTTTTACTCAGGGTCTCAAAACTGAATATTGAGAAATTAAAAGTTTCAGAAATGACAAAATTTAAGATATTCAATATTTTGAACATTTTAGTACTGAAATAAGTGAATTCGAAAATTTCGAAGTTCGAAAACTTCAATTTTAAAATTTCGAAGTGTTTTTTCAATTTTTTTTAAGTTCTGGGTTTCTGTAGTTATGGAATTCAAACTGTAAATTGGGAATTCGGTTTACGCTTTTTTTTTCCAACTTTCTTTAGTCGAAATCTTGGAATTCAAAAATCTGAAAACTCAGGAAGTAAGAAATACAGAAATAGAAGAACTCAGAAACCGGAATTTTGAAAAGTTATACATTGAATTCGAAAATTCGTAAGTATCTTTTCAACTTTAAACCTCAGATCATAACTTTGAAATTGTGGAGCTTTTGAATTTACTAAATTTCGACAAATTGATAAATTCAAAAAGTTCAAGGCCAGGGATTTGGATTTCATCTGTTCAAAGACTCTTAAATCCGAATATTTTGTTCCTATCTGATTTTGACATTATAGAGTTTTAAAACAATAATAAATTTTCCCTCTCTGATTTTTTTCTGATAACTCGGAAATCTCGAGACTGGGAAAATGCCAGTTTAGAGATGAAAAATCATAGATATTCTTGAGTTCTGTAATTCAGTGATTCAAAAAACTTTTTGAAATTAGGCGCATCAAAAGCTAAGAATTCTGAAATTGTATAGGTAATTCAAATTCCCAGAATTTTAGAAGTTTGCAAATTATTGAATTTCGACTTTTTGGAACTCAGAAGCCGAACTAAAAACCAAACGAAATTCGGGAAACTGGAAATTCAAAAACTCTGAAATTCTGAAGCTTTACATTTCTAAAGAAGAGTAAATCAGAAATTCCGAATTTCGACGTTTTAGAATTAGGAAACTTGTAAACTATAAAGTTTCGCAATTCAATGATTTCAGAAAACTAAAACTGGGAAATCGCTACTGCTCGCAAACTCTTAATTACATTTTTAAAGCTTCGGTTCTTTCTTTGGGGTTGCGCGGCCTTCAGCTTTATGTGATGTTATAGGACCGCCTGCTCTTCATCAAGAATTCCGTGGTACAACTTTCTTCTAAAGAAAGAAAGTGCAGAAGGTACTGATTTATCTATAAAATTCTTATCCGAATTTTGCTGGTGACACCAAAAAAAACTTCAATTTTCTCCTAAACTTTCCTTTCAACTTGAAACTAATGAAACTGGGAAAATCTTTGCTAGGGTTTCATTCTAACCGATTTGAAAACAGTCGGTCATTTTCATATTCATTTCTGCTCTCTCTAAAAAAAAAACAAAAAAAGTTGCCACGAAGCGGACTCGAACCCGCATCGCTCAAACAAAAGCATTGTGCGCTAACCACTACACCACCCGGTCACCACAGAGAGGGTGGGAGAAATGGCGAACACGTGTGTGGGATTTCCTCCGCCCTTTTCTCTCGCGCCCTCTTTTCTCACCCTCCACACTTCACTGTGGTGAAACCAAGGAACGTCTTCAGAAGACTTCAAACTCAACATTTCGAAAAAAGAAAAGATCGGGCATCAACTAAGACACACTTCTGATTCGCCTATCTAGGCTTCAGCTTGATCGGTTAACTTTGAGTGGGTTAACGGCTACGCGACATACATACCAACATACAGAATTTGGTGAATGTTATTAGTAATAATGATGCTTTGTCGGTTCATCAACTTTAATATTTTTTACAGAAAAACAGGTGAGATAAGTCAAAGTTGAAGAATTGGAGACCCTTCTATTACAGGTTTAACGTAATTCCGAAAATTGATTATGTTATAAAACTGTGAATAAATCGGATTCCTGAAAATGTTTGATGTTGAAAACTTAAAAACAGTTGTACATATTTATTCGCAATTCTTCGTTATTTAACAGTGAAAATGACTTTACATCAAATAGATTTCAGGCGACAGGTAAATCTACTTCTTACTAAGGAAACTTTTCTGTGTGTGTGTGTGTGTGTCCGTCTGTCTCGGACATTTACTTGAATAACTCAAAAGGGCATGGGACTCCTATATTGGTGTGTGGTATGCAGTCATGGACTACCGAGCGCTTCAAGTCTATGGTGTCCTGGGCCTCCTAGCTAATAGGGTACCTGTAGGGTTGAGAATCGAAATTTTCAAAATTATCCCAAATCTCACTAAAACATCAGGAAATTCTGCAAAACGGTTTTAGGCCTATTTATGTGCTGCCTACAAAAAATTAGGTTGAAATCTCCAAAATTAAAAATTTTTGAAAATTGTGTTTTTTTCGCGATTCACTTCGATTTCGATCTTTTGGTCTACTGAAAATGTGTGTTGTTGCGTACTTTGTTTCACCGTCATCATTTTTTGGAACTTCTGATACTTTCTGAGGGTATTCATGAAAATTTTCCTTGAAAATGATTTTCTTCACAAAAAATCAACAGAACTATTATTTTCCAAACAGAAAATGAGAGCTTCTTTTAGTTTTGAATTTTTGAAATCACTTAGTTCTATAGTTTCATAATTTTTGAGATTTTGGATTGTTGAATTTGCAAATAAAAAAATTCCGAATCCGTTTTCTGAATTCCAAAAAGTCGAAATTGAAAGCTTCAAGAATGGAATTTAATAATTTTGAGATGATTTAAAAATATTCAAGTTTTCAATCTCCGGTTCTGAATTACCGGAGTTTCAAAAAATTCGAACAATCAAAAAAAAAGCAGGAAGTGATAAATACGAAAATTCAGAAATTTTGAAATTCGAAGTTTCGGCAATTCGGAAAATCGAGATTTTTAGATTTAGGAGTTCAAGGACTCTCAAAGTTTGAAAATCTGATAATAACTAAAGTTTCGGAGTGTACGATTTTTCAAAGCGCTGTAGTTTCGAAACCAAATCTCTGAATTTAAAGTTTCCCAAAACCTCAACTTCAAGTTTTCTATTCAGAGTTTACAAATTCTCGAACTCTTGAAGTTCTGAAAATTTGGAAACTCACTTAACATTTTGAAATGAAGGGAATTTGAAGACTCGGAAATGATCTGAATAAAAATGACAAAACACTTTTTCTATGAACTTCCAAGTATCGTAAGAGGAAGCCAGGAGTTTAAGCCCAAGAGATGCAGAATTGTAAACTGAATCTGAATTTCCTAATTTCGGAATTTTTTTTTAATTTCTGAATTCCCAAGTTCCGAAATTGTTGGTTTTCTGCGTATCAGTAATGAGAAATTCTCTGAAACTCCGAATTCCTAAATTTTCAATTTTTTAGGCTGTGAATAAAAGTAAGGGAAGATTCTTATCTGATTATGAGTACTGTAAGCTGAGGCCAGGAGGCTCAGCACCAGAGGAGGAAGCCTTCTCTCTAAGAATACAGGTATTGAAGCCCCTTCCCTATGATTTCAATGTAATTTAGAACCAAAGGCTTAGAAATAGTGAAGTGTGTGGGTAATTCCATATTTCAGAAATTCAGACACTTATTAGAAAATCCAGCAAAACAAAAAATTTCGACATCCAGAATTTCAGTAATTTAGGAATTGAAAGATTCCTAATTTTAGAATTTTCAAAGATTAGTCATCTTGAAATTCAGAAGGTCGGAAGAATAGGAAGATTTAAGAAACTCGGGAAATTTAGACATTCGGATCAAAATTCGAAACTTGAGAGATTCAGAAATTTTTGATTCAGGCATTTTGTTATCAAGAAACTCGGAAATTCAGAAAATCAGAAATAAAAAAAAACAGAGATCGAACAAAATAAGTCTGCAAGACAAACTTCACAGCCAGGGTGATCTTATATTAGAGGTGATCTTCAAATATAGGTATGTGGGGTTCTGTTAGAGAAAATACGACACCCTGCAATTGCGAAATTAGGAAAATCGAAAATTTTGGGCACTCGGGAAATTCTAGAAATCAGAAACCAGGAGGTTGAGCCCCCGGCAGGGGGCTCAAACCGACTGGTCTTATTCTAAAAAGAGATTTCCTATAAAGTTTAAAAATTTAATTTAATTTTTGAGTCCCATTTTGCTAAACCCCTAAAGATTAAAATGAATGTTCTTTAGATTATTAGTAATTGCAAAACCATAAAAGAGAATTATCCAGAAGTTTTGGCAGTGTTGGCTGGGCATCGTACTCCAAGTCGCTCAACCCTCATCAGGTTTTCGATTGGGAACCTCAATGGTCCTGCTTCCAGTCTACGAGAAACCGCCTCACACTTGCACTGTAATTTGGGCTCATCTTATTACAAATTTAAATTAATTCCAACTCACGACTTGGTCATTATCGAAAATCCAGAAGAGAACAAAAGTACTGTTGGTGGCGTAGAACTCCTTATAACATGGATTAAACCAAGTTAGAGAACGATAACCTTCTGGTCTGTCCTTCATATCGAAAGTGAACAGGTTCTGAAAAACTAATTAAGATCATCTGGCTGTTTTGTATCCTAGGTTGAAACAAGATTGCCTAAAATTTTTGATAACTATGCAAGTCTCATTTTTCAGTGTTAAATAAATTCAACCGACCTGGGTCTTGCTTTCGTATAAGCTGAGTGTTTGATAAACCAAGGTGGCGTTCGCTTGTGGATGAGTCATAAATGCAGGATACATTAGTTCCTCCTCAGCGCTCAGTTCCTCCTCAGCGCTCACCATCTGAAAATAAGATTATTAAGAAAAGACAATAAAACTTATTTGTTACCATTGCCTGGAAGAAAAAGACGACGAGCAGCAACTTCCATGAAAACATCTCGACGACTGAGAAAACGATGAGAATGGAGAGCTCTTGGCCCGGAGACTCTCGATTGTGCCTCCTGGCCCCGCCCATCTGGGCGGAGCTTCTCGGAAAGGCTCCAATCCTGAATGGCTCGGCGTCTTACGGTACATGAGCCCAACAAGGAACACAGTCTCATTCGATTAAGTTTATCCTTATCACTTTGAATATTGGATGAGAAGAGGAATGAAAAACTTTAGAAAAATGGCTGGCAACAGTTTTCCCCAACCCCCAGTCCGGATTTTGGACTCATTTTAATACTGATTCGCCTATAGTGAGATTTTCTGTTCTTTATTCATCTTCAGTGTATTCTTGAACAATTAAACGAAATTTCTCGAATCTCAGAGTTTAAAATTCAAATTTTTGGGTAGCGACAGAATTGAGGTGGATGAAATAGGAGGATGGGTTGATATTTTGGTGGACTCGAAAGTACGACTACGACACACCACGAAGATTCCTTTTCAGTCGTAAATCTTTCATCCCCACTTGTAACCTCAATTGGAAACACAATATTGGTCTTATATTTTGCATTAAGATTAAAATTGAAATTCAGAAAATCTGGAAAAATTTGTTAATCTCAAAATTGAGGCCTCGAACAAATCGAAAGATGTAATTTCCAGAATTGACCAAAAGCACTTTGACGGTTTGTCGGAATACATTATTAATGTTATTGTTCGGGATTGTACGAAAATGGGATGCCATCAAAGATAGGTTTTTTTTTCACTTGCTCCAGTAGGTATTTTCGAAACCCGCAAGAAAAGAAGCTTGAAAAATCTGTTACCGTACTCTTCTGTTATTTGAACACTTGACTTCTTGGGTCTTATTTTTTCGTAGTCTGTGCCCAGGACTCATTATTCCCGAAAAATCACATTAATATTCCGCGAAGAATATATGTCGAATCTAAAAAGCTTTTAGTCGAAAACACAAATAATGAGTCGGAGTCGTTATTGGAAACAACGCTCAAATGAAAAAGGAAGAGATGTTATGAAATAGAAATTACAGTATACATCCAGGAGCCGATTAAGTTGGTAGCGTCATACTACACACAAAGCTACTTTTTGAAGAGATCTCTTCGTATCTTCGTTGATCGAATTAAAAAAATTTTGAAGTTTCAGAACGGACAGAAGGGAACATAACAGGGGTTGAGGATGATGGTTGTCGGTGTGATTAAAATAAACAAATTGATAAATCGTCCAGAACGAATTCGGGTTTCCCATATTTTTCTCTAATTAATACATATGTAGTTGTATAAAACACTACTTCGGTAATTAGTATCTTACAATCTCTGTTTGTGCCATAAAATCCACAGCACCCTTGGACCCAATGTGCCTTATTATACAAACTACATGTGCCCTTCGATAATGCCCCCTCCACTTTAATTACCCAAAAAGATTGTAATTATAACCCATTTTCAGGTTTTTGTCTGAGCACCTGCTCGGTTTTCAAATGGATATCTTATCCCAATTAAAATGCACTTAAGGCTATCTAGCATCCTTGATGACACCATTTTTAAAGACTGGCACCCGACTTCTTGGCGCCTATGCTCATTAAAACGTAATTAGCTGAGAAATGAAGATGAGATTACCAGTTTATTGCCATTTGTTTGCTGAAACTTCAGACTCATACTTACGTGAAGGCACGGGCTGCTGTAATAGCTTTGTTCCCATGGCACTTCATCCTTACTAGGAACCTAGCAACAGACGTTTCTTAATTTGGTTGTCAGTAGCAAATTCGGTTCACTGGACTATTTCGGAAAAAGGATTGTCAGTTTAAAGTTGAACATCTCAAGAAAATCTGAATCTTAAATTGGGGTAAACTTGAAGAGAAGGAGCTATTAGTTTTCATCGAGCTGACAGTGAGTGTAGACGATGATGAAGCGGAAGATTCAGCAGTATCACACAATCTGCGTTTGTACCACTAAACCACGTACCCTTGGAATCAATACCCTAAAAAATACATGTACCTGTGTGCCTTTCTTAAGTGGGCCCTCCACTTTACACAATTACCCAAATAGGTTGTAATTATAACCCATTCTCAGGTTTTTAACTGAGCACCTGCTCCGTTTTCAAAAGGATATCTTATCCCAATTATAATGCACTTAATGCTATCTAGCATCTTTGATGACACCAATTTTAAAGACTGGCACCCGACTTCTTGGCGCCTCTGCTCATTAAAATGTAATTAGCTAAGAAATGGGGATGAGAGAATACACCTTCACCTCTTGGTGAAAAATGGATGATTTCGAAAATAGGGGTGTTGTTATATTGCGTATGGATGAATTCGATAATGATGGCGACAATGGAGTATATGAAAAGGGATCACTTTTAAATAAAACTTTAGCTCGATTTTTCGGTCAAAAACAAACTCTAGAGATGCTAAAGATCATTTTCATGCCAAGAAATCTAAATTTTGTTGACAAATAGTCTTGTGATTTTTAACTGGTAACTGTTTGGACTGTTTGGACTGTGTGGACTACTTCCTCTCCAGTCTAGACTCTATATTGTTTAATTGATCTCAATGGAGTTCATTTTCGAAGTGGGCGTGTGTTTTGTTCTCTTCATGGTGCCCCCGTCGTTGCCCGTGGAGGACAAGGGACGCTCCGAAAATGTATAAAAGAGAGCCTCCGAAGAGCTTATTCTTCATATTCATCCGAAAATGAATCTCGTCCTTATTGGTCTTCCTCTTCTTTTGGCCTCTTGCTTCGCCGAGGTTCAATTGGTGGTAAGTTATAATCCAATTTCTTTTGTATTTTTAGGTTGGGAAGAAAGTAACCAAATTTTTCTCTTTAGTAAATAATACAAGATTCATCCTGACTGCACTAAACTAATACTTTGATTTGCGGCTAGCTGACTTTTAGAGGTCGACTTGTTAAGAAGCACAACAGTTCATACAGTCAATCTCAGATCAATCGTGTTTCTTTAATTATTCACTAATGAAAAATCAACAGTTTCTTTCCTTCCAATGTAATAAAAAATGCCTTTTCAGAAGTCGAACAACTATATATTCCCCGGTGATTGCTACATCCCAACATCCACCACCACAACCACCACGACGACTGTTTCCTCTACGAATGCACCTACTACGACCACCGGATCTGGAAATACAACAATGGAGAAGCAAAGAACACAATCCACCACTTCAAAGACGACGTCAAAGTCTACAGGTCAGTCCTTTTCAGATTCGCGATAATGACTTTAGGGTTACTGAATGTTTTCTTCCTAAAATTGTTCGTATGAGTACAAGGCTCATTAGTTACCTTCAGAAACTCCGACGTCTTCCTCGACCGTCACCACTGGCTCGAGTTCGAAAACGAGTCCAACGTCCTCGGAATCCACCACCACATACGGAACAACAACTGCAACTGGATTCTCAACTCAATCTACTCCAACTTCGATGGATTCCTCCTCTTCAACAACATCTAGTACGACAAGTGCACCAAAAACTTCCATCACGACTGGACAGGTCTCAACTTCGAAGACAACCAGTTAGTTTGAAATTTTCAGCAAACTTCTAGGATTCAAATTGAGGGTTAGAGATACGGTCTTGGGATCATTCTCTAGTTTGATGTAGTTTGTGCTCGAATTTTGATTTTATGGCCCCAGTGGCCTTTTCTTTCTCCGAATCTCATTATTATGTCCGATTCGTTGTTTTCCATAAAATCCGAAAAGGCACGTTTCATAAGAAAGAAACATGAATAATGAGTCGGAGTTGTCAATGGAGATTTATGAAAACATGGAGTGTGTCTTGATTTTGTGGACTCGAGACTATAATTTTTAGGATTTTAAGAAAACATTTTTAGGTACTGGTAAGGTAGGGCTATACAAGGTAAGGTATAAGGTAAGGTATACGGTAAGGTATAAGGTAAGGTATAAGGTAAGGTATACGGTAAGGTATAAGGTAAGGTGTTAAGGTAAGGTATAAGGTAAGGTATAAGGTAAGGTATAAGGTAAGGTATAAGGTAAGGTATAAGGTAAGGTATAAGGTAAGGTATAAGGTAAGGTATAAGGTAAGGTATAAGGTAAGGTATAAGGTAAGGTATAAGGTAAGGTATAAGGTAAGGTATAAGGTAAGGTATACGGTAAGGTATAAGGTAAGGTGTTAAGGTAAGGTATAAGGTAAGGTATAAGGTAAGGTATAAGGTAAGGTATAAGGTAAGGTATAAGGTAAGGTATAAGGTAAGGTATAAGGTAAGGTATAAGGTAAGGTATAAGGTAAGGTATAAGGTAAGGTATAAGGTAAGGTATAAGGTAAGGTATAAGGTAAGGTATAAGGTAAGGTATAAGGTAAGGTATAAGGTAAGGTATAAGGTAAGGTATAAGGTAAGGTATAAGGTAAGGTATAAGGTAAGGTATAAGGTAAGGTATAAGGTAAGGTATAAGGTAAGGTATAAGGTAAGGTATAAGGTAAGGTATAAGGTAAGGTATAAGGTAAGGTATAAGGTAAGGTATAAGGTAAGGTATAAGGTAAGGTATAAGGTAAGGTATAAGGTAAGGTATAAGGTAAGGTATAAGGTAAGGTATAAGGTAAGGTATAAGGTAAGGTATAAGGTAAGGTATAAGGTAAGGTATAAGGTAAGGTATAAGGTAAGGTATAAGGTAAGGTATAAGGTAAGGTATAAGGTAAGGTATAAGGTAAGGTATAAGGTAAGGTATAAGGTAAGGTATAAGGTAAGGTATAAGGTAAGGTATAAGGTAAGGTATAAGGTAAGGTATAAGGTAAGGTATAAGGTAAGGTATAAGGTAAGGTATAAGGTAAGGTATAAGGTAAGGTATAAGGTAAGGTATAAGGTAAGGTATAAGGTAAGGTATAAGGTAAGGTATAAGGTAAGGTATAAGGTAAGGTATAAGGTAAGGTAAGGTGAGGTGAGGTGAGGTGAGGTGAGGTAAGGTAAGGTATGAGGTAATGTATAAGGTAAAGTTTCGGTTAAAGAAGGTAAAGTAAGGAAAAGTGAGCTAAAAAATTTTGAAGTGAAGTTATATAACTTCAGGTAAGGTAAAGAAAGGTTAGGTCAAAGTTGAGTCAAAATAGGTATAGTTAGGCAATAATTTAGGACAAGGTTGGGTACTGTCCCGTACGGTTCACCTTTCCAGAAACCACTTCGTCGACTTCTTCGACGTCTTCCACTGGATCAACCACTCCCACTTCAACTGTTCCAACTTCATCGACCAGTTCTCCAGAAACCACAACTTCGGAACCGGATTCATCGTCTTCAGTATCTTCCGTGGCTACCAAATCCTCGGTTACTGGCTCAACTGCAACTGCATCGATGACGCCGGAATCGACTTCTTCTTCAACGGGAACGTCGTCTGGGACTTCAACTACTGAAACAACTCTTGGAACCTCAACCACGGAAACGACTGCCAGAAAATCATCTGGCACATCTGGAGGCACCTCCACAACTGGAAGGACAACTGGAGTGACTTCAGGAACCTCAACCACTGAAACCAGTCCCGGAACATCGTCTGGCACATCTGGAGGAACCTCAACGACGGAAACGACTTCTGAAGCCTCAACGGAACATCCAACTACTGTTGAAACCACTCCCAGTTCGACTGAAGCAGCCACTTCAAAAGCCACCAACACGGAATCCGAGACGACTACCACAGGAACCCAATCTACTGAATCCGTGACTTCGTCGGCTGGACAGTCTACAGGATCTTTGACTTCCGCGACGTCTTCCTCAACTCTGGCTATCACAGAAGGATCGTCGAGCTCCACATCCCATGCTTCTTCTTCCCCATCAACCACTCCGGATGCTTCTACCTCCACGACTGATGCGTCATCGCCCACTTCGGAAGCTTCGGAGTCTCCAACGACGTCTGCTACAACTCCAGCTGCTTCTACGTCGACGTCCACTGAGTCTTCCGCCGTCGAACCATCCACCACCACGACTACCGAAGATTCCTCTTCAACCTCCACAATGTCTGAAGCTCCCACCTCAACCTCGTCGACTTCCGAAGCTTATAGCTCAAGCTCCACGACAACCGAAGCTCCTACCTCCACCGCGTCAACTTCTGAGTCCTCTACCACCACCTCCACGACTTCTGAAGTTCCCTCTTCATCCACCACAACTTCTGAAGCCTCTACAGAAGCTTCCACCTCAACCCCCACGACCACCGAAGCTTCCTCTTCAACCTCGTTGACGCCTGAAGCCTCTACCTCCACCTCCACGACGTCGGAAGCTCCTTCTTCCACCTCCACAATGTCTGAAGCTCAAACCTCAACCTCCACGACTTCTGAAGCTCCAACATCAATCTCCACAACCACTGAAATGACTTCTAAGGTTTCCACAACTTCCGAAGACACCGATTCTCAAACCTGCCAACCAAAGAAGCCTCTTGGAGAAGGATTGGATGGATCTGTAAGTTTTTGGAAAACAACAAAGTTTGATAATATTAATTTTTGTAGCACCTGAAGGATGCGAAAGATGTCTTCTTCGTCTCGGTTGGTTATTTTTTACTTAAAATTTGAACTGCAAGTTTTGTCCAGCGGGGCGCGTTTGCTAGGGATTTTTTTTAATTCTGAAAGTTCTAAGATTCTAAAACCCTAAAACTTTAACATTTTCAATTTTCAGCCAGAATGCAAAGCTACCGGAAAGCCAAGTAAGTCCTTCTCAATCAAAATTTATTTGAAAAACCCAAAAATTACAGAAACCATGGTGAGCAACCCACTGGTGAACTTCGATGACTACTTCTTGAAAAATGTCCTGCCACTGGTTGTAGTCGTAAGTTTCACAGTCACAATATTACTAAACAGAAGAATTTCAGCCCTACAAAGAGCTGTGTGAAGAACCTAGCTTCCCTGAAGTCGTTGGAATTGAATTGAAATCCCGGGACGCGAGACGATCCGCAACCATACTCCAACTTCGTGAAGTCCTTACCGTGCACCTCACGGAATACCTCCCGGTCATGGTTCCGCTCATCCAGAAGGAATACAGCAAACTGGATGTCTTCATTGTATTCCACGAGGAGAACCAGGTGAGTCTGAGAACTTTTTAAAGAAAATTTTTCTTCAATTCTGTCAAGAAATCAAATTTCTAGCGTTCCTAGGAAGCGAGATAGAGCCGCTTCAAGTTTAGGAGGCTAGAGACGCAGACGACGAGACACGCTGCGTCTCTAACCTCGGAAACTTCGAATGACCGTATCTCGAGTTCTAGATGAGCTAGGAAGTTGATTTTTGAACAGAATTGCACGGTTTGAAATGGATTTTCCGATAATTTGTAAAAAAAAATTTTGATCAAGATACACGAAATGTTTCCAGTTTAGTTTCTCTCGGCTGTCAAGTTTCTGAACACTTTGAAAATATTAGAGGGTCTAAATCAGACCTAGATTTCAAAGAATTTTCTTAAAATTTCTAATTTTTTCGGCTATTGGCCAATTTTTTAAGGACATCTGTTTTTTTCATGTTTTCAGTACAAAGAAAAACTAAAAAGGTGTCTTTCAGTATTACTCTCGTCCGAAATCAATGCACGTTGCGGCCGAAAATTTACTCAAAATCGCATCGTCGGTCGCAGAGCGAAAACAACAAATGATGCATGCGCCTTTAATACCGTACCTCGGGCGATTTTTTATTTTGGGCCCATTTTTGGCTGTTTTTCTGTTTTTTAAGGAAAATAAATTAAAGATTTATAAGAATTAGACAAAATTAGACAGAAACAAGCGAAAAAATAATAGAAAAAGGCAGAAATTCGGTAAATGTTGGAGTACTGTATTAAAGGCGCATGTATAAACTTGAAAAATACCGCTGTGTTTTTCCCTCGGGAGCTAAGCTCCGCCCATCGTTATTTTCTCGGCCGCAACGTGCATTGATTTCGGACAAAAGTAATAGTCGTGAAGTAGCTGAAAAACTAGAAGTTTTCGAAAAATTCTGTAAACGCAAAGTTTTCAATCAGGTCTTTTTTACATCCTCCAAAACTTTCAAAGTGATTTGAAACTTGACAGCCGAGCTCCAGACTCCATAAAATAACCGAAAATTAACTGAAAAATAGGTTATTTTTGTTAATCTTATTAACCGGTACAGTCCATCTATCAATCATTATTTAAAAAATAATCTGAAAATCCGTTTCAAACCTTACAATTCTGTCCAAAAACCAACTTTCTAGCTTATCTTGAACTCGAGATACGGTCATTTGAAGTTTCCGAGGTTAGAGACGCAGCTTGTCTCGTCGTCTGCGTCTCTAGACTCCTAAAATTGGAGTGGCTCTATCTCGACTTTTAGAAGCGCTAGAAATGTGATTTTTACGCAGAGTTATAGGAAACTTTGTCTATTTTATAATCCAAAGATTGATAGATCCCAAGATCCCGAGATCCATTAATCTTTGTATGTTTAATACCACAAAATTAAAAAGTATTAACAATAATCTAAAAATCCATTTCTATGTAACCGTTCAATTCTGTCAAAAAACCAACTTCCTAGATCACCTAGAACTCGAGATACGGTCATTGGAAGCTTTCCTAGGTTAGAGACGCAGCGTGTCTCGTCGTCTGCGCCTCTAGCCTCCTGAACTCTAAGGGGCTCTATCTCGGTTCCTAGAAGTGCTAGAAATGTGATTCTTAGACAGAATTGTGAAAAACCCAACTGACGGCAGTTGGTCGGCTGTCACCGATTTTCGATTTCATGCTCCTAATTTTCAGATGGTGACACTCGTAGATCCGACCAAGCTTCAGACAGGCCCAGCCTCCTATAAATGGGAGGATATCACCTACCTCCCATTTTTGAGCTGCCGTCCCTATACAGTATGGGGAGGGGACGAGCAGCTCCGAAAGCTGAACATGGCACTTAATTTTAAATTGTTGAGATAAAAAATCACATATTCCCCCTCCCCCTTTCTCTATCTTCCTTCCGATTTTTGATTAATCTTTATAATCTTTTTTTTTTGGGTTTTGGTGTATCTTATTCTTTGGAATCAACTAATCTTTTTGGTGTATTTTAATATTGATTACTTAATAAACGGATCTATACGGGTAAAAAACAGTTTTGGAGTGTCGAAGAAAAAATATGAAATTTCAGAATTTGGGATTTTGAGAATCTCAGAATCTCAGAATTCCGGAATTTCAGAATTTCAGAATTTCAGAATTTCAGAATTTCAGAATTTCAGAATTTCAGAATTTCAGAATTTCAGAATTTCAGAATTTCAGAATTTCAGAATTTCAGAATTTCAGAATTTCAGAATTTCAGAATTTCAGAATTTCAGAATTTCAGTATTCCAGAATTTTAGAATTTCAGAATTTCAGAATTTCGGAATTTCAGAATTACAGAATTTCAGAATTTCAGAATTTCAGAATTTCAGAATTTCAGAATTTCAGAATTTCAGAATTTCAGAATTTCAGAATTTCAGAATTTCAGAATTTCAGAATTTCAGAATTCCGGAATTTCAGAATTCCGGAATTTCAGAATTTCAGAATTTCAGAATTTCAAAAAAAAATTTTTAACAATTATTTTTTTTCTTCTGGAGTCATCGTCACGTCTGTGAAGATTCAGAAGACTCAACAATCGAACGAGTTTCAAAAAAACTTATAAAACGTTCTGTTAACCAGCTACATTTAACAAAATAGTTTTCAATGATTCGATCAGTTTGAGCAAAGTTATGAACAAAAGTGTAGAGGGACACTCACTAACGTTCGCCACTGTATCTCTGTCATATGTATTTCTGTCTAGTACATTGCAATTTTTTGACAATTCTGGAATACTTTTTGAGACATCTAAACATCATCAAATTTTGTAACTTGTGGCTGGTACTATACATAGGGATCCATCACATCGGTCCTGATCATTTTTGTGCTCAATTTCGTAATTTTGTGACAAATCGTGTCTTTCGAGTCGGAGCACATACTCCGAATGCAATTCCAGGCGGAAAACATCTTCCCGATTGAATCCATTTTTCGGGGAAACCATAGTGAATCGCCGTAAATATTGAATAGGGCACATCTTCTTCCGATTCCGAGTCCCCAATTCTCACTATAGCTCTTTCGTTTTCCTCTTTTCTGATAACTTCTTTCTGAAAATTGTAGTTTTTCAATAACACAAATTTTTAGATGAAGATACTACTTTTGTCTGTTCTTGGAGTTCTTATGTTGGTGAATGTATTGGCGTCGGATAGTGAGGTTAAGGTAGTTCGGATGGATATGACTGATGCCTTGAAGACTAGCGGACTTGTTGACTTGGAAGTTTCTGATGATGCAAAGGGACTGAAGGATTTGACAGCCAAAATGATTTTTTCTTCGTTGATTGATGAATTGGATGCAAAGGTCAGTTTTGATTTCACATCAGGGATTATATTTAGGGAAAATTTTTAAGGCATGTAGGACAACAAAAATAAAAATTTTTCCATCGGCTATCGACGGTCTACATACAGTTCCAGTTAATAAGCTTTACAAAAACTAGCTTTTGAGTTGATTTTCGAACATTTTCACAAATTTTGTAACTTTTGAAAAATTCACTTCTGCGAAAAATCTTTTTAATCGAAAAATAAACACAATTTCCTAGAATTCTGTCTGAAAATCACATTTCTATTGCTTCTAGAAATTGAGATAGAGCTGCTGCAAGTTCAGGAGGCTAGAGACGCAGACGACACGCTGCGTCTCTAACCTCGGAAACTTTAAATGACCATATCTCGAGTCCTAGATGAGCTAGGAAGTTGGTTTTTAGACAGAATCGCACAGTTTGAAATGACTTTTTAGACTATTTAAAAAGCCATGTGACTAGAACAGGCAAAAACATCTTCTATAATTTGAATTCATTGACATTTCAACTTTCTGATGTTCCAGGCTCGCAGCTACACGCAACAGAAAAGAGAGAAAACGAGGCTATTAAATCTTACATTGGATGACATGCCAGAAGCTAGAAGACTTTACTGCTCTGTGAGTTTTTAATAATCATCAGAAATGAGATTCTGCGAGTTAAAAATTCATTCAGAAGAAATTCTAGCATAAACGTAGGTCAATTTTTAGGGTTTCAAACTCATCGTTAGTCAATACTGGGCCAAAAACTGAATAGGCGGCTGAATTCAATTGCAGGTACAGTAAGAAAATACAGTAAGAACTTTCAAACTTTGAACTTTGAGCCAATTTATTTCGACACTTGTGAGAGATATCAAAAAGTGATTAACTGATAAAATACTAGTGTGTTGGTCCTTCTGTCAGTCTCTGTGGTCGTTTGGGAAGTGAGGAATGAAGTGACCAATCTGTAAAGAAAACTAGTTTGAATCGCGCCGAAGGCCCACCAGCTAGCTGGTACTATAATGAAAAATATATCAGTTGATCACTTTTCGAGAATTTCCACAAAAAATGATATTAATTGGCTCAAAGTTGAGGGGTGGATCAATTTTTATTCAATTTTCAGAAATGGTCCCATGTCATCGATGTACGGGTATCACAATTTTCACAATTATTATTTTACATGTTCATTATAATCTTGTTGTTATCATTTGAGCTTGGGGTTTTGGTGTATGTTAATCTTGGGTATTATTTAATAAACGGGGCTCTACGGGTAAAAAAATTGAAAAAAAGTCAAAGAAAAATGTCTGAAAAATGCATCATGGCCAGATGGTTTTCGAAAGAAAAGAAAATTCAATATTGATCTTTTCAGATAGAGTTTTGGAACTCAGAAAAAAATTTCAGAGATTCGATAATTCTGAATTTCTGGATTCCTGCATTCCTGATTAGTAATAGTCCTGAATTTTCGAATTCCTAGGAAAAAATGTGGATTTTCAAACTTTCATACATATTACCAGTCAATAATTTGTTTCTTTTTCTAGATATCGAAATTTCAGAAATTTAAGAATTAAAAATTAGGTAAAATTAGGTAAGGTAAGGTAAGGTAAGGTAAGGTAAGGTAAGGTAAGGTAAGGTAAGGTAAGGTAAGGTAAGGTAAGGTAAGGTAAGGTAAGGTAAGGTAAGGTAAGTTAAGGTAAGGTAAGGTAAGGTAAGGTAAGGTAAGGTAAGGTAAGGTAAGGTAAGGTAAGGTAAGGTAAGGTAAGGTAAGGTAAGGTAAGGTAAGGTAAGGTAAGGTAAGGTAAGGTAAGGTAAGGTAAGGTAAGGTAAGGTAAGGTAAGGTAAGGTAAGGTAAGGTAAGGTAAGGTAAGGTAAGGTAACTCGGTAAATGTGGGCAACTTCTGGGCAGAAGTTGGGGAATTGGGCTGCGGGCAGACTTTGATCCAAGGCTGGGCAGAAGTAGAGCAATAGTCCAACGGCGCGCACAGGGGCAAAGGCTGGGCAGAGGCTGGGCAGAAGCTCAGAAGGTTGCGATGATGCAACATTTTTTTTTCGATTATGAGTTTAAAAAATTTTCCATACGTTTTGTATGAATTTTCTTACGATTATCTCTGAATTTTTCATATACTGTATGTTTCTCTTCCTTTTTTTCAGTTTTCAACGAAAGAACAACAGGTTGAGTGGAATCGTGTCAACCGAACAAAAATACGAGAAGCCATTGGTGAGCATAGAAAAGGATGAGATTTATTAAGTTTCATTTTGAGAGATGGAATGTCAGAATGCAAAAGCAGAAATCTACGAAATCCCATCAGAAGTATCCAACCCAGTAGGTATGATTTTTCCTGAATTAAGACTGACATTGACTAAATTTTAGAATCTTCGACAAAACGAAGCAGTCGAAAATGCGGTATCGTATGTTGCTGTCATTTTTCTTCACAACAACTTCCGACTCAGTCGCGAAAAGCATCTTCGGACATCATTTTGACACAGAAAATGAGATGCTTGTCAATTTCAAGGTGAGAGAACCCATATTTTTTCACCAAAGCTAAAATTCAACTTTTTGCAGAAAAGATCGAAAAGTTCAACCCATTTGATGTGAAAAGAGTACAAATCGAAACTTGAAGTTGAAGTTCCAGATGACTCGGAGACAATGCCGGGAACCTACTAATAAGTGTCGCTGATCGAATTCTTTTTTCTAACAGTTTCACTTTTTTCTGTTTTCCTTTTCTGTTTTCCACCCTTTTCTGTTTTCCTTTTCTGTTTTCCACCCTTTTCTGTTATTTTTTTATTCCTAAATTAAAATGAATACTGTTTAGCAAAGTTAGCAAATCTAACCTGCTTCAGGAAAAATGGGAACAGTGGGAAGGGAAGGGGCTAGAGCGGGCTCAAGAGGGCAGACGTCTGCAAGAGGGCAGACGCTGGGCAGAAGCTCTCCTAAAGCTGGGCAGCGTTTGTCCTATGAAATGGTAGAAGTTGCCTGGCGTTGGGACTAAAGCTGCCCAGCGTTGGGGAAAAAGTTGCCCACATTTACCGAGAAGGTAAGGTAAGGTAAGGTAAGGTAAGGTAAGGTAAGGTAAGGTAAGGTAAGGTAAGGTAAGGTAAGGTAAGGTAAGGTAAGGTAAGGTAAGGTAAGGTAAGGTAAGGTAAGGTAAGGTAAGGTAAGGTAAGGTAAGGTAAGGTAAGGTAAGGTAAGGTAAGGTAAGGTAAGGTAAGGTAAGGTAAGGTAAGGTAAGGTAAGGTAAGGTAAGGTAAGGTAAGGTAAGGTAAGGTAAGGTAAGGTAAGGTAAGGTAAGGTAAGGTAAGGTAAGGTAAGGTAAGGTAAGGTAAGGTAAGGTAAGGTAAGGTAAGGTAAGGTAAGGTAAGGTAAGGTAAGGTAAGGTAAGGTAAGGTAAGGTAAGGTTCTAAAATCAATTTTTGCCTGTTTTTGTCAATTCTTGTTTTGATTTGTCGATGCTGTCAAATACAGTTTTTTCTTTCCAGAAACCACATCAACGAGCTGTTTTCATCAAAATAAAAGTGAAATAAAGTTTTTGCTGTTTTCAAACTGGCACAAATTCAAAACTGATTTCAAATTCAACAGTACGAGAGTTTTCAATTCAAGGTACAGCAATTTTGAAACCGAAGAATTAATAAAATTCGAGCACTTTGCTTCTGGAAACTTTTGAATGTTTCTGTTTCAGAAAATTCAGAAATAAACCAAGTAATCATACACCCTCAATGTGTAAAAACTTTTCCTCCCATTATTTCACCATAAAAAATTTTGAATTGCGGGGAAGCAACAAAAAAAATAGTAAAGAACCAGTAAACGATAGGTTAAGGTAGCTTTCAGGTTACGGTAGTTTTCTTTTTAGGACCTTCGACCACGGTCATTTGCGTTTATATTCCACCGCGCCGGTGTTTTGATACCAGTATGAGGGAAATTGAGAAAATTGGTTTCCGAAATATACAAAATTTCCGTTTCATTAACAAACCAAAAAATGAAGCCGAAAATCTAGAAATGTTTGGTCATACGAAAAACTTGCAACTTACAGAATATTTTTCAATGGATAATTCCGGAAGATATGCTTCCAATGTGTTCCATTCATGATAATTGCTCGTATTCACATCTTCTCTTCTTTCAAATCCCCTCTTCCAACACTAATACCCATCAAATCCCTTCGGCTCATCTACTCAATTCATCCGTTTCTTGAACCATCTGCGTCTCTAACTCTCCTAATATTTCTTGAATACGCCGATAAATCTCTTATTTTTCCCACCAACCCATTCACTTCCAAAGAAATCAATAAAGTTTACTTCAAAAAGTGACCATCCCAGACTAGTATTTCTGCTAAACTAGGGTTTCTGAATGGCTTCTATTTTCTGAAAACGACGGATTTAGGGATTATGAGTGAACATAAGCCCAATCTTATTGAGAGAAAAAGGCGGATGTCGAAGAAATTGGATGATGCTGATCTGATACCTCAACACTTCGAATATGAGAATCAATATGAGAAGTGGAGAGCAGCGAATCCGAGAATTGAGTGAGTTGAAATTTCAGTATTTATTTTTTACAAATTTTTACAGTTTCAAAAATGTAGTATTAATAGAAACTAAAATTGTTCGAGATTGTGGTAGATGCAAACTCTGGACTTCAAAAATTCCAATAACATTGAAAAAAAAATGTTTTTCAACGATTCGAAATATTTGTTTTGATACTGGACCTTCGAATATTAGCAATTTGCGTCCGAAATCCATAATTCTCATGAAATTCCCAGAATATTCCTTTTTAATGAAAGTAAACCAATAATGGTTTTTTCCTAACAATACTTCATGTGACTTATTTGAAACATAAATTTTCAAAAATCTACCACGATAATGTTTGATTTCAGGTATGACTTCTCCGTGGACCAATCCGGCTACATCTATTGGATATGGACATTCATAGTAGTTTGTGGATGTCTCTACAACATCATAGTCCTATCTGTCTTGGCTTTCGAGAACATTCGATCTGCGTATCTGGAAAAGTTTCTTCCAATTAATGTTGCCTTTGATGTCATATTTTTCATGGACATCATTATTAGGTCGATGCTTTGTGAGTTGGAAAGTAATATCTATAGTAATAATAAGTACTTTATTTTAGCATTTTACGATGAGGGAGTACTGGTAACAGAGTTTTCAGAAACAAGGAGAAATTATTTTCATAGGTAATTTTAAAAATATCATTTGATGTGTTTCTATTGTTTTTATTATGAGCCCATCGCCAATTGCAAACTCAAACCCAATTGTAAGATTCCCGAAACAGGGATAAAAATTTTCAGTTTCTACTTCGGAATCGATTTGCTTGCAATTTTCCCATTCGACTATCTCCTGATCAGGAAGACGTCTGCCGCATTCTGTAGACTGAATCGATTTCTGAAAATCTATAGAATCGCAAATTTTATTGCTCAGTCTTATGGAAAGTTGACTCAGGTGTGTTTTATCTTCCATTTTTTTCGTAGAGATTAAATTTCCAATTCAGGTCACAATATCGTTATCGAAAATCATCACTGCCTGTTTTCTTCTGTTTCATGTGAATGCGTGTGTGTTTTATATCATTTCAGTGAATAGTGATACGTCGTCGTGGGATGGTGAGTATTATTTTAGAGGATTTACTATAAATACAGGAACATTTTTTGCCGTTTCTAAGACTTTTTAAAACAACTTGAAGTATTTTAAGATTAATGGGTTTGCCTTTCTCTTTTCGTAAATCATTTTACATCGTTTAGGATGCCGTATTTGCTGTAGTAGAATATGTGCACTTTGAGCTTAAGTTTCTCGGTCCCTATGCGAGATATCAAGAATCTAGCTGATAAAACATTAGTAAAATTATTGTACAGAACTTATCAGTTGCCAAAATTTTGATATAGCTTACAAAAATTGATACAATTGAGCTCCAAATGCAAGTATTGGGTACTGTTCTATTATATTACAGCATTCACGATCTACTTCTTACTAAGGAAACTTTTCTGTCTGTCTGTCTGTGTGTGTGTGTGTCTGTCTCGGACATTTACTTGAATAACTCAAAGAAACATGGGATTAATATAGTGGTGTGTGGTATGTAGTCATGGACTACCGAGCGCTTCATGTCCATGGTGTCCGGGGCCTTCTAGTTTATAGGGAACCTATAGGGTTGAGAATCGAAATTTTCAAAATTATCCTAAAACTCACTAAAACTTCAGGAAGTTCTGCAAAACAGTTTTTAGGCTTATCCATGTGCTGCCTACGTTAAGTTGAGCACAAATCTTGAAAACGGAAAAATTTGAACAAAATTTTTGTTTTGCGAATCACTCAAATTTCAATCCTGTGGCCTACTGGAATTGGGTCATAGTGATTTTTTGTTTTGAATACAGTGTTATTAAATGTTTCTAGAGAATTTCGAGGCATTATACAGTTTTCTAGAACCAAAATTTTGTTAACAGGAAAATTTTTCAAGAGCGTTTGAAAAATATCTAAAAAGTCACACAAATTTTCGAAAAGAATCAATTCAGAAATTGTAGCATGATCTAGAATTTTGTGAAATATTTCAGAACATTCTCGAAAATTCCAGAAAACTCGAGAAAATTCCAGAAAGTCCCATAAATTTCCAGCAAACTCCAGAAAGTTTTTAAAAATCCAGGAAATTCTGGAACATTCTAGAAATTTCCAGAACATTGCAAAAAAATTCTAGGAAATTTCAGGAATCTCTAGAAGACTCTAGAAACTTACAAAACATTCTAGAAAATGCCAGAATATTCTATAATAATTTTAAAAAATTTTAGAACATTTTAGAATATTTCAGATTTTTTGAATACTCAAAGTAAGCCCTTATAGAGCAAGTTGATCTTGATCCAAAGACTTAGGAGTAGAGATGTGTGTGGGTTTTTTGCATTTCAGATATTCAGAATCCCCTAAGAATTAGAGATTCAAGAAAACGAAAACGTCGGATATCAAAAAATCCAGATCTTTGGTAATTAAAAACCCCGAGAATGGAGAAACTCAGATTTTAATAACTCAGGTGATTCTCGAGGAGTTACCCGAGAATTCGGGGCGTCTCCCATAAGCATATGGGAGACGTCCGAAAATCTAGGGTATCTCCTTGAAACATGGGAGTTAGCCGAATGTTTCGAGACTTATCCATCGCATTTAGGAGTTACTCTGTAGGAGAGGTTAGTGGAAGCAAAACAGGATTTCCCAGTATAGCAACCGGTTTGCTCCCACTAACCTCCCGTAGAGGGTAACTCCTGAATGCGAGACGCCCCGAATTGGTCGAGTTACTCCCTGAAAATTACCGGAAAAATGTTGGTTCGAAATTCGAGAAATTAGTTTTTTTTTCAGAAACATGTCGATTTAGACATTCTGATTCCAAGGAACTCGGGAATTCAGAAATACGGGCGTTTAATCTCAGTTGCCGCATTTTCTCTAATAAAGGCCCATGGGATTATATTTTTCAACCTCCTTGCACTTCTACTGAAAAAAGCGCTCCAATTGAAGATTTTCGATTTTCACAAAAAAAAAAACAGCACAGCCAGGATGAGCTGTTAGAGGTGTTCTCCGAAGATTAGAGTTGGTCTTCAAATATTTAGATAATGTTTTAAAATGAGCATAAAATTTCAGACACACGAAAGGTGGGAATTTTTGAAATCAGAAATTCGAGTGTATGATACAGTAAACAGAAGCCAGGAGGGTGAGCCCCCGGCAGGGGGCTCAAACCGACTGGTAAATACTGAAACAAAATTTTTTGCAATTTCTGAGAGTTCATAAAAAATTTTGCAGTTTTTTAAAAACTATTGATGTTGCATTTTCCTTCAAATCTTCTTTTTAGGATACCGTACTTGCTCTAATAAAAGCTCAAAATTGAAAGATATGCGGTCATTTTATTAGAATGTACGCCATACATATTGAAGCATTTTCGATAAATACGGGAACAATTATCTTTTTGCAGTTTCTGAAAGTTCATAAGAAATTTTGCACTTTTCGAGTACTATTATCCAGATTTTTTTGTTGAAATTATCTCACAGCATTTAGGATAAAGCAGATAGGCTATCATCATTCTTACAATTAGGGAACGCAGACAAGTTTGAAAGTTTTCCATAAAAATTAAAATATTTCAGGCGTCAATGCAACATTCGATGACGATGAATACTTGCCATGGCCATATACACCTGAAAAAATTACAGGTAAGAGGAGATTTTCAGAGGATTTCACGTTTTCAGTACAAGAACGAACAAAAATGGATGTCTTTCATAAAACGGTAAATAGCTGAAAACCCAGGAGTTTCCAAAAAATTCTATAAACGCAAAGTGGTCGGTTTAGCTCTGTTTTACACTATACAAATTTTTCAAAGTGATTGGAAGCTTGATGGCCGCGCTCAGGACCCCTGATAATGATCAAAATGACAGAAAATCGACTGAAAAATATGTTTGTATATCTTATTGACCGGTACTGTGTGTAACCGTAAATTTTGAGAAAATAAATGTTTCATGTCCCCTACCGTTACATGGTCGATGATCTTCCCAATTCAACCTGTCTAGATCGATTTCCTCTGTTTTCTCTTATCAGATTTCGGAAATCTTCTTCTCCCTCTTTTCAGATGCCTACTTCGTTGGGTGTGATGGTCGAACAGATTGTTACAATCCAAATTTCTATTACGACGAGGCAAGAGAAGAACATCTCGTGGAACTGTATCACTTCTGGCGGATGAACAACAGGTAAATAAACTAATTAAAGGAGGGAAAAGTGTGACCACTTGGAGAGAATGTCAACAAGAACATTAAATGGGCGAATGCCATCTAGTGAGAAAATAAAGGATTCAAGGCTGATTTATACTGAAACGTACACATCGCTAAAATTTGAAACATCGAAATTCTTATGAAAGTTTTGAAACAGTCAATTCGTTTCAGAACTCAAGTGTTCAACTTCTCAACCTTCACAAAAGAATACACTCTCTCAATGTACTGGTCTGCTATGACGATGACCACTTTGGGTGAGCAACCGGCTCCAAATACCTCAATTCAAAATGCATTCGAAATAATAAACACCTTGGCTGGTCTCCTTCTTTTCGCTGTTATCATGGGAAGTATCGGAGACTTGGTGGCAAATGCGAATGCTGTGAAAACGTATTGGCAGACGTTGATGGATGGGTTGAAGCAATATATGACTTATAGGTAAGACAGGCGATGTTGATTGCCTTGATTTTTATAACTTTTAGAAATCTAAACGAGAGCTTGCAAACCAAAGTTTTGAAATATTGTGAATACGAGATGGCAGAAGAGACAATAATGAAAGAGCATGAAGTGAGAGATGAGTTGCCAACTAAATTATACGGACATGTGACCACCTCAATTATTGGATCATCTTTGGTCAAATCGCCTTTGTTTCGGGTAGGATTTGAAATATCTACAAAGCCCTTAAAAATGCTTTCCGTATATTGAAAGCATAGGTTTACAATGAATATGTTTCACATCAATAACAGCGAAGTTCGAATTTTTCAATACCAAGGTTCTCGAATTTTCGGAACAGAAAAAAATTGTTTTTGGATTTAGGTAAACTATCATCGTATGAGATGATCATTCGAACAAATTAGCTACAGAGAGGAACAGTAATTTTTCCGAGGAAAATTACAGTAAAAACTGTAACAAAATGACCACCCCGACTTTCAAGTTTGAGTCAATTTATTTTGGCTCCTGTGAAAGATATCAAAAATCTGTCAACCAAAAAAATGTTGGTGATGTCATCGTAAATAAATTATCAGTTGAAAATTTATTGATATCTGTGAAGAGAACCGAGAACTATGTTATAAACATTTGAGATGAAAATTCTAATTAATTATCTGCAGAAAGGAACAGTAATTTTCCAAGAAACATGTAAGTAAATAAAATGTTAAATTATCAACATCAAAGTAGAGATTTTTGTCTGGCAGTTTTCATTTCCACAACTTGAAACAATGATTTTAAAAAATTTAATGATGTTTTCAAGTTGCAAAAATTTCTATGGTGATTTACAGTATTTTTCCCGGTTTTACCATTTCAATAATTCTTCCTTTTCTTAAATAGGCCTCATTCGCATTTCCACAGTATTTTGCAGTCATACTGCCCTAAAACGGCCCTAGAGACACAACAAACTTAAAAAGAGAGAAAAGACAACAAGAACACAGAATTTAAGACACACCGAATTTATTGACTGAATTCTGCCTACAACTGAAACGATTCTGTTGCCAGAATCATCTCTGCCGACAAGAACACACCAGAAAATATTATATAAAAATATAGGTAAAAATAGGGACGAGAAACATGGGTTTTTTGGGAGAAACGATAATAATTGAAGAGAATAAATTGATCCCAAAAACGGGCGCATTTCCTTGGCGCGCGTCGAGTTAGATGTGCAGGTACAGTAGTCCTTCGTTGGCGGTGATTCAAATCGGCATCGTTGTTGGCGGCGTCGGCGTTAGTGATTATAATTACATAAAATACGGGGAATAAAAGAAGAATTCATTGAAAAGAGGAAAAAGTCGTGAAGAGGTGATATTCCGTCACCTGAATTCGCGACACTGCCAGGGCCAGCCTTTTTTCTCATCTTGAGTATCTGGTCCATTCCTGGTCTTAAGGCCCAACTCTTCCTCCTTCATCTTCCTCTTTTCCTATTCCTTCTTTGCTATCTAGATCGTCAACTTTGGTATTTTCACAATCATCACATGTGATTCCTTGCTTTGCTTTTCGATCTAGTTTTCCTACTTCTTCCTTCCTTTTTTGAGATATTCAACTTTCCTTATTCTTAATCTTTTGTGGTTCTGGTTCAGTTCCTTCTTTTTGCTCTGCCGGCTCATCAGCGGTTTTTTTCCTTTACTATTTCAAATGGATTTAAATAGTTTACTGATCTCAGCACTTCCATTCCACAGTACTTCACTGGCGCCGTCCTGATTTGGCCTTGTTCACTAAGATGAACTTGTTCGATATTCGTCAAATGACTCTTGTGTTTCGACTTCAGTAGTTCCTCCAGTAGTACTATCCTTCCAATTTCAGTTGGTTTATAGAATAATGTTTCTTCTTCTTTTTTGATTCTTTCAATTGGGTGAGATGCATGTCTTCCCATTTCAATCCTGAAACTTCTAATACGTCGGTTAAGATCAGACTAGCGTAGTCTTGTTTTTCTTTCTGTTGTGCTTTGTCTTGTCTTGATTCAGATTTCTCCAATCTTTGCTCCTTTTTCTGGGTCTCCAACATGATTCTTCTTCTGGTCAATCCGAATTGATCTGGATGGACATGGTAGTCCGTTCTGGATGCGGTCCATCTGTAATCGGCAATCATATGATATATGATTGTCTTTCTCCTCTTTTCATCTCATTCTATTCCTGGTTTAGAATCACAATTCTCCCTATTCTTTTATTAATTTTCTTGTCAATAATGTTGGAACTCTTTTCACTTCATCATATTTATCATTAATCTGCTCAAGAGTTCTTTGACTCATATGGGATTATTGATGGATATCTTTTCCCATCCCTTTCCTTTTGCGGTAGCTAACTGTACCACGCATATTCCTGCTCCATCTTCCACTGCATAATTCGTTTTTCCTTCTTTTCCCACAATTTCTTCTGACTTTGCCTTTTCCTTTGTCCTCTGGTAGTATAATATGATGGATTATCTTTTGATTTCCCATGATGGAAACTATTTTCCAATGGAATTTCTTCCAAATTTTGCATCTGGCTTTCAAAGCTCTCACTCGGTTATTCACGAAACTCTCCAATTTCTTTCTTGTCACAGTTCATCGCAAATCAATTATTGCATCCGATAAAAATGTGAAAGGAGTCAAACTAATTCTGTAACTCTTTTTGCCAGTCTACTGCAACTTTGGTGGACATGGTTAATGTCTGCAATTCTTGCTTTGAGATCGTCGACCTTTTATTATTCTTCAATGGTTTCACTCTTGGTTTCGCCATCAGCAGATTTGTACGAACTCTTCCATCTGGGAACTCATGTCTTACATATGCAGATACTTAATAACTATGTACTCTTCGATGCATCGCTAGAAATGATAAATTTCGTCTTCAAAGAATCATATATCTGCCTTAACTGTCTCTGCATGATGTGTTGTGTATCTTGGCTTCCTTTCTTATTTCTTCGTAAATTTTCAAAGTTTATTCTGGAATTCTCTTTTTCGGTCTTTCTGTGAGTTTCCATAATGATCAAATGAACAATTTCAATCTTCCTTTAATAGGAAATACTACTCCAAGAGCATCGTAAATTCTGAAAAGACTTGATCGTAATTTCCTTGTGTAGAAACACCTTTTGACTGTATTGGAGGTGACATTGTCAACGAGTCTTTCATTGAACCAATTACTATTCTTAGCAACTTATTCGGTTTATCTGATGCTCTGTTATCAACAAGAATCTTATCTCCTGCCTTCTGAATTCTTCTGGTTTTTGCGCAAATTCATTTCCCATTCCAGCTGCTCTCTTAGATTCCTTGTACAATCCTGGCGACTGTTCTTCTTCATTTGTCAGAAACACCAACTTGTTTACATACGAATTTTCTTCAATTTCTTGATTAATCTCTATATGATATCTTTCCATATAGTCACACTTAACAACCGAGAGCATCACATTCCAATTGGTTGTCTGAAACCAACAGGTTAAGAAATTTCCTTAAACTGCTCTCTTCTTACAATCTTTGATCCACACGAATCTCGTGTAGTCCTTGTTTTCTGTCTGCAGTCTGATCAGGTTGAATGCTTTTTTCGGTATTACTGGTCATATAGAACTTTCCTGTTCTACTTCTCAATCCAATGGCCATAAACAGATTAATGAATTTACGTTTCTGACACATTGATTCAACGATAAATTTCTTACTCCGTGGCTGCTTGTATCTGCTCTTCTTTCACTTCGTATCTGCTCTCCTTTTACTCTTCTTCCTAGAACTGTTCTCCTCGACTATTTGATGAAGAATATGAAAGCAATTTTTTATTTAATACTGCATTTACAGATTTTCCACTGATTTCAGAGTTCAATGATTGTCCAATGATTTTCCAATGACTTCAGAGTTCCATGGTTTGTTAATTTTTTGAAAATCATCCTCTTATATTCATCTGAAATTCTAGAGGTACATCAATTTTCCAACTTAGTTGGTTAATCTTTTCAGAGTCATTTGCAGATTATTGTCCAAATGCTCATCATTACCATTCAAGGGTAGTTTGGCCACTATTTTGGTCTCTTGCCATTGTTACATCTTCTTGGATTTAGCCATAGCTTCTTCTGTTTTGGACGGATCTTCTTTTGCACACTATTTCTCTGTAATGTCAATAGCATTCAATGTCCATAATGTCTCCAGTATAGACTGAATTTCTATTTCTCCTTCATCCTCACCACGACATAGACAATTCATGGACTCTTCTTAGTTACCTTCACATTTGAAAACTCATATCTTCTTCTTCTTCTTCCTCCTCACTATTACTATCAAATGTGGTTAGAACCACAACGTTTCCAATATCCCTACAGACTATGATCTTCTAATCTCCAAATTTTCTGTCCTCTGCTGTTTTCAGTGTACCTCCGATAACGTTTGTACCAATTGTCCTGTCAATTATTTCCCTATTTCTCTGTTTTGGTTTTCTTAATCTTTCTGTCTCTATTCCTATTGTATCGACTTCTTCATTTTCTTTCTCTGATAATGGTGGTACATTGATATTAGTGTTCAGTTTACTGTAGCCTCTGGCACCTGTTACTCTTCCTTCAATAACAACATTGTAGACGTTTGCCTCAAAAACTCATAACTTCATAATCCTTTTAATCGCATTGTAACAGTTTTTCTTTCTTGAACCTCTTTTTCGTAGCGCTCTGCTCAAATCCAAAACATCAATTAGCACCTGTATCGATTAATGCGACGCGATCTCTTTTCTTCATTTTCAATAACATATAAACCATATTTCCTTTATCATTAAAAACACTGAATACTAATAGTTCTTGATTTTCTATATCTGTACCCTCGTTCTCCTGTGATTCTCCATTGTCATTTCTCTTGGGAATCTTTGATTCATCATAGGAATTTTTTTTAAATCTTACTTGTTTCTTTATATGTTAATTTTTCTTTTACTTGATCTGTATCGTTCTCTCTGCCAACACCCTTTGCTGGCTCTTTTGCTCCTTTCGGAGCGTTATGTCGTGGGAACAAAGCTCTAAGGAGTTCCGCTCAGCTGGGCGCCGCTTGACCCACTTTGGATGTGAGAGCATTTATGCGCTGGCATACTTTGCCTTCTTGAAATTAATGATTTTTCGAGAAGCACACAGTACACCGTTTCTCCTGTATCAGAAACTCAAACTACAATGTGTGGGATCCAGAGCAAAGAAAGATGCATTTTTCCGTTCGTTATTTTCTTGAATATTCTTTCTTGTCTTGTGATCCACTTTGCTTTTCTTTACCTTCAAGTTGATCCACATTGGCCATATCAAAACTCCTTTGGACCATTCAACTCCTTTATTCTTTCCTCAATAGCTACCTTCCCGCTCAACATTTTCATAGTCTATTTTTGGACTTTCGAATATTCGACTTTAAAACTTTCTTTCATGGTTTTTGTCTTAAACGCTCTGCCATCTCCTCCAAAATTTTGGCAATATAGCTATCGTATACACTGGGAGCGTCCACCTTATTCCCACGGTTTTGATATCAATAATGATAGCGTTCAGCTTGCCGTTATCTCCTCTCATTTTTCGGAAGTTTTTTTTTTCTGATCAATTTTGATTATATCGAATTTCCTTTCAATTTCAAACAAAGGTCTGACTAGTTTTTCAAAGTTCTCATCGAGGATGGTCCATGCCACCTCATAACTTCTTTCTTCTAACATAACTCCTCCTCCTAGTGTTTACTCTGCCAATCCAGTAACAAGACCTTTCAGTTGGATCTGTTCGTTAAGCTTTGTCATCTCGGATCTTTGCCGAATCCTTCCATAAAAATGGTCTTCCAATCATCAAATTTGGAATTATCGGAGATATCGAATTTCTTCTGTTAGAGAGGTTTCCTTTTCATGAATCAAGTCTTTACTACGTCCTCTTCATTCTTTTCCTTAATTCTCTTATCTCCATTCACCTTTTCCTTTTCTTTCTTCACCTTCTTACTCTTCTTCAACTGTTCTTCTTCCTCAGGTACCGACAAAGTGGTATCCATTTCTGTACTGCCACAATCATCGTTTTCCTCATTTGAACTAGAGTCAAAATCTGAGTCAGAATCTTCAGATTCCTTCTTCTTCTTCAAATCCTGTAGGGATCTATTCTCCTTCATCTTGTGCTCTTTGTCCTCCTTCTTCACCTTTCTTTCCTTTTCTAGATTCCTCCTCATTTCTTCTATGAACACCAAGCGTTCCTGTATCTCCGCATAATCATTCGCTTGCTATTCTTTTCCACTCAACTGTTTTTCTTTTTCCTCCAACAGTGTGAGTCTGTTGAAGTACTCAATTTGCATCACTTCAGCGTTTTGGAAACCATTTCCCATATTTATGTGGTGCCATCTTGAGCAAGACTCTCTTCCTCTTCCTCTTTTGCGCTAGACGCAATTCGAGGTCTACTGGCGAAGGTGGCGGTGAGCTCTGCCACTCATCCCAATAACCCCGTGCATGTCATTTGCGACACTTCTCAACTTGAGAATCGTGTTGCCACCAGACTTTTTTTTCAACATATTTCAACAATATGCGAATTCTCTCCACTTTCCGATCCTTCACCTCATCCTGATCCTCTCAACCTATGCTACTGCAGCCTCAACCTGATCTCGAATCCAATCCTCCTTCTAATTCTCGAAGTGCTTCCTGCACATCCGAATGTTTTTGGATACATACATCCTTGGATTCCTCCACCTTCAGAACTCCTGTCTTTACTCCCAGACAGTAATCCTGACCTTGGCGCATCAATCCTGATGCCAAATTCATCACCTGTCCAATACGAAGCTTAATAGCTTGGTCAGTTCAACCGATCATTGTACGCGTTGCTTCGTAACACAATCCAAGTCCAAAATAGAAACTGTAATAACTATTTTGGGAGGATATAGAAGCGTTATCAGAAGATATGAAAGTAGATGGGATGCAATGTGAAAAAGTCTAAAACACGGTTCAAGAAACTGAAATTATAGATACAATTATATGGCCATTATAATTGTTTCCCGTCGTCTCCTGTACCGAATCTTTGGATAGCGCTCTCCGCGACCTATCACACTGCTCTCATCTCCATTCACCATCCTCTGCCTCAAGTCAGATTGTTCATATTTTCCTTGCGTTGACCGACTATTCTTTAAGCTCGTTTACATCCTCAACCTCACATTCTGCATTCAGAATGACCTCAACCTTCATCAATCCGTCATCGGATTTGAAAAACAATTTCCGCTCGGGATTTGCAACTCCCTCACGCTTCACTCTTTCTCTCATCCTTCTTACCCTCTTCCTGTCCTTCCTGGTAAACTTTCTACGCCCTGTAGAATAGTTTAAAGCGTTCATTCTTATCAAAAGAATGACCTGAAACCTGTGTCTATTCGTTTCCGGATAGACGGACACTGTAACCTCGAGCATCACATTGTCCAAGTCTCTATAATGCCCAACCAATACAGTATGACTACACGCTACGACTTCACTGTCTGCTGCGGTGTAGAATTTCTCGTATGTTGTTTTTCTTATAGAGCGCACTAGAATTCTTGTGCAATTCCTTGTCCTACAATTTAGAAAACAGAAATAGTGAAGCAGATCCTTATTTCTGTCCTAAACACTGCGGGTTCCTTTCGGATCCCTCCTAAAAAAAAAACCTCAAATCTAGAATAACCACAACTATGTTCTGCTTCGGTTCTTTGTTCTAGACACTGTCGGCGCCACTCGGGCTCCTCCTTCAAATCCTATCTAAAAACTGAATAAATTCTTCTTGACGACACGGTCAATCCTCAACTGTCATTCCTGACGAATTTTATATCCTCAATCTAGAATAACCTAAATATAATATCTGCTTCGGTTTTCTATTCTAGATACTGTCGGCGCCACTCGGGTGCCTCCTTCAATCCTAATCCTTATCCTGAACCTTTCCTTTCTGACGCAAATGTCACTGCTCAACTGGCGTCTCTTTTGAACCTCAATTTGAATGCATAACTTGTCGTTATGACTGTACGTTCCACTGTTATGTCTGACTCAACATTTTCCTTATTTTCCTTTTCAGATGTACTAAAATCCATATCTGACTCTTTCCACTGTTTTATATTCCCTTTTCCTTTCCTAGAATCTCCTGTGATCTTAACTAGACCATATTGCTTCCTATAAGCTCATTTAACCTCAACAATTTTGTAATGGTATAAGCTGGACTTTAAGCATAATTGTAACTTCAGGTTTATGCTTTTTTATCGTCTGAACTCATTCTTCAAATTGTATTCACTTCCTCTATAGTCCGCTTCAACCTCTTTCTATTCCTTGAAATTTAAACTTTAAAGCACAATTTTTTTTTTCGGAATCTGCATTATCAGAACTCATAATGCCTTAATATTCAGTATCTGAAACCTTTTCTCTGCAATTCCTTCTATTCTTCTCTGAATATTGTTCTTATTCGTTAACTAATTGAGCATTGGCTATCAAGTGTGTCTCTGAATTTTATGCAACGATTCTGACTGAAAAATTATCGATTTCTTTTCATCTGATCGATTAACCGCTGCAAAGCGCAACATTACCGAAACTATTTCAAATCGCTTAAATTCATTCTATTTTCCTTCAATCCCTCATATTTTCTCTATACTACAATTTTCAGTAGTATTATCATGTTCTCTGAACGTTCTTGCTTAATTTTAGCCCAATTCGTGATGCTTTCCACAGTATTCTTTTCGTTATCTCACTGTCTCTTTTCGTCCGATTATTCTTCTCAAACTTGCTTTCTTAATCTCCTAAACTATCTAGAATTTTCTGAAATCTGAACTCTTTCGGCACATCTGCGATCCTCCGAACATCTGCAATTCCTATCCTCAAAAACTTCTAAAGTTCGGAATAATCCATGTTCCGAATCTCTCAATTTTTCAGCTATTCTTGCTGGTTGTGTTTCACTAGCTTTCCCAGATAATCCTATTCTTTGTTATTATCTAGTTCATTGTTGCAGAATTTGCGCCATTTTCTTCCCCAAATCATGTATGATTCTCTTCCGAATCTTGCTTTTCTTTAAACATTTCCTTTAATAACACGAGTAAATTTCTTACTCTCTTTTCTACTCAATGCTTCTTCCTTCATATCACGACGCCTTTCTCATTTGCTTCATCAGAAGACAGTTCGACAATCACTCTATAATAAGCGATGGTAGCTAGTGTTCATTGTTCCTGTATTTCTTTTTCTTTCCTCACAATCAGGTAGCACTTTTTTTCAAATACAAGAAAATATATCAATAACTTTTCTTTCAGAACTTTCTTTCAAAACACAAAAGATTTATGTTTTTTCTTCTTCCGCTTTCATTCTTCTTCTGAACTTTTTTGGTGTGATAACAGCTTTCTAAGCTGCTTTATCCGACAATTTTCTACATTTTCCGATACTAGCCAATTATACAGTGAACGCTCGTGAATACTGTTCTTCTGATTGCAATGTCAGCTAGGCTTCACTGGTTTTATAACAATCTTTCTCTTTTAAATACAAACATCTTATCAATAAATTTTATTGATTTTTGAAAGACTCTAAAACAGACGATATACAATTATTTTCCTTTGAATCTGCTGGTGCTTCTCCTTGCTTCTAGCTTCATTTCGATATCGCTAGGTTCTTCTCATTGCCTCTGCCTTTGCCTGCTTCTGCCTTCGCACTGCTCTCGCCCTTTGTGTCTTCGCTTGCTTTAGCTGTTTGCAGACGCTCATCGGAGACGTCGGCGTTCGTGGCATTACTGTAACCATTGCGATTATATATTTTGAAAATTTCGATGCAATCGGGTTACTACTCACATTATCGATTTCTCGTGATCGTCTTCGCTCTATCGTTAAATCCTGATATCATGTCGACTCTCGTTCGATTCGTTTCGATTGTTCAGCGCTGCCACTTTCCTTCTTTCTCCTGCTTCTGACGCGTGGATTTCAAAGCAATTTCGATTTCGTATTGATGGCTCTTTTCTTCTTCTGCCTTCTTTGCTTTCTTTCTTCCACTCTTTGCTCGCTTTCTTCAACGGAACCTCAACATCGCTTGCTCTCAGCCTGAATCAATTATCGATTTTGCTTCGGTTTTGTCGGGATAAAATCAAAATTTGGGCAGAGGTTCCCCTCTATCTTCGGGGTTTCAGCTACTTTTTTTTTACGGTGAGAGACTGAAATACTCACCACTTATCTATCTTCCTTCACTGTGCCACTGTTTCACTTTCTCTGCCTTCACTTCTCATCGACATCTTATGACGTGGCAATATTCGACAGTATTTGAGATGGCTTCTCGCCTGTTGTCTGTCTCTTGCATTTTGTCGTCTTCAACCGTCCATATTCTCTATTCTCTTTCCGCCGATTCATTTCATCTGTCCATTCTTAGACTCTTCTAGCTGCCGGCTCATCGAGTTCTTCCGTATTCGGTTTCCGACGCGCAACTGGTGACTTGCTGCGTTCTCTTTGCCACCAACCATCGTTATTTTATTCTCTGCCATCGATGTCCCGATACTTATCGATGCAATCGATGTCGATGTATCATCAAACTTCTATCATAGAATTTTCTTTCGGGTCTCTTGGCTCTTCTGATTCGAAAGTTGCGACTCCAAATCAATATTGATTTGACTCTTCTGCCGACTTCTGATTTTCGATTTCAGCGTATTCCTCCACTTTCTCACTTCGAATTCCTTCCTTAGAAGATTGCTGTCATCGCTTTGCTTCACAGCTTTGATTCGCTCTGAAATTTTCACACTATTGAGCTTTTTGATTGTCAATTATTGATTTTAGCCACATGTTCGCACTTGATTTCGCAAAATTCTCATCGGCGCAAGTGACTTTGCTGTTAGATGATTCATCGCCAACAAGCAAAGCTAGAACTGAGTTAAGTAACTGAATTGTTCTCTTTTTCAGACACTTTTTGGAAAAGGTTTCGAATTTCTTCACAAATTTTCAGATGAAAATTTGGGCATGACCCGTGCTCTTTTTGAGCTTTTTACTCGCTTTTTTCGAGTTAGTTTTTCTATAAAAAGACTTACAGCAACCTTCTCTTCGATATTCTTCTTATTTTCGACGCATTTTGCCATCGCAAGCCTTCGTTTTCCATGCTCTTGCCTTCACTCGAGTGCGCGCGTCTCGCTCGCATTGCGACGCGAAAGCGTTATTTCGGAGTGTCGTTGTCACATTGGTTCAACACTTTCGTCACGATTTTCGAATCGTTTATCGACGAAATCATAGAATTCATAGCATAGAATTCGAATTCAAATCGGAATCACTCTATAATTTCAGCTTTTTCCTTCATGTCATCTACACAACGACTAGTTTCAGCTATATTTGCGTCGCGGAAGCCTAGAAACTGTTCCTTTTCAAATTTTCTCGGAATTGCTTTCTTCTATCGACTTCTCGACGTCTCTCGCCACGCTGGATACATCTTGGCTTGTGTGCCACCTATTCCGACGGCATTTTGACCTGATTTGAAAACAGTTGTGCTTGCAAGCACATATTTTCAGGTTCTCGTGCCTTTTTATGCCCTAATCAGCTATTTTCTGCTCTGTATTCATGTGTATTGTTTCTTTAATGCCTCCGAGGGTCTTTTTCCTTCACTTTTCACAATATTATTCTCATTTTACTAGCTTCTCTGCCCCTTCATAGTCTCTCGTCCCCATTTTTCAGGTGAATTTTGTCTACTCATGGATTCTGAACGAAATTACTGCAAATTTCGACTAAATTTTTGCAAAATCAGTGTCTCAGTGCACCGATAAGATCTTTTTCCTCAATTTACTCTCGGCATTCTGGTTGTAGGTCTTTTCTGCCGCCTCACCAACATTCACAACGAATGTTTCTCTCTTTTCTGCCATCATCGGCGTCGTGAGACGCTGAATCCGGCTATTTAGTTATATGTTCCATCATCAACGTCGCGATACGTCGAATCCGGGGACTGAATATATTATTGCCCAAACAACATCTTTCGACGTTGAAGGACCTGCTCAACCAACATCTTTCGACGCTGGAAGGAGCTGAGTATTGTGCCTCCGGTTGGTTACGTAGGTCTTTTGCATGTCCCTATGCTCTGTCATCAAATTCTCTCTCAAATGCTTATTGGTCTCAAATAATTTTAATTTCGGTCGGAAATGCACCATATTTTGCAGTCATACTGCCCTAAAACGGCCCTAGAGACACAACAAACTTAAAAAGAGAGAAAAGACAACAAGAACACAGAATTTAAGACACACCGAATTTATTGACTGAATTCTGCCTACAACTGAAACGATTCTGTTGCCAGAATCATCTCTGCCGACAAGAACACACCAGAAAATATTATATAAAAATATAGGTAAAAATAGGGACGAGAAACATGGGTTTTTTGGGAGAAACGATAATAATTGAAGAGAATAAATTGATCCCAAAAACGGGCGCATTTCCTTGGCGCGCGTCGAGTTAGATGTGCAGGTACAGTAGTCCTTCGTTGGCGGTGATTCAAATCGGCATCGTTGTTGGCGGCGTCGGCGTTAGTGATTATAATTACATAAAATACGGGGAATAAAAGAAGAATTCATTGAAAAGAGGAAAAAGTCGTGAAGAGGTGATATTCCGTCACCTGAATTCGCGACACACAGTTTGACATCAGATATCTCGATTCTTGGAAGAGATAGCAAAATTTTATCGACTAGCAATATTTTGAAAACTTTATGATGAAAATTTTGTTAGTTGACACTTTTTCGTTATCTCTTCTACGGACCAATATAATTAGTCAAAGTATGAGTATAAATTGCCGTAAACTCTGTAATAGAAGGATCCCCACATTGTCAAGTTTGATCTCAATTATCTAGATTCCTATTGATATCAAAAGAGTGTCCACTGATAAAATGCTGTTAATATTATAATGAACATTTCGTCTGTTGACAACTTTTTGATATCTTTCCCAGGAACCGAGACAAATTGCCCTGAAGTTAGAAGTTAGAGGTCCTTCTATTACAGGTTTTACAGAAATATTTTTATGAATATTTCTAGAAATTGTTGAATGGAATTCACCAGTGAAAATCATAATTTTCTCCCAATTCAATTTATTTTCAGGTATCCGAACGAAGTTTCCTGAACGACATATCTGAACTCCTGGAACCCCACTATTTTTGTCCAGGAGATGTGGTTATCGAAAAAGGACAGTTTTGTAGTGTAAGAATCGTTTTCTTTTTTCCCAAATTGTTTTGTTTCAGTCCATGTTTATCATAGTCTGTGGTCAAATGGTTGAAATGGCAGATGACGGAGAGGTCGATCATTATGAGGGAGAAATTTTAGGAGATGTCAATTTGATTTGGTTCAATAATCATCTGAATAATAACAGACACCAACATAATTTTGTGTCGAGTGCCTTCTCACAAATTCATATGTTGAGTCGAGATGATTTTTTCAAAGTTTTGAGTTCTTACGACCCGAAATTGAAACGAAGACTTTGTGATGTTGGTAAGAATTCCCCTTCTCCCTATTCTCAACAGAGCACACTTTCAGCATTCTATTTGCAAAAACAGCGGGGAGAATTAGACGACAATAAGCGGAGTTTAGTGGAGAATGAAGATATGGAGACGAATTTGAAACGATTAGCAATTGACACTCTAGAATTGCACGACAAAATGGGCGAGGTGGAGGAAGAGTTTTGGGTGAGGGGTCAGAGAAAAAGAGGGAAACGCCGCACGCTTGTGTATGACAAGAGGGCACACAGCAGACGATGCCCGCGTGGTGTATGTGGTTAGAGCGCGCAAGGGTAAACACTAGGGTGCTGACCTTGCGGGTTCGAACCCCGTCGATGATTATATTATTCTACTGTTCACGTACCGACTGTTCAGTGGCGGATACAACCTTCTATGAGACTTTTTTCCAGAAATTCCAACGAAAAGCGAAAAAGAAGCTGTTCAAGAGTGAGATGACCGCTATTGACCTTTTGAATAGCAGAAAGAAAATGAGGCGGAGATTCTGAATGATGTCAAGAATGGGAAGAAAAAACAGAAGACCGATCATCAGAATGACTGAAACCGGTTATGTCGCAATCGAGAGAAGAAGAGGGTCTACGTATTTTCTCTTCTTCTTCTTTTTTTTCTTCTGATTTTTTCGCGGTCATTTTCATTTTGTGTCTTCTCTTCTTCTTCTATTTGTTGAAGCGACAGGTGGCCCCTTTGCCGATTTTTCCGAGTCATTCGGTTTTTCCCATTTTACAACTATATAATGTGGTGGCAAGCAGTTACAATTATCCTCCTGGCGTTCGCCATCATTTGCCGTTCGGATTACTGTGGATCCGATCAAATTGCATACGGAATGGAAGTTCATCATAGTGGAGTGATAAGGTTATTGTGCTCCAAACCCAATTGTTTTGATAAGAATTACTCGGTTAGCAAGTTAAAGTTTGGATTCAAAAATTAGTTGAACATTTTTAGGACTGCCCAGAACGTGCTGAAAGTCCCCAGGGGTGCAAGAAGTCAAACGATTGGGTTGGAGGTTTTGATAAGAATATCGAAGGAGATTTATCAGTGATGTGCTGTGAATATGAAGGATTGGAAAAGTATGCAAAGATACGGTATACAGATGTGAGTTTGAATTATAATTATGCCGTTTCTAACTGAAACCCAGAGATTTTTTGTTTTCAAATCTTCAATATGAAACGGTAAAATTCTTTTGAAAATATCCATGAAAACAATCATAGAAGAGGCAACTTTGACCCGGATTTTCTCGTTACTTGTGAGTGACATCAAAAAATAGTCAACTGACAATTTGTTTATCATAATATCTTCCTTATTAATAAAACGCTAGAGGCGTCTGTCCGTCCCGGTGAGGATCTGTCTACTTTTGAAAAAATTGAGAAATACATATATATTTACGTGACCCTTTTAGAAAAAGTGAGAAATGAAACGACGAACCATTTTTAAAAAATAGATTGAATCGCGCCGAAGGCGCACCAGCTTGCTGGTCTAAAATATTTTGTCAGTTGACAACTTTTTGAGATCTGTCACAGGAACTGATCGAAAGTGATTAAAATTCAATAAAAAGTTAATGTTTCAATCAGTTGATACAAATACCCAGCTTTTTTAAACAATTACTTAATGATCGATTACGATTAAATATTTCCAGGTCCGAATTCGAAGAGGCGAATTTTTCGAAGGAGAAGAAAAAGAGAATGCAGATGGGGATGTGGTAAAATTCGATGTGATCAAAGATATCCGAATGCATAAAGATACGGAAGGGTTGGTTTTTTAACGGAAATCAAGAAAAAAACTGATAACGGAATTTTGTCTCAATTATCTCAATTTCTATAAAATATATCAAGAATTAGGAAACTGATAAAATGTTTTTCACAACATCAGCTCCATTTTATCAGTTGACTGATTTTAAAAATTCTTTTAGAAATTGAGCTAATCGAGCATAAAGTACATGTTAAGAATGACACACTTTTGAGCATTCACGGTATTTACAGGAAAGAAAACTTTTTGCAGTTTCTGATAGTTGATAAGAAAGTTTACTATGTTTTTATGATCACTGGTCTTGGTAAAGTATATCGAAAATCTGGAAAGAATCTACGATGCAGTAGATAAATATGTGATCAGATGAAGATGAAAACGAGATAGGGAATATGGGGGAAAACTTCTTGTCACTGATATGATTGATGAGGTCTTTCATTTAATAGCGGGGGAAATATGTCGCCTGAAGAAAGTGTGGATTCATGGGAAAAAGAAGCTTCCAATTGAAAAAATAAAATTGAAATTTCGAATATGGAATCTTTAAAACAGTATAACTTTAGTGTATTTTCATATGGATCATTTGGTACGACGTTTGGTATTTCGGTTTCGAAGTTTTGAAAGAAAAACTTGAAGATTTTTTATTGGATGAGATCAGATTTTTGGCACAAATAGAGCATTTCAAGAAGTATAATACACCTTGAACACTCTTATAGAATGCTCCACCCAAAACCATCAACTTTGAGTCCATATATCTCGGCTCATGTAAAAAATATCAAAAAGTGGCCAACTGACAAAATGTTTATCATGAAATCACGAACATTTTGTCACTACACTTCTTTGTGATATCTCTTACAGGAACCGAGATAAATGGGCTCAAAGTTGAAAGTTAGGAAGGTCGTTCGTAAAGGGTTTACGGTGTATTACAGAACTTACGATAATAACAGGAACACATTTTTGCAGTTTCTAAGAGTTCATAAGAAGTTTTGCAGTCTTTTAAAGCTGTTTTCGCGTCTTTGTTTTAAAAATTCTCTTTCAGAAATTAGGGCATGCCAGAGGTCGTTAGGCTTATAGTGGAGCGGAAGTGTAGTCTCAAGTTTTTGAAAAAAGGATTTTGGAATCCTTCAGACCATGTTTGTACGAGAGATTTCCGGTTTTTCGAAACAAAATACACATAATTTCTAGTTTTGAAAAATTTCCTACTTTTCCCAGTGTTCAAAAAACTTATGGCAATGTAATACCCCAAACCATAGAAACTATATAGAAATTCTGAAACAGAAAAAAACGCATTCAATTTTCGAAAAAATAGGGGCACACATTATGATTCCAGAAACATATACGAATCTCTCCAGACCATCTGAAACATCATATTCAGTTTCCTAATTTTTTATAAATTTCCAGACACGCCTACTACAACCTAACAGTTCTCTCATTCGACTGTGAATCAATTCCCGATGTCAAACCTGCGTGGTTTCAAAAAAGTCAATGGCCCTACTTCCAATACAAAAAGGCTTAATTTGTTAATTGGTTTATCACTCTAATTAAACGGGATTCTTAACGGGTTTTGGGTCAAGACCGGTGTTCAAAAGTTGTGCCTGTCTTTGAATGAATTAGTTTTTATGAACACGCATTGCCACATAACATTCACCTAAATTTTTTAATTCTAAAAAGAAGGAACAAAAAATGAAATTATTATTTTCCCAAGAAGATTATTATTTTGAAGATTTTGGGTAGACGAGTCAAAGGTTTATTGTAAACTGTGTCGTCAATGATGAGTGAGTTGTCTTCTGGATTCTGGAGACGCCACGTGGATTCGCTTTTCAGGTAAAGAGCAAGTTTCGGTGGCGTTCACGCCAACTCGAGTCAATATCGATAAGTATTTGGAGAGATTGATGAATATTGGAAAATTGGGAACAGGATTCACTTCGACGATTGAGGAATCTGAAATCTCTGACCTCGTTGGTGAATGTCTCCAATCTTTCCAACGTCAACCAATGATGATCGAATGCGCTCCACCGGTCACCATCGTCGGCGACATCCACGGACAGTTTGGAGACGTGATGCGCATTTTCAACAACGTTGGATTCCCACCAGATGTCAATTATTTGTTCCTTGGAGACTACATCGATCGAGGACAGTTTAGTATTGAGACGATTCTTCTGTTGATGTGCATCAAGATGAAATACGCGGAGAATTTCATTTTGCTTCGTGGAAACCATGAAACGAAACTCATCAATCGTATCTATGGATTTTACGATGACCTCAATAAACGATTCGGTACTCCCAGACTCTATGAAGACTTCACGAAAATGTTTGAAATGATGCCGTTGACTGCTTTGGTTGGAAAACGGATTCTTTGTATGCACGGAGGACTGTCGGCTGACTTGATGAATGCACCGAAATTGGATATTCTCAACACGTTTGCTCGTCCATTGCATGTAAGATTTTTGGATTTTGAAGAAGGCGAACTGAGATTTTAGGATCCTCCAAATCCGTCACTAGCCATTGATATTCTTTGGGCGGATCCTGATGTGAACACAAAGGGATTCAAGGCAAATATCAGGTATTTCTTGAGCGTGTTTGCATAAAATGTATTTTCCAAAACAATTTACAATCCCAATAATCAAAATAAACCTTCACGAACTTCACATAATATTGAAACAGCAAAATTTTGATTCCAAAATTTTATATTTTTTCAGAGGATGCAGTTGCACATTTGGACCAGATGTCGTTGCCCAAACTTGCGATAAATTTGGCCTTGACCTGATTGTTCGTGCTCATCAAGTGGTCCAAGATGGATATGAGTTTTTCGCCAACCGAAAACTTGTGACCCTCTTCTCAGCTCCCCACTACTGTGGCCAATTTGATAATGCTGCCGCCGTGATGCAAGTCAACCCGAATATGGTTTGCTCGTTTAAGGTAAGACCATTTTTTTAGAAATATATAGAAATAGAATATAGCGTTTTCTTTAATAGAACTCCACCCGTATCTTGCCATTTGACATCGATAGTGTGATATTCCTAACTTTCAACTTTGAGCCAATTTATCTTGTTTCCTGTAAAAGATGTCAAAATGTGGCTAACTGATAAAATGTTTCTGATATTATAATGAACATTTTATTAGTTCACTATTTTTTTTATGTTCCTTTTAGAAATTGAGATAATTGATCCCAAAGTGACAATTCAGCAGTGTCTTTTGCTATTGGAGGAAATACATCAGTTTACTGTTTCCCTACCCCTGTAAAATTTTGAATATTAAAACAGCAATGTTCGATTTCGTGAATTAGAAAGTCTACGCAAATCGTTTTTTTTTGCAGATTCTCCGTCCAGAATTTCCTGGAAGAGCAGCTCCATCCCATCAGAAGTCCGCCACTACAATCCTTCTTCCACCCACCATCTAGAACTTTTTGTCTTTTCTTGTAACTGAAATTTTACAAAGGAAATGAATCTGTAATTGCTATTTCCCCTCTTCTTCTCTATTATTACTCTTGTTTTCTTTTTCTTTTTTGTCTTTTTTTGACAAAAAACAATCATCCATCATTTGTTGTTCACAGATCATCTCGTCACCTCGTTGTTCTCTCTTATCTTTTTTCCGAGGACCCATTTGAGAGAACAAAAGTGTCATTTTTTGATTTTTTTTGTGTTTGGTGTCTGGTTGAGAAAAAGCAAAGAGTTCCGAAAAGATGAGACACAAGAAGAACTTCGTTTTTTTTTCTCATTAATGCTTTTGAGCATATGGGATTTCGGGAGAAAAAAATGCTTGGGAATTTTCCGCCCTCGCCTGATGAAATACAATGAATTTTTCTTTGATTCATTAATGTGGAATTGAAACTGTAAAAATAAAGTCTGAAATAATTATTGACCCCATTTTTTTTTCATTAATGCTTTTAAACAAAAGGGATTTCGGGAAAAAATCTTGGGATTTTAGACATACGCTCACAATCAGATAGTTTTTTTCTTAGATTTTTTAACAAATGAATGAAACTGTAAAAATTGAGTCGAGAATTTTTATGGACCATTTTTGATCGCTAAATCAATACTTTCCGTTTCAATGAAGTCCCAATTATTAGGTTGGCTAATAAGTTTCTTCCGATTTTGAATGGTCAACTTTGAAAATCCATATCTGGTCAGTGGGATAGTTTTTCTTGACCGGTGGTTTTTCGTTGGATAGAGTATCTCACGGACTTGTTACACACACCTTGGCTCATTCCTCCGTATTGTCGTTCGCGAACATGGCGCCTGCTTTCGTCCCTTACCGTCTAAACTTTCAAATGGACATTCTATTATTATCCTTTTCTGGTTTGAAAAACTACGATATTCACAAGAAGTGGAAAGAAATAGGTAAAGAAGGATCTCCTACTGTCCATACCATTAAGCATTGGGTCGATAAATCTGAAGCTAAAAATTTAGAATCGGAAGACGTAGATAGATCCGAAAGTTGGACTTGGACCTATTGAAGAATAGTGTTAAAACCAATCAGTTTCAAACCACTTGTGAAATGTTGTAGGCATTGCCCGTTAGTCAACCGAATACTGTGAACAAATTGAAGTCACTTGACAATGTCAAAAAATTTGATGGTTCGTACCCAATTTTTTGAGGGGCTACGATATAGATGGCCGTACAGGCATGAGCATGTTTCTCTTATGATTTCTCCTCACTTTCAGTTCGGTGGGGGATCTAATTACCGCAGATGGAAAATGGGTAAGTTACCCTAACAATGTGCGGAAGGGTCAGTTGATTGACAAATAATAGCTAGCTCTGGACATCCCGAAACCGGAATTTTTCGTGAAAAAGGGTATGCTCTGGCTTTCGTGGTCTGTCGAAAGAGGCGAGACTGGGAACTTTCAGATGAAGGTCCCACTACAACTGCCACCTTGTACGCTGCAGAATAGGAAAAATTAAATCCGGTAGTCAAACCAAAATAGGGAGCAAAGACTAAGGATTATTTCCAGCGCGACGATGCAAGATCCCCCCAGACTAGAGCGACCAGCCAAAAAAACAGGTCGCTTGTCTGAATTGTTGTTCTGCATTCATCGTATTCTCCGGACCTTTTTCTTTTCGAAAAAATAGTTGTTTGAGGCTCTTAAACGTCATCTTCATAGAAAATATTTCAATTGAAAAGATGACACCAAATAGGAGTTGACCCATTATTTCAATCGCAGCCCTCATCGTTCTGGGCCGATGGAATCAAGGAATTACCGGAACGTTGACAGAGACCTATTAATGATCATGGACATTACATCCATTGGTCTAGCCCCCTCTGCTCTGAGAAAACATTGATCAAAAATTTTACCAAAATCGGAAGAAACTTATTAGCCAACCTAATACATCGATTGATATTTCATCCACTGTAGCGAGCTGATACGTTTTCAAACCTTGATTTATAATAATTCCCTGTCTTGCAAGGAATTGTTTTTTTTTTTTCAAAAAATTTCATAGACATTTCTATATTTTTACCCGACTAATACACAGGCAATTTGCCTGATTCTTGATACATTTTTCTCTATTACTCATCCATTCTCGAGAGATTTACTATTGAAAGGCTTCTTTTGTTGTTGTTTTTTTTTCTTTTTCGGGAAAAAATAATCCATTTATGGGCATTTTTGGCAGAGATGTTTATTTTTTGGATTTTTGAGCCTAGTTGAATTTTTTTCTGTTTCAAGATCCAATTTTCAAGATGACTTGATCATATTCTTTCACTGGGATTGCCGCTCCTATGTAATTTTAGTCCAAACTTTCCATATTTCGGTTTTCAATATTTTTTCGATTTTCAGAACTTTTTTTTTTTGAATTCCAGCAAAGCCTCGCTTCTCGATGCCTTCTATTTTTCAACTATATTTATTTTCGAACTTTTTCGTCATTATATAATTGAAATTCATAATTTTTGCACTAAATGAAGCAGACACCATCTTTATAATGACTTAAATCCACTTGAAAGTTAATGAAAATTATCTAGCTCGAATTAAAAGTTAATGAACTTTTTGGTCATGATCCGAATGTACTTTTCCCATCTCCGATTCCCTTAACGAAAAACTGAAAAAGTTTGAACTCCTGGATATATTTTTTCCACGAATTTTTATACACCGGAATTGCGTCGATTCCTCTCCCGGGAAATGGAGAAAAAACCATTTAGTCGTACTTGGTATAAATAGTAGATCATTGAGTGAAAACAGAAGGGAAGCAAATCAACTTTTTTTTCGATTTTCAAAATATTTTTCAACTTCTTGAAACAGTAAATTAATGCATTAATTTAAAAACTTTAATTTAAGCAAAAAAATTCTTAAATTTTTTTTAAAGTTTCAAGTCTTGAGTTACCTTACAGTTGCTATTCATTTTTTTTCCGTTTCATTGATATGTCAAATATTTCAATTTAAAGTTGTTCTTGTTGCATTACTCTCTGTTTGAATTCTGCATTTTCCTGAACACTTCAACATTTCCGAATTCTGTATTTTCGAATTTCAGAGTCTCCGAATTTCTGAAATTTTGATGTTTTGAACCGCACAACTCCAAAACTCTGAAATATCCCTCAACTTCATGAATTTGAACAGTCTGAAAATTTCGGATAAATCGCAAAAAGCTTAGAGAATTCGAAAAATATCGGAAACGTTTTTTTTAACTATAACATTTCAAAAAAAATCTAGAAAATGTAATAAATGTCAGAAAGATTGGAAATTCGAATTTTTTCAAAAATCGGTGATTTCGAATGTTCTGAAATCCCAGGAATTCGAGCTATTTTTCTTTTTATCTCAAATTTTCAGAGCTTCAATTTCACGGTTCAACTTTATAGAAAATCATGCCCAATATCTTTTAACTAGAATTTACTGGTATCATTGGAATCCCAGAAAACTCAAATTCGCCTGAAATTCCAAGCCCACCCGGAACTTCCTCCATATTGCTCATCTGGTTTTTTTCTCTCAATTTAATATCTTCGTTAGTCCTTGATCTAGTTACACATCTATTCCTGCGTATTCCTTCCTCATTTTCCCTTCCCTAATTTCCTTCTAAATGAACTTACAATTCTTCAGAAGAAACATCTTATGTGCTACCTGACTGAGCACACCAAATCTATTCTCGCTTCAATGCTCACACCCTCTCTTCCACTTTATATTTTTCTCTGCTGCTTCTTTATCACTAGAAATTCGAGAAAATCTATTGCTAATTATAATCCCTTCTTCTTCTTCGTCTTCTGCTTTTTGCCGTTTTTCATATATAGATATTTCTACTTTTCCTTCTTCTTCTTCTTTTTCTTCTTCTTCCAGGCAAGCCTTTTCCTCTAATCCGGACCTCCTCTCCAGTCTTATTTACGACTCGATTCACTTCCTGTGTCTATCCATGAAAGGGAACAACTTTAGTGTTTTTCGTAGTACTCGGATGTTCTGCAAAAACCTATTTTTTTGGAACGACTTTTTGACATTTGTAAACTTTTTCGAATTTTCTTGTAAACCTCGAAGTACCAAATTGTCTCGAATCCCTAATAGAGCACATAATGAAACGGTGTTGTAAAGTTCGTAAAAAGTAAAAAAAAATATATTTCTAGAAGATGGCTCTCCGCTTCAGTGCGAATTTAAAATTGAACTGTGTAATCTGCATATTTTTTGAGTAGCTAAAGCTTCTTACTAGTTTTTGAAACATTTTAAATTCCTGATCTAATTACACTTGATTTTCAAAGTGTTCGAAGTTTTTTCTGTTTCAAATATGTTTCAACTATGTTTGTCTGAACATCTAACGCTACAGATATTCCATTGAGCGGTTTTTTTAATACGTCTATAAGAGTCAAAGCTTTTCATAATTCGTCTTTTAAATTACTCCAATTATCGGAGTCTACTTTCTTTCAGAAAAATGAGAAATAAAAATTTTCAGTTTCCCATTGACCATCCAAGTTATTAAAGATTAGTAGATAGTACGACTTTTTAAATGTTTTAATGAGTGTTTCAAAACCACCAGTAATGAAAGTTTTTGAACAGTATTTTCGTTCCATTACTTGATTTCCTGGCTTATAGAAATAGTATCTCATTGAAGTGGTTCCTCGAAAGTTTTTCCTGGAAAATTTTTTCCCAAATTTTCTTGCTGTTTCGCAAAGTTGCCGAGCATCCTTTCCTTTTTGGTTTGACTTGATTCCAGTTTTAGTTTCCTATTTCTGCCCAGATATAAAGTTTTACAAAAGAACTCTTATTATAACTCTGAAATTTATTTTTCTGAAATTACTGTTACAAAAACTCTTGTTATAGCATAAGAGTTTTAGAAAATCGATAGAATCTTCGTTCACAGTGGTATTGAGAGAAACTCTGGTTATGTGAAACTACAAAATTTTCTGAACTCGTTTGCTTAACAGTTGTAAGACGTCAATTGAAAAAAATATATATTTACCGGTTTTAGCTGTGTATAATTAAACTCTTTTCTCGGAAAGCCTTTGATTTTCATGGTCTTATAAGTTCCCAAAGCGTTTTAGAAGAAAAAAACCTGCAAAAATTGAATCTGTGGGATATTTTCTGTCAAAGTTTTTTAAAGTAAAAAAATATGTCTAGTAGCTGGTTCCCCGCTTCAATGCGAATTTAAAATTGAACTCTTCAGTCTGAACATTTTTTAAAAATCTTTTTTGGAAAATTTTAAATATTAAGCTTGATTCAAAATTTTCGAAGGTTTTCTGCTTCAAATATGTTTCAAGTCTGTACAACTAATGCTACAGCTGTTTCGTAAAAATCTTTTTTTTTCAGCTTGATTTTCAGAATTTAGAAATTTGATTCTCATTGAAGTGGTCAGTTCTCCCAGGAATTTATTTTTCAGTTTTTTTGTTGTTTCGCAAACTTCCCAAGTGTTTTTTTTCAGTTTGGCCTTAATGTTCCAAGTTGTAAACTGTTACCCGTTTGTCCCCAGAAATGAAGATATCCAAAAATATTTCTGATGAAATCTCTGTAATTCTTGTTCAGTAGTATTGTTTCAAGAACTTTTCTTATAGTTTCAGAGTTTTTAAAAAATCGATATGTTCCATTATTCTTCTTCAAATTACACTGGTTATCTGAAAACCACATACATTTCTAAAGTCGTTTTCTTGAAACATTACTATAGAAAATTATTTACCGCTTTCAGCTATGTATTGTATAATTGAACTCGTTCCTTGGGAGTTTTTATGCGATTGCCATGATACAAGAGTTTCTCAAATCGGCTCTACTATGATATCTTGGTCCTTAGAAAAAATTTTGGTCCTTAGAAAAAATTTTGGTCCTTAGAAAAAATTTTGGTCCTTAAAAAAAATTTTGGTCCTTAGAAAAAATATTGGTCCTTAGAAAAAATTTTGGTCCTTAAAAGGGTTCACATGTTTTATGAATATTTTCAAACATTTCTTGCATTTTGATCCAATTAATAAGTTTTCTGGTCGTTTTTTTCCATTAAGTATCACTTACAGAGTGGCTTTTAATTACCCGCACAACTTTGAATGAGTTTTTCTCAAAAACTAGAAGCCGAAATTTGATGAAACTCAACGAGATATTTATTAGGACGTACAAAAATTGTAACCAAAAATACGGTATTTTTGTTATTTGAAGCATTTGCTGTGTTGAAACAAGAATTCTGATATGTTTCCTTTCAGTATCCTGACCCCTATGACTGTTCGCTCAAAGAGTGCAAAAAAGGTTTCCCACGTACAAGGGTACCTGGAACCAAGACTTTGACTTAGAATTGACTATCTTTTTTTGATATTTTTTTTTTCAGACGCTGCATTTTGATTTGGTAATATTCTGGTATAATATCAAGATTCGTTTTCATTGCCTTGGTGCTTTTGCAGCTTTTTCTTTTTCACTGAAAAAGAAAAAGCTGTCAATTCATTACGATTTTCCTTACTGCTGAAATTAAAAAAATGGAAACGAATATTGATATTCTACCTGGATAAGTCGAATCATTTTTTCCTTCGAAAAATATTTTCATCGTTTGACCAAAATTGGTAACCGTCTAAACAATATCGGGTGAGACCAATCCAAATGTGGCTTTTGTATCTTGGAAGTCTCCTAACATTTTCTAATTACAATCAATGCAAAAAAGCAAGTTTGGATTTTTGGCCCTATTCACCGGAAGTTGAATTTCATAGAGAATGTTTTCTGGTAGACGCAAACGACCAGAAAACTTATTAATTGGATCAAAATGCAAAAAATGTTTGAAAATATTCATAAAACATGTGAACCCTTTTAAGGACCAAAATTTTTTCTAAGGACCAATATTTTTTCTAAGGACCAAAATTTTTTTTAAGGACCAAAATTTTTTCTAAGGACCAAAATTTTTTCTAAGGACCAAAATTTTTTCTAAGGACCAAGATATCATAGTAGAGCCCTCAAATCTTTTAGGAGAAAACCTACAAAATGAGTAAAATATATTCTAGTCTGTATTCCATTTTTCGAAAGAGATCAAAAGCTCAGTCTGGTTCCAAATTTTCGAGTTTTATACATACACTGAAGTACGTGATAATCAGTAAGACCTGATTTGTGCCCAAGGGGATGTAAGTCAAATTTTCGCTGACTATTTCAGTGATGACTTTGAAAGAGAAAACAATTTTTTGAAAATTCACAAAAAAATTGCGACCGCGAAAAAAATCAAAAATCTCAGCAGTAATAGTCGATTTTCTGGAAACTGTGGTTCTTGAAACAACTGGTAATTCGTCATTTGGAATTTTTTGCACTTTGTGAGATGGTTTTTATAGGCATGGGAATTGCAATGAAATCAGTCCAAACTAACTTATAATTAAAAATTACTGTAACAGAAATAAGATTTAAGTACTACCATTTTCCAAAACCACTTCCAAGATTCTCCGAACAGTACATCTTATTCTCTGGACTCCTTCTTCCAGAAACACATCTTTAAAACTTTGTCCCTTTTTGCGTTTCCTGTCTCTCCTTCTCCATCTTCCCAACGACTACTACTTTGAATGCTTTCGATATAGCGTTGATAATCCACGTGTGACGTCAATCCGAGTCGCAACAGCCAATCCTTCTTGTATGGCTTTGCTTACGAATCCAAAAACTTTCTCTCTTCTCCGACAAAAATCCCTCCTTTTTCTGTCTTCATTTATACTTCTTCTAATTAGTTCTTTTTGATGAGGGTACTCATGACTGAGGGATTAAGATTTATATTTATAGCTTTTGGGCTTACTTCTCAGCTTTCGTGATTTAGAGCCTAGACATTTTATTTCTGACAGACTCCCTTCCAAATTTTCAGAATGTTCTATTACTAACTTTTAAAACTTCTAATCAAACAAAACTTGTAATCAGCTCAACCCTGAAATGTTCTAGACTTTCTTGATTAGTTGAAACCGAATAATTTATCATCCACTTTTGTAGTTTTTGTAGTCTCAAACTTTTCTCAATCAAGAGCTGAAATACACGTAGCTCCTGAAAGGAAGCCATACAAAACGTTTATCATTCTTCGTCACTAGGCTGATTTGGCACGAAAGAAAAAAGAAACCCTTCTGAATACTCATTATTAGATCTTCCACTTTTTCTCTTTTTTTCATGACTGCTTTTGGATTTTTACTACTGTTTTGTGATTGGAAAGAAAGATTGTTGCGTTTTTAAGACTTCTAGCTATAATTCGATTATTCATTCATCATGCTCTGTTTGATTCCTAGTTTTAGGTAAGCAAATTGAAACAGATGAAAAATTGATTTTTTTTTAAAATTAAGAATGGTATTTAAAATTGATATTTTCCTTTCTATCAGTTTGGTGCGCAAAGAGCTTTGGAAGTCATATCGATGAAACCGCAAAAATGCAAAGTTTTCCCGAATCATTTATCGAAATTTTGAAAAAAAAGTTATATTTCAGAAAAGTTATGAAGGACATTAGAAAAACTATTCCGTTACTGTTGCTTGTGGGACCAGAATTTCGAGAATGCCGATAATTTCTAGAAATTTCGAAGTATAATGTCTCGAAAAAATTCCAACAGTATGGAAAATCCAAGCTTCAAGAAATAGTGAAACTGTGAAAAGTACTGTATTGAGCACGTTGAGCGGAAAAATCAGATATCTCAACGAGTCTCGATTTTTGACTGGGAAAGCTATGAAAGCAGGATGAAATATTCGGAATACTTCGAAATCCTAAATTTGGAAAAGTTGATGTCCTGCGAAATTTAGATATTCCGAAAATTGTGTTTTGCAACATTCTGAACTCTCTGATTCTCAGAAAAAGTTCTGATAATGTTCGCAATAACAATGTAAAAACTCAATTTTTCTGTTTCATTACATTGATAATTTTTAATGATTAATCATCATTTATTACATACTGAATTCTAATATTGGAAAAAAATATTTTCTTCGTGTCTCTCGCTATCTTACTTACCTCTTCAAAACTATTCTGTTCCACCATTTCTATTTGAATGCTTATCCATTTTTTTGTATTAAAAACTTTGTTGGAATTTCTAGACTTTTCAGTCTGACGAACCCTGAATTACTGTAAAATCTGATAGTAAAGTTGCGTCATAACACTTATCGTAGCACTAAGTTTTTTCAGAGCTTGTGAAAGATATCGAAAATTTGTAGCTGAGAAAATTTTTTTGATGACACTTTTAACGTTTTATCAGTTGACCATTTTCGATATATCTGATAGGGACCGAGAAAGATTGGCTCAAAGTTGAAGCTAGAAGTTTGGTGCAACTTCATGAGAGATTTCCAGAAAGCGAATTTTCCAGAAAGTATGACATTTGATGTTTCACTTTGAAATCTTAAAACAACCATCACAATGTCAATTTACGCAATTCCTCCCGACTTTTCTGAGATTTCCCCCTCTTCTTTTTTGATGTTCCAAAAAGACATATGACATAGATAAGGGAAACCTTTCAAAGCTTTGATTTGTATAAATTTGCTTTTTCGAAAAGACAAAATCGTTTAGTTTTGGATTTTCAAAAAAATGGAATTAAAAAATTTTGGATTTTTTTCTGTTTCATGGTTGTGTCATGTTTTTGTTTTAACAACGCAATTTTTGCTGGGTTTAACATTTCCATTGGTTCTTTTTACGAAGCAGTTTATTTGAATTCATATATTACTCCGGTTTAATTTCAATGCGCGGTTGAGGCCAAAAATTCGAAAGTGGGCGGAGCTTAGGTTTGGTAGCGAAATTCTTAAAGGAGCATGTTTTTTTTTGTTGAATTTTGAAAAAGTTCAAAATCAATGTTAGTCGAAAATTGAGGTAAAAAGTAGGCCAGAAAAATTACGAAAAATCCATGCTCTTTTGAGGATATTGCTAAGCTCCGCCCACTCTCGAATTACGACCGCGGCGGGTATTGAAATTTGAGTAACGAAGTAATAAAAGTAATAAATCAGAATATAATCTTTGAAAAAATCACTTTTTTGTAAATTCTGATGTTGGCCATCCTAAATGGAATTCCCGGATTATTTTTGCAGAATTGTTAATTGAAGTTTTGAAACCGAAATTTTTTTCAAAATTTCAACTGAAATTTCGTACATCTGGTGGACACACTAGTTATCTACTTATCAGTACCCTCAAAAATGAACTATGACGTAATTTCAGATCATTTTCTATTTCCGAAAGATCATCCCCCGTTTTTCAACTTATTCCCCTTCGTTTTCCTCCTCTTCTTTTCCTCCTCTCCATAAAAATTTTCATCCCCAACTTTTCACACACTCCTCCGCCTCTTTTTTCCAAAACTCTGATTGACGTATTTCTTCCAGGATGCATCGGAAACAACTCATTTCCTTTTTGTATCACTCTCTCTATCCTTTATCAAAATCCCAAAAGTTTTGTCATTCATATCTTTTTCAGCAGTGATTGTCGGGTGCATGGATGGGCTGTACTCCATCGAGAACCGATTTTCAGCCAGATGCTCATTCGGACCTCTTCCGTCCGCCGGCACCGATTCCAGTGACGATTGGATCGTCGGTAGGAAGATCTCTTCAGTCGAATCAAGTTTCCGTAGGATTCATTTTTGGTGAGTCGCCCTTCTGGAAATTTCCAGAAATTTCCCTTCCCTCAAATGAAATCATAATTTGATTCGATTACGCTTTTCCTTTTATCAAATTTGCACTTCCAGCGGAAATCCTTAAAATCAAAGCACTATTTTCAGGAGGACCTGCTTCCCGAAAGGGATCCATTATCGAGGAACTCACTGGATCCTTTAACTTTGTTTCCATTTCTGTGGAGGATATTGTTTTCCAGTATCTGCCTACAAGGCTCAGTGGAACGGGAACACAGATTAAGGATATACAGGAAGCATTGAGAGTGAGTGAAAGAGTAGTATTAGTTAGGAATATTGGAGGTCCAACTTGAACCTGTTTAGATGAGTCTTTGGAAACAGGAAAATTTTGGAGAAAAAGTGCGGAAATGGCTTTAAAAGATTACTGTAACAATGACCTCATAAGTTTCCAGCCCTGTTGCACATTAATAATTGGATACTCAGTTCATAATCGTTATTCCGGTCCTTCTATTCTTTTAAATCTTACAAGGGAAGTGTATGTTGACACCATTGTAAATCCACTGCCAACATCTGTATTTGCGATTTTATCAGAAAATTTGGTCGGAACGTTTCCAAATCCTACCATTGCGAGCCTCGTTTCCTCTGTCGTCTCACTTCCCAAGCATTTGAAAAAATTACTGTTACTATGACATTATAAGTTACCATTCCCGTTGAACAGCAATGATACGTTCGTATGTAACTTACTTTCTGTTCGGATAGTCTGGAGAGCATATGAGACATAAATTTATGACATTCCTGAAACATATGTATTCAATCCTTATCATTAGCTTAAAATAAACCGGATTTTTCATTTTAGAAAAGATAATGTTCATTCAAAATACAGTATCTGTCATTATCATTGGCATGTTTTGTTTCTTGTGACAGAGTGCCATGTATTAGAAGATGTGACAGAGTGCCATGTATTAAATGTATTAGAAGGGCCGGTCTTCCTACTTTTCATGCGGCCTGAGGAGGCAGTTCAATTTTGTAAAGGGGCCCTTCAAATACAGGTTTTACGGTATTTGTGTATTAGTCTCAAGTGTTAACAAAATCTCAACTTCGCTTGGATTACATTAGGCATTATACAGTCTTTCTTGACAACTATATGAAACAGAAAATATAGCTTTAACTGGTGATACGGTATTTTGAGTATTATGATGATACAAAAATAAACGCTGCGGTAGAGTAGCGGCCGTGGCCGAAGGTACCAGCAACTGCAGTAACCTAAAAATATTATCATTCTCCGGATTTATTTTGACGCTTTTTATTGCTTTTTGTCGAGTCAAGAATTTTCATTTTCCGACTTGTTTAGGAAAAAAGAATACAAAAATCGACGAAAAGCAGCATAAAACAAGAAAATGAATCCGGGAAAAAAAATTGTTTCCGGTTACTGTAGTTGTCGTTGCGGGACCTTCATCCATGACCACCAGTGTATCTCTTCCATAGTTTTGATTAATATGTACTAAACCAACATCATTAACATCAAATCAAGAATTCTACATTCATTTTTGCCAAGTATTAGAAACAGAAAGTTTTGCATAAACCGTCCTGGTATTTTGAGAAAAACCATTCTTAAGAAATAGGTGAGACGTTCCGTCATCCGAATAGAAATGTTATTGTCCATTAAGTTTAGGAAATTCTAGAACGTTTTTTGGAAATTCTAAAACGTTTTTTGGAAATTCTAAAAATCTTTGAATTTGTAATGAAAATACGCCTTGTTTTCAGAATGACGATGGAATTCTGAACATCGATTGGATCCTTGAAATGATTTCCAGCCGTATCGCAGTATCCATGTCACAACGATTCATCATTGGTGAGGCAACAAAGTCTAAACGAAATCCAAAAATAATATCCAATTTCCGTTTTCAACACTATCGGAAATTGGATGAGAAATTGAACGGAAAAATCCCCCAAAACAAAACCGGAAAAATGAAACTAATTGAATTTTTGTCAGATATCGTGCCCACGGTGTCATCGATTTTAAAAGCGGAAGGATTTCGAGCACGTAGTCAAAGTAGGTCGTTGGAGCAATTTGAGATGAAGGTAGTTTCTGGGGGGAAGTGAGAGTTTTAGAAGGATATTTTTCAGCATAAAATCGCATTTGCAATCGACGTGACAGTTAAAGATGAGCAATCATTGACAAGATTAAATGGAGAGGCTAATGGTAGGAGGTTCGGGAAGGGAGAATAATAATCTTTAAATGTTTTAGGAAAAGATGATGATTCCAAAAAAATCAATCCAGAGTTGAATCAAATGATGAGGAGTGCCGATGACATTGATCGGGGAAAAATAGAGGTAAGGACAAAGATTGTCTGCATTCTGACATGGTGGTGTTTGCACAAAAATGTCGTAGGTGAACGCCTAAGTTGTTCACTAATACCTAAGCTCCGCCCCTTTTTTGGTTACCATTAGCAATTATAAAATTAAAAGGAGCAGTGTCTGATCTACAGTAAACCACTCTGATGTTCACATGTTCATCTGCGCGATGGTTTTTGAACTGACAATAGTTGTCATACTGTAGTTCCTGCCAACCCCATATTGACAAAATTCGTAAAAAAACGGTTTCACTTCCCCGTTATGTGGGTTGATTCAAACAATCAACGATGTTATCCACGAACTTGTAGTAGTTGTTAATTACACAAACTTTTCCGTTTCACCATTTCTGTAACATAGCTGAATTATTTGTCCGGTAGTTTTTTTTTCATATTTCACAATTTCGTAGTTTTTTTCAGCTCAAAACACCTTGAAACCTGTAAAAAGAAACACCTAACGTTGAGCCAATTATCTCGCTTCATGTCAAAAGATATCAGATAACGTTTAACTGACAAAATATTTATCATAATATCACCAATATTTTATCCGTTGATAATTTTTTGATGTCATTCACAGAAACCTAGATAAAATGAGCTCAAAGTTGACAGTTAGGGGCGTATGAGATTTCCAAATTTTTGGCCAAAGTCGTTTTGGTTTTTTGATATTTGGAGTGTTTGAACAAAATATAATATACGAGTTTTCGAATGTATCCTTTTCAAAACGGATAATTTTTGAAAAAATGTTTAAAATTTTGTATCAAAAAGTTTTAACTGAAAAAAAAAGTTGATATTATAATAGCATTATGTTTAACATTTTGGTAATTGACAAATTTTTGAACCTCTTTCAGTGAAATAGAATGTAATTGTCAAATTTAAATCAAGTGTTTTTCCAGAAACGAATCGCAGAATACCACACCGCTGCGGAACCATTCATCAGTTACTTCCGCAAATCAAATCGACTCATTTCAATGACACTAACAACAGAAGCCGTCCCGAATCTCGTAAATACCACAAGAGAGACACTTTTAAAACTCGGTTTCACAATCACTAGGAAAGATGATCATGTTATTTGTTTTACTACTGGTGAGTTGATTTGCCTGTATAAAAACAATGTGATTTTCAGAGAACGCACACGACGAGATAGATTTTACTTATTATAAATTGAAAGTGGTGAATGCTTCGGAGCTTAGCAGGCCTAGTGCAGATTTGGTGAGTTTTTAGAACCAGCCGACGTCATCGAGCACTATATATTTTATATGATGAAGAATATATGCATCTGATGAAACATAATTATTCTAGTGTGGTGCGGTTAAGAAGTGTTGATTACTGCAGCTCTAAATTTCGTCATTATTTTTTTCTCAATTTTCTAAATCTTTTGCTGGCTTTTTTGCGATTTTTTTTTCAGTTATACATGAAATTCAATTTTTATTTTCATCGAAAAGAATAGCAAAAAATATGTGAAAAATAGACGAAAATTATCAAGAAAGTGTGTGCTACAGTAATCAAAGGCAAATGGGTTTTGAAAAAATTTCCTCATGGTTTTGGATAATTGGATAAGTTAAGGTTACTGTAACTTTTTCCCGTTTCAAAAACGATTAAGCTTTAAAAAAAAAATTGAAAGACACAATTGGCACAAGCCCGATTTTTGTACCAAAATGATCGGTATATGTTTTGACACATTTTCTCTTTTTTTTTGAATTTTCATAACTTCCGAATCAAATAACGTTACAGTAATCCTAACCATTGAATTTAGCAGAGATGTCCGGATTCCGGATTCCGTCCATTTTTTCATTCCGGATTCCGGATTCCGGATTCCGTGAAAAATATTTTTGTCCGGATTCCGGAAAATTTTCATTTGTCCGGGTTTCAGATTCCGGATTCCGAGAAATTTTTTATTTCTGGTTTTAAATATTTTTGTTAATTTGCAAGAATTATCTGACTTTTTTGAACTTCCGCTACTAAAAATGCAAAAAATATAGCAAGATATGTGTTTTTAGAACTTTTCTACCCATTTGGAGAACTCAAAATTCCAGATTCCGTATTCCGGATTCCGGATTCCGGGCTTTTTTTTTTCATTCCGGATTCAGTATTCCGGATTCCGGAAAATTATTTTCATTCCGTATTCCGGATTCCGGATTCCAGAAAATTGTTGTTTGTCCGGATTCCGGATTCCGGATTCCGAGAAAATTATTTTATTCCGGATTCCGTATTCCGGTTTCCGTTTTTCAAAAAATTCATTCCGGACATCTCTGGAATTTAGTCACCCGAAACACATCAATAGTTTTCATAAATTCATGCTCCTTTAATTACTGTAGCACACACCTGTTGACCTATTTTCCCAATTTTTTCTCGATTGCATCAGACTAGTACAATACTGTTTCATCAACTTTACATATTCTTGACCAGAAAAAGTTAGGACCAATAGTATCATTAGGGGCAAACTTTCAATTTCTTTCAATCTAATTTTTTTTTTCAAAAGTCTAAACTGGGAATTTAGTAATTATCAATTTCTAGAAACACAAAGAATGTTTCAACATCGATTTTTTCCGAATGTTTTCATATCATTTTTCTGAAACAAGGAAAACATTTTGTAGGAAAATAGGTCAACTTCGTTTTTTAAAAGAATTCTGAAATCGGTTTTTTGTATTTTGGTTCCTGTGAAAGATATCAAAAAATGGTCAACTAATGAAATATTTTTGAAACTATATAAACATTTTTGTCAGTCGACTACTTTCCGATATCGTTTACTGGAATCGAGATATATGTGCTCAAAGTTGACGGTTTTGGAGCCATTCTATTAGAGTGTTGACCGTAGTTAGGATTAAGCTAACTTTTTTCGTTTCTGAAAGCTATGAAATTTCATACCGACATAAAAGAAAAATTTTATTAAAAACTGGAAAAATATACCTATCTTATGAAGTTGCTATTTTTCAATCAGATTCTTTTCAAAAGTCCAAACTGTGAATTTAGTAATTATCAATTTCTAGAAACCAAACGAACGCTGTAACACCAATTTTTTTCCAATTGATGTTATGAAACCATTCTTCTAAAATCTTTGATACTATGCTGATTTTTTTGGTTGGCCATGTTTTGATATCTTTAACAGGAAATGAGAAAAGTTGGATCAAAGTTAACAGTTGGGGGGGGGGGGCATTCTAGAAGTCTTCAGTTAGGATTATTGTAACTTTTTTTCGGTTTCTGAAAACTATGGAATTTCAAATCAACATCAGAGAAAAAATGCATAAAACCTGGAAATGAAATACCTGTCTTATGAAGTTGCTATTTTCCAGTATAATTTTTTCTGAACAGTCCAAACTGGGAGTTTAGCAGTTATCGATTTTCTACTTGTTTTCAAAACAGCTAAAGTTTTTCAAATAATGGGGTTATATAACTTTTCTGAAACGGTGAAATGTTTTCTTCAAAAAAATAGGTGAACTACCATTAGAGTGATTACAGTATTTCAACTTCATTTATTACAAATTTCAAATTTCAAGAATATTTTTTAGAATTGTGAAACCGAAATTTTTCAGAAATTTCTATATTTTCCAGAACGCCCAAATCACCGCCGTCTATCGATACATCTCCAGTCACGGACGGCACGATGACAACTTCCTCGTGGTGGTTCCAAGTTTTCAGAATCAGAAAACTAAAGTGGTGTTTCTTAACTTTTCAGAACTTTCTGATAAATCCCAAAATTTTCAGACTTCCAAACCCCGAATTAATTTTATGGAGAAGAAAAAAGAAGTGTATTTGGACGAATTCATCAAGAATAAGCAGCACGATAAACCGCCGAAGACAAGGTAACCTTCTTTTTGAAAAATGAAAAAAATTCAGATGACGTCATTTTTTCAGAATCCGAATATCTGTGAATTCCATCTCCTCATCTCGACAAACCTTTCTTTTCTTCGAACCATTCCCACAGAGTTTCGCTTGCACCATTTCAAGTATTTATCGCGAACAAGTAAGCGTTTTCTCTCTTTTTTTCCCATTTTTTCCTTCTTCGCGCTAAGCCCCGCCCACTTTACACAGAAAACATAGCGGGCGGCGGAACCCGGCAAGTGTCGGTACATGGGCGCATACGTATAGCGCGCCGCGGCCGCTATCCTCAACTCTGGTTCCTCTGCATTTGACCGTGAAAATCTTTCGCCTTTTACTAAAGATTTCCGTGCAAAGGAGCAAACATTGAGTATTATTACCAATTTTTGGAGTCCCCTCGAAAGAGCGGGACAAAAATGGAGCATCTAGAAAAAGGAATCTAGAATATTCTTTTTCAGAAAGAACAAAGCCAACCGCGCGACAGTTGACGGGGTGGCGTCGAGCCGGAAGCATCGAAAAGGAGAAGTGAATCGTCGGAACGAATCTCGAGAAGTGAGCAGCCTCCAGAACGAGAAGCTCGCTCAGTGTCTGCGCAGCCACGTCACAACGGAATTCGTCCCAAGAATCGTATCGGACCAACATCGAACACTCTTTTTCCAAACTGAAGACTCGACGCCTTCTATTTTTTTTTAACTCCTCCAAGTGCCTTATTTTGAATATCATGTGTCCCAATTGTTGTCCTCTTATCATCCAAATGTTCCCAATGAGCCACAGATTTCTTCCTATCTCAAGTACAGTATTCCTATAACTTTCAATGAACAATAACACATATTATTGTACACATTGCTTTCAGTTCACACATAAGAGAATTGGGGAATTGGAAAAAAGAAGAAGTGCGATAGGAAAACAAGAGAACCCCTAGAATACAAACAAAACACCGCAATGATAAAAAGAAGAGAGGAAGCTGGGAATAATAACTTATCTTACAAGAAAAGGGGAATAACATTTTTAATAAATTATCTTTTTTTCGAAATATGGGGGCGTATACGGTAGTTGGCAATAAAGAAAAAAGGAGAAAGTGACCAGTAGGTATAAAATCACAAAAAAAAGAAGTGCGCCAGAACACTATTAGAAATTAAATAATAAATTAAAGAAGAACACACACTATTCCAGAACAACTTCCCGATGAATGTTAGAGTGGACCGACACCATTTTTTGGGTTAGCAAATAAAACACACATGAAAAGTCTCTGATAAAAAACATTAATCACTAATCTCTATCGATCAATCTGCTCTGAATCATTCGTCAAAAAATTGTGCACAATGGATGGAATGGGGGACACAAAAAACAATACATTATTCTTTATTTTTCTTGTTGGGCAGATTGATCGACCACGAGTCAATCTTCCTCGTCGAGATTCAGATCGTCCATGTTGAGATCACCGTTCTCCGCGTCTCCAAAGTCGTCGTCGGACCATCGATCTTCTTGGACCTGAAAATATTCAAAAATAAATACTGTAAAACCTGTATTAGAAGGGCCCATCTAGTAAAAGAGCCCTCCCAGAGGAGCTTAGAAAAATAGGCGGGTCCCCTATAATAGAAGGGTATGTTTTCTGTGTGTTTTCAGTAAAAATATGCTGGAAATCTCCCAATTCTACAGTAATGTATTGAAACATTCGTTTTTGGTCGAAAAATGTCCAAATTTCGATTATTAGATACAGGTTTTCCAGTTATTAGACAGGAAATGCTTGATGTACCTCTTGAGGCGCTGGTGCAGACACCACATCAGGTGCAGTAGACCCCCGTGGTGGCACAATATCTGGTCTACTCGTCTCCAATACGACATCTGGTGTTTTTGATGTTCCGAATGCGTCTTCTTCTTCGTTCTAAATTTTAAACAGTTATTGATTCCTCGCTTCTACTAATACGGAACTTACCGGCACATGAATCTCCTCCTGATTGTCACCAAACTCTTCCTCCTCTTCTTCTTCATATTGAGCTGGTTCTGGAGTCGGCTCGCGAACTGGTGTTGGCTCACGAACAGGAACCGGTGATGGTTCCCTGACTGGTGATGGTTGACGAGCCACTTGTGGAGCTGGGGCCTTCAATTGTTGTTTCTCCGATGGTGGAGCGTTCTTCAACACGGCCTGTCCATCCTCAGTGAATGACACAACTCCAGATGCAACAGCTTCTTCCAGCTCTTGTTCGACATTTCTGTTGGCAACAGATGGCACACGCACGTTGGCTGGAACTGGAATCTTTGAGATCTCACGAATGAACGATTCGCGCTTCAACGACTCGGCGAACCCAGGGAACAAGTTCTCGTATTTCACTGGATCGGCAAGCGATTCTCCAATCTTCTTGCTGCTCTTCTCACTGTGGCTTGATGCTTTGTTCTTCCACAAGTCCAAAATCGATTGCACACGAGATGGAGCGTGTGTGCGAGCAAGGAAAGCGGCTTCTGGGAGACGTCCAGTGGCAATCAACTTATCCAGGCACGAGTCAATATCTCCGAGAAGAAGACTGCTGAGGAAGCTGATGTTGTGGCTTTCAGCAGCAGCAGATTCAACGGAGAGCTTTTGAAGAAGTGGTGCGGATCCTGCGCAGGTGGCAAGAAGCATCAAACCTCCATAATCACGAGCTCTTCCGAGACATTCTCCGGCGAGCATAAGTTCAGACTTGAGAGTTGCCGCATTGCTAAGAGCCTTCCATTTCTCCTCGGAATCCATTTGAATCGCCAAATCGTATGCTGTTTTGAGATCTCCAAGAGCAACAGCAAGATCGAATCTGTGGTCTGGGTCTTGCGATACAGCCAAAGCCTGCTTCTTGAATCCTTGCTTCTCAAGGAAGTGAGCGACACGAGTTCTTTGCTCCTTTGGAATCGTAGCGAGCACTTTGTCAGCAGAATCAAAATCGCGACGCATAACGGCGGTTTGGTATTCCAAGACGGAGAGGAGAAGCTTGTAAGAGATGACGTTGAGATCCTTGTCGACGGCGTACACACGAGATTCCTTCGCCATGTATCCCAACTGAAATTTTAAAAATTAGGTTTTCAGCTGAAATTGAAGAAAAACTAACCAAGTAAAGTGGTCTATCAACGTGAGCAATCGTCACGATTTCTCCTCCAACGTAGTAGTTGATGCGGTTGAGAGCCGTCGTGAAAATGAAGCAGTCACCAATCCAGAATCCGGTCTTCACTACTTCAGTTTGCTCTCCGATAACCTCGAAAGCATCCTCGATTCCGTCTTCGGTAACATCAGTGGCGCTGGCAACAGCGTCAGCGTTGTACTTGAGCACGTAGAACGACTCATCTCCACAAATCGCCACCATTTCTCCGTTATCACTCCAGTAGATGTTCTTGGAGGTGATTTCGATGCGACGAACGAGAACAGCACTTTCCCAGTCGAAGAAGCACAAAGAGTTGGTTGATCTGCAATAATTTTGATTTTAATAGTTATTTCAACAAAAAAACAAACCTCAATGCGAGAAGTGGTCCTCCAGAAATTCCCTCCAACACCATATCCGAGCGAATCGATTTGTGATCCTTGAAGTTCTTCTTGATCTTCACATTGGTGGCAGATTCACGAACAGCGAACATGTTCGGGTCGACAGCCCAAACGAACTCGAGACCCTGTCCGAAATCCTTGTTTCTGAGAGCCATAGCGGTGTAAACGATGTACTCTCCGTCTCCACAAGCAACGACGAAGCGTCCATTCGAAGAATGAGCAAGTGTCTGTGGGTAGATTTCAGAAGATCCGAGATCCTTCACCGAAAGTGGGAGTCTCTCTCCATCCTGAATAGCTTCAGACTCTTCAGCGGAGATCGTTTTCAAATTCGCTTGCTGGATTTCAGAATGTTTGGCCCAGAGAATCTTTCCGGAAGAATCCATACTGACAGCGGGTTCTTCACGACCAAGTTTGAGTGTAACCGATCCTTCGTCGTATCCAATAGCGACAGTGTTAGCTCCCTTCTGAGCTTGAATACACCAAACACGCTCCAATCCATAGTTCAGCGTGGTCTCAAGTCTGTATGTGTTGGCATGCCAGAGTCTTACGGTTGAATCTTCCGATCCGGTGATAATGAGTGGAAGTTCTGGATGGAAGCAGACTGAAGAAACGTTCTGAGCATGTCCATCGAGAGTTTGAACGCAGGTCTTGTTCTGAAAATAGTTTATTTTCAGTTTCTAATCAAAATTAAAAAATATTACCTGATAATCCCAGATTTTCACCAAATGATCGTCAGCTCCAGAAATAATGTAGGGCTTCTCTCCTCCGTGATAATAATCGACACAGTTTACTCCCTTCTCGTGTCCTTCAAGAGTGAAATTTGGAACATTTGAACCAAATTGCCACACTTTGACAGTTTTATCTAGAGAAGCCGTGGCGAATGTGTTATTGTCCTTTGGATTGATAGCAATCTGCATCACATAGTGAGTATGTCCTTCGAACGACTGCTTCATCGCCCATTTGTTGTCCCAATCCCACATTTTGACGAGCATATCATCAGAAGACGAGATAACATATGGAAGTGTTGGATGGACGACGAGCGATCGGAGATAATCAGAATGAGCTTCAAATTGATGAACTCTTTCCAGAGTGTTATAATTGAAAATTCTGATGTGCATATCATCCGATCCGGTAACGACCCAGCTCTTACGAGGAACAAACTTTGCAGCTCGCACAGGAACATCACAAACCTAGAAAATTCATTTTTATTTTTATTGTTCTTGATATTTTTAAAAACTCACTTCAAAAGATTTCACAAGAGTTTGCGTCTCGTAGTTCCAAATATGCACATTTCCATTGTACAGAGCTGCCAGCAGCCACGTCTCGGTGGGATGGAGATCGACACACTTGACTCGATCACTGCGCGCCAGCAGCTTTCGTTTCACATCGAGTCGAAGCGGCATTCTTCTGCAAAAAAAGAAATTAAAATATTGAGAAAATGAGTCAAAAACAAAAGAAAGAGAACGAAAAAGAGTCAACCAAGAAAAACTGTTTTTCTCCATTTTCCAGGCCGAAAATCGATAATTCATGTAGCTGATGACAAAGAGAGATGTTTAATTGATAAATTTATTCAATTTTAACTCGAAAAAGCTGAAAAATTCCAGACATACGGCGGCAACATCATAGAACACTTGAAAAACGGAGAGGAAGCCTTCGCCAACTCAGAAAGAGAGAATCGTGTCGAGACCCGGCCGCGGAAACTCTATGTTCCTTTAGCTTTTTCGTCTGCGTCTCTTGTGTTTGCGTTGTGTCTCCGTCGATGTGGCGGATGCTTCGTGGCAGATTTCATGGATAAAATCGCTTTCTGGAAACGGTTTGCAAGAAAAAAATCGGAAAACTGAAAGAAAAAATTTAATAGAAGAATTTTTAACAAATTTCTTGATTTCCGTCTTCGAATTTGAGTCAGAGTGCTTAGTTTTAGCTGAATTATGAATAATTTGATATTGTATTTTTTTTTGTTGTTTAAAAAATCATTCTCTTCATTTTTCGCGGACAAAACCAAAAATTCGGGCTAAACAGCTACTCATCATGGATAAAAGACCGATTTGTCGCTATGATGACGTGGAGTAAGGGGAAACTTGCGAAATGCATGTTACACAGAAGAACACAGGGGCAAACAAAGAGGATCTTTTGCAGAAACAGATGCAAAATCTAAACAGAAGACTGCTGATTAAGGCTTTTTTCAAAGTCAGTTGAATCTGAATTAGGGTGTTGCTCAAATTAAAAAAAAACCACTGAAACCATTGAAAAAAAATAAGGAAAAATGACAAAAAATAAGAGGGATTTTCGAAAATTTCCGGAATGTCGAAACTTTCGAGTTTCAACAATTAACGATGTTAAAAAGTAAAAAAATTTATTCTAGCAGTTGACAATGTTTTAATATCTCAAACAGGAAACAAGATAATTAAGCTCAAAGGAACGACCTTTTTCAAGAATTTCACAAATTCCAAAAGAAAAAATTCAAGTGTTATTTAAACGTGACTAAAAACGTATTTGTTCAAAATAGAAATCCATATCGCAAAAAAAGTTTCCAAAAAACTTCTCCACAAAATGCGACGTAAAAAGTGAAAACCCTTGGTGCCCCATTGACCTCAGGAAAATTGCTATAAAGGAAGAAGGAAGTGAAGGGAAGAATCAGTTCTCGCCTTCTCTGGGCTCCAGAGAAGGTGAGGGGTCCTAGGGCCTTGGGCTTCAGGCCTTGGGCCTTGGGCCTTGGGCCTAGGGCTTTAGGCCTTGGGCCTAGGGCTTTAGGCCTTGGGCCTAGGGCTTTAGGCCTTGGGCCTAGGGCTTTAGGCCTTGGGCCTAGGGCTTTAGGCCTTGGGCCTAGGGCTTTAGGCCTTGGGCCTAGGGCTTTAGGCCTTGGGCCTAGGGCTTTAGGCCTTGGGCCTAGGGCTTTAGGCCTTGGGCCTAGGGCTTTAGGCCTTGGGCCTAGGGCTTTAGGCCTTGGGCCTAGGGCTTTAGGCCTTGGGCCTAGCGCTTTAGGCCTTGGGCCTAGGGCTTTAGGCCTTGGGCCTAGGGCTTTAGGCCTTGGTCCTAGGGCTTTAGGCCTTGGGCCTAGGGCTTTAGGCCTTGGGCCTAGGGCTTCAGGTCTTGGGCCTGGGGCCTGGGGCTTTAGGCCTTGGGCCTAGGGCTTTAGGCCTCGGGCCTAGGTCTCGGGCCTAGGCCTCGGACCTAGGGCTTTAGGCCTTGGGCCTTGGGCCTTGGGCCTTGGGCTTTAGGCCTCGGGCCTTGGGCCTTGGGCCTTGGGCTTTAGGCCTCGGGCCTTGGGCGTTCGGCCTTTTTTTCTAGGTCATGACCCAATTTTTTCTATGACCCATTTTTCAGATTTTCGAAAATCATCAACTTTTTTTTTAGAAATTCGCGAATTCGGAATTTCGGATGAAAAAAAATTACAGGAACACTTTTTAGGACCAGAATGTTTCTCTAAAGACTAGAATTTCATACTACAGCCGTTATCTCCAGTTTTCCCTCAAAGTTTCAACCGGATTAGTTCATTCTCCGAGTTTTAGCGGAGGTTTGTGTAATTCTCTGAATTTTTTTACATGTTGGTGAATAACTATAAAAATCGAAAATATTCAGAAAAAAAGGCTTTGGAAAATATTTTAAAAACCCGAAAAAAATGTGACAAAAAAATTCGAAAAAAATTTTCGGTTTCAGCAAACTAATATCTATAACTCTTTCTTTCTTCCAATCAGTCGATCTTCACTTCAAAACACAGAGCCTCAGTTGTCAGAAACCCACCCAAAAAATACTACATCAACTTCCCCCCGGTGTCTATTCATTCTTCTCTCGAAAAATCATCGCTTTACCAGAGGATACTACGCATCCTAATTACCGAAACATGTTTCGATACTGTTCGTCATTTGGCACCATCGTCTCTTCTTCTTTTTACCCATTTTCTTCTTCTTTTTCCGTCGACACGGGCGGTTCATTAGCCGGACTGTCCGAAGGAGCAATTATCCGTTGAAGCTGCCCTGGCTACTTCTCTTCTTCTGACTTCTTGACGACGTCGTCTCTACAATACAATTCAATATATCCAGGTCACGGATTCCGGAGAGTGGAATACACTTTCTATTCAACCTTTTCTTCCCGAGAAGAAAACGGCTAACGCTAGCCCGCCGCATATTCATCTTTCACACTTTTTCATAATTCCTGAAGATTCTCAAGAGTGTTTTTGAACTGAACTTTTGATGCTTGTTATTACTTTACTCGGGTTTTTGGTTCCAATTTTACAAGGTATGATCATTATTTTATTATAGAGGAAGGGATTCCAAAATTTTAAGCTACGTTTGAAATAGTAAAAAAAACGTTTGAAGAACACAAATTGAAGTTCGGAGAAATGAAGAATTAGGTTTATAGGGATTACTGTAAACACTGTAAGATTTTGAAAAAATTCAAACTTCCAAAAATTGCTGCAAAAACTATAGACTTACTATTACATGGATTTTCATTATAGGATCAGGGATTCCAAGTTTTTTTCGCTAAATTTGAAATAGCAAAAAACATGTTGAAGAACAAAAAATCGGAAGTTCTTTAAACATTGCGACAATGTAATTACAGTAGGAGTTTTGCTTCATACAGTAATTTTGTTTATACAAATCTACGACACATTGATTTTTAGATTTTTGAGAAACTTAAACTCTGTATTTGAAATAGTAATTTCCAAAATTATGTTGTTTTATAAATATTGTATTCTGGAATCGATGAAATAGTCTTTGTAGAAATTCAAAACAACCATATACAGTAATATATAACCTATAAACAGAATACCTATCTACAGTAACCCATTTCTTTCAGCATCCTCCCGTTGCTCAGCTCCAAATGCAACAACATATCTGCGTTCTGAAGGGACTCGTCTCATGGAATTCTCCACAAAAGTATTGAAAGATGTGACACTGAATGAGTGTGCAACTGCTTGTTCCAACTCTTTGGCGGTGAGAGTTTTTAGAAATTATGAAAAAGGATGTTTTCTGTTTCAACTAGGTCTGAAGTTCAGAAAATAAATTGATATTCTATTACTCCCCCTAGATTCACAAAGTAAAATACCGTAAATCCTGTAACAGGATGTCCCATAAACTTTTTACTTTGATCGTATTTATCTTGATATCTGATATTAAAAATATATGAGATATCAAAAAAAAATCAATTAACAAACTATGTTCGATATCATAACAGAAATTTTATAAATTGTCAATTTTTTGATTTCTTTTAAAGTAAGCGAGATATATGCGCTCAAATTTGACGGGTTGGAGGCATTCTTTCACAATGTTGACGTTATTTTTCTGTTTCAATTAGGGGTTAAGTTTATTTAGGAATTCGAATGATATTGTAGTTAACGCCTCATACTATTTCGCAAAATCATATTCAGAATCTATCTGTCTCATGTGAAATCATAATTAACAAACTTCGGCTTTTTAATTTCTCTCAAAATTGTGCACAAATATTTTCATTGTTTCAATTTGGATGTAACTATTTGCAAGTGGGAGTTGATGCATACACTCGGCGTTACCTTATGTGAAAATATAACTTTTGGGAGACGGAATTTCGCTCAACACTGATCTCTACCATCACATTAGGAACTTCTATCTGTTGCCATCTAATCTACAAAATTAAATCCAATGCCTTCATTTCTAGAATTCCATCACACTATTTCATTTAAATATTTCGAAAATTTGTTTCAGACAGAAGAATGTCTCTCCTTCGAATACGACGCATCGATTCTTCAATGCTCACATCATTCAGACGATGGTCAGCCGTTTGGAGCATCGGTTCTAGCAAAAGCATCACAAACCATTTCGTTCTTTCAACAGATTTGTTTGTTGGGTGAGTAATTCAGACAAAGCTTATGTTCATACTTGAAAACTAGCCCTGCCTTTTTGAATCAATATTTTCTCAGCAACTAAATCAGACACGATAAAACTCAAGGAGTACTACAAAACGATAGTATTCAGATTCCTGTATCTTGTCTATGAACAAAGTTACCAGCCATAAGGCTTGTAATTCTGTTCATAGACAAGATACAGTATTCCAATCAGTATCACCCTGTAGTACTCGTCGGGTTTTATCAAGGTATTTCAGTTTAGAATTTCTAGATGAAAACTAGATTTGAAAAGGAAAACATTGCTGTTTCACAATGTTAGTAGAACCAAATGAACAAACATTCAGTGATTTGTAGATTTTCGTTAGCTTCTAGTAAATTCCAGAAGAAGCCGTCTGCAACGCTCCATATTCTTTTGAAAGATATCCTCAATCTGTTCTCATCGGTCATGCAATGAAAGTGATTACTGTAGACGGGCTCTCCGACTGTCTCTCAAAATGTGCATTATCCCAAAAAACGTACAATTTTCTGTGCAAATCTGCAATTTACTACTACGAAACTGGAGAATGTATCATGAATCGAGACAGCAAATTCATCTATCCGAAACTGTTCAGCACGAATATTTTGGACACTCTGGTCGATTATTTTGAGAATAATTGTGCGGATGGTGAGTTATAAGAAGTGTGGTTGGTTTTTGAAATGAGAAAAAAGGGAAATTTCTGTTACTGTTACAAGCAGTTCATTTGTCCAACCAAATCTTGCTCATGGTATTACTTCCGGCCACTATGTTAAATGGTCTAGAAAACACAGATGATTATCAGGTCATTTCGAAACGATCTCATTTTCCCTGTTTTCCAGTTTCCTGTCGATCCTCTGAAACCCTCCATTGGGTCCGCACCGAAGAATATCTTATCGACGAATCCAAAGACGTAATCGTGGAAAGTTCAGATGCTCAAGAATGCAATCAGTTGTGCCAATCCAATAAAATAGGAGAGGAACGATTCCCGTGTAAAGCATTTGCTTACAGTAACTCTAAACAAGAGTGTCATTTGACGGCGGAGAGTAGTTATGTCGGACACAGTAAGTTAAGTTAACGGTTTGGTATCTAACAGATATGGTTCAGAAGGCGACAAGAGATTCAATTTGGCACCATTGAATAGTGGAGAGTATTTTGAGAAGTATTGTTTGCCAAGTAAGTTATTCTTGTTTAGTTCCAAGTAGTCATTTGAAATGCAAGAATGATCTTGTTATTGGAGAGTTTTGACACAAAAATTGTGGTTTCAGTGTTTCCGACAACGGCTGTGAAAAGTATCTACTAATTGAAACAGAAAAAAATGAAATTCGAAATTTTTTTTTGTAATTTTTTGCAGTTCCAGAGAGTGGCCATATTTTCAGATTTTCTAATTCGGGGATCATTTTTTTTCAAACCAACTTTTTTGAAAATCTATAAAATTTCTGGGAGCACCTGGAATGTTTTGAAAATTTTAGGTGCTCTAACCAAGAATAAATTATTAGAGTATTTCAAAATACCCACAATTCTTCTGACACATTATGGCTCTAGAATTTTTCCTCATTTCGAAAATCCGAAAACTAACCAACCGAAATTTTGAGTACACCGAAAACCTCGCGTTGCATTCTCTAGAAATCTTCTCATAGAAGCAGTGAAAAAGTGAAACTCAACGAATCAAAACATCCACTTTTCAGCAAACCTTCAATGCATAGAAGCAAGTTTCGAACTGGTTGCTAATCGGATGATGACGAGTGCCTACAAAACGATTTCAGCACTTTCTCAACATGAATGTTTGAGTCAGTGTATGAAGGATGGAGCAAGATGTTCAAGTGCCACTTATTTTTATATGGATGTTAGTTTTCTAGCCTCAAAACAGTTTTTTCTAATATGAAAAGGGGATACAGACTTGAAATCGTCATTGTAATTGCTGTAAACAGTTGCCAAACCTCGAGAAATCAGAAGAAATCTGTTTTTAGAAACTTCTAGAAGGTTCTAGAGTTTGTTTTTTTTTTCAAAAATTCCCACCAAAACATTCTAGACTTCCTCTAAAGAAATGTAGGATATGTAAAACGGAGAGTATTCAGTTTTGGCAAGAGTTCAAAAGAAAATGTATATCATGATTGTGAATGAACCAATGAGAACTTTTTCGAAAATATAATAATTCATAACTGAAACAGTCCAAATAATTTCCAGGACGAGTGCCAACTGTCTGACATCTCCCAGTTCTCAAGACCCAACGAATTCGTAGTGGCCAATTTCACAGACTATTTTGATAAAATCTGTGATCCAACAGACCCCAAAGTAATGATAACCACTCCCGAAACTCCACCGGAATTGATTCAAAATAGTGTGGATGAACCAGAAACCACATCTCAAAAAAGTGTTGCTCAAGGAGCAGCGAACTTCGAAGTATCCACCACAGGAAGCAGTGTAGAATTCGAAGATGACAATCTTCTAAAGGATAATCAAGCGATAGAAGCTGTTCATGGAGTGACGACTACTACGAATCTAGGAGATCGAAGAGAAACAAAAGCAGAAGTCGAAGGAACAGTGATTGATGATGCTGATGATTTCTCCCGAGAGATTGAGGATTCAAGAGAGGAATCTCCACTGACGTCTTCTGAAGAATCAGAGGGAAGAGTGAAGGCAAGACTGTCAACCGAGTGTCGAATGTCCGGGATTTCAGTTTCGATAAAGTTTGCTGCGCCGACATCGGGAACTATTTATATCAAGGTTCGTTAGCAATAGACATAGAATGGTCAAAAGTCAAACTATCAAAGTTACTACCGTAAAAAAGCATAAGGAATATGTGAAGCAGTAAAAATGTTTTCAAATGTAAACGAAATTCGGAAATTTTGCTGACATGAGAACTTTGACAACAACAGCTCAGGTTTCAAATCCTTTAAGATTCAGAAGAAAAACAAGTAGAATTTCAGTTTCAAATTGTAATTTCAAAAATAGGTGATCTTTCGTTAGCCGGTCTTGTCAAAATACTCGTTTTTTTTCGAAATTTAGAATTCCAATAAACTATGGAAACCCTTTCAAGTCATTCAATAGTAAAAAATGAAGTAATTCTTCAATTTTTGTTCTGAACAAGAAACAAGCAGAGCAGATGAAAAATCTTACATCCGCTCTGCTCCGACTCGCAAAACTTCTGAAAAATATATTTACTCTGGAAATCACAAACTTCTGTTACAAACTGTCTACATGTATACCCTGTTCTTGATTACATCAGTCTTATACTGATATTAAAAATTACTTAAATGAAACAGAAACCCTGGAGGTAGTTCCCAAAGGTTCCAGGATGAAACCTACCGTAACTGAAAATAATTTTATTTCCCAGATTTTCTCAATTTTTCTGTCGGAAAAACTTTTATATTGTCCAAAAAATTCTGGATTCATCAGTATGATAACGATTTTTGTAAAATCTGAACAATATCTCAAAGATCCGTTTAATTTTTTTTTAAGCTAGGGCTTTTTTCATTAATTGAAAAAATATGTTTCAATTACTTTATGTGTTTTAGGATGTTCATAAAATTTCACTGGGCCCAATGTTCTGTTTCGAAAACTGATCTGTCAAAAAGATATATTTTTGTTAATAGTCTTTTGAAACATTCGAAATTTTTGAATGCTATCTTTCGAAGCTTTTCGAAAATTTCCAAAGTTTTTGAAGATAATTTTAACCATACACTGCATCAATATACATATGACTCTTTCCAGGAACACTTCTCGAGTTGCCGTCAGCCATTTTCCAATTCCACTTTTGCCGAATTACATATTCCATTTCCAACAGAAGACGACTCAAAATGCGGAGGAATTGAATCAGAACCACACAAATGGGATTATAATGTAGTTGTGGAGAGAAACGATATGAAGACACCGTCACTGGTGACAACAAAGGATAAAACATTCCAAGTGACTTGTGATTTCTCCAAAATTGCAGACAAGAATCAGTTGGCTGCGTTGAAGTGAGTTGACAACGAAATTTTCACCATTTTCAAAAATATGAAAGCTCTTTGAAACGGTATTTAAAAAAATAATTTATCTGTCACACGATTAGTGATGCCAAAATCAAAAATTTGAAAAAATCGTGATTCTGAAACAGAATAAATTTTTCAGACCAAAAGTGGAAGGGGACTTGAAAAGTGAGAAAATTCTAATGGAGATTGTGAGAAATGGTCAAGCAGTTACAACGGTTCCGTTGGGAGCCGAAGTCTCGTTGAGGTGGACAGGTGAAATTTTATTTTAATGTTTCACATAATTTTTGAGTTATTCCAACAATCGTAAGGGAATATTAAATCATAGAGTAAGAATCTTTGGTGCGAACTGTCAAATAACCTATCTTTTAAAACTGTTTTATAAAATTTTAAAAATATAAAGCAAAATGTTAAACACAGTGTTCGCCAATCTCTATGATTTCCAATCTGATCAGAAGCTGACGGTTTGTGTGGGTTTCCATTCCATTTAAAAAATACGCCAATGTAATTTTTTAACCCGTTGATAATCCTATAAAAATTTAAGGAACTCCTAAATACAGTAATATGAAAACGAATAGTAGACGCCAACACTTTTTTAATTAACCCACATAAAGTAGACAAAAAGTGAATTACGGTAAAACCTAATAAAATCCTTTCAATTACAGGGGCCGTTTAATTAGAGGGTCCAGATGGGGAATTCCTGAAAATTATAAAATTACAGTAAAATTGGTCTCATAATCAATCTTTTCGATGTCAATTGAAGGATTATATTTTTTAACTGTTTTAGCGTTTAAAAAATTCCTGAAATGTATCCTCTTTTCAATGAGTTCAGTTCACATATGGTTGGAACTAACTAAAGTTGTGATATATTGAATAACGTATCTACGGAATATTGCATCCCGAAAAAACTGTTATAGCAGATTTTAAAAATCAGTAACGTTGACTAAATTTTTATCGATTTCTGTAAGAGATATTGAAAAACTGTCAACTGATAAAATGTTGGTGACATTATGATAAACAGTTTATCAGTTGACAGATTTTTGGTATCCATTATGGAAAGGGAGATAATTGTTGGGGTCGAAGTTTAAGTATAGGAGTGGTGGTCTGTGTTTTAACACTATTAAAAAATTGTGTTATCGTAAAATCGTCTCATAGAAACTGTGAAAAATTTTTGAAAATTGATAAATGTTTTGTCAGCCGCTCTTTTTTTAATACCGCTAAAAGTAAATGCGAAACATTGACTCAGTGTTCTGCGTTTAAAGCAAAAGTGCCCTTCCATTACAGATATTAACGTATTTAGATCCCACCAGCTTTATTTTTCAAAGAAAGCTCTTTTCAGTCATCGATCATTCCGAAAATCTCGGATTTTTCATAAATGAGTGTATTGCTGAACGTGTTGGAGGTCAACCACCCCATCCGGAACCTCTCAAGATCATTTATCAAGGGTAACCGAATAAAATTTATTTTTCTAAATTCCAAATTTTTTGCAGCTGTCCCGAAGAAAAAGTTCGCAACCGACTTCTTCACGACCCAGTTGTCAAGAAAGACGACGTTTATTCGACTAAAATGAAAGTGTTCCGATTCGATGGATCCCGAAGAGTTCGAATAAAATGTTCGATAGATGTCTGTGTGGAGACTTGTCCCCCGGTTAGTTTTTTTTATAACAAAAACAAGAAGATCTCAATAATTTATGTATTTCTTATGTTTTCCTATCCACTCCGGCCACAAAAACATGCGAAATCTCGCGATTTCCAGCCGAGAGCACTAGAGAATCAATGAGTGTGTCGGCGAAAGAGTTGGCGAAAAGTGGAGAGTCCAGAGAGAAAGAGACAGCGTCAAAGTACTTGCCAATCTGCAAAAACAGTAAACATTGAGGTCAAGATTTGTTATCTCTGCTTGTTTTTTTTACCTCGAGACTTCCTGTAGTTGAGCTTAGAGATAAGGCGCGTGCTCCATCAATTGTTGCACATTGGAGAAGTTTTTCTGGTGATAAGCCACAGACACTTCGAGAGTTGTTGAGCATCTGAAGATATAATACAAGAAAATGCAATATCTGGGGACAATTGGAGGGTTATAATTTTTAGGATGAAATGCAAAAATTGAAATCGTAAATTTTTTTTGAGATTTCATGCTATTAAGGGTGGCAGTCTACTGGAGGGTGTCATTCTATTTTTCGGAGAACAGCTCAAAGAACGTCCGATTAGAGGGTGACATTCAACTCGCAAGGGCTTTATGTTTGAGTGTTTACGGTATTTATGTTAACTGATAGTGAGTACAGTAATATTTTTGTGTCAAAATATCAATTACAGCAACTGCCATCATTCCACCAGTTTTTTATTGAAATTAGCTAACTTTAGATGTCTACGAAACAGCGTAGATTTTGTAGAATGTGACCGAACATTTTCAAGTCTAATAAACAAAAATATAGCTTCAATTTTGAAATTGTCAACTTTTTTGTACAAATTCACACAAGTGAGATATACCGCTTCAAACAAATCGAATGACAAAACTTCCAGAAGAATGACCGAGTTCATAGTCATGGCACTTTCAAGCGGTATATCTCATTTGTATAAATTTTTACAAATTCTTGTAAAACATAGAATCGAAGCTGTATTTTTGTTTAGTACACTTGAAGATTTTCAGTCTCATCCAACAAAATCTACTATACTTTCAGACTAAAAATCGGACTATTTTTAACAGAAAATAGGTGGCATTAATAAGCATCGGATTGATACTGTACATTACCAAAATCCCGGTAGAAAACGAGAAAAAACCATCAGAACAGAAATTTGAAGATCAGCATTTTTTTTTCAATTTTTTAACCTTGTTTCTTCATCTAATTTCAACATAAGTACTTCTATCTTTGGTTGACTCTCCTTGAATTGAATCTAGCAAAAACTTGACTATAGTTTTCTAATTTGTCATCAGTCCGTACCACTCAAGTCATTCTATTCTCGTTAATGCAACTCGAATGAAACGCTTCAAACTTTTTCAGTTTCAAAAAGTTTGTTAGTTGTCTAATTCATATAATGCGCATTGGTTGAGGAACTTGGTTACCAACCTAAAAGCGGGCATGATAGCTGTACGCAGTCTGAAACTGAGCCCTGTACACCGCTACGTCAGAATTCATGACCTAACTGATATATACTGACCCCACTCCTTAACAAACTTTTGGCAGGTTTAAGCTTAAACATTTTTCTCTGTTTCAATAAGCAATTAAATTAGTCTAATTTCTATAATGTCGGTTGTTTCTGCAGTATCCAAGTATTTCTTATTTTCAATAATTCAATTACCTGCTGCGAAAAGCACGCCCATCTCATCTCCTCCAAGAAACATATTCGATTGTTACAGTCGGTTCCGAAACTGATTTTCAAGTTCTCATTGATTCGTGGAATCCCATCGCCGAGGTATCCTAGAAGTTGCCTTTTATTAACTGATCTATTTAAACTTTGTCTGTCAAAATTATTACTGTTTCTCATAGTCTCTAATGTTAGCTACAGCTCGTTTCTTGACTGGTATTTTCGCAGCGGTTCTATTTGAAAAGTTACCTTCTGTGCAGGGACAAATGGAGACATTTGCTCCGAGTTTCGAGAATTGAAGCATATTATTTGCAGGAGTGAATGTGGCATGAACCGCTGTGAAATATTCGTTCAGCTGCATTTGAGAAAGCAGAATGTCACTAGGTCCCTGAAACATTTTTTTTTGGTTTCATAGGGTTTTTAAATTTGAGAAAAACATACAGATAGTGTTAGTTGATAGGAAAACAATTCTCACCTGTTTCTGTCCAATCCACTTCTGACAATCTAGAATCTCCTTCGGTTGTTCCTCCAAATGAATATGAAACGGGATCTTCTCTCCATTTGCAAACTCAAAAAGTCTCTTGATATTCTCAAATGGGACGGCTCTTGCAGAATGAGCAGCCACCCCAATCTGAACTCTCGGATGCTCTTGTCTCTTTCTCAGAATCTCCAAATTCTCTATGAAATCTTCGTAAGACGAGATGAATCTCTCTTGAACCGGATGAACTGCCGGATTATCAAAACCAGCTCGTTCGTAAAGAGTTTGAAGAAGCACGATACGGATTCCAGAATCGATGGCTGCTTGAATCACCGATTGGTCCAAATCGAATCTGGGGAAATTAAGATTTTTCATAAAAAGTGAAGGAGATCTTACTTTTGCTCCGAATGATGCACATAATGAAATTCTCCGACAGTTGTGATTCCAGCATTGATCATTTCTTTGAAGGTGGATAAGCAGTACTGGAAATCGAAATATTATGTTTCAAGTTTTTTTCAATCAACAGTGATTTTTAAAACTGCTAGTGAAACGTTATAAAGAAAAATTTCACAGTTTCACATATGACACAAAATTCATATTTATAATAAGCTTACGATTTGACTACGATGTGATAAGCTGTCTAAATTAAGCTCATATTTGTATCTTGTTTCCGGTGAAAGATATCAAAAAGTGGTCTACTAACAAAATGTGTATCATAATATCCTAAATATTTTGTCAATTGAATATTTTTTGACATATCTCGCAGGAACCAAGATAAATCGGTTGAAAGTAAAAAGTAAGGAGAGCCCTTCTATTACAGGTTTTACGGTATTGTAGTTTTCAGCCATTTTGAAAACTGACACCGAAAACAATTTCTGGAGCAAAAAACTAGGTCCAATTTTACAATTTAAAATTTAACTGTTTCACATATGAGACGAAATTCCAATCCAATTCATAATACGCTCACAATTTGAATTTTAATGAATATTTTCATTTTTCACCTTACAGTCTGCCAAGACGAGATGACATTTTTAAGCTTCCCCATTACCTGATAAATCTTCTCCTTGGTAACCTCAGCCACCAATCCATACATATTATCCCTCCATTTCCAAAATGTGTCAGCTGCCGACTTTCCGATTTCCGACTTGCCTCTCAAGTGACGATGAAATGCATGAGAATGCGTATTGACGAATCCTGGCACCAGAAGATGATTGCTCAGATGAACATTATCTTCGAACACTTTCTTGTTGATCTCTACGATTTTTCCGGATTCATCCACGGAAATCGAAACGTTCTCCTCGATTTTTCCATCGATCCAGGCGTATTTTACATGAAGAGTTTTCCCCCGAATGTTCATCTGTAAAAAATATAAAAAATACTGTTTCATCATAATCATAAGAACAAAACGAACAAAGTTTACTATTGATCCGACAATTTGAAATACCACTCTAACAGAACGACGCCTTAACTTTCAACTTTGAGCGCATGCTCATTTTTGTAAAAGATATCAAAAAGTGGTCGACAGACAAAATATTTATTATTTTATGAGCAACATTTTATCAATTTACCACTTTCTGATTTCATCCACGGGAATCGAGATAATAAATCGCAATGTGCAGTTATAGGGATACGTTTGATTAGTCATTTGGAGTGTTTTGTGAAGTATTTAGTGATACATTCTGAGACGCTTTGTAGTCTGAATTGTATTTTTGAACGTTTTTTCTAGGATTCGAAATAGATTTCACGAAGTTGAAGTCAAGTTCTAAAAAACACCATAAATTTCTTTACTGTTTCAGAAGGTTGTTATACTTAGAATTAGCTTTCTTTTGAAGTTTTTTTTTTCCTGACGGTGACGTTCTATTAGAGAGCAAACTGTAATTGAAGGAATCAGTGCCAATCAAATTAGTGATAACAATTTGTAATTTGTAATTTTTTTTCAGAGATTAATTAACTCTAAATTCTTAATTTTAACAAAAATTAAGTTTTCAGGTAATCTGTGACGATTTGGAAGTTCGAAATGTGGATAGTTTTGGAAGAAAGAAAAGGAGTTCGAATGTGGAAAAATGGCTCAAATCCGGGGTGAGTTTTCTTTTTTTTCATGTAAAAAGTTTAAAATTGGGTACGTTGAAATTTTAGGTGGGGAAATATGGCATTGCAAGCGTTATACAAATCAATTTTGGCTAAATTTCTTCTTTTATGATAAAATATAGAAACGGAAATTTTTTCAGTTATTAAAAAGTTCAAAAATATAAAAAATTTCACAACGGTTCAATCTTTCAACCGAAAAAGTTCCAAAAAGATGAAAAAGATGAAAAATGGATTCCATTTGAAATTCATGCACTTTATCCATCAAAAATGTGACAAGTGCATATGGCGCATCAAATCTCATTTGATACATGTTTCCTCTTTTCCTAAAGAATACATATTTTTAATCCAGTGGAGAAAAGAACGTCTTCTTCTGAAGACGTGCAGTTTGGAAAAAATCGGTCCAGAAAAATTGGAACAAAAATATGGCATTTTGACACTTTCTTTGGTAACTAATCAACTTTGAAGCCCTATGAAAGTATTCTAGTATGTTTCAATTCGTCTAAAAATTTCAGATTATACTAAAAAATAAAGCTTCATTTTTTTGGTTGACAACTTTTTTCTACAGTTTCAACGATGCAAGATAACCGGTTCCAAAGCAGCACAACTCTGATTTTTTTAGTATACAAAACTTTCAGACAAATTGAACAATTGTGGAGTAATTTTTTAAGCTTCTTCAGGTCTTCAAAAAAGACTATTTTCACTCGAAATTGAAAAAAATTGATTTATTAGTTTCTCTTATTTTGCAGCAAAAAAAGGAGACACGAAAACGACGAATGGTCATCGGAACGCTTACAATAACAGACGAGGAAACACGAGAAACGGTCAAACCTCGACCAGGTATCTCTATTTCCTCTTTTCTCTGCACTCTCCTCTTCTTACACACTATTTCTTCGGTTAATGGTTTTACGGGGCAGCCGGTGTTGTATCATTGTTGTTGTGTTTAATGGGTTGGAGATGGATATTTTGGGTGTAATGTGAGAAGAAGAAAATGAGATAGAGATAGAATCAGAATAGGATTTATTACGGTTTTTGGAATGGACAGTGAAAATGTTGGAAAAAAGAGAAAAGGAAAGAATTGAAAAAAATTACCGCTTCAAAGTATTCACAATAGACTATAAGTGAAGAACATTTTGATCGGTTTAAGAGCCACAAAGAATATCGTAAACACTCTAATAGAAAGACCCACCTAACTTTCAACTTTGAGCGAAGTTATCTCGGTTTCTATTAAAAATATCAAAAAGTTGTCAACTGACAAAATATTCTTGATATTACGATAAGCATCTTGTCAGTTAACACATTTTTGATATCTCTCATAGGAGACGAGATAATTGAGCTCAAACTTGCGATAATTTCAAATGCTCCTTGTTAGTGCTTAACGAAGCAAAAATTTGCAACATAATTTCAGCAGTACCGTGAAAACTGTAATATAACGCCACCCGTATTAGAAGGTCCTCTCTAATACAACGCCACCCTTATCAGGTGATTGGAGGTAACAAAACAAACTTTTTTTTGATTAATACAGTAATAGAGGAATCTAGAAATTTAACACTATTTTTTTCATTTTAGTACCAAGTGAAAAGTCAATTTTTGTTACCTCGCATCAACCCAAAACACCCCTTCGAAAAATAGAACGCCATTTCGCTATATTACAGGTTTTTCGGTAATTTTTGAAAAAAAGGAAAGAAGAAAATAATTGTTCTAATACATACATTCTTCTTTTTTTTTCTATCAAACTTTATGTTTGGATAAAACAAAGTTTCACTGTTTCGTATACTCCCTAAAAGTCTGATCCAACTTGGAATTTGTTAATGGTTCGTATGGCTGCAAATCCTAAATGATTGTTCATTTGAAATTGATCAACTTCAAATTACTTGTTCGTTTAATTTGAAGATTTTCGAGATTATGAACCAAACATAACAGTTAATTTTATTTAACTTTTAAAGAGAAAAAATCGATTGTAGTGATAATTTAAAATGTTTCGATGTTCTCCCTTTCAAAAAAGCTTACTGCTATGATTTTTTATAGGGTCACCAGATGTCTAATTTCAATGTTTTTACAACGAAACTGTCAATTCAAAGAATATTCGAAACAGTAAAACTATTTCCCAGGCACAAAATAAATATAAAAAAGATGACACACTTAAAAAATGCATCAGAAAAATTGAAAATTTATTGTCTTCCTTCTTTTCAAAAAGCCTTCTCCATTCACTAACAACTCCCAAAGTGTTGACAGGCCCAGAAGACGTCAGAGTAGGGGTTAGGAATTATGAATGTACCCCTTTGGGAGAGAAAAGAAGCTGTGCAACATAACTCGTTCTCATCACTCACACTCTTTTTTTTCTTCAGAATTCTCAACGTCTTCTACTTCTTCTTCTTCTCAACAATTCTGTGTTCAAAAAGATCGAATTGAGTTGGTCGTCGTCATCGTCGTCGTGCTGATTCTTCTTCAAATCGGACTTGCTCTGTTTTTCTACAAAAAATGTGTGGCTCGATCGGTTTCAGACACGTCTTCTAGTGTGTATTCTGAAGGAAGTTCTGAATGTTCTGCCACGTCATCTGCATACAATACGTGCAATCGACAAATGATAGTTGGACAGGGACCGGTGCTTCCAGCAAGGCCTTCGAGATTTTCAGATGGAGCTCCGTTTACGGAAAATCCCTATAATCGATTACATCATTTTACTTGAAAATCATTTAAGCTTCTGCTTTATTTTTACTGTAAAAAAATCTAGAAAAATCTCACTGCATTATTTTATTATTTTTGAATTCCAATGTCCATATCTGTGCAATTATCCTTTTCTTTCTCTTTTTCCTCCTACCCATGTGCCGTTTTATGCTCCTCTTGACTATTTCAATAACTCTCTAAATTATTCCCTGTTATTTCCTCATAAAATCGCATTTAACTGGTGCTTTCAATTGATATCTTTAGTTTTTTATGGGAATTCGTAAAATGATATATCATAGAGAATTTGACAAAAACTTATGAGATACCGAAAACATTTTATGCGGTTTCTCACGGTTTTTATAATCCAGGTTTTCAACGAAAAAGTATTCCGTTAATGTTTCCAATACAAACCTCTTATTTTTCGAATTCCCATTATAAGAATGGCTACATGCAACACTCGAGAAAATACGATCCAAAAAAATGAAAATTAAGCGAGGCTTTGAGTCAATGTAACTTGGTTCTTGTGAAAGATGGCAAAACATTTTCAATTGCGAAAATGTTTGTCATATAACCAGTAACATTTCATTAGTTGGCCACTTTTTGATATCTTCAACAGGAAACGAGATAATTAGAGTCAAAGGAACGATCTTCTTGACGAGTTTCACAGATTTTAAAAGAGAAAATTCAATGGTCATTTAAACGTGATGAAAATTTTTGTTAGAAAAAGTGTTCAAAAAAATTATTAGGTTGGCAAGAAAATAATGGTTGTTTTTACGGTCAATTGAATTTGTTGTAAAAAAGAAAGTAGACAAGATAGATTCAAAAGGTATTCGCCATCATTATCGGTTACTTATCGCCAACATCCGCGCAAAGAATGGATTCCGTTCTGAAAGAACCCCACTGGCTACGACCCAAAGTAGGCGACTACCCATTTTTCTGTCTTAGCGCGGCTTTCGAAGTGCTCCTCGGCTAATGAGGGTTTCATCGATCTGAATGAGTGGAAATCGGAAAGTGCCAAATCAGGGCTATTTGGCGGCTGAGGGAGAACTTCCCAGCCCAGTTCCTCGATTTTCTGCTGAGTGACATATGGCACATGCGGACAAGCGTTATCATTAAGGAATTTTATCGTTGGTGTAGTCACACCTTGACGACTTAACGCCTGTTGCATTTGGTCTAATTGTTATCGGTAGAGTTCAGTAGAAGCTGTTTCACCTTTTTCCAGAGCCTCAAAATATACAAGTGCCTTGCTATTCCACCATACACAAAGCATCCCTTTCTTTCCGTGTATCTATGGTTTCCAGTTGTTTTGGCCGGTTCTCCGGAGGGCAACCATTGGTTATTTCAAGTAGTAGTACCGTATTGAATCGCTTTATCATCCCACGTAACAGCGGAGTCCAAAAAGTCGATATTCGTAGAGAGAAGAAGGATAATTCCGATAAGTGCGAGGAGAGAGTTCTTGTGGGGAAAATTTTCCGCATCTGTTCGAATTTCCAATATGTGAAAATGTTTTTCAATGGCACTATGAGTACAGGGCAACTGCTCTGCAAGATTTCGAGTCGTTTGACAAAGATCCGATTCGATTGTGTCTTTCAGTAGTTCATTGCCAATGATTTTGGGTCGAACGGTGTGTTCATGGTCTTCCACGCTTTCACCGTCATTTCCATAACGCTTAAACCAGCGTCGGAGCAGATTCTCCGATAGAGGATCATATTTGAACACTTTTGAGAGAGAACGGAAAGGTTTCGCTTCATTTTTCATCAGCTTGAATTCACACCACAGGCAACCCCTCAAGCGCGTTTCTTCTAATGACATTTTCTAAACAAAATTTTCTATTCAAAAAACAGACTGAAACACTGAAGTTATATATGAAACGATGCGCAATGAAACGCTCTTTCGAATAAAAAAATGCGTTGTGAAAAATATTTTTTGGAAAGAGAAATACGTTCCGACGAACGCGCCACTCATTATTTTCTTGCCAACCTAATACATTCTCCACCGAAAAATCGACGTGAATTGGTATAGAAACCCACGACCCTTGATGCTCCATCGACCTCAGGGAGAATACTATAAAGGAAGAAGAAAGTTGAGGAGAGAATCAGTTCTCGCCTTCTCTGCGCTACCGAGAGGGAAGTCTGGAGAATGGGCCTGGGGCCTGGGGCCTGGGGCCTGGGGCCTGGGGCCTGGGGCCTGGGGCCTGGGGCCTGGGGCCTGGGGCCTGGGGCCTGGGGCCTGGGGCCTGGGGCCTGGGGCCTGGGGCCTGGGGCCTGGGGCCTGGGGCCTGGGGCCTGGGGCCTGGGGCCTGGGGCCTGGGGCCTGGGGCCTGGGGCCTGGGGCCTGGGGCCTGGGGCCTGGGGCCTGGGGCCTGGGGCCTGGGGCCTGGGGCCTGGGGCCTGGGGCCTGGGGCCTGGGGCCTGGGGCCTGGGGCCTGGGGCCTGGGGCCTGGGGCCTGGGGCCTGGGGCCTGGGGCCTGGGGCCTGGGGCCTGGGGCCTGGGGCCTGGGGTCTGGGGCACTGACAGAGAGACAGAGAGCGAAACAAAGAGACGCAACTTCATTTATTTATTATAAGATTATCTATTTATCCTTGTGATTTTCATTAATCCTTTTCCGTAATAGATATCGAAAAATGGTCGACTGGCAAAATATTAGGTTGGCAAGTTTGACTCCGGACTTTTTAGTACACAAACAATTCATTGTAAATTTGAAACCGTATAACCTCAATACAAAATGTATCCATCATTATTATTCACAACTTGATGCCAACGTTCACGCATAGACTGGATGCATCTATAGGAGAACTCCGCCGGCTGTGATGAGAAATACTCTCCCACCCATTTTTTGATTTCATCGTTGTTTTTGGAGTATTTCTCAGCGAAAGAGTGCTGCATCGAGCAAAACAAATGATAATCTGATGGAGCTGTATCAGGGCTATATGGCGCGTGAGAAAGAACTTCCCAGCCCAGCTCTTCGGTTTTCTGCGATGTGATCTTTACAACATGCGGTCTGGCGTTGTCATGAAGCAACTTTGCGGACAGCGTATACATTCCCTTCCGACGAAGTGCTTCACTAACATGGTTAAGAAAATGTCAAGGGAAATCTACCGTGCCTTTCTGACAAGAATCCAGCAGCTCAAAACATACAGGACCTTTACTGTACCAGCAAACACAAAGCATCACCTTTTTCGATGAAAATCCGGTTTTGGGGTCAGTTTAGGATGTTCAGCAACACCCAACCACTCTCATTTTCTTGTGGCATTGTCATAAGAAACCTATTTTTCATCTCCAGTTACAGTTGAGTCGAAAAACCCTAATTTCTTGGCGCGGCGGAGAAGAATCCCTACCCTCCCCACCCTTGTCACTTTGTTGGCATTGGTGAGTTCGTGTGGCGTCCAGTTTCCACAGCGTTTCGTTTTGCCGATTGAGTGCAAGTTATTTGAAACTGTGCCATAAGAGCATCCGAACTGCTGAACAAGTTCGTGAGTCGTTTGACGCCGTTCCGACTCAATAATATGCTTTAGAACATCGTGATCGACAATTTGAGGAGGAAATCTACTATTGTTGTCCTCAAGCCTTTCATGACTGTTTTTAAATCGGTTAAACCATTCAAAGACCTGCGTCAGAAATAGTGCTTCCTCAACAAAAACTTTCGACAGTGTGTGGAATGGTTTTTGTACTGTTTGAAACCGTACCACAAACAAGCGCGCATAAATAAATTTTGGTTGAGGATTTCAAAAAGGATTTTTTTGGATAACTTTCAATTGAAACCTGGCAAACAATATATCAAACAACTCGTCATAAAACGCTCTTTCAAATGAACATAAACAGTACAAAATCCGTTCTGATTTCTTCGAGTTATAAGCAAACAAAACCGTGTCCGGAGTCAAACTTGCCAACCTAATATTTCTAACATTATGATAAAAATTTTGGTAATTGATCACTTTTTGATAACTGAACATCTGAACTGAGTTTCTAATTTGTTTCTCATTAAGATTTGAATTTGTATCCAAATTAGAAAAAAAATGTCGAATGTTTCACAGTGCTGGTTTATGAAAAACTGGGCATAGGAAAAAAAGTAGTGAAGCTCTACATTTTCTTCATTCAGATTCTTTTCGGAAACCATCAAAATAACTTTTTTTCGCCTACTAAAACTTATTAAAGAGGCTTTCTATTTTTAGCATTCAATTGTTCAATTTTATAGAAGAAGAAGCATCAACATGTTTACCTGATGTATGAATCATGACTCCAGACTAGCTTTCTAGACTGAACACGTGGCTCCGGATGATTTTCAGAACAGAGATCCATTTTTATTGTAATAAAGATGTTTTTTTCAACTTTACTATGTTGTTGTTTTTTTTTTGTGATTATTGGTCTCTTTTGATCGGAGGGTTTTCGCTGAAAGGAGAAAGCTGGTGATTCTTCAAAGAATTCGGTTCTAAAAAAATACAAAAAAAGGAATCATGATTCCTAGAATATGAAAGTTCGGAAACTGAACAAATTTGTCAAACAAAAACACATTTTAATTGGGAATGGAGTATACAGATTTCTCATGTTTGAATTCAAAAAATTCAATATCCTTCTGGAAGTTTCTATAAAAGGGGAAGAAATTTGCTTGAGATTTTCCGCTAACAGAAGCGAATTTTCGAGGTTTTACAAATAATTGTCCCCTGATGATTTCGTCCGATTATTTTCTAAAGAATCGTTTCTGCAATATAAAATTTCTGAAACGGGACAAAATTGATAAACAAAACGGGCCAGAATCTCACAAGATGATACAGGAATTTCACTTGTAGATTTCTTCAAAATTGCATTAATCAAGCTAAAAAATACAAATTGCGAATTGTTGGATCAATTCAATTGAACAACGAAATTCCCGAAGCAGAATCCATTCTTCCAACAAACTCATGCTAAACTGAAAAATGATGGGTTTAATTTTTCACAGGTTGTAAAGTTATTTTTTGATTTTCAGATTTTCAGTTCAACAAATCTCTGTTCATCTGGTTTCTGAAGTGTACACATGGTTTTTTCAGATATCAGACATTTTCAGATTGCTTTACAAAATTATTTATTGAAAAGTAAAGAAATGAGAATGGAGAAAATTAAAGCGTGGTTTTCAGTTGAAAAAAATACTGTTGCTTTCAGCTATGATATTTTTCTGTTCTTACAAAAAACTGATCAAAGTAAGGGTTAGGTCATGGAAAATCATTTTTTGGAAAAATTAAGTAGCGCCAGTGGCCGTGATCGAAAGTCCTGAAACAGCCGAAATATGAAAATGTTCTGATTTTCTGACTTTTTATCTATTTTTTTTCTAATTTTCGACAGTTATTCTGTGGGAAACCGAAAAAATCGAAAAATTTCGAAAATAAAAAAATTTCAGCTTACTGTAGTTTTTGTTCTGGGACCTCTAGACAACGCCAACGATTTTATGAACCAGTATACCTACTTTTCAAAAGAGAAACATCGAAACTAATTGTAAGAGAAATACAATTTTGTATGTTTCAAAACGATGATATGGTTGTTATACATTTTCTGAAGCCGTTGGTCATCTAGGTGGTTCGACAGATCAATCACATTGATGTGAAAACAGAAACAACAAAATATCTCCGGTCATTTTCTAGAAGTTGTATTTTTCTATTAAAAACATAAATTTCCATACAGAGAACTACCGTTTCAAAAAAGTCTTTTAGAACACTGATTTTGTTTTATTCAATGTGTTATTGAATAGATACTTTGGGGTTTGCACATCGAAATATCGAACCTTCGAAAGTTACGGAATTTCAAAACATCGGAATATTTTTATTCTGAATGAACTTCCGACTGGGACTGTTGCAACTAGTCGGAATCGACTCGTAACAATATAGAAACGATAAGAGATACCTGAAATTTCGAAAAAAGCAGTGTTTATTTTGCAATAATTATCAACTCAGAAAAAATCTTTGGTTCTGATTCGTACCGTTCCAGAAAACACGCAGATCCTAAAACTCCGGTTGCAGCTTTTTGGCCGCATGCCAAAAAGTACACTATCACATTCTGCACCCAGCACATTCTCAAATGTTTTTGTTTTTCCTTCAAAACTCCTCGTGGCTTCTCTATTTCAAAATCTATTTTGATCCAAATCCCACGGAGCCCATCATAAGGTTCGCATGTTTTTAATGTTATCTTTTTTCTATTTTCACATCCCATGTGATCGGCGGGACCCTGACCATCCAGGTGGTCCGGGCAAAAAATGAAAAGAAAAAATAAAGCAAAACAACAGATGGCTATATCCCTTCGGTGTAATTTTAGAACTCTTAAAGAGCCACCCAATTGAAAACATCACATGTTTGTTTTGGCGGATTTCTCTGGAAATCTCTGTTGTTCTCAAGTGTTTGCTCGAAAAGTGGGCGGAGCTTCTTAAAAAAACAAGTCTGGAAAAATGTGGGCGGAGTCGAGACAGAGGTACTGTCATGAGGCATTCCAAAAGAGCTGTATAAAAGAAGTGAGGCTTCTGTGAGCTGGCAATAACTTCCCCCTTAATACTACTAAAACTGAAAATTTTCAGAAAACAAAACTTCCCAAAAAACTCGAATTTCAAGATGATGAACATTGCAGTTAACCATGACCAAGGAACCAAGTGGGACTGGCCACTCCAGCATGGGGATGGAGTTGTTAATGTGAGTTACTGTAGTTCGGAAAAATAATTCTTAGAAATTTTAAAGTTTTCTGCTTCATGAGAATCATATTAGAACATCATTAGAGTCAGTTTTGATTCTGGTTTTTTTTTCTGATTCATAAAGTTTAGAAAAGCTGAGGCACACAAACCGTGTAGTCATTCAGTGGCAATGTATGTATCAATTTTCGGGTTTCAGCTGTTCTGAATTGAATGTTTCTAAAAGCCAATTTTTCAAGATTTTGATAAGAAAAGTTATAGAAGTGTTGATAACAATTTTCCTAATCAGTTGAACCAACTTAAACAATTTTTGAGGTCTTCAGGTTTACCGTAAAACCTGTAATAGAAAGGCCCCTAACTTTTAACTTTGAGCTAATTTTTCTCGGTTCCTGTTGCTAACAAATTCAATCAGTTTGAGAAGAATTGTTCCTCAGACTTACTCTCTCTCTGAAAATGACAAAATATTGAGTTCTTAACAAAAATCGCTGCTTTAGAATTTCTAGAAATACCTATATTTTTCTTAATTTTCAGTCCGTTCTTCTCATGATCTTATAATTCCAGGTTCTCGATGACGATGATCACTTCGAAGTGGGTCTCGAAGCCCATCACTTCCTTCCAAAGGAAATCGAAGTGAAAAATATTGGAGATCTTTTGGAGATCCATATGGAACACGTTGTGAAGAAGGACAACTTTGGAGACGTCTCCCGTAACATTACTCGTTGCTACAGACTCCCCAAAAACGTCGATATGAAGACCATCAAGAGCAACTTGGACTCCAATGGAATCCTACATATTCATGGACAAAAAATGCATTAGAGCAGCAGGATGGACTAGTCAACTGCCATGACAATTTGCTTTGTTTGTGTGAAAAATATATACTTTTTGGTTTCCGGAAATCCAGTTTTGTAAAAAATATATACCTTCTCTTTTGTAAATAAACGAATGTACATGCAATGTTTCTGACAAAAAAGTCTAGAAGGGCATCCTCAAAGTTTGGTTTATGTTTGTACTGATTACGCGACGCAGAGTAACACTTTCAAGGTATCCTTTTCGAAAAGCGCAAACTGAAACAGAACTGTTTTAGAAAACAGAGTTCATATTTTTTGTCCTTTCGGGTATCCTAATATTTCGAAAAAGGTCATTAACTTGTTCAACAGTCAATGGAAAAATGCTTCCATAAACAGCCCAAATGAAACAGAAAAAAATTGTGTTAAATGTGTTGGATTTGGAAAAGTATTAGTATCGAAATTCAGTTGAAGCCTCTGGACAAATGTTTGACGATCCGAATTAGTTTGCAAGCTTCAGCATCGGTTAGTGTTCCGAGTTTCAAAGTTTCACATTATACAAGAAAGAAATTTAGTTTGACTTCGGATGATCGTTCACATGGATGATTCTTTGACAAAAGTTCGAATTGAAACAGTATTGTTTCCGAAAGTGGGAATCCTAATCTTTCGGGTATACGAAACATACAAAAGAAAGTTCAAACCAGTCAATAGGAAAAACACTTCCGTAAACAGTCCATTTGAAACAGATAAACGGTTATGTTAAATGTGGCGGACTTGAGAAAGTAGCAGAATCGAAATTTCGTTGAATTTGATAGCCAATTACATCGGGAACAACGGCACAACCAAGTGAGTTAGCAAGCTTTGGTTTTGGTTTCACAGACCTAGATTGGAAACTGTGCATTCACAGAATTTTTTGGAAATATCAAAAACTAAAGCAAAAGATAATAATGATTTAGGAAACTTTGAAACTCCATTTGAACAAGGCTTCGATTAGTCGGTGGCCAAAACCTTTTTCATAATTAGCCAAGATGAAACAGATAAATAGTCATATACTGACAAAATATAATATTTCAGTTTCATATCTGAGGTTTTCATCGAACATTACTAGAGCTGGACTTTAAAAATTCATACTTCCTTTTCGCAGTCAAATTCTACCTAAGTAAGAGAATGAAACCAGAGAACCTACAAACATTCAAACGAATATTGTTTTTTTTAGTTTCGAAAAAACCGTTACATGAAGCACATAGATAATAACCACATAGACCCTAAAAATACTGAATTTTAGATGTCTATATTCAAAATACCATGCTTTGAACAACTAATAGGGTTACTCAGGTAACCGGCGAAATATTACAAAAAAAGAAGAAAAAACTCCGCGAAAACTCGGTGACTGAAACACTCCGGCTGTATGGGAAAAATTGGAGAAAACCATAGGAAACATATAGCCGAAATTGGGGATCAAAAAATCCACTTTGAAAAAATGTATGAAATTTCAAGAAAAGTTTCAGCTAGATTGTTTCAGTCTTTGAGTTTTCGCGGAGTTTTTTTTTTCTGTGCTTTTGAAAGTTACCTCAGTAATCCTAGGAAGTACATTGAAAAGGACTGCCTCGATGAAAATAATTTGGGTAGGGCTTGAATTTGGAGAAAACAAAAATCATGAATTAGTCGATGGTCAAAATTTGTTTTATAAGTAGCGCGGATGAAACAGAAAAAATGCACTAAAATAAGGCTTGGAATTAATGATTTCTTCATAAAAGTACGTTTTGAAAAAAATATGGATTTTCTGTTTCTGATTTAGCACTTGCTCAAAAAAAATTGCAAAAACGGTAATTGGATGGAACTATCAAAAAGCGCGAACAGTGTCCGCTATTGACACTTTATGACTACAGTGTATCTATGGTCAAATTATATTACAGCACAGTACCAAGATCTAGATATTAAAAAAAGTAGAGCTGTATTTTAAAAGTTCATTCATCCTTTTTCTCGTAAAATTTTTTCCGTTACATCAACCACATTAATAATATTGCTAATTTACAGAATATATTTTTTCATTTGTCAGCTTATGAAAAACTAAAACATAAGATAATAATGGTTTGGGGATAGCATGTAAATTATGAAGCCGACCTGTATTAGTCGATGTGCAAAACGTTCTTTATAGTTAGCCCAAATAAAACAGACAAAAATTATATTAAAATGAAGTTTCAAATTAAGGCTTAATTTTTTTTAAGTTGTAATAAGATTGCTCTGCTGTTACGAAAACAAGGGTTTTCTGTTTCTGATGTGGCATTAACTCGAAAACGAATCTGCAAAAAACATTTACACCAAGTTATGGAACTTCTAAAAAGTGCGAAAAGTGTCCAAATACACCATATGACTACAGTGTATCTGATCAAATGATCCCATATCACACTCCACACACTCTCCTTCAAAATCGCTCTTTGAGCTTCCATAGCTCATTTGCACTAAACTCCACCGGTCTCTTTTCGTCACTTTCGTTACACTTCTCTCTCGGGGGAAGCTCCGCCCATTTGTGTATTCCATTTGTCCAGTTCGATTTGATCTTTTCTCTGATAACTCTTGAACACTCTCAAATCCCAATTCTCTCTTTCTGATTGCTCATTGGTCCTGTAAAACGGGGAAGAAAAGAAATCGTAAACAATCTGCACGGGTCCGTGACTTTCGGCTTGTTTTCTATTCCTTCTGGATGCAGTCACATCTGGTTCGGAGGCAGTATAAAAGGGTGGCTCTGGGAAGTAGTCAACAATCCAGAGAGATTTGAAATAAGAATCTATTCTACTGATATCATGACTAGCGTCGACATTGCTCACGATGAAGGAACCAAGTGGGACTGGCCATTCCAGAAGGGAGATGGAGTTGTTAAGGTTTGTATACTTTTTATATTTTATCTTTTAGGCCTTTTTAGCTTTAGTAATCACTTCTATCAATCATATTTTTAAAAATTAATAATCAGCCTTATACCTAGCCTTAGCCATTAGCCATATAGCCATATATATTCCAGGTTCTCGAATACGAAGACCACTTCGAAGTCGGACTCGAGGCTTTCAACTTCGAGCCAAAGGAGATTGATGTGAAGAACGTTGGAGAGTTCCTCGAGATCCATATGGCTCACACTGCCAAGGATGACAAGTTCGGAACCATCACTCGTAGTATCACGAGATGCTACAGACTTCCAAAAGGAACCGATCCATCGACCATCAAGAGCAAGTTGGACGGATCTGGCATCCTTCACATCACTGGAAACAAGAAGTAATTATTTACGTCACTGGAACTCCTATGAAAGCTTGTAGTAAATAATTGTAATGATCTTTTTGTCTTTTTTGAAGCTTTACTGCCTAAATAAACTTCTATGCATTCATCTATTTCTTATCCTCGAATTAGTTCTGGAAACTTGGACGGAGAAAAGTCTGAAAAACTAGCCCGGGCCGTTTCTCGTCCTTTCTAACAAGGGAAGTCGTTTCAGGTAAGGGTTGAGAATTTGCTCATTTTTTGACAGTGGTTAGTTCACGCCCTTGTAAACCTCCTGTCAAAATCTGTATATGCACTTTTTCCAAAAATGCTGAAAATTTTCATCTGAAAGTTTCGAAATCCTTAACCATTGCAAGCCCCTCTTTCCTCTGTTATTTCGCCTCCTAGCAACCATCAGGGAACACCGCTTACTTGTACGCCACCGCGCCTTGTTATTTTCAGTGGCGAGGTGGCAGAGTGGTAGTGGCGCGGCTTGGTAAGCTGAAGGTCTCGTGTTCGACTCCCTCGTTTTGAGATTGTTTTTTGCCTTTTTTATCGAATTCCTAGGGACCTATCTCGGGCTCCAAATAAGTTTTTGGCACGAGTTTTGTGAGTTTTTGCCTTGTTTTATGTTTTGGGAAGCAGAATTCATCGGTTTTTTCAAAGTTAATTTTTTCGAAAATTTCGGAGTTTTTGGTGGTCAACTCCGTGCAAAATTTTTGATGAAAATACTTTTTGTTCGGAATTTCTCATCTTTTTTACAGAATATATCTTTTTGAGTTCTTATTCGTTTCTCATGATTCTGCCACCCTTTTTGATCCAAAACAATGCAAAATCACTCATAATTCACAGTCATCTTTTGATTTTGGGTCATTTCAATTACTGTTTTCAACATATTTTGAGTCGAAAAGGGGAGAGAAATGAATGAGAAAATAATAAGAACTCAAAAAGATATATTCTGTAAAAAAGATGAGAAATTTCGAACAAAAAGTATTTTCATCAAAAATTTTGCACGGAGTTGACCACCAAAAACTCCGAAATTTTCGAAAAAATTAACTTTGAAAAAACCGATGAATTCTGCTTCTCAAAACATAAAACAAGGCAAAAACTCACAAAACTCGTGCCAAAAACTTATTTGGAGCCCGAGATAGGTCCCTAGGAATTCGATAAAAAAGGCAAAAAACAATCTCAAAACGAGGGAGTCGAACACGAGACCTTCAGCTTACCAAGCCGCGCCACTACCACTCTGCCACCTCGCCACTGAAAATAACAAGGCGCGGTGGCGTACAAGTAAGCGGTGTTCCCTGATGGTTGCTAGGAGGCGAAATAACAGAGGAAAGAGGGGCTTGCAATGGTTAAGGATTTCGAAACTTTCAGATGAAAATTTTCAGCATTTTTGGAAAAAGTGCATATACAGATTTTGACAGGAGGTTTACAAGGGCGTGAACTAACCACTGTCAAAAAATGAGCAAATTCTCAACCCTTACCTGAAACGACTTCCCTTGTAAAATGGAATACAGTTGGTTCTTGTAGAAATGTTCCAGGTTTTTTTCTAGCTTTAAAGGAGGATTCCGGGCAAAATGAGTTTATGGTTCAATCGATGCAAAATTTCATGCTGATTCCGAATATCACAATGAAAATCCTCAAAAATGCCGCTAAAGCTCAAAAAACGCCGTCAAAGTTACAAAAAAGTTATCCCTCGTGGCCGAACTTTTGTCGATTTTCCACGTGGATTTCAATTTTTGCACTGTTTACGTGAAAAGTTAGGCCACGAGGGATAACTTTTTTGCAACTTTGATGACGTTTTTTGAGACTCAGAAGCATTTTTGAGCGTTTTTATTGTGATATTCGGAATCAGCATGCAATTTTGCATCGATTGAACCCTAAACTCATTTTGCCCGGAATCCTCCTTTAATTTTTGTCCCGCTCTTTCGAGGGGACTCCAAAAATTGGTAATAATACTCAATGTTTGCTCCTTTGCACGGAAATCTTTAGTAAAAGGCGAAAGATTTTCACGGTCAAATGCAGAGGAACCAGAGTTGATGAGAGCGACCAGTGCGCGCTATACATGTGTGCCCATGTACCGACACTTGCCGGGTTCCGCCGCCCGCTATGTTTTGTGTGTGAAGTGGGCGGGGTTTAGCAAGAAGGGAGAGGAGACGGAATAAAAGGGATAGAAAAGAGTGGGGAGAACGGGTGGCTGTGAAAATGAAAAATTGAAGAGAATTTGGAGGATTCTGGGGTAAATAAAATGAGGAAAATCTATGAGAAGATTCTGGGTGGGGAACAACATAATTTCAGGGGATTTCAGTCGATTTTCATACATTTTCTTCGGATTTCTGCGATTTTCTATAAATACAGAGTTTCGCAAAAAACTGTAAAAAGTTGATTTTTTGTCTCACTTTTTAAAATCAAATATTTTTTCCAGGGTTTTCCCAGGTGTTTTTCGTTAAATTCGAAGTAGTGGCCGAAGGTCCCACAACGTTAACTACAGTAACCTGAAAATATTTTGTTTTCCGTATTTATTTTCTTGTTTTTCAATGATTTTCAATGGTTTTTTCTGTGATTTCCCCCAAAAAATTCGGAAAAATATTTTTAGATGTTGACAAAATTGACGAAAATAGAGAAAAAAACTCGGAAAAATTTTAGGCTATTGTATTTGTCGGCGTGGGGCCTTCTGCGACGGCCACCAGAATGCAGAATTTCGCTTTAAATTTCAAAAAAGTTGATTTTCCCCTATTTTCCAATTTTTTAATGATTTTTTCCAGGTCTCTTTCTCCATGAATTCGAAGTTCTGCTTTTCTTCGTTAAAAAAATGTATGTTTCGCTCTTTTTTTAAAAATGTAGATGTTTTAAAGTTTCAATCATATAGCCTTTTGAAACCTGTACAAAAAGTCCATATTGTCGTTTACCCTACACAAAAAAAAACTAAACACAAAATTGTGTGCCAAATCATCCCCTCTTTTTCTCTGGCACCCTCCACACTACAAACACTATTTCTCTCCTTGCTAAAGTTCACTTCCACTCTTTCTCTCTTCGTTTATTTATCATCATAAAAAAAAGAGTGTCGATTACGATTGTGCCCTTCTAGAAACTCTCTCTTATCATTTAACTGATAAGAATCCCTTCGAAAGTTCTGTGATGTTTGTGGGCCACGACCACGTGACACCGCCTGGATCCTCTCCGGCTGAATTCAAATCTCCGATAAGGTCTAGAGATAGCATCTAATTGCAAGGCCATGCAAAAAACCGTATCTCTTGATCAAAGGCACTTTTCGAGAAATTTCGGTTGTGATCTTATCCTCTTTTTCTCTTCTTCTGACGATTGCGTGGTTCGTCTTCTATCAGATTCTATCAGAAGTGACCCAATGTACTTTGAACAAGAATCACGCCATGTTCTCAAGATTTCAGAGATGATTTCTGCCGATTCTCGCGAAGTTCCGTTAGAAATTTGAGAACTTTTGCTAGCTCTGTCAATTTGTTTATGACCTGGCAGCAATAATTTATGCTAATTTTTCGAATTATTAGCCGAAATTTCGCGAAATTCAACAAATTATTCAGAATTTATCCAATTTTACAGTTTTTTGTTACTGTAAGGTTAAAGGCGTATGCACTATTTTCTTGTGATGAGTATCGACACGATTTGAACAATTTTTGAGCGCGAGTTTCGAAAAAAATGTCCAAAAAATTCAGTTTTTTGTCGGTTTTCAGTCATTTTCCTCGCATTTTTCAATTTTTTAATGTCGCCGACCGTTCAATCAAACTTACAAGTGAAATTGGGCTGATAAGCCTCCCCGATTTGCGGGAAAAAAGTGAAAAGTGGCATGATCAGAGTTCAAAAGAAACATCCCACCTTTTTTCCTCGTTCTTTCAATGTTCTCTGGAATTTTTTTACAGAAAAGTTTCTTTTAAAAGCAAGAAGTTGGAGGCGTTTGTCTGGAGACTCTGTGCTGCCAAAAATATAAAGGAAAACTCGGAAACGTAGACTGCAAGATAGAATGCATTTGCAGTTCTTTTCTCTCCTTTTTTCCTGTAAATTCCTCTCTTTTTCTCCTATTTTCTCTTGTTTCTCCAATCAATTCAATACACCGACCCAAAGAATATCCCTGCCGCGGTCCGAAAGTTTCGACCTTGCCCTCTCTGTGTCTCTTTCAATGCCCTCTCGCTCTATTTGCACCGCCCATTTACCCTGTGCGGCGGTCGAGGACGTGTAGCCTGGTCACAGTTCTTTTTCCTTTGCCATTGTATGCGGTGGTTTGCAGTTCGCTTAGTTTAATGGCTTCAATTTGAATCTCGCGCTATTTTTCTTTTTTTTCTAGCTGTCTGCATTTTTGCGTAACGGTGTTCGCGTACGATATCCACGATGCTCCGCGCATCATGCAAATTTGTCTTTGAAAAAATTCAACGAATTCCAAGCCAAAATGCGCCCGTTTCTCGCTTGTTCCACCTTCGCTCGACATGCTTTCAGGTTCTCCATCTCGAAAATTCTCGATTTTTCCAATTAGTTGACTAAAAATCGCGTTTTTACAGAGGGTTCACAACTACTAACGCAATGGCGGCTCAAAAGATTCAAGGAGGAGACATCGTCGAGATGCAAGGAGACGAGATGACCAGAATCATCTGGGATCTCATCAAGGAGAAGCTCATCCTCCCTTACGTCGATCTCAACCTCCATTTCTTCGATCTTGGCGTCGAGCACCGTGATGCTACCGATGATCAAGGTGAGTGACGTGGATTTTTTCAGAAGAAGCTTCCATTTGGTCGAGAACTTCGGCCGACCAAGCTGGCCGGTCGGTCGGCGGTCGGTCACCGATTGTCGCGTTCTCTAGCCGAATTTAAACATAATCCTCTCTTTCAGTTACCATCGATGCCGCCAACGCGACCCTCAAGTACAACGTGGCTGTGAAGTGCGCGACGATCACTCCAGACGAGGCTCGTGTTGAGGAATTCAAGCTCAAGAAGATGTGGAAGTCACCAAACGGAACCATCCGTAACATCCTCGGAGGAACCGTCTTCCGTGAGCCAATCATTGTGAAGAACGTGCCACGCCTTGTCAACACCTGGTCCAAGCCAATCATCATCGGACGTCACGCTCATGCCGATCAGTACAAGGCCACCGACTTTGTTGTTCCAGGAGCCGGAAAGCTCGAGATCAAATTCGTCTCCGCTGATGGCACCCAGACCATCCAAGAGACCGTCTTCGACTTCAAGGGTCCAGGAGTCTCGCTCTCCATGTACAACACCGACGAGTCGATCAGAGACTTTGCTCACGCCTCCTTCAAATATGCTCTTCAGAGAAAGTTCCCATTGTACCTCTCCACCAAGAACACCATCCTCAAGAAGTACGACGGACGTTTCAAGGACATCTTCGCCGAGATCTACGTCGAGTACGAGGCCGCCTTCAAGTCCGCCGGAATCTGGTACGAGCACAGACTCATCGATGATATGGTTGCTCAAGCCATGAAGAGCGACGGAGGATTCGTTTGGGCTTGCAAGAACTACGACGGAGATGTCCAATCGGATTCCGTTGCTCAGGGATACGGATCCCTTGGATTGATGACTTCAGTGTTGGTGTGCCCAGATGGAAAGACTGTTGAGGCTGAAGCCGCTCACGGAACCGTCACTCGTCACTACAGAATGCACCAGAAGGGACAAGAGACCTCCACCAATCCAATTGGTAAGTTGAAAAAAAAAAACTTTATTTGAGGTGAAAGGGCACATTTTTGCGGAGATAAGATAAGAAAATTCGCTGTTTCTCTCCCTCTCGCTCGCTCACTCGCTCGCTAAAATCAACGCGATGAAAAAAATAGATCAACAATTGAACTCTTCTTTCAGCCTCGATCTACGCATGGACCCGTGGATTGTCCCACCGTGCCACCCTTGACAACAACGCCGCCCTCGCAACCTTCGCCCAAAACTTGGAAGCCGTGTGCATTGAGACCATGGAGGCTGGTTTCCTCACCAAGGATCTCGCCATCTGTGTCAAGGGAGGAAACGCCTCCGCAGTCACTCGTTCCGACTATCTCAACACCTTCGAATTCCTCGACAAGCTCGCTGAGAATCTCGCCAAGAAGCAAGCCACCCACTAATTTCTTTCCCTTATTCTTTTGAAAGAATCTCAACATTTCTATACGAATTTCCGTTAACTGTGATATTGCTTATTAATATTTTCATTGTATGATTGATCAGTTTTTTTCTCTCTACTCGCACACATTAAATTCTGTTTTCCCATTCCAACTTTATTCACAAGATTCGAAAAAAATTACTCTTGCCCGAAATCAATGCAAGTTGAGAGCTAATATTTCGTTAGATTTGAGTGTATTTTCTCAATTTTCCTCCGATTTTTACCGTTTTTTTATATGTAAATCGGAGAAAATGAGTTAAAATGACGAAAATCATTGAAAAAACGGTGAAAATCGTCGAAAATTAAGAAAATTGGCTTAAAGAAAATTTAACGAAATATCCGCTTTCAAAGTGCGCTGGTTTCGAATAAGAGTAACAACTCTCAAAAACTGAAAGAGAGTGAAAAGATCACTTCACAGAAATGATAAGAGGATTATCAAAAGATTATTCGGTTTGCTCGTGGCAAATTTCAGCGAACTCTGGCGCTCTCAACGTCGCCTTGATCATCTTTTTGAGCATCGCGTAGCGTGGGACTATCGGAAACATTCGCGATGAGTCGTACTTGTCGGTGAGCTCCTGAAAAATCAATAAATTGTGAAAAAAACTAAAAAACTCGAAAATATTTACCTTGATAAGGCGTCTCAATCCGAGATATTTCTTGGTTAGGCGGTACAGTTGGGCGTACAACGCCTCGCATTCTTTGACGAGGTCTTCTGACTTGCGAGCTGGAAATTTTCAAAATTTTCCTTCATAAAACTGAAAATCGAGTATTTAAACTGTTTTTCAGCAAAAAAAATCTGAAATTTTCACTGCTTCAATTGCAAAACAAGGAAAATTCCGAAATTTCGCTATTTGATTTGAGTTTTTTTCTCAAGCTTACATTCGATTCGAGCTTTCTTATCAGTTATTTTTTCAAAAAATCGAAAAGTAAAAAAAATATTTTTTCAGCAAAAAATCCCAAAACTTTTACTGCTTCAGTTACAAAACAAGTAAAAGTCCGAAATTTCACTATTCGATTCGCGTTTTTTTATCCCGTTTGACAAACCTTTCAACGAATCATAAAGTGCTGTGTCGACATTGGATTCTGCTGGTTTTCCGATCGTTGATTGAAGAAGTGCACCGATTCCACGTGTCGGTGGAAGCTGGGTGGGAGTCTCTTCGAGAAGTTCGATGATTCTGGAATTCAGACTTTTGAACAAAAAAGCTTTAAAATTGATGGAAATTGGTTAAAAAACTACAGTTCCAAATTCGCTATGATTTTAAAAAATCTTTTTGTGTTCAGTACGTAGATTGACAAATAATTATTTTCAGAGTACCGTTGGGAAACACTCAAAAATGTAAACACATGTATTTCTCGGCATTCTAATCCCAGTGCCTTGAAAATCCCGTCCCAAATGTCCCTGATAAAAATTTTATCGGCTTAGAAAGTTATTTCAATTAAACCTGTAATAGGAGGGCGCCTAATACATCAGCTCAATTGTCTCGGTTTCTGTAAAATATATCAAAAAGCTGTCAACTGATAAAATATTTATCATAATATCTATTAAATTTTATCAGGTGGCAAATTTTCGTTGTCTTGCATAGGAGCCAAGAAAAATTAGCTAAAACTAGACTGTGTGGGGCAGTGTGTGTAGTACGAGTTTTTTTGCATTTGAAATTTGAATTTATCTCAATTCATATAAGTAATATCAAAATTTTTTAAACTACAAAAATATGTGTGAGACTATGACAAACATTTTATTTGTCGACCGATCTTTGATATCTCTAGTAGGAATTGAGATACATAATTGCGCTCAAAATGCAATTATAGGGCTACTTTCTTGGAGAGAATTTAGAACTAGTTTACAATACTTTTGGGAACCTTTTGGTGTGCATCGTATTTTCGAATGTTTCGAATCTAATCTGATTGTGAGTGAGTTTCTTTTGTTGGGAGCACAACAAAAAACCAATATTGACATTTCTTACTGTTTCATGAGATTGTCATATTGAGTTATTTTTGGCTTGCCTTCGCTAATAAACTTGAGTAATTCAACTTCTCATTTTTTTTGTCACTAAACGATCATCTATCATAGAAAGGATGTTTTATTTAGTATAGTTCAATTCACACAGTCCGCCTTTACAGTAAACTCGTTTATGTTTTCTGATAATTCTGATTCGAAGAGTGGACTTCTCCAGCTGGGTTTAGTTTGTTCAGATTACTGTTTCTCTTCTATTGCTTTATTGAATCTTCTTTTTTTGAAATTAATAATTCACTTTTTACTTCACTGAAGGGAAATGAAACCTCTGAAATTTCAACTCACTTGACAACGTAGCAGTTGGCATCCTCTGTTGGATCCTGTGCTGGGATGTTCAGCAATTTCCAATACTGCTTTTCGAGCATGGCAACCTGTAGAAAAAAATTATTGTTTCAGAAAATCAGAATAAGAAGTTTGGTGAATTTTGAAATTGATCGTTGATAGATGCCAATGATGACACAGATTAACTCATTTCCTGGTAAAGATATCAAAAAGTAGTGAACTTATAAATTGTTTATCATAATATGACAAACACTTTATTAGTTGAACAAATTTTAATGTCTGTTGAAGGAACCAAGATAATTTAGCTCAAGCTTAACAATATGGGAGCCTTGAATTACAGGGTTTCGGTATTTTCTATTTTCTGAACTCTTGCATCAATTTGTTCTCAGTAAAGAACTCATTTATTTTTTTAAATTTCGATTGGAATACAACAAAAAAGTTGCAGTTTCAGATATGCATTAAATCTGTCTCAATATCAGGATCAAAGTTCCAAAGTGTTCATCCGAAATCTCACCTCTCTAACCGATTGTCCCAACTTGACATATCTCATCAACGCGTTCGCCTCCTTTGATTTGAGATAATCCTCTTGTAGCTTTTTCAGTGAGTTCTTTATGCGTCTGAAAATCTTAGTTTCCAAAAAATCAAATTTTTGGAGGAAAATGAGAAGTTGTGTTTATAGTTTGACCTACATAATTGGGGTCAAGTCTGTTTGTTGCACCTTGCACGAAAGAAGGGCTATTAAAATTTGTATGAAGGTCAGAAAAAAGGGGAGCAAAGATTTTTTAAAGGAATGTGTGCAAAAAAGAAGTTAGGATTTGAAAAGAAAAAAATGTGTTTCAAAAAGTGGATAAAATGGAGGAACATTTCCCTGCTGCTATTAGAGGATGAATTCAGATCACTAACTTAAAAGCGGTTTTTCTCGGTTTCCGTCAGAAACATCGTAAAGTTGTCCACTAATAAATTCTTCATCGTAATTTTGCCAATATTTCACCAGTTGCCAGATTTCCGATATCTTCTATAGGAACCGAGATAAATTGGCTCAAAGTCACTGGACCCCTATACATGATGGCACACAATTACCCGGGCTGGTAAAAACGGGAGTACCTTCGAACATATGTGTCTTGAAAGCACAAAAAATTGATGAAAATATACTTTAGGTTTGATTCAAAGCTTTGAAAGTATTTCCTCAAGTCAGCGGATTGTGAAGATTGTCCAAAGACGAACGGCGTAATTTTTCCAGGGATTTTCCCGAGATGAGGCAACTTTGACTAGTGATAACTCAGATTAAACTTGATTAAAAATCTTGAAACTTGGCCGGTTTACTGAAGATTTATTTGAATACATACACTCTAAATTTGAACTTAGTACACCACTCTACTCAAATTTGTGCCAGTTCAAACTTTAGTCGGGACAATTATGCGCTATATTCGAGGTCTTACGGTATGCAGCACATTTTGGTGTACCGTTAGAAATTATAGGTTTTTTTTTTCACATCAAATTTCAGGCGCTCTATCAGTGTCCAATAGAGCGGCTTTACATTTCTTCCACAGCTTACCTGTACGGCTCCAGGATCCTCCACCTGGTCCGATGTAGTCGGTATGCAGTTGTGATAAGCGTATCCCGGCTGGTCTCTGCACGAAACATGAAGGTTATAGAATGAAAAAAGATGAAAAAGCAATTCAGAATCTCTTCCCCTCAAAAAAGTGGGCGTGGCCTAAAACTCACTTGCGGGAGCGACGAACTGCGGCCCATCGGAGGCGCCCTCCTTTGTCATTGACATCAGAATGTTGAGCATTACGTCCTGCAAGAAAAAAGAAATATAGAAAAGGAGGGAATAGATTGAATATGGGGAGTTGAGTGTAGGATATAGGTGGGTGTCAAGAGGCGAATCTTGAATTTTTTTGGGTGATAGATTTCCGGGATGTATAAAGGGCAAAGAATAGAGTCAGAGCCTCTGACTGACTCAGAGGGAATTTTGAAATTTTGAAAAAAAAATCTAGAAAGAATCTATTTTTTTCCGTTTCAAGAGCCCCATGAATTTACGATTTTTCTGTTTTTTTTTGTTAGGTAAGCTATAATCGAGGCAGATGATAAAATTGTACCTAGCTGTCTGGAAATTTCTAGAAGATTCTGTCTTTTAGACACAATCTTTAGGTGTTTACTTATACAAAAAAACCAATGTTTTATTATCAGAGATTACTAGATATTTTGGGTGTGCTCTTTCAAAGTTAAACGATTCAGAAGGTGTTCTACCGTACATTTCCCCAATTTCCCCAAATTTATGTTGCAAGGCTTTTTGAAGTTTTTATGAGGTTATTCACTAAATTTGAGTAATAAATCCAATGCCTCGATTAAACATTTTGGCTGTAAATATTAATTATTTTTGGCTGGAAATGGAAAAAATGATGTTATTGAAACAGTGCTTTCTTATTTTGAATGTATCAAAAATATAAATAATCCCAGATCAAATATTTTGGCGCTCTTCCAATTTTTCCACCCAAAGAGATGCATAGTGCGCTCTACCGTAAGTTTAGCGTATTTCTGGTTTATTTGGCCTTTTTGAAGTTTTTATGAGGTTCAAAATTGGTGTATAAAAATACAAAACTTTGAATTCATAATAGAAAAATTAGGCAAATTTGTGGTGGAGAGCCCTACCCGTCCTCCTAGTTCCCTAATCTATTATAAAACTTTTATTAGAAGGGCCCTCTGAAAGTAACTTGGAGGAATAGAAGGGCTGACCATTCTAATACAGGTTTTACGGTAAGTTCTTATTAAATATCAAGAAACATACTTTAAATAGCTTCTGAAACTTTATGCTGCACCTTACTGGGTTTTTCCGCAAAATCCAAAAATGGTTCACTAAACTATCTACTTTTACTGGAAACTGAAAAATGTTGTTATTGGAACAGTGATTTTTTCTTCTAAATTTCTCAAAACAAGATGAGCAATCCTAGTCTATGACTCCTGAAATCTAGTCATCCAAAAGTTGAAAACTGATTTCATTTTAGCATTTTAAAACCTACAGGGTCTTCTCCCTCCCTCAAAAACCAATAAATTATTCAAATGGTTGATAGATGATCTGACCAGAGGTCAAAAAGTGGAAATTTGAGAAAATAACGAAAAAGAAAAATTGTATTACAAGCTAGCATGTAGTCCCAATAATGAGTAGAAAGTTCTAAGATAAAGTAATACCACTGAAACGGGAAAAGATTTTTTTTAAACTCAAAATAGCAAGAGATAAAAATCCGGATGTTCGTGAAAATGATAGCGAAAAGTTCGTCTGACAAGTCGGAATTAATGTACTAATCGCATAGGAAATGATGTTTTTCAGAATGAAGAACTTTAGAAAAAAAGCTCTGTTTCTGACAACCCATAAATACTTTCATTCATGAATTATAACTGATGGTAATACTTTAGTACGAGGGAAGTGTAATCTGTTAGAAATGGTTTGCAACTAAAAAATTCGGTAAAAAGCATGAAAATACAAATTCGGAACAAGGAAAGAGTTAAACGGAATTTCAGTAAAGTCTGCAGTAGAAGCTAACGTTGGCCTAATTTATCTGCTTTCCTGCAAGTTTGACCACATTTTTATATTTTGTAAAACCACTTTTGGATATTTTTTCATGGGAATGAAAAAGAAAAATCGGTGCAGTTGACAGTTAGGGTGCTCTTCTATAATAGGTTTTGCTTTTTAAAATAATTTTTTTGAATTATTTTAGAGTTGAACATGTTTCCTGAAAATACCAACTGGACTTCTTTCAAAATTGCTTGATTAGAATATTAACTTGAAACAGATTCTGAAATCCAATGACTGTTAAACTGACTATGGGTTACAATGTTAAACAATGGTAACATAGTCTGTTTCATCAAGCTTGTAAGAAATTTGATTACTATACATTTTTCAGTGCCTGGTTGGTATATATTCACATGAAAAAACGATTGCAACCGATTTCTTGTTGCTTTTTTTCTCAAAATTCGAGTACGTTTCAGCGCTTCATTCAAACGAAACATTAGTTACTTTCACTATTTCAGACAAGTCATATGATATTCAAATAAATACATTGATATTGCTCCCACGAAGAGTAAACAAACAGTAAAATCCAGTGAATCAATTTTTTCAGCTTCGAAAAGCTAGATAATATAATGTTTTTGACATTCGGCATCCCCGAGCGTTAGGCCGTTATATTCAGGGACTATCTAAACTGACCGTAATGTGAACAGGTGAAATAAAGAAAAGTACGTTTCAGAATGAACATGAAAAATTCGGCTCTGTATGATTATAATGGTATTTTGAGAAAATGAAGGTATTTTGAGAATATCATGGTATTTTGAGAACAAGATGGTATTTTGAGAATTCAATGGTGTTTTGCCTAATTTTCAGTGTTTTGATCAGTTTTTACAGGTTTAAGATCCTATTCTCGAAATCCCATCTGTTAACTATACAGGGTGCGCATTAATTATTGACACCGATTCAGACTCCCATAACTTGGCGAAAACTTGAAGAAACACTTTGAAATTTTGGAATATGTAATTTCAGACGCTAAAATTTTATAATAATGCAAAAGTTTTCTAATCCACTTCCTTTTGCTCTGATGGCAGCCTTCAGAGGCTTCGGAAAGGAGGCGACGACTGCACGCGGGTAGTTTCCACCTGTGTGTGTCCATATCTTTTGAAGAGTGGTCTCCAGATATGTGAATTTTTGGTAATTTCACGAGGAAACTGTCTGGGTACAATATCCTAGGATGGAATAATCTATTGGATTCAAGTCTGAGGAGAAGGCGATCTTTTCTTGTGCCTAGTCCAACTACGGAAAATTGATTTTGAACCGCCCTGGGGTGTCTTTCGCACTGTAAACCGTGAATGGATCTTGTCGGATCACCCTATGGTAACTTTTCACGTAGGATTTAGGTTCTGTCAGCATTTTGATCACTTTGACTGGTTCGATATTAGATTTTGGTTCGGAAATCGTAGAAAATGAGTGATTTTCGCAGTTTTCAGTGCTTCCATCAAAGATCATAAACGAATCGGAATGTAGAGCTCTATTTAAGAATTTTTTGATCTCACAGACAGATTTCATATTCTTGAATAGAATTCTGCAATTTCGATTGATCGTGTTCTCTTCGACTATAAAAATTACCACCCGAAAGTAGTGTCCCCGAGTGAGTGCTAGGTGCGTGCCGCTTAAAAAATTCCGGGCTTTTTGAGCCTCAACTCTTTGTTCTCTCACTCTCGAAGAGATGATTTGGTAATTTTAGAAAGGGCAAAATCTGCTCTTTTCTGAAAATCATTTTCATTAAGCGTCGAGCCATTTTGAAGTCAGCAGCAAGCCTTCTGTGACTCTTGTCGGAATTTCAGCAAGTCTACTTTATCAAGGCTGGAACCAATGCATCTGATGTCACAGATACTCGAAAATATGTTATTAGATAGTCCATGTCAGTGTGAACAAGGAAAAAAAATTGACAGTACGATCGACCAACATGCAGTCCACACTGACGGGTTTTGTAACATCACCCAAGAGGCTACTTTGAATTGAACCGTTGATGACCGGAACAACGGTTGGAAAATGAGCCACCGTTCGCTTCAAACTTAAAGTTTCCTTATGAAATTTGGCAGGAATATCAACACTGAGTAGAGGAATAGAAAAAGTATAAAACAAACTGAATTTGTGCGCTTGGTGTGCATCATATCAACCCCTCAATTTCGGTGTCAATAATTATTGCGCACCCTGTAGTTTCAAGACAATTTTGAATTTACTTTGTTTTGATTACATAATTTATTTTTTACACTGTTTTGGATCGATTGAAGCCTTCAATTCTTCTTATTCTCGGGAGCCGGACTTACCAAATTTACGCAGAGAAACTTCGAAACAGTTAAAAATTTCGCGTTGAGTTATTTAATATCTTGTCACTATGAAGCCGTCAGGGCAGTTTTCCTAAAAACCGACAACTACCGAGATGTTTCAAAGAGAAAATACATATGCGGAAAGACAGAAAATTTGAACAAGAATAAGAAGAATTGAAGACTTCAATCGATCCAAAACTGTGTAAAAAATAAATTATGTAATGAAAACAAAGTAAATTCAAAATTGTCTTGAAACTATAGTTAACAGATAGGATTTCGAAAATAGGATCTTAAACCTGTAAAAACTGATCAAAACACTGAAAATTATGCAAAACATCAATTCTCAAAATACCATGATATTCTCAAAATACCTTTATTTTATCAAAATACCATTATAATCATACAAAGCCAAAAATCCTCCGCTCAGATTAACCGAATGCTACATAACTTGTTTATGACAACTGTCAGAAACTGTGAGAAAACGTTCTGCACAAAATTAATAGAATTCTTCACTTTCCGAAATCTACTTTAATAATTTTATAAATGAAACAGCTAGGGTATTTGAATAATGCAACGGTAAAAATTACAGAGTAAGTTTAAAGAAAAAAAAAATCAAGGTTCAGATTTTCTAATTGTAAGTACTGTTTCAATCAGGTGAAAAGTTCAGGTTTCCATATTGTCCGACATTGATTTGTTCAAGTTTCTTACCTTTCAAGATAAAACTGTTTAAAATGAAAACTCACTTCTGCCAATTAACTTTCCAGAAAATTTCAAAAGAAAACTGTTCCAAATATGTGTCAAAATAGGACCGTTCCCAATATCGTTCAATATCTTTTTAGCCTACTTAAAACCCGGCTCTGCCATAGTTCCTGTTAGGATCGATATTTTTGAACCAAATTAATATGGTAGAACTCAACGAGAACCGCAAAATGAAACTGTTTAGAAAGTGTATCTTGTCCATGAACAAAGTTACAAAACCATAGAGCTGTGACCGTGTAACTCAGAAGATTTTTGGCTTGTAACTTTGTTCACAGACAAGATACAGTATTCCAAATAGTATCATTTCGCAGTACTCGTCAAGGTCTATCATTTTAAATTTAGTTGGTCGGAAAATTTGATCCTAGTTTAATGTAACTGTGAGAAACTGCGCGAAAACGTTCTACACACACTATAGATAGAAATATTTACATTTTAATTAAATAGATTAAATCTTCATGAAGAGAATGAATCATTTTTCGCATGGTTCAGCAACCTGACTATGAAATCTACATTTATAATTCCGTACATAAAACAGATAAGGTATGTGAACAGTGCAACGGTAAAAACTATAGTGTAAATTAAAACAAAAAAACACCAAATTTCCGATTTTCAAAAAGGTGAGAAGTTTAGGTTTCTAAATTATTAGGAACCAGTCGGTTTACGCCCCTCCGGGGCTAAACCTCCTGGGCTCCGCTTACAGTGCGTGTAACCTTACAGAAAAGTGTTTCCCAAACTCGGAAAATTGGAGTCTTTGTCTTTGAATTTTGGAAATAAGTTTCAAATTACTGAAATTATAAGTCTCTGAAATACTTGATTGAATTCCGGTTCTCAGAAGATGGAAAGTTCGGAGCTTGCAATTTAATCCGGAAACCGGCATCCGGAATCCAGGAATCCAGAAATTCTGAATCCAGAATCCGATACCCGGAATCCGTCGTCCGGATCCAGTAATCCGGAATCCGGAATCCAGGAATCCAGAAATCCAGATATGGAATCCGGAATCCAGGAATCCGGAATCCGAGATCCGGAATCCAGATAAAGGAATCCGGACCCAGGAACCCGGAATCCCGAATCCAGAATCCGGAAATCCGGGCCCGGGAATCCGGAGTCCGGCATCCGGAATCCGGGAATCCGGAATCCGGACCCAAGAATCCGGATCGAGAAATCCGGAACCGGATCCCTTCTCCGGTCCCCTTTCGGGAGCCCCGAGAAGGGAGAACTGATTCTTCCTTCCACTTTTCTCTTCTTTTATAGTGATCTTATCTCCCTGAGGTCATCTTGAGTCGTGGGTTTCTATACCAATTCACGTAGTTCTTTTTGTCTAAAATTTAATTTTTTTAACTTTTTTTTTTCATCATGTTAAAATGACTCTTGAATTTTTACTTTTAAAATTTGTGAAACTCTTCAAAAAGATGACCCCTTTGAACCTAATTATCTCGTTTCCTGTTTGAGATTTCAAAAAATATTCAACTAAAAAAATGTTTCTGATATCAAGATAATCATTTTCGCTCTTAGATTTGTTTAAGTATCTCTAACAGGAATCGAGATATATTTGGTCAAAATCGCAAAATGGTAGATGCCATTTTTTGTCGAGTTGCTGTCCTTCAGGGATGAACCTCCTGGGCTCCGCTTACAGTACCCGTAATCCTAGAGAAAGAAACGTAAAATATACCGATTTTTGTACCAAATTGTTAACCAAAACTTTCTGGTGACACAAAAGAAAACTAAAAGCTTTAAATCTCAATCCAATCTTTCTCTCAACTTGAAACAAATGAAACTGGGAAACTTTTTTGCTAGGATTGCATTCAAACTGACAAAAATAAAAATGCGAGCAAAAAAACAGTCGGACATTTTCACATTCATCTCTGAACTCTCTACAAAAAAAACAAAAAAGTTTGCCACCTAGCGGATTCGAACCCGCATCGCTTGAACAAAAGCATGGTGCGCTAACCACCACACCACCCGTCACCACAGGGAGGGTGGGAGAAATTGCATACACGTGTGTGGGATTTTCTCCCCCTTTTTCTCTCTCGCCTTCCACCATCGCCCTCTCTGCCCACCACGCTTTACTGTGGTGAATAAAAGGAACGTCTCCAGAAGACTTCAGAACCGCAGTTTTGAAAAACGGAAAGTTCCTGCATCAACTAATAAAAATTTCTGATTCGCCTGTCCAGGTTTCAGCTCAATCGGTTAACTTTGAATGGGTGAAAAAACACGCTACATACATCCGGACATACAGAATTTGGTGAATGTTATTAGTAATGATTGAATTGTCAATCATCCAACTGATGAGACTTTCAAGATGAAACTGTCTCGAGGGAAGAGAAATTGAAAAAACTTGTCAAAATCGGACCGTTTATTATATCGTTTAGTGTCTTACATTCCCCTTTTTGGAGCTTTTAAGAATTTTCTATTTTAGAATAGTTCTTTCTTTTTTGAGAGTTCTGATACAGAGTATTCAACTGAAATCCTTTTGAAAATTATTTTGTATACAGAATGTACAGTTCACAACATGAAAACAAACAATTACAATCTGAAACTGAAATAATTAGCTGGTGGAAAATTAATTTTACTCGAAACTACTGAACTTTATAATTATTGGGTTACAAAGTCATTTAAAAGAAATCAAAAGTTTACAGTTTCAATAAGGCTATAGAGTTAGTAAGAATCTACAAGGAGAGGTAGCGTTTATATAATTTCCGAAATTTCAAAAATAAGACTAGCTGAAGGTCTTGTAGAGCAGTTCAATCAAAGAGAACCCCTGAAACTGAGCAAAGAAAGTTCTAGAAAAATCCCAAAAACGTCTCCCCAGAAATTCGATTCGGACCCAGAAAAAGTGTGAACCGGCTCGTTTGTCTCACTTTTCTCCTTTCTTTTATTTCTCATATCGGACCTCCAGATCAGTGGCTCCGTGTGCATCAGGGCGGAACAAAAAGTGGACGAATTTGCTAGAAAAAACGGAAAGAAAGGAAAACCAAGTTTAGCTTTTTAAGGAGGAGGAGGAAGAGTAAATTTGTGAATATTTGAAACCCAAAATCAACCAGAATCCGTCAAGTGTTTACCATTTTTTGTGGTGCGACTTCTTGTAGCTTCTTTTTTCCAGAATATTGAAGAAGAATACGTTGTTAGAATATTCGGAGTAGAAGAAGAAGAAGAAAAGAAGGATGAATGAAGAAGAAGAAGAGGAAGCAGAAATCAAATCAACGAAATTAAAAGAAAAAGAGAAAGAAGAATCTGGAGATGAGTCGAAGAAGAAGGAAAATAAAGGAAAAAGAACATTCATAAAAACAAAAAACCTCCCTTTTTACTCAGATTACTTTTCTGGTTATTTTTCTGGTGAAATCCATCCGAATGATTAGATTTGAAATTGAAAACTTTTTTGCAATAAAAAGAATGGAGTTTCGACAAAGCGTGATTCCTTTTCTTTGTCAAGTTCAGGAAATCGACAACTTCCGGTTTCATTGGAAGAATGGACTTGTTTTTCTGGTTCTGGGGCAAAGGTTAAAAATGGATTGTAGTTGTCAAGTGATATAATTCAATAATAGAACGACCTAACGAATATCGGACCGTTGTTCAGAAATACATCACTAATGTGAAACTGAAAAAAAAGACAATCTTCTGAGATGCGGTTGACATGAAAAATATTTGTACTTTGAACTAAATTATGTAAGTTTCTTTGAGAGATATCAAAATTTGGTCAACTGATAAAATGTTTGTCGTAATATCATCCACATTTAATCAATTGATAGATTTTTCATATCTCTTATAGGAAGTGAGATAATTAGTTCCAAATTGTAAGTAAAAGAAGTCCTTATATTAGAGCAATTAGAGTTTCTGGAAGGTTCTCGGGTTCAAAATGTTGTTTTCAGCGGATTATCTCCCAAAATACTACTATAATTGGTCACTTGTTTGGGACTAAATCACTACTGTGAAACTGAAAATATTTTTTCAACAATCTTGTGAGATGCAGTTGATATGAAAAATACTTGCACTTTAAACGGAATTATCTCGATTTCTGAAAGATATATACAAATTTGGTCAACTGAGAAAATATTTTTTATGATATTTTCTACATTTTATCAGTTGACAGATTTTTGATATCTTTTGAAAGAACCGAGATAACTTAGTTCGAATTGCAAGTATAGGTGTTGAGAGTTTGAACAGACCTAGGTTGAAAACGTTGCATTCACAGAACTTTCAATAATTCCTAGTTTTTCATATATTTTCCGATTTTTGGAAGACACCTATTTTGGCACGTTTCGTACTTAAATGTGTAAAAGGCAGGTTTGAATGTAAAGCTTTCAATTTAGGTCTGTTTTACACTTTCCAAAAATTTCCAGCAATCGGAAACTTGAAAGTTGAGCTTTAGGCTCCTGAAGGCTCAGAGGTGTAAACACCAAAATACACTATCGCGCAAAAATGCATACTCTTGCTACAGAATAGTCAAAATTTTTTGGCATCTTCGGTTTTCCAAAAAACGAAAATTATCCTTGCTTGAATGACACTCATTAGACAAATCATTTGTGAAATTAGATTACTTAATTCAACAGTTCACTGAAACCGTAACAATTTTCTCGATGCTACCAGAAACGGTTTTTAGCTCAAGTTTGAAATTTAGGCTTTCCTAAACAGACCCAGCTTCAATCTCCGCTCAAATTTTCCCTAGATCTTACCGTAATTTTGAAACCGTTAGAGTTAGAATCTAGTAGCATCATTAATTTTTGTTTGTTTTCGACTTTTTATCATAAGCATTCCTTTTATATACCTACTCCTGAAGATCAAAAAACGGAGATGACTCAGGAAGCTAAGAATGTTAAAATCTGGACGAAAGCTGATCAAAAATTGTTGTTTGCAAATGGGGAAATAGCTTCTTAACGTACTCAAATCCCTTCCTTGATAGAATTTTTGGAGCAAAATTTGGAGTTTAGTCGTGATTTTTGGTCTGAATTGAAGAGTAATGCAATTTGAAAAAAAGTCATTTAAAAGGTAGTGAAAACAGAAAATATTATCTGATTGTGAGAATTCGAGTTTAGGAAATTCAAAAGAGAGCTGTGGAATGGAACAACCAAGCGAAATGACCACAGGAAACTAATCAAAATACCTTGCAGAAACAGGAAAAATTTCAAAAAATCTTAACTCGCACAGTATCCGACGACCGGAAATTTTGAAAAAAAAACGTCGAAGTTCCGAAAATCAAAACATTTTTTCTGAATTTTCCTAATTTTGAAGATATTCTTGATATTCAAAATTTCCAATAAAACTGGTTGGGCCGGAACTTATTTCCGGATATTATCAGAAATTTTTAAAATGGGCGTGTTTCTTTGAAATTAATACTGTTATGTTTATTCCTGATTTCGGCAAATAAAACTTCATGGAATTAAGAATTCGGTCATCACTTTCGCCAAAAAATAACACCAAATACGGATTCTTGACATTTCCGGATATCTCTCATTTTTACTATAATTTATTCTCAATCTGTGGGCCCACAAGTTCAACTGCATGAGTCGCTTGTCTGAAAAATGTTTTAATCGGTTCTATAATCTAAATTATATTTTTTGTGTTTCAAATAATTCACATCCACCAAAGAAAATTGTGAGCTTCATTTCATCTCGAGCCGTCTGTTTGGAATATTCCACAGTTTCAGATTTGGGAATTTTACTCTAATCGAAAGGTTTAGATAAAATCAGACTATGCACATTTTACGACCAAAAAAAGAAGGAGACTTCATCACTTTAACAAACGGATATCAAAATTTTATGAATTCAACGAAACAGAGAATCTTAAACTTTTCCATAAAACTAACAAAAAAGAGCAGCATGCCCCAAAAAAAATGAACGAAGACAAATGATCTCTCACCCCCGTGGCTTCCCATATGTTTTTTGTGTTGCAGAATCCTCTCCATATAATTTCGTAATCCCCAAGAGGACCGCCCAAACAAAGAAACAGAATAACACATCTATTCAAATAATGTATCAGTTACCTTTGGCTTGATCCTCTTCGATGGCGATTGAGGTGACATTCCGGGAGTGGGAGTGGTAAGACTCATGACTTCCGAAAAAATATTAGAAGAAATAGGAAAAGTATGAATTCCAAAGAATAAATGCGAACCTAGGTGCAAAAAAGCAGAAGCAGAGGAATGGTCATATAAAACGCCGGAAATAGGCGGGATTCTGTTTCTTTTTTCTTCTTCTTTCTCTTCTTTTTCTTCTGAACCTTCTGGAAGGGATTCAGAAGACCCCTCTCTCGGTAATGATGATTCGTGACGACGTTTCGCCCTTCGGCGTTTGTGTGGGAGCCACGAAGGATGCAAAACGAGGAGCACGGGAGATGGATAATTTTAGAATAACAAGAAGATGATGTCCATTCGGAATGTATTTGGACATACAAAGGAAGGATAATACTGCACGAGGGGGTGTCAGAAGGTGTCAGAGATCATTGAGAATTCTAGGTTATGGACCAGAAGTACTTGAGAATACATTGTAGAATTACTGGGACCAGATTTTTGGAATCTCAAGAAACATTCAATCACAAAATCTTCCAGTAATTTGGTAGATAAAAATCCTATCAGGTTCCAGCAAGGATAGAATCGATGTTGTTACAGACTATGCGTCGATAATTGAAATATTGTTGAAACGGTGAAGGGTAATTCAATAAAACCAATAACTATGGAAGTTTCAGTTTTGTAGTTTTTCAGCAAATTGTGGTTGAATAAAGAACTGCCCGAGAAATCCCAGAAAATTGAAATGTTCTTTAACTTTGATAAAGTTTATCTCGGCTCCCGTGAAAGATATCAAAAATGGATCAACTTACAAAATATTCTTGACATTATGACAAAAAATGTTTATCAGTTTATCACTTTTTGATATTGTTCACAGGAAGCGAGTAAAATTGTCCTTGTTTTACGGTTCACCGAAAAATTGTTAGCTATAAAAATACAGAGCTGGTTTTGATTGAGATTTTCTGAAAATTTTAGACAAAACTAAATCTTTCACTGCTTCAAGAGTAAGTCATTTTCCTTATTTCAGTGAGATGGATGGTGGTTAATGATTTTTTGGATGGTACTGATCTCAAAATTATCTTGGTGCTTAAAATCATTCACGGTTAGAGTGAAGAAAGGATTTTTCTGTTACACCTAGAATGTAAAAGGTCTATGATCCCGTTACATGATGGTCTTCTCAACTTCTTTTTACCAGATAGTAGTTTTAGAAATGTTGTAGGTTATGAATCAACTGTTAACAACGTATGCTAAATTAGCATTGTTAACTTATACCTCACTTTTTGCATTTTTTTGTGTTTCAAATAACTAATGAGTGATCTAAATTAATTTCAGAAAGTAATCGGGTAGGAATTTTCGACAGACTTGATAAAATTAAAACAATCAGCGCAATCGAATATCAATGTTCATTTTGGAGAAATTATCAATGATTGTATGTAGAAATGAACCTTGAAAATTCAAAAAGTTGTTGGTTCTGAAGAGAAATCTTCAGAATTTGTTAGAATCTTCTGGGATTCCTTGAAAAAAGAGTGCGGATTCACTTGGAAAAATCAAGTTTAGAGATTCTTGAATATATGAAATATAAACACCGCCTCACAAAACGTTGATCTTCTAACTAGATGATGGTGGAATAACAGTAATATTCTTTTTCGAACTTTCGGTTTCCACTGGCAAGTTGCGGATCAACATAATTTTGAGAATCTTGAACTAGGAAAGAATTGAAACTGAAAAAAATGTTTTAGATTTTCATGAAATCTTACTGTACTTTTCAAACAATCGTTATATTTTTCTCAATTTGTCCAGAAAGTTGAACTACTAGAATTCATAAAAATGAAGAAAAAGGTGTTTACAAATTCCCATCTCCACCTTCTCTTCTCTAATGATCTTATGGCTAATCCGTGAAATGCTCATTAGTATTATTTCTATGTAGTAGTGTTGAATAATTGAGAAATTGAGAAACCAAAGAACTACATAAGATGAGAAAAAGAAGATTAGCTCCGGAAGGAGAAGAAGAATAAGAGGTTTCACACGGATTTATGCATGTAAAACGAAGTGTGATTTGTACTTTGCTTGCTTTGATAGAGGGAAAATGGAGGTTAGAAGTTCTAATTTTGATTGGAAAGACAGGGATTTTCAACTTATGCTATAACCTTGCTAGTCATAATTGGCTCAGTTTATCTTGGTTACTGTTATTGGTATCAAATAAGTCTAACCACAAAAACTGAGAAATTTTGATTAGTTATTGGAAATATCGAAATTGGTGAAATAAATCAAATTTGATCTAATGAACGTCTACGATAGAAAACCCTGACAAATCACACCATCATAGTATTGTCAATTCAAGCAAATCAGATGAAGCAGTAAACAAAAAATGTGGTTACTGTAGAGACTAAAGTGTAGACTAGACTCTGCCTAATTCAATTTTTTCCAGTCGTTACCCCACCGGATTGTGAAACTTGTTAAATATTGAAATTTCAAAAATATTCGAAACCGAAAAAAATTGAAAAATTTAAGCCAATTTTTTGTTCAGTTTCAGGAATATCAATTCTCGAGCAAAAAAAATCGAGTTTATTTACTGAGTTGTTGCTATACGTAAATTGCGAATAACGATCAACTGTCTTGAAGTCTTTGAAATGAAATTTTCAAAAAAATCCCAATTTTCGCTGATCTGGGAAGTTTTATACAAACAGCGAAAATTCGAAAAATCGTTTAAAAAGGCCAATAAAAAACAGAAAAATATGTTTAGGAAACTTTTTTGGATTCACATCGAAACTGAAAATTCTAGATCACATCTTGAAAATAACCGAAAATGAAAAACGGGGAATTTAAAATTTATAAATTTCAGTTTTGCCGGGAATTCAAAAAAAATTTCGAGAACCTTCTAAAAGTTTCCAGAAATGAACGACTAATAAGGCATTTTGAAGCGATGTTTCGTATCATTTTTCAAATTTTACTACAATACAAAGTTTTGGTCCGATATTTGGAATTTCTCATTTTTACAAATAACGTAAACACTCTAGTAGAAGGATCCCACAAATGTTCAACTTTGAGCCGATTTATATCGGTTTCTGTAAAATATTTTAAAAAAAGTGTTCAACTGACTAAATACTTTTGACTTTACGATAAAAATTTTGTTAGTTGACCACTTTTTGATATCTTTTATAGCAAATGAGATATATGGGCTCAAAGTTGACCGTTCAGCGCTATATTAGAGTGTGTACGGTATATCAGAGTGTTTAAGTACATGAGTGAATGTTGACTTTTTAGTCCTAAGACATGGTGATTTGATAGTCAGATAGTAATAAAAGTAAGCTGAGGAATGCTCAGATTATGATTCAGTTAGCCACATCAACTTTAGATTCCCAGTAAGCAATACCGAAACATCAAAACTATATAATTTCATCGAAACAGAGGAAAATGTTACATCAAAAATGTTCCATTTTCTCCTCGAAAAATTCGTCAAAACTTGATTTTTCGGTCCACAAAAAACATCTACCAAGAAAGATATATTCTGGGAAAAGAAGAAGAAGAAAAAATCCCATTCAAAAATCGAATTATTCTACCAAAAAAGAAGACGATGATGGTATGCGAAGTACTTTTTTGGGACAACATTTTTCGGAAATCGAATCATCATGGTTCGTTTTGAGTTCTCTTCAATTAGGAGATGTTTCAGAAGAAGAAGAAAAAAAGAAGAAAAATCTATGATCTAGAAGCTGATGCCAAGCAAAAAAAGCGGGAGTAAAATAGATATGAATGGAAGGAAAGCTAAAACTAGCCAAATACTTTTTCGCCAAAAACGACACTCTTGTTTCCATTTTTCTTTCTCTCTCGCGAAAAAAAGAACGCCTACGGTGCTAATTGTTTCGAGAACACAGAAAAATGGGAATTCTTTTTTTTTGGAGTGTAAAAGTCGAAAGAAGAATAAATCGGACCCCCGGGGGATGGAAAATGGGTGAAAAAGAACAGACAAGAAGGGACCTGCGAATGGAAAACAACCAATTTTTGGAAGGCTGAAGGGCGGCTATTGTATTACCCGATGCCTGGATTTTCGGTTTTGGTTGAAATTTCTGAATTTACCCCGCAATCCATCAATTGAAATTAGAAACCAAATAAGAATATGTGGCAAAATTGAAACAGGAAATTTTGGAAGATCAGCGATTACAGAAAACTTTGAAATTCTTCGAACTTCTTATGATATTCAACTGGGAGGGTGTCGAACGTTGCTGTGAACAGAACGGTTTGTTCTTTCTAATCTTACTTATCCCAAAAGTACCCTAACCGAAAATCCGCGGTCCTGTTTTAGAGTTGAACTTTAGAGACTTTGTATTTCGACAAATTCCGTTGTATTATTATTTTTGAAACCGGTAAATTTCTAACTGGATTACTATCCAAACCAAGGATGTGCATAACGTTTTTGTTTAAACTCATAAAATAGTAAAATCTATAAAATTCGTAAAAAACCGAATCTCCTATTCAAACTGCACTTTGTTATTTAGAAATGGTGTGAAAATGTTTATCTAATTTTTTTATTGAGCTTCAACAATTTCGAGGAATTTTTTTTTTAATTCCAGAATTGAGAAAGAAGCAGAAATAAAACTCTTAAAACTGGTAAACTTAAAATCACATCCATGGCCCAAATCCGACTTATTGAAATTAGGCATCAAAACTTGAATATACGGCAGACGTATAACAGGAAAATGTAGAAGAAAAGAGATTTATAAACTTTCCGAAGACTTGTAAAAGATTAGTAAAATTTTTATAGTTTCTAGAGATATTAAACTCATGTAACATGAAATATTTGTAACTTGAAGAACGGTGTATTTGAATTTTTTTTCTTGATAGTTTCATTTATAATCTCGGCTGTCGGCTTGCAAATTTTGGCCGGAAGTTGAGGAGGGTTCGGCTTTTGGATGAACCTTGGACAGCTTTTGGTCAGAAGTTTGCCGAATCTTGGTCGGCTTCCGACAATGTCTTTATCTGACCAAGGTCCGTCCGGAAGCCGACCAACCTCCGGCGAGAAGTTACCGGCGACGCCCGAGATTGTTTGAAAACTAAAACAGTTACATGAACAATCTCATTGCAAAACTGAAAAAAAAAACCAGGGAGTGATACAAATACTGAAACATAAAATTTCAAAAAAAAAAGTTTTTTTTTCTATTGGTAGGTAGCTTTCAGAAAACCTTTAAACGTAGTGAAAGTCACATTTTTCTCTGTTCATGTAAGTTATGTGAAACACAAAAAATATATGATTAGGATTGAAAAAAAACCGGATCAATCTTGAAGGACATCTGTAGGAGGTCAGAGAGTGCTTGTCCATGCAGGCGAAGCGCCCGATGAAATGTATAAAAGCGAATACGAAAAAAGCGAATTACTGAAATTAGGACTCAAAACAGGAATACATGACAGACTTAGAACAGGAAAGTTCGTAGAGAAATTATTCGAGAGCTTTACAAAGTCTTGAGATTATTAAAACTCTTCAAATTTCTGGAGATCCGTGACTCTTGGTTCATTTGACTGGAAGAACGGTGTATTGGAATATTTGTTTTCTTTATGGTATTTTCTTTTTTTTTTTTCGAAAAAGTTGCTAACTATGTGTTTCCAGACTACAAACTGTTTTCGCATAACTGAACAAAACAACAAGAAGTGAAATTATCCAAATTCTGAAACACAACATTTTTGAAGAAAAAAGTTTTCTCTTGTGGTTTCTTTTAGAAAGCGTTTATCTCTACTTTCCTAACTGCTTCATTCGTTGAATCTTACAATTAGGAAATCAAAGAAACTATATATTTCAACTATATTTGAATAATTGAATGCCCTTTTTATATGTTGAAGTGCTCATGTCAAATTTTTTCGAATTATTACATACTCAGGCGTCGCCGGTTACTTCTGGCCGGAGCTTGGTCAGATTCCGGCAAAGACATTGTGGGAAGCCGACCAAGATCCGACAAACTACCGGCCAGCTTCCGACCTCTTAACACACAGCGCCTTCAATTTCCGCCCAAAATCCGACCATTGTCCGTCCCACTGCTGCCAGTGGGCAGCTTCTGACCAAAATCTGACCAAGATCCGTCCAAACGCCGAACCCCTCTCAATTTTCGTCTAGAAGTTGCAAGCCGACAGCCGAGTAATCTCGAAATCTCAAAATTGAAATAGCTCAAGCGATAAGAGGAACCAATGACACACAGATTTTTCCGTTTGGATGTGAATTACTTAAAACATAAAAAAATACGATTTGGATTCAACAACTGACAAACCTTGAAAGACAGCTGTAGGACGTTCCGTACAATTTCAAGGCATCAGCATACTGCTTTGATTTTCAGTTAAAAAAAATTACAAATCAGTTTCCGATTTTTTTCCTGTTTCATGATGGTTATTGCTGAACGGTAGCTTACTCAAACTATTCACTTCACAAACTTTTCTCAATTTTCCCTATCGAATCCCCTGCGAGGAGTAGAGTTCGTGGGCGAATTTTGAGACATACAGAATAAGCTATGCGACCTCAACAAAGATCGGCATCTCATAATCATCTACAGTTAAAAACTCGATGATATCTCTGATGTTTGACTTCCATTCTGAAAGAATAATTCCACTGCCTATTGTAGGGTTGGCTTGGGGGCGAAAAGGGGCGATCCCCGCCCCGCACCCCCGGGGCGGGGATTCGCCCCCGCCCCGGGTGGCGGCATACTTTGCGTAATTACGCGTAACTGAATGGACCAATTGACCTGAAACTTTCAGGGTAGGCTAATTGGGTACCCTGAATCATAAAAAAAATTGAAAAAATTTGGTTTCTGCGTCATTCAACAAACTTCTTTTCCAACAGGCGGGGCGGGGGCGCATCCCCGCCCCGCGCGCTCGGGGCGGGGGCGAATCCCCGCCCCGCTTGCGGGGCTCCCGCGTAAAACCGGGAGCCCCGTTGCCAACCCTAGCCTATTGTAACACAGTGTCCTTGATTCATTTCATCAACGTACTGAAACTGAAATTTAAAAAAAAACAAGAAATTTCTAGAAGAATTTGAAAATTGAAAGAAAAAAAAGCAACTGTTTTTCGAGTATTTCGCTCTTTTTTTTTCACTCCTTATTAAAAAGAGTGAAGCTGTCGATCCACGACGAACTGACAAATGAAATGACAGAGAATAGGAGAAGTGAGAAAAACGGAAACGATGTGTGTGTGAAAGCAATAAATAAATTGGAATCTTCTCTCTGACAAGATAGGGGACTCTTTTTTTTCCAGAAGACTAGAAACAGAGGAAACTTCGTGTCAAATGCATTCTGAATACATACATTTGTTTCTTTGTCTAGACACATTTCATATGAGAAAAGATATGAGAAGAAGCAGGGCAACGTTTTGAAAAATGATTTAAACCCCCGGAAGTTTTGTTGCAACATATGGGAATGATAAATTAACAAAAATTGGGTTGTGTCTGAGTTCCTGAGGCTGGGTTTAGGATTAGAAAGTAAAAAAATAATGTTTCCAATATTTGATAAAAAATTGAAGAAGTTGTGAACATCGATTCGGGAGATGATTTTGGAGAACGTTTCCAAACTGAGAAAAAACAGTTTCAGTAACCAATACTCTTAAAAAAGACATTGTTTTTTATTAGAAAAATTTATTTCAGAGTTGAAAATCGTTGCATTTTTAGAATATTTTTTATACCGCTCACCCTGATCAATTGTATTTTTGAGCTTCGAAGACGAGTCATTATAATCAAAAAATGAAGGATCAAAATTTAAGCAATTTTTCGTATTGACAGTTAGAATTTTTTTTAGGAGTTCCGGGAAAACCGGATTTTGATTCTCTGGTATGAAAAGTTTTAATTTCAAGTAAAAAGTAAAAATAAAAGAGAACCGTATTTTTCGAAACTCTCCTAAAAATGCATATTGGGGAAATTACAGTTAGATTTCAAACTAGCCTTGAATTTGACAACTTTTTGAAACATTAAAGTTTCGTTTGTAAAATTTCTTCTTTTTCAAAACTTTGGTTGAGCACCATAAACACCACCAACAACTTTCTGGAACATTCCAGAAATGATGAATTTGATTTTATAGATTTCGTAGTAAATACAATTTTCATCATACCTCATGTAGTTGAAAAAAAAGTTCTTCGGTTACAAATTGTTTTTAAATTAACACTGATTCCAAATCTCTAATTGTTTTTTCATTTTGGTTCAAAACTCAAAAATATCATTGAAAACGTTTTGAAACTTTCCAAGAAGTATGACTTTTGATTTTATAGATTTTCGAGAATTTTCAGATAGTAAAAATTGTATTCTCTGTTTCAAATTGGTTTTGAATAAAAATTGGTTTCAATTCGTTATTATTGTAAATCCAACCGATGAAAGACATCAAAGTTCGAACGAAATTGCTGAAACTAGAAATAGCGTCAAAAAACAAACTTTCGAAAGTAAGAGGGAAGAGGACCTTTTCTAGTCCGCAGATGACGGTCTCAAATTGTAAAATCCAGTCTTTCAGCCTAAAGTTTTAGGTGTTGTTACAGGTTTCCAGCCGATATGAAACTTTACATATATTCTGACTATGAGGATTTTACAAAAGTTTATTCAGAAAAAAAACGGTCAAAAACCGAAAAGCAACTGCTGTACGCTCTGTTAGAAAATTGAGCTCTTGGATAGTATCAGCAACATAAGAACTTTTTGAAACCGGTTTGACAATTTTTAGGTAAATTACAGCCAATCAAACATCCGAATTACTCGCCAGGGATAAAGGAAATAGGCTTCACCCCCTTTTTTTGTGATCTTTTTCAATCTAACTTTTAACCGCAGGATAACTTACGAATATACTGGCCATGATATTTTGTGTCGACGAAATTTTTGGAATATTTTCAGTCAGAAAAACACAGATTCAATATAATAGAATTCTGGTCTGTTGGGCTCCAAATTTTAATAGAGGTATTCGTTTTTATGGAGCAGCCAAAAAACGAAATAACAGAATAGAAGGGACAATGTTATCCACTTATATTATAATAGCTCATTCCAATTATTCAGGAATTTTGGGAAAAAATTGGGGGGACAGAGAATATTCGAGAACAAATGGGGAAAAATAGGGGGAAATGACTGAAAAGCAACGAATTGGAGAGCGGAGAGAGGACACTCAATTTCCGGAGGAAGCAGCACTTACCATTATTCGCTTTTTAGTTGTTGGAAAATATTTGAATTTTTGGCTCTTCTTTTTATATTTCTCTCTTTTTGCGTCTTCCTGTCCGAAATTGGGGCGGATGAAAACTGGAAATTGGTTTTTTAGGGAAAGTTGGGTATTTCTGGAATCACGAGAAGTGTGAAACTTGGATGTTTAGGGAAATTGAAAAAGTTCAGAGATGGTAAAAAATAGGACCAGAAATTGTGAAGAATGAAGAAGAGCCACAATGTTTGTTATGCTATAGCATAGTTTTCTCATTCATTTCAGAATAGAATCATATGGCGAAAAGAGAGAGAGAGAGAGAGAGAGAGAGAGAGAGAGAGAGAGAGAGAGAGAGAGAGAGAGAGAGAGAGAGAGAGAGAAAAGCATCAGAATGGAATATGGATTTGGGAAACGAATTTCACAATAGGATTGTTTTTTGTCAAGAACTGTTTGACTCCTAATTTTACACTTTATGATTCAAATATTTGAAAAAACAGACAACATTGAAACTTTCCAGACGTTGTGAAAATGAATTTCTGTTTCAGAAAACTTATGAATTTGTATATTATCCAAATAGATTATTCAATCGCTTGTGAAAGTATAGAAAAATTCAAGTTTATCAAGGAACGAGGCTTTTGAAATCTCGTTATAAAAATAGAAATTAAAAAATGATCAAGATTTCTAATTGCAGACTTTTTTGAAAACTTCTTGTATTTTTTTTCAGCTTCGAAAATTTTCACATGTAGGAACCTCGGAGTGTCAGGTAATTCCATTCTTGAAAACTAGGTGTCTGAAGATGTTTAGTAACAAGACTCGAAGAAACAAGAATCTACCGAATTTCTGAAAATTAATTGGAAAGTACCGTAACTTTTTCTGTTTCAAAAATTTAATAAATTCCAAATTCCACTCTGCACATCACTGGAGTTTTCTTTATCTTTCGTAAAAAAATAATTGTGTATTTTGCGTTTTTGAATGACAAGAGAATTTAAAAATTCTAATAATTTTATATCCTTCTGTTGATGCTTCTCATTGAATGTTGAGAAAAAATCATAAATCTATCGATTGTTTGAAACAATAAATTCTGGCTTCTCCTATTTTGGTCAAAATATGTTTTTGACACAAAATGTCAAAAATATTAGCGTCCTCCAACAATAAAAAATCAATCTAAATGGAATTTTTTTTTCATAAAAATTAACAATTGAAACATCAATTTGACATGTATGTATTGCTCATTGTTCGGAATTCGTTTTCGTTTTTGAAACATCAAAAACGGAAGGAAAATTAACGGAATTCCCAAAAATTTCAAAAAATGAAAGAAAAAAGAACAAACATTCGGTTTTTTTCCAATTTCTTTTTTTTGCAACAAGAAGAAGTAATAAATTATGAACTGAATATGTATATTTGAAGAGAAAAATGAGAGAAAAATGTCTCAAGAGGTACTTTTTTTGATGGATTATTGCACGCACGGCGAATAATTCACGAAAAGCGCACATGTGGTGATTGTTGACGCTTTTCTCGTGCATCGATAAAAAAAGCAAAATTCGAAAAGTTCAAAAGGACATGATTTGTTCGTGAACCGACCTATTGAGGGATTTGAGAGTCTAGGCATAACTTTTTCCCTCAATTCTTCCCTTTCTAGGTCATTCCACGCCAATCCAAGCCAAAAATTTCACGCTAAAAATAACACGCCGAATAAATAAGCGAAGAATTTTGGAAAAAAAAGTAAATTTTAGCCAAATCTACAGTAATCTGATCCGAATTTGAGTGATTCAAAACCTATCTCCTCCCTCATTTTCGAGCGTTTTCGAAAATAATTTATCAAAATGTTTGCGAGAAAATTCTACACAAAAGTTACTTAATTAGAAAAATTCTTACTCGACAGTATTTTAATAAATCCCCAAAAACCTCGAAAAAATGAGATTTTCAGTTGATTTTCTAAGAAATGTATCTCCTCCTTCAATTCTTAACCGAATTTGACGCTTTTAGGCTCATTTTGTGTGTTTTTGCCCCCTTCATAATTGTTACTTATTTTGAAATCAAAATTTCCGTCCCAGAATTTTTTAATGCCGAAAAACATAATTTTTCCCTGTATCGAGAAAAGCGCCAAGAAATCAGAAAAAAATCACATTTCGCAAATTATTCGCCGTGGCACGTAGCCAATTTTCTGGAAAAGTGCAATCTGATTTTCGAGAAATTGGGTCATAATTAATTGAGCAATTTATTGTTAGGTTTTTTCGTTCTTTTTCTGTTTCATCTGTTAATTTTATTTTACTCAATTTTTATTTCGCTTGATACATTTTTCATAATAAATTGATCTTCTCTAGCAAAATGGTGAAAATTGAGTTAAAATAAAAATTTAAAAGACAGAGAAAGAGCTGAAAAAACATGTCAGTATTTGAATATTCATGAGATTGTTTTGAGGTTTTTTTTCCTTCCTTTCATTATTCCATGAGATGGAAAAATGAAGAATAAGCAAAATAGAAGAAAAATTCTGGAAATTTGAAAGAATCAACTTTGAAATTGATTTTTTGAAATTTTTTCCGGTTTCAATTACTAATTAAAATTTTGAATCAATCTTATCTCGTTCATTCGAATCTTCGTTTTGGTACCGAATAAAAATTGACTCTTCTAGCAGCACTAAAGATATTCATAAAAAAACTGAAACGAAAATTGAGTTGAAAAAAATAGTGGAAATGTTTTAATTACTAAAAATATGAAAAAAATTGGAAATTTCTGGAACTTTTGAAGCCTCCCACATTGGAAGTCAATTTTTTTTTAAATTTTCATGGAAAATAACTTTTCGCAAAAAGATCACTCATTTTTTCTGTTTTAAATGATCTACAAGTTATGTTCAGGTATTTTTAGCTAGTACGCCACTAAGAGCTTTTTACAATTTCACAGTTCAAAAAAGTTTCGTACACCTCTGGACATTGCGAAAGCTCGTGTAGTATCTTCAAACAATTTTTGGAGGACACTCATATTATTAGAATTCGTCGAAAAAAACATATTTTTTTCAAAATTGGAATATTCAGAATTTACTGTTTCAAACAAGTGTCATGTTTTTGGTTTTTTTTAAAGACAATGCTTGTAATTCATTTAAGACGCGTTCTCTGAAGAACTCAACTTCAGGCCTTTTATCCACTGTACAGAAAAATTCAAACTTGTTTTTTCTAGCTGATTTTTCATATATTGCATGCTTGTGAACTTCTAAGACATATGAAATATAGTTTGTCCCGACTTGTCCCACATCTGCAAAAATATGGTCGCGGGGTGTCTGAAAAAATATTTTTTTCAAAAGTGAACTATTGATCAGGTCTGAATGCAGAACGTTTTTAAGCACTATTTTGAATATTTTTTGTATTGGCATTATATTTATATTCTTCCATCTTCCTGGGAAAATTTTCAATTTTTTGCAAAAAGCTATTTTTTGGACCAAAAAATGGCCGTCCTGGAAAAAATTCCCATTATTTTATAAAATTAAACATAAAATTAAGATTTTACATTAAAAAATACTTTAGAAACTGTATTGAGATAAAAGATAAACCTGAGCGCCCTATGAGTTTTAGACCGAAAAGCGCCAAAAAATGAGGTTTCACCATGTGGTCCCCCCCATGGCAACTAAATTTCGCCCAAAATCGACCCTCTCCAATTCCGTTCAAATTTTTACTAGGCGCAGTATTTTTAATTGGTAGTATTCTGACGAAGTTTCAAAATCAGATCTCACCGTCTTTGTGCATTTTCAGAAGCACCAAAAAAAACGGCGAAATTGCTCTGAAGTCCATTTTCAGTGAAAAAATACGAGCTCCAGAAAGACTAGTAAAATGTTTTACAAAAAAACCTTTCAATGAGTTCATGAAATTGATATAAACTTTTTGTGGGAGAAGTATGATCACCAATAGAACGCCATCCCTATACAGGCACTTATTGAGCTCAATTATCTCAATTTCGTATTTCGTACGATGAGAGCGAAACTTGAAACTTCGTCAGAATACTACCAATCAAAAATACTGCGCCTAGTAAAAATTTTATCAAAATTGGAGAGGGTCGATTTTGGGCGAAGATTAGTTGCCATGGGGGGGGACCACATGGTGAAACCTCATTTTTTGGCGCTTTTCTGTCTAAAACTCATAGGGCGCTCAGGTTTATCTTTTATCTCAATACAGTTTCTAATGTATTTTTTAATGTAAAATCTTAATTTTATGTTTAATTTTATAAAATAATGGAAATTTTTTCCAGGACGGCCATTTTTTGGTCCAAAAAATAGCTTTTTTTGCAAAAAATTGAAAATTTTCCCAGGAAGATGGAAGAATATAAATATAATGCCAATACAAAAAATGTTCAAAATAGTGCTTAAAAACGTCCTGCATTCAGACCTGATCAATAGTTCACTTTTGAAAAAAATATTTTTTCAGACACCCCGCGACCATATTTTTGCAGATGTGGGACAAGTCGGGACAAACTATATTTCATATGTCTTAGAAGTCCATAAACATGCAATGTATGAAAAATCAGCCAGAAAAAACAAGTTTGAATTTTTCTGTACAGCACTATTTTCGGTTCTCTCAGAGAATGTGTCTTAATGTTTTATTTCTTCAAAGAAAGAGGAGAGGGATCATAAAAAAATATTTTTTGGAAATTCGGTTCCAGTAAGCCCCTGAAAGAATTGAAGTTAACACTGGCTACCAGCTGAGCTACGGTATCGTAATCACGTCAGAATGCATTTTTCCGTTTAACTCTATGAATGTTCGAAGCCGATTATTACGTAATTTTTCCTCATTACTTTGAATTTGCCTTTCTTGACAGTTCTGATGGTTGGAATTTTACTGTGGTGTTTTCTAGGTCGCATGTACCGGAATTAAGATTCTTGCCAACCAAGAAACAAGGAAAAATTAGCAATTTCGAAATGTGTTGTTGTTTTTTTATTGTTATTACGGGTCGGTCATGTGGGAATTCATGTGCCAGAATAATTGATATGAGTCATGACAGGATCGAAAATTCACTTCTAGAAAGACGAGAATCACTATTTTTCGGTAAAGACAAGTTTCAAGGATTTCAAGGATTTTTCTAGTGGATACTGTATTCTAGTTTCAACTTTAAAAGTCAACCTAGAAAGAATTAAAACGACATTAGCACCAATTTTTGTCCCACCAAATTTGAGAGCTTCACGAAACAGAAAAAAAAAATCAAAAAATAAAGAAAAACTGAAATTGAGTCAAAAGCAACAAAAAGTGCAAAGGACAAAGACACCATGTGTTGGCCCCACTGGTGTCGAAATGCTCAAGAAGATTCAGAAAATCAAATTTCATTCGTTTCGCTTCAACTATTTTCGGCCGGTCCACACCCTCGTTTCCTCCAGAAAAAAATATCCGGATATTGAAGAAAAGAGGAGAAGGACATCAAGAAACTTGTTTAGAAGAGGAGAAGAATGAGGAAAATTTAGGCAACATTCAGAGTGGAAAAAAGGACACGAGGCGAGAGAGAGATGGACCAAAATTAATTGAATCACTCTAACAGACACACATGCATACTACCACAATTCGTTTTACTAATTTTTGGAGTTTATGTTTTTGAAGTTCTCTCTAGAAACTCGGGGACAGGAAGTGTTTTTTGGCCGATGTTAGGCAGACAATGAATCCTAGAGGGATTGGGGTAAAAGAACTGTGCTGAATTTTTGTCTGGAATAACAAAAAATGTCTGAAATAAAAATAGTAGTAGAAAACAGGAAGTTTTGCGAGTGACACATACAGTAATAGCATATTAGTGAGTTTTGAATTTCTGAAAAGTATGTTGTATTTTGTTGAATGTGCCTGAAAATCTACAGTTCCACTAAACAAAAATAGAGATTCAATTTAGCTGCTGAAAACTTTTTTACAGATTCATCCTAATAAGATGTACCGCTTAAAAGTGTCACGACATTGAGCTTCTGACCAGTTCTCTAAGTTTTGGCACTTGATTGGTTTTAAGCTCATTTAGACAATTTTTGGATCTCGCAAGGTGGCTTTTTTTTTAAACCGAGAATAACACTTTGGCCAACGCGGTATTGTTTATCGTACCACTGAAACTGCCTTTTTTGAGTTTTTAACTTGATTCGTAAAGGAAATTTCTAGCACTAACTGATCAAATTTCAAAAATTTCCAAAAGAAAATATTCTAGAATAATTTTTAAATTTTCGAATTTCCTTCAAAACTGAAAATTCTATACTTTTCCTCATAGAAATTTCCAACATCGTGTTTGGCAAAGAGTTTGAGGAAGTCTAAACGAGCTTCTGAATATACTGAAGATTTAGTCAATTCATTGAAACCGTCGAATTGTTTTTACACAATTATTTCCCTCAATGATTTGTTAGAATTTTCAAATGTCTACAGTTTTTATCAGATTATTACATTAGTCTTGTTTTAGACAATTCGCAACATTTCTGAATTTAAATTTTGAAGTTTCAATTCTGAAATTTTTACACCTAATCAAATTCATTTTAGTACGTCAGTTCAACAAAACTGATTTCCAACTATTACAGTTTCGAGAAATTGACTTTTCCTTTGATTTGTATTCTTTTTCCAATTTTATTTTTTAAAAATTTATTTGTATTCTTATTTTTTTTTAGTGGGCCTAATAAAAGACTGTTTGACTCACCGAACAGCAAGACTTCCAAGCTTCAAAAATACACATAGTTTTTTTTCAGTAAAAGGAAGGAATCACCTCTCAAAATGATATATTTTTACGACAGTTCGGTTGAGGAGGAATCATAAAACAGGTGTTCAAAGTTGAGGGGTGAACGATTATACCCAAGAAAATGAATCAATGAAAATTTCGGAGAATTTCGATTTCAATAAATTGTCAAATTCAGATTTTTGGTTTTTATGTGGTGATGCTTCTATAACGCTCGGAAAATTGAAACTAGAATTGAAACTTAAAGTAACGAAATTTTTCAGTTTCACAAAACTGTGGAATCCAGATTTTGGAACACTCATACGATGTCTCGTAATCACATTTCAGAAACTATAAACTAAAAAGACATACTCTCAACAACGAATTGCAAGACTAATGTTTGATAAGCTCTCTTAAAAAGTTCGAGAAACATTTGAAGCCATAAAAACTGATTAGCGTAAGCAATTGTTGCATCTACTGCCTTTTTTGTGAAACGAATGATCAATATGAAAATGAGAAAGACATTTTCATAAAGATTAAAAAATAGGCAATTGGAATAAGTTGACACTATAAGAATAAGACATCTTATTTCGGCTCTCTTGCAAGGCTGTCGAATCAGGGCCGCAGCTTTTTTCGTTCAGATACTTCTGAAATAGGTAGGTTTCGGCGGCCTTGCGCCCTGATAGTTTCCGGATGGCTGACACGGGAACCACTCCATATGTTACACGGGGATTCTGATTAAACCTATGGCAAATGATAGTACACAGGCTAACTAGAACAACCACAAAATTATAGCTGCCCGTTTGAAGGTCTGTTGAAATGGCGAAGCATTTAGAGATTTTTCGCGAGTTTGGAGTCGGCACCCTTCGAACGACCATAACTTTGTTAATTTTTGTGGTAGACGTTCAAACTTTTTTTTATTCAAAAGGTGAAGAATTGGGAAACATTAATGTTAATTACAACCATGTTCTATCATCGAAAGGAAATCCAGGAAAATAGAAAATGTGCAAATTTCGAGTTCCACCGAATTCAAAAAATGCCAATTTTTGAAAAAAAAGTACTCGGGGGACCATGTCTATCAGATTTCTCAGGGCGAGTAACCTACATATACGCGTTCAAATATAGGTTTAGCCTTTGAGTTACGAGACTTATTTCAATTTTTTTCAAAAAAAATTCACAATTCATGTATTAGGCAAGAAAATTTCTTTCTTTTTTGGCAATTTTTTTGATCCGATTTTCTTTAAAGCGGAGGCGGCAAGGATAATGAAAGTAACGTCCATGAGCATTGATAGCTGTCTGGCAACGCTCTGGTAATTTCTTGATTCCGTTGGCTCAGAACGAAGAGGGCTGAGATTGAAAAAGTGAGCCGACTCCTGTTTTGTGTCATCTTTTCGATTGAAATTTTTTCTATCAAGATGACGTTTAAGAGCCCCAAACGACCATTTGTCTGAAAGAACAAGGTCTGGAGAATACGTCGAGTGCAAAAGAATATTTCAGCTGAGCGACATAAATTTTTGACTGATCCCTCCAGTCACCGGTGATCTCTCACGTCGCGCTGGAAATAAACTTTGGATTTTTCTCCTCGGATTGATTCGACTGTCAAATTCCATTTTTCTAATTACAAACTATACGAACCGGCAGTTTTAGTGGTACTAACATCTAAAAGTTTCCAGTCTTAATTCCTTCGAAAAACCACAAAGTTCCCAGCATACCCATTTTTACGGGAAATTTGGGTTTCGGAACGTTCAGAGCTAGCCTTTCTTTGTTAATCGACTGACCCTTCCGCACATTGATGGAGTAACTTACCCACTTTTTATCTACAATATATAGATCATCCAGCCAACTGAACGTGCGAAGAAATCATAGGTGAAACATACTCATGTCTACATGGCAAAACACATTGTAGTCCGTAAAAACACGGGGTACGAATCAACCGAATTTTTGGCATTGCCAAGAGACTTCGATCCTTTCACAAAACTTGGTTGACTAGAGGACAATACCTGTGACATTTTACAAATAGTTTGAAATGGATGCACCTCCCCGGTTTTTAGCAATTGATGAAGATCTGATTCACTAGGCCGTTGCCATTTTTCAAACTGAACTCCCCTGAGCGGAATTTTTGCAATCACCGAGACGTCCCTTATATACATACACAATTTTCTTTCGAATACCAGGTGATTAAAGACTAAATTTAAATAAAAATATAAGCATGTTGCTTATGTGCATTGGGATAAGGACCAAAAGAATCGACATTTCTCCAACACGAAGTGAGATAAAAATTTGAAAATGTACAATCTAATAGACACGGAACACAGCTCTCTAACAAAAAAAAATCTGGCCTGGTACACCACTTTTAGAACCAGAAATCGAAGCTCAAAAACAACCCTTCCAAAAAGAAAGAAACTTTCTTGCCAACCTAATACATGAAATTTTTTGAAAAAATGTTTAGCTTATGAATGCTTTCCTTTGAAGTTTCTGAACTTTATTTTGCTGTCTTTTTTCATATTTATTTAAGTTTCATAATTTTCGAAAACTTTTTTTTTCTCAAAAAATTTCATGTATAGGGGTACATGAATTGTGAATTTTTTTTGAAAAAAATTGAAATAAGTCTCGTAACTCAAAGGCTAGACCTATATTTGAACGCGTATATGTAGGTTACTCGCCCTGAGAAATCTGATAGACATGGTCCCCCGAGTACTTTTTTTCAAAAATTGGCATTTTTTGAATTCGGTGGAACTCGAAATTTGCACATTTTCTATTTTCCTGGATTTCCTTTCGATGATAGAACATGGTTGTAATTAACATTAATGTTTCCCAATTCTTCACCTTTTGAATAAAAAAAAGTTTGAACGTCTACCACAAAAATTAACAAAGTTATGGTCGTTCGAAGGGTGCCGACTCCAAACTCGCGAAAAATCACAAAATGCTTCGCCATTTCAACAGACCTTCAAACGGGCAGCTATAATTTTGTGGTTGTTCTAGTTAGCCTGTGTACTATCATTTGCCATAGGTTTAATCAGAATCCCCGTGTAACATATGGAGTGGTTCCCTTGTGAGTTTATTTTCAAGAGAACAGACTGATTGGTCCACGGTAACATAACCACAGCAGCAATCATGTCCGGCCGCGGCCCTGTTTCAGACAGCCTTGCTCTCTTGCTGTTTCCATTAAAAAACTTTTAATGTTACAACAACTTGTTAACATAATGAGGTTGTTGTGAAAAAAAACATTTTACAAGGGAGGTCTTTTCAGAAAAGCTTTCAGAATTTTCTTATTTTTGGACAGGGGTTAGTTCACCTCCTTAATAAGCCACTGTCAAAATCTGTATATGCACTTTTTCCAAAAATGCTGAAAATTTTCGTCTGAAAGTTTCCAAATCCTTAACCATAGGAAACTTTCCTTTCCTCTGTTTTTCGCCTCCTGGCAACCTCACGTTAACGCCGCCCACTTGTACCCACTTTCGCCCAGTTGTTTTCAGTGGTGAGGTGGCCGAGTGGTTGTGGGCGCGCATGGTGAAACTGAAGGTCTGTGGTTCGACTCCCTTGTTTTGGAATTATTTTTTGCTTTTTCAATAAGTTGTCTAGGCACCCATTTTGGGTTCCAAAATGATTTTTTGCGCGAATTTTTGACTTCGCTGATTTTTCAACTTTGGGAAGAAAAAATAGGCAGTTTTTCGAATGTAAAATTTTTCGAAATTTTCAAAGTTTTTGATGGGCAAACCCATATGAAATTTTCGATGAAACTTTTTTTGTTCGAAATTTCTCAATTTTTGCAAGGAATGTATTTTTGTGAGCTCTTATTAGTTTTTTCATGGTTCTTCTGCTCTTTTTCGACCCAGAACAATGCAAAACCACTCATACACGCTGTGTCAGGAAGCCTGGTCGAAAAACGCGCCCCAGCGAACGTGAAAAATGACTGCGCAACGTGGCTGGCTGAGGATCAAACTTTTAAACGTTGGGCGAAAAAATCAAAAAAATCGCGAGTTGCAATGCGTTGATTAAAAATATATGTAGGTCATCCACGTCAACTTTAAAATTCATAAATTTCGCCTGGCCTAAAGGTTTTCTGGGGCGCGATTTTCGACCAGTTGATCTGACACACCGTGCTCATAATTTACAGATATCTTTAAGTTTTGACCCGTTCCCATAATTGGTTTGCGATGTATTTCGAGACGAAAAGGGCAGAAGAACCATCGAAAGTTAAAAACAGCTCACAGAAACTAGTTCGATTCAAAACTTGAAAATTTTCGAACAAAAATATTTAATCGAAAATCTCCTATTTGTTTGCCCATCAAAAACTTTGAAAATTTCGAAAAATTTTACATTCAAAAAACTGGCGATTTCTTCTTCCAAAAGTTGAAAAATCAGCGAAAAGTCAAAAATTTGAGCAAATAACGATTTTGGAATCCAAAATGAGTGCCTAGAGAACATATTAAAAAAGCAAAAAAATAATTCCAAAACGAGGGAGTCGAACCCCAGACCTTCAGTTTCACCATGCGCCCACAACCACTCGGCCACCTCGCCACTGAAAACAACAGGGCGAGAGTGAGTACAAGTAAACGGCGTTCCCGTGAGGTTGCCAGGAGGCGAAATAACAGAGGAAAAGAGAGTTTCCTATGGTTAAGGATTTGGAAACTTTCAGACGAAAATTTTCAGCATTTTTGGAAAAAGTGCATATAGAGATTTTGACAGTGGCTTATTAAAGAGGTGAACTAACCCCTGTCCAAAAATAAGAAAATTCTGAAAGCTTTTCTGAAAAGACCTCCCTTGTTAGAAAACAAAAATACGAGATATTTCATCAAGTTCTATAATTCACTGTTTCCCATTAATATTCACTGAAATCGGCATTTTTGTCTTGTTATCATAATGTCACTTTTGAAGTTGAGGGGTGAACGATTAAAACCCAGAAAATGAATAAAAGAAATTTTCGAAAATCTCCAGTTTGAAAAAATTAACATAGAAAAGGGACAATTAACTTCGGCTCCATTGCTGTTAATAACTTTCACTGTTACACCAACTTGTTGAAATCATGAAGTTGTTTTGAAAAAAATTATTGAAAAATTCTTAATTCTTTATTAAGTTTTATGATTCACTATCTTCCACATTGATAGTCACTGGAATCGGCATTTTTCTCTCGTTATCGTAATGACACTCCAGTTTCAGCATGAATCCAACGAATTCTGGGAACGTCATCAATGTGAACATTTTATCGGTGTCGTTTTTGAACTGTTTCAGGAAATTCTTCTGGAATTAATAATCTTCTTTTAGAGTTGACCATTTTCAACTGAAATGGGTAAAGGTAATACAATTTTGGTTGGTACTGTACATGTAGTAAACATGCTGTATTGCAAAAAATACAGTATGTACAAAGCAGAAATTCTTATACCTACATGCTTGATTAAGAAACTACGACCTTTTGGGTTTTAAAGTCTCCTAATTACAAAGAACTGAAACATTGAAACACAAAACTAACCTTTCCATCGTGAATAATAAAAAGTGGTCCTAGATTGAAATGATGGTATGGATGTGATCCTAAATTGAAGTTCTCCTTCACCAACATCTCATCTGACCACGTGGCTCCATGCATTTCAACCAACTGTCTCAACTGAATCATCTCATTCTTGGACATTCCTGGAATCGCCACGTGGATATGTACTCCATAGAGAAATGGAATATTCTGTTTGTGAATCCATGTGGCCCATTTGAGAACTGTTGCATACACTACTCCACCGTACTTGATCTTTTCGATTCGGAATTTGTAATCGTTTCGAAAGTTGGATTTCTTCTCCAAACACTCATTCATCCATTGTTGTTTCATTAGTAAAGTGGGCAGAAATACACACATCACGTATCCAAAATCGTCCGATTCGAATAGTCCATTTGTATCGGTTGGTACTATAAAATGCGTCACTCCCGACATTTGATCGGTTACCTGAAAATTTGACATAGTACTTGAATTTATAAAGACTGTGAGAAGAGGAATCCGCAACACTTTTGAAACAAGAACCCATAATAAATCACCATGTGAAACCGTATGGTTTGGTATCAAAAATTTTCCAAATTTAATTGCTTTGAAAACACTCACATTTCCTTTGTACTTCTCTGTGAATGGTCCATAACAGAAACTGTCGATCAGTCGATTATCAATTCGAATACGGTAAGACATCGTTGGAAGCAGATCCGGGATTCCTGAAAATTTTCTACAGTTTCAAAGTGAAAAGAAGCATCGGAAGTTTTTGAATTCAATAGTTTTGCAGGTTGACGTGCTAGATTTTTTTTTCATAATACCAACTAGTTATCTAGATTTTTGAAGATTTAATTCGGATATTGTTCGAAATTATAGGGAAATTAAAAATTTCTCTGTATCAAAACTATCATAAAAATGTGGTGATTTAAGTTGTTCAATTCTGTATTCTCCTGCAATTGTAAATTTTTTCCAAAATTTTCTTTCTAGACTGAAGATGAGAAAAATTGAAGCTTTTGCTATTAACGCTGTGGGAAAAAATCTGAAAATGTGTATGCTAATTTGTTTCTCGCTTCGATATATCCTCTTATACATTTCGCAATGCACTACTCTCTGACCTTTTTTTCAGGCAACAGTATTTTAAAATTAGCAAGATTTTTTACTGTTTTTGAAAATAAATATAGCTAAACAAAAGGTTTAGTTAACAGTTTTATCGATGTGGGGTTTTTTCAATAAAAATATCTAGATTTTTTTAAATTTTCATTTTACTGTTTTACAATAACGACTTCTAAAAGCTTATCACTAGTTTTTGATCTCAAGAAAAACTTTGGTGGATATAAAGAAAGGAGCCTCATAATTTCAATGTTTCACATTCCGCATTATAAATATTCGACTAATAAAGAGTTGGTAGAGAATCATCCTTTGAACCAGCCTTTCTTATGAAACTCACTTTGCCTAAACTTCTTTCCTCGTAACTTTTCGAAAATCGTCTCAATTTGAGTGAACTTTTTCATTTCAGACGTCATGCTGGCACCTTCACTAACACTTGTCACCGATGTTCGTTTTGTTGTTGACTTAAAAAAATAAACTACCAATATAAGAAATTGAATACTTCTCATCAGAACTTCCGGAAACAGAACAATTTTTGAATTTTCCTCACCTGAGCACTTTCAATCAACAATTGTTCCGGTGTCTTATTCTCAACATTGTAGACATTTCTATCAGCTCCATTCCTAATTAAATACTCGACTATCTTCACATGTCCATACTTGGCAGCAGCGTGGAGAGGGGTGTTTCCGAATTCTGGAATCAGAAATTTCTAGAAAATTTTTGAAAATGACTACTTACGATTATAGACATTGATGTAAACTCCTTTATCAACCAGTGCTTTCAAATGTTCGAAATTCACTTCTCTCACTGCTTCACACAACATATTCTTATCCGATTCTTGATCCAACCAGAACTGAAAAAATAATTTTGAACTTCGGATTACTGTACCTTTTGATACTCACCGAATACCTCCAATGTAACTCTCTAGTTCTCTCTGATGCAAATCGATCCAGGTAGAATCTTCTCCAACGTTTTCTTCCAGATTTTGTGAATGAGCAACAGATTGAAAGGATCAAAAAGATGAATAGGAGTGATCCGAGACAGAAGAGCACAATTTGGAACCATGGAACCATCTCTTTAATTCTCAATGAAACCGAAGAAGTCTTGGTTTCGATGCCGAAAAATTCGTTGAGAAACATTCTAAGAATTTCAGTGCTAACCGCTGCAGATTCCAATTTTTTGGCATGATTCGAAAAGTCGAGATCCAAATTTTCAAGCGGTTCAAAGATTTTGACAACTTCCGGAGCGTCTTTATGATGGTTGTGTCGAAACGAACCCAATTTCACCAACATCCCTTTCAACCCCTGGATTTTAGAGGCTTCCTCAAACACTTCGGAGACAGATTCTAGATTCTTACTCTGGTTTTTCCCAATGAAATCATCTAGATTTTTAACTTGTTTAACTAGTTTGGCAATTTGATTCTTTCCAGTTTTCTTCCATTCTTTACTGAAATCATCGTCCGGTGGTAATTCTGAATCAATAGCTTTTTGAATCTCGATTTCTCTGTTTTTCACCATTGAAATTCGTTTCATCGCATCTCTAGCCTCTTCCAAGTTAGAATTAACTCTTTCGACACGATTGAAACTAATCAACTTGTTAGTTTCCTCACTTATCTTTTTCTTTCTTATCACACTATCAGCCTCTTCCAGAATTTCGAGAATTTTAGATATTTCAGCCATGTATGCCTTGGTGAGTTTGATATCCTCATCATTCACATTGTACCTGAATTTCTTCATATTTTCAGCACCTTCAAGAATTTTATCTACGTTTCCCAAATGGAAATTTCTTTTTGAAAGACATTCAGAGACACCTATAACTCTTTTTATGTCAAATTGGTCTAGAATTTCCAGGAATATATTGGTATCCGGATGTTGGGAAATCATCTCTGCTATATTATTCGTTTTCGAGAAATTTATTGCGGATTCTATGAGTTTAGCATAAGAACTGATATTTTGAATCGGTCCAGATCCATTTTTGTTCCATATATCATCCATATAAGTCTTGAATATTCTAACATTATCTCTGTTCTCCCATCCATCGAATGGCTCTTTCAAAGTTCGTAAGGCAACCATAATCTCATTCTCTTTAGAAATTATTTCATCCACTAGGAATACTAATTTTCCCATTGCATAGATCATTGTCTTGGTTTGATTGAACGCATTTTGGAATAACTCGAATTCGAATTCAGGTTTCACAGAAGGCAACTTTCTTAGACATTTGTCAACTGTATCCAATAGAGATTCAGGAATTATAAAAGGTCCAGTCCATTTTTCAATGTCTCTGATTGCATTTCTTATCTTATCAGCTCCAACTTTATTCCATTTATTTTCCTCTAGAATTCCCTCAATTTTCTCTACGGTTTCCGACATTTTCAAGTATGGCTGGAATCCCAATTTCAGTTTTTCTAGATGCTTTTCTCCAAGAAGATTTTTCAGGAATTCTGAATCGAAAATTTCGGGGAATCTCATTAGAAATGCTTTTGTTCTTCCTTCCACTTTTACTTCAGATCCAACGAGTACAGTACCCATTCGATATGCAATTTTGCTCTTTTTCTCCGATATTTTAGTTTCACAATCTTCAAATTCTTCATTTGCAAATTCTAATGATTCAGCTAATTCTGAGAAAGTCTTCGAGTGATTTGAGAACTCAAAAGCAGACTTCACAACAATTTCCAAATTTTCAAAAGTGCTGGCATAGATTTGAATTAGTTTTTGAACTAGATCCCACCAACTTCTTACTTCTTTTATTTCCTCAAACTGCTCGATTACTGTAGTCAATTCTATTACATCTAAACGATGAAAACACAATCCGATTTCAGTGATATTTTCTTGAGGTCTCAGACATTTATCGAGTTTGGGAATTAGTTCCAACCAAAGAAATTCCAGTTTTGGAGGATGTTTTTTCAGAGTTTTAAACGTGGAAATGTATTCTTGAACTGTTCTCTTATCTATCGATCTTCCTAGATCCTCTGAATCTATAGCCAACGACTTCAGAATCTTTACTGAACCTAACATTTTTTGAAAATCAGATTTCAGCTCTAGACTCCTTGTATCCTCATAAAAATCTGTTACATATTTTAGGATCATGTCTGGCTTTGTTTTGTAGAAAGTGTTGAATTGTTTGGACGTCGCTTGAAAGTACCTGGATGTTTCTTTGACGAAATTCTCAATGAGTCTGGATTGTCTTTTTATTCCGCCTGTCAAATCGGTCAGTATGGAAATATTATCGACGAAGAGGGATAGATTGGTGGGCGGTGAAGCTGAAATTTCGACGTTTTTTTTCTGTTTCAATACTGTTACAAAGTACAAATGTTCAGACTAATTTGATAACGATCCAATACAGTACACCTTTCGTTTCATGAAAGTTTTTCATAAAAAGAATCCCGATAATTAAAATCTATGCACCATTGATTTTTGAAAACCCTCACCTGCTTCATCCAATTTCTTACTCTGCTCGTTCAAACTGCCATGAATTACTGTGCAAAAAATTGTGAACCAAACGATAATCCGAACACTTTTTCTCATTCTGAAACTCTCTTAAAATCTCTGAAATAGTACGAAAACCCACTTCAAGATATTAGGGAACCAAAATATGTTTATTGAATTTCGAAAAATCGGTTAAAAGATGAAAAATGTGGGAAAACGTGGAAAATCGTTTGTGACATGGAAATTTCGAGAATTTAGAACATGAGAAAAGCGATAGAGACAAGGAAAAATTGAATGAGAATGTTGTGTTGAGTAGCTGAATCCGGTTGAACTCCACTTCCGATTCGACCTCCACGGACAGGGGGACGGGCTGGGGCAGCAGGAACTGAAAAGAGAAAAAAAAATCAAATTCGGAGTCTTGAAAAGTGAAATCCAGAATTTTCATGTTGTCTGGAAATTCTAGAGTACACTCAACAAATTTAGAGATACAGTTTTGTGGCTGATAATTTCTTGTAAAATCTAACAAATCTAGGAAAAACGGCTACACAGCAGCACTTCTAATTACAGTGCTAACTATGACATTTTCGGCACATATTTTTGAAAAACTCTCGAAAACATTTTCAGGGTTCCATAATGGATCCATTTTCACTGGAAAAGACCAAAATGATATATTTTGGTCCGGGACTGTATCTCGGAGTCTCAAAATGTCAAAGTTTCGAGTATTTTATCAGTTGATTGTACTCCAACTTTCCCATGAAAACCGAGAAACCTTGTGTTAAAATTAATTTTTGATGGTGCCGCTCTATAAGGAGTAACGTAGGTACTGGATGATCGTAAAGGACATGATCGTAAAGGACTCGGCTGTAAAGCAAACTGAAAAACTTGTCACATAGTTTATGAATTCAGTGTAACGGTAATGATTTCTTTTTCCTGACTAAATCTTCAATCATGTGGCTAGTCTTCTCAAATTTCACTGCTTCAGAATCTAAATGTTCCACAGAATTTTTATGAAATTTGTTTTCGCTATTTTCAACCACGAATTCTAAAAAGTATGAAAAACAGGTGACTAGGAAGGTTCCAAGATGATTTTTCTCATCGAATACATACAAAATTTTATAATTTTGAACTTTTTTGGAGAAGTTCGTTTGATCATACTAAATTGGTAAAATCAGGACGTATTATTTATATTTAGATTCCCGAAAGGCCTCTTGAATTATGCACCGTAAAAGTCTACTTGTTTCCACAGTTTGTTGAAACCTTATTTTTATGTTCATAGTTGGCTAAAATGAAGATTTGCTTTGCTTTAGTACTTTTTTATGTATGGGGTTCACCAAATTATCTTCAAAACTTTCCCAATTCGACGAGGATATAACTTTTTCCCGTTTCCTATCAATAAAATTCTTACCAACTGGCTCTGCTGGTTTCACACTTTCCGCTGCAATTCTAGCAATCTCATCATCTGATAAATCGTCCTGATCAGGCAACACAACACCATCCAAATCTTCCGATTCCACGGTTTTCACTCCATCGGAGTCTGATGCAACTTCAGATTGAGCTGCAATCGAGTTGGGGTCCAATGAGCTGTCATCTGATTCTGATTGCACGTCATCTGATCCTAAAATACTTTTGAATGCCAAATGTCAAATAGTTGGTTATGATCCTAGTACCTGTAAACTCTGATGCTTTGTCCATCACATTGCCGAAAACTTCTTTGCCAAAGGATTTGGCTAGTTCTTCCAGTTCATCTAGAGTCAACTCATCTGGATCTTGCTCAGACTCCTTTTCCTGAAAAAGTTTTTCTTGAAATCAATTTACAAGGACAAGAACCCACCATAACATTCTCATCAGCATCAAAACCTTCCATTCCAGCAGCTTCATCATCTTCAGATTCCTCTCGATTGATTGGAATATTCACATGTCTTCCACCACTTTCTTTGTCTCCTCTGATCTCTGCCTCTTCCTGAATCTCATCCATAGTCTTACTCTTCTCGTTAACATCATCTTGGGATATTGGAATCTCAATGTTTTGGTTCGGGTAGATCACATCTGAAATGATACATTTAAAGAGACTCATGCTGGCCTAAAAATTATATGCGCGAATTACAAAAAAATGAAAAATGTTGTGTTTCGAAAGCTTTTTTCCGGTTCACAAAACAGAATTTCTCGCAGAAAATTTTAAAAGTCTATCTCAGCCAACAATTTGGGTTATTTGTATTTTCATGTTTCAAATGGTTTTGAATTTTGCTTAACATCTAAATCGATTAATTATTTTGGAATTTTGGCGATTCCTATTTCAAGACCTGCAAGAAATGCAAAATTTTCGAGTAGATCAAAAAACTCAAAATATCTAGGCGCCAGCCCGCGAATTTTTCTTCATAGATTTTCCAAGAGATGCCATTCAAATGACATCATTTCAATCAGTTTGATTCGTCTCTGATTTCTTTTTTGCCCAATTTCCGTATTATTTTTGTTGCTTATCCTTTTAAAACTTGTTTCATTAGGCCTTGTTGTTATTAGGAAGACAATTTTCTAGTTTCTACCTTTCCGGTCTTTTCGTTAAACTTTTTGAGCTCCCGATTTATTCGAAATTGGCACCAACCTGCTGCTATTCAAAAATTCTTGATTCGGTTTTCAACTTCGCCCCGTATTTCTGCTCGAAATAATTCTCTGTTTCTCGTTTTGTACTCGAAGGAATTTTAATTTCTTTACTGTTCTATGTGATGTTTCCTTAATTATTCTATCTTTATTATTCTATGTCATGTTTCAAATGCTTCCACATCTACAATTTTCAAATTTTGCAGATCCGATATCTCTGAAAACAATGAACACATCACTCGATGAACAACTCAACAATCTCTGCCTCCAATCAGGGACCACACTGGGCGAACTTTTGGATCAACTCGATTCTCAAATGGAAAAAGTCGAGAGGATTGGACGTGATTTAACCAAAAAACTCCCGAAAATGACCCCAGAAAGAGCAGTCTTTCCATTTGAGAAGCGAAATTTCGAACTGGAAAATTCGTTTCGGAAAGTATATCAAGGGAAAATCGGTCGTCTGTATGATATCATCGATGAAAAGGACAAAGAGATTGCTCAGATCCGATTGGAGAAAGATGAAATTGAGAAAAAATTGAGAGAAAAGAAAGTGGAATCAAGAGAAGGAACGATTTCAGATGAGATGTTGGATCAGATGTTGGATGTGATGCGTATTGCAAAAGAAGAACTTTTGGATACTCAGGAGGAATTATATAGGGTCTCAATTCAAAAGAAATCAGCTGATTTGATCCATCAAAGAGAGAAAATTCAATGGGAAACTGAGAAGAATCAATTGAAGAAAGAGAACCAAATGCTTCTGAATGAGTTGAAATCCGTTTTGAAGAGTAAGAATGATCACATTTCGGGATTGGAGAAACTCAATGAAATGTGGATTTCCACTTTTAAAACTCTGGATACCGATGTTATGTGCAAAATGGATGATTGCCGAATTTGTACGGAAGAATTGAATTCGAAGGATTCCTCACCATCGAAAGATTTGAAAATCGATGCGATTATTAAAAAGTTCTTCCCATTCAACTAATTAACCACCCCTTCCCACTAATTATTATTATCTGTACCTATTTGTTTTCTTGTTATGCTTTTTAACTTCTCAAAATTCCAGAATATTCTGGAGAACTTATCAATAAACGGGTGATATTCTCTCAAAGAAGTGTTATGTAGTTTCGAACAAAGTTTACAGTTTCAGTTTTTTTTTCAAAGCCCATATTCCGTAAAACCTGTATTAGAAGCGCCGAAGTAAATTTCACTAAAATTTTGGAATTTCTGGAATTTTTTCATTGAAAACGTTTGGAAGTTTTTAGTTTCAAACTACACATTTGGAAGGTGGTCCTTCTATTACAAGGGCCCTTCTATTAGAGGGGCTTTCCTAATTCAAATTTCACGGTAGTATAGGAATCAAACTATGTGCTCTGAAAGTATTTTCAGCACTAATTTTTGACAAGAAATGCGCATTTATTGAGTGCAATTTACTTAAAATTTCTAGAATCTAATAGTCAGCAAAACCGGAACGCAACTTTCAATGATTTTGGAATCAAATATTTAATTACTTTTTCATCGATTTCCTAAAAAAAGTGAAAATTTGAATGTATGATCGATTCATACATACATGAAGCGCTATCTAATGTGAAACCCTAATTTCGGACTAAACTCAAAAAACAGTATAATTTTGTATAAACCAACTTTAGGTACATATATCTCATTTCGTGTAAGAGATATTAAAAAGTAGTCAACTGACAAAATGTTTAAAATAGTGTCATAAATGTTTTGTCAGTTGCCCACTTTTTGATATCTTGCACAGAAATCGAGATAAATTGGCTCAAAGTTAAAAGTTTTTGGTCGGCCGTTGTTCACAGTAAATGGCTTAATTTGATAATGCTAGAAACATAAAGATCTGTGTCCGACGAAATAACTTTTTTCATTTTGTCGTAATTGACAAAATTGAGTTTAAAAGTAATTCTCCTAACTCCGAAATTAGGAAAATAGTTTTCAAAGATGGAAACGACAGTAAGTACTTTTTCCATGTCCCTTTTTTTGGAATCATTTTGCGTAGAATATTTTCATGAATACCTTTCGGAGTTCTTCGGAACATCTATGACACTGAATTCACTAAAAAATCAATTTCGTTAGATTGTTGCATTAGCTGCCACGCAATAATTAACCTATTCGTAACAGTAGTACATTAACCTTCCATATGGAACAGATAATTTTTTTCGAAACTCACCAACTGGTTTGCTTGGAGCTTCATCATCTGACCCATCGGTATCCTCTTCTTCTCCTGTTTTGCCTGCTTTCAAATCCTCGTCTTGTTCTCCAGAATCCGAATAATCCAGTTTCGGCAAATCAGGAACAACTGGTAGTGATTCTGAATGCTTTATTTAAATTGAAGATTATTAGTTTCGAAGTATACCTGCTGGCTCACTTGGCACATCGTCATACTCGTCTCCAATGTTTTCTCCTTCCTCCATAAACTCGGGTTTGGGTTCGAGCTCAGTATATGGTTTGTAGTCCTTTTGTTGTTGTCCATTGGTCTCAGACCCACTTGGAAGATCGTAGGATTCTCCTGAAAAAAAAAAGATTCTCAAAGTAGTATTCTCAAATTTACCTGGCTGACTCTTCGAATCCTTTTCATCAAAGTCCAGATCAATGGTAATCGGATTCATAAGATATTCGTATCCTGAATATTTCCGTTATTTGATACTGTAGGCCTAACCAAACCTTTCAAAACATTTCCATTCGAATCAACGGGAATAGGAATTTTACCATCTTTATCAAAATGACCGATTCTCGGGTCGTTTAGGTCTTCAAGTTCTTCTTCCTGGAAAAAATATAAGTCTACTAGAGTCTTTAATTAAATTGGGTTTTTTATGAATTTTACAAAGCAGTTATTTTTCTATTCGATTGTTTTCACTCTAGTGTGATATCCGCTTCATAAAAGACCCAAAACGGAAAAAAGTTGAATTCACTACTAATAGAATCAAGTTCAAAGGTGGTGTGCGGTGAAAAATTTTATCGCTTCATTTTATGCAGAAGTCCATGTAGATTCTCATAAAAATAAAGAAAAAATTCAAAAAAATTCCTTCATTGAGAAAAACGGCATCGAAAAGTCAAAGTGGCATCCGGTGGCCTAGCGGTCAGGTGTGAGTTTTCTAGGCCAACTGCCGGTAAAAGCGCGCAAAACTCGAACTTTTATTGATGTTAAGTGTTTTCTCTGATGTTTTTTAAATTTTTCTAAATTTTTTGTTATATTCCTCCCAGGTGTATGAAAAAACCTGACAAAAGTCCGAGAAAACACTTAACCACAATAAAAGTTCGAATTTTGCGCGTTTTTACCGGCAGTTGGCCTAGAAAACTCACACCTGACAAAAGCCATAAGGCGGAATTTCGAGAAAAGCTGATTTTTGTGTAAATTTTACTGTTTCGAGAGTTTATCAAAACTGTTAGATACTTTGTAGAATCACTAACTCTTTCCTCAATTAAGTCAAAGAATGTCAGATTCTAAAAGATATCTTATTTTTTGAAGTTCTGTACAAAAATTTTTCCCCGTTTCAATATTTTGTTTTCCTTTAGAGTAATTAATTTACCCAATCCGCAATATTTACATAAAAAATGTTCCCGATACCTCATCAATTGGAAGTGGTGGCAAATCTCCTTTCTCAACAAATTTCTCGAATTTCGTCCCATCAGCCAGTCTCGTTTTCTCTATTTCACTGGCTGGAATTTTTAAGTGTAAACAATCTATAAAAACAGTCGGCGCCAAAATGGTAATTACCTCTCAACACTCTCACCCGTATCGCTTTCGCTTTTTGGAAAACTGCACAATCGATGGCTGGAAAAAAGGAATTTTTGAAATTTTTTTCCATTAAAAATAGTTTCTTACCAAATGAAGATAACAGAGCGAAAATTAAGCAGGTCCTAGAAACAGTACGAAAATAATTGCGCATTTTTCGTTCTGCGAAAAATAAAAGCGACTTGAAATTATTATTGTGCTAGTTAAAAGAGGGACAAACAGAGACACTGCTCTCTGCTCGTTGTGTAATATAGAAAAATTGTTGATAACTGGATGATGACGACAGGTTTTTATCAGAAGAAGAGAAGGAGTATTTTTATCAGTTATTGGAGGGAATAAACGGGTGAAAAATAGTGTGGAGAGAGGGGAAGAAAATTAAGGAAAAAACGGAGGAACAGGGTCAACAAAATCAAAAAAATAATGGAGTTGCTCTTGGCGTCAGAATGGGAAGATGGATGAGTCAGCGGAAATGGGAACGAGTGGAAAAAAGGAGCTAATTTTTCGTTGGTTATAATACAGTAGAGGTTCAGAAATTCAATGAACCTTTTATTCATGAAACATTGGGAGTTTGAAATTTATATTTTCGAATGGAAAAAAACAAACTTTGAAAAAAAATGGTCTGAAAACATATTGACACCAGGGTATCGAGAAGAACGGCTCGAAAAGCCGCAAAAACGTTATTTTGCACCTAACACGCAGGCTTTATCAAAGTATACCGAAAGAACTAACTTTTAAAAAAGAGAGTTTGAAACTGCAAACAAATTTTCAGAAAGTTGAAAAATATCCATCCTTCAAAATTTAGAAAAATACGTCCGAACAATTCTAGAATATCCCAAACTTCAATTTTCAAGAATTTATTGAATGTATACCATTTCCTGTAATAAGCAAACGGTATGTTTCCATAGAAGTCTGGAAACGTTATCAATGATGGAAATTCTTTAAATTTTGGAACTTTTAGAATCTTTCCATAAATTTTTTGAATTGGATTTTGATTGTCTTTGAAGAAACTGTAACTAGGTTTTCTACTGTTGCATAAAAATTCAATTCTCACAAACGACCACATTGAAACAGTAGAAAAGTATTCATTTTTAGAAGCTGAAATTCCCCTTTTTTATTCGAAACTGATTTTTTCTGAAGTTTTCAAAAATTAAAAATGTTTTCTATAGCTAATTCTGAAGATATCCGAAATTCTACATATAATATTGCATAATGTAACTCTGAAGAATTGAATAAATGTACGCGAAGCCTGAAACATATTATTAAATTTTAGATTTGGAATAATGGAGACGACGTTCGTTTGAATTTACGGTACGTATTCTGAAGTTCAGCTGCCTCAGCCTGCGCCACCGTAGCTCAGCTGGTAGCAATGCCTTCAGCATTGGGTACACAAGATCAACTCCTCGAGGGGAACGAATTTCATGTCCCACGATTTTACTTTTTTTTCTCGTTAATCCTCCTGTTTCATGTCCTTGTATTATTGTAACCAGTTTTTTTATTTTTTAATAAAGCATCTCTATATGAATTAAAAAATAATTTAATTACAACTTCACAGAGTTCATACATTTTAATTAAAGACAATAGTAGCTTTCGGAACTTTTCCTTCACTCAAATCCTTCTGCATCTGGACCATAAAATCCACAAGTGCCTCTCCAAACTTTTCTGCTAATTTCGCATCCGAAAAGTCACTGATTTGATCCATGATACTGCAAAAAAGATATAGAAACTGAAATTCAAGAATTCGACTCACTTTCCACCGGAACTCCTCAAACTATTTCTTCCCATCTGCTGAATTTGAGCGCCACTTGCTATAAGCGTTAGAGACATTTCATTTGGATTGAACGCGTCGTGAACAGCAGAAGGGACACTTCCAGAGAGAATTTTCTTTGGGAGATCTGGTTCAGCAGTAACCGGACGTCTTAGACCGATTCCTTGAGTGGTATTTCGTTGGATAGCATCAACCATTGCACCAACTGTACGGAATCCACCGGTTAGATAGACAACTGTGTTTTTGAATACTGGACGGATCTGAAAAATTTCTTTTTTAAGAAGTTTATATTGCAAGAAAAAGTTTTTAGGACCAATTTGTAAAACAGAAACATGTAATAATTTTGGAACTGTCCGGTATTTAGAATAGTCCGGAAAAAAATGTTTAGAGCTTTGCAAAGTTTTATTTTTTCGGGATTTTAGAATTTTGTATTCAAAAATCGAGATGTTTCAAACTGAAACAGTCAATTGGAAAATCTTTCCAAAATTTTTCCATACCTGTTCAGCGAACTCTGCGAAAAATGCCTCTCGTTTCTTTGTGGATTCCCTTTCATGGGCGAACAAGAACTTCTCAGCGTTTCCTCCTGACAATTCCACGAAATCGAATCCTCTCTTCTCATAAGCCTCGCACATTTTCTTCGCATCTTCCAGGGTTGTTCCCTCAGCTTGAAACTCCACTGAATTCGTTTTGAGTCCAATTAGAAAATCTCTCGATGGAATTGCCTTCCGAATCTCATCATAAATCTCTAGAATCAATCGATTTCGATTCTCCACCGACCCTCCATACTTATCAGTTCTCTTATTAGTAGTTGGTGAAGTGAATTGAGATAGAAGGTATCCATGAGCTCCATGAAGTTGGATTCCATCGAATCCACAATCATATGCATATCTTGCAGCTAGGGTTGTTGTGGGCTCGCCAAGAAATTTCAAAGGCCCAATCAATTTTCACGTTATTTGCATTCATCGCCCGTTTTCTTTTTAGATTGGCGATTATCGCCCATTTAGATTTCAATATTGGCGTCAAATGCCAAAATTGATCATATGAATTACAATGTTCACTTTATTAGGAAGCTATCTTGTTTCTCCTTCGAGTTACACTTCATGACCTATATCATTAGAAAGCCCATAAAATTTCCTTTCCGACTATTTTTTCTGTTTTTGCGGTACAGCAGTGAGCTTCGAGAAAATCGGGTCAACAGATAACTTTCAATTGTTTGAGAACTATTTCAGAATTCGAGTTCAGAGAGCTCCATTGTTAGAAAACTTGAAAGTTTTTGAAAGATTTTGAGATTCCGAATTTCGAAATTCGTGAATTCCGAAATGTTTTCGAATTTTAAGAACTTAAAAGTTCTGTTTTCTTCAAAAATTCCTCAAAATGAAGAAAAAAAAACGGAAAATGTGAATTTTCTAGGCCAAAAATTCGGACGGTACAACGATTCGGGGGGTACAAGGGGATACAATTAATTTTGGGGTACAAAATTAATGATTCGGGGGTACAAAATGAGCGGGAAAAATTTATTTTCGTACCGTTGAGTTGAGATATTTTACCTAAGCGAAGCTGCGAACCATTTAGAGACGAAATTTCGATTCAGAAGCGCAGAGAATACAATACGCTGAAAAATGTTGGACCCCCAAATCATGGGTTTTGTAGAACCTTTGAATTTCTAATTTTCTTAATGAGAAAAAATTTCTTGGAATTTCAGGATTTTCTTCAAAATGACTAGAATTTCTGAATTTTCTTGGAATTTTGAACATATAAATTTTGTCTTTTCATTAAAATTTTTCGTTCAGTATTGAAAAATTATTTTATTTTCTTTGGATTTCGGTTCCTGTGATTTGCCTGCGAACTTCAAAAAATGTATAATCTACCAAAATTCCCTACAATTTTTCTTTTCAATTTCTCAAAATTCAAAATATGAAAACAGGCGTGAATCGCCTGTTTATAAATTGGCATTGGCGACCAATGCCAAAAATAAATATTGGCGTGTCTCACCAAACCCAAAAATTTCTTGGCGATTGGCGCCAAGAAATGCCAATTTTAACAAGCCTACTTGCAGCATAAACAAATCGATCAATCACTTCAGTTTTAACTTGTTCAGTGGTCAATGGAATTGGTTTTCCACACAGAAAGTCTTTAGCGTGGAGTTGGATATCAGAAGCACTCCATGGACTAGGATTCACGTAAATGGGAGTTTGTCTTCCAGCATTAGAGAGTTGCATAACTGCCAATGACCCATCTTGTTTCATTAATTGAGCCCATTGAGAGAAAAGAGCTCTACGCTCAGAAGATTCGCCCTCTTGAAATATGATTGCGTTTCCAAGTGCTTCGAGATTTGTCTAAAATTTTAAAATGGATTTCAATTACGAAGTGAATTATTATTTCATGTTGAGAAATACACATGAAGAAGTAGAAACTGTAAAGTTTGACCAACCGGATCCACCAGAACATTTGATTTGATGTCAGTGTCATTCCAAATTGTCCATGTCCCCATTTATCGTAAACATTCATAATTTGGGAAGTTGGGAGCCCATGATTTTTGAGATCTCCTGGAGAATAAGTAGACAATCTCTCGGTCATCGCCGCTTTCAAAAACCGATTCTGAGCAGTTTTTCCATTTGGAAAATGGAGTTTCTCGCCAAGAATTGCAGATGGAATAATTTCAGCGTTTGGGAATCTTCTCAAAGACATTTCGACTTTTGAAGGAGAACAAAAAGTTTCTGTAGGTTGACCCGAGAACTGGTTGTCTTTTATATGAGTTCAAAATGATGACAGGGGCCAATGGCTAAACTGTGTCTTGCGTAGGAAAAGAAACACTCTCCTCGATTTTACTGCTATCTTTCTGCGTATGTGAACTGCAAAGACTGGTGTCTGTGTGTAGCCTAGAAAAAAGTGCGACCAACCTGTGAAAAGGAACGATTTGAAATTTAAAAAAAAAGTTTTTCATGTTATTTATTCTGATCAATATGTGATTATCGTTTTGTTCGAACGACATTTCAAAAAAGGAGTAGAACTTTCTCAACATGTTTTTTTCCAGACCATCTGGTATTTTGGTCTAAACATGACTTGATATTTACATACCTGGTCTGTTTTCTAGACCATATTGAATTGTGGCCTAACTTTCGCAAGTTGAGTTTTCTAGGCCACCATGGACTAGAAAACACACCAGGTGGTTATCAAACCATTTCTAGGTTATTTACCATTGTGGCCTAGAAAATTCAACTTACAAAAGTTAGGCCCCTATGAGCTAGAAAACTCAGAAACCTCAAAAATACTTTTTTTTTTTGTAAAAATACTACGATACTTCACAATAACACACCACACAGTTTAGTAATTCGAACGAATTTTAGAAATAAGCCTTTTCGAAAAACTAATTTCAGAAAACTCGCAGATTCTAAATAAACTATTCTTAAGAAGTTTACCTTATTTTCCTATCTACCTGAAAAAGTGTAGAAATATTCCATATTTTTATCTGTTTTAAAATGTTCATTTAACCTCATTGTATCCAAATATTTATTAATTCAATCATTTAAATTAAAACATCTCAAAATTTTATTAGGCTTCAACTTCCACAGTCTTTTTTGCATTCCCTCCAAACATTTTCGCCAACTTCTCTTCAAACCCAGCTACCACTTGCTCATCACTAAAGTCACTGATCTGATCCATAACGCTGAAAACTCATTATTTTTGAGACACCAAAGAACACGACTCACTTTCCACCGGACTTTTCCAAACTGTTCCTTCCCATTTCCTCGATTTGTGAAACACTTGCCATGATTTGATAGATGATGTTGTTAGGATTAAACGCGTCTTGAACAGCCGAAGGGACACTTCCAGAGAGAATTTTCTTGGGGAGATCTGGTTCAGCAGTAACCGGACGTCCTAGACCGATTCCTTGAGTGGTATTTCGTTGGACAGCATCAACCATTGCACCAACTGTACGGAATCCTCCGGTTAGGTATACTACTGTGTTTTTGAATACTGGGCGGATCTGAAAAAAATATCCAGTTTCAAGAAGATGATATAGCAATAAGAGGCTTTTGGTGCCGTTCGGGTAGATATGTTCTTGAATTATTCCAAACCCCCGTTTTGGAGTTACGGAAAGTTCCGATTTTTCGGAATTTCCAAAAATGCTCATTTTTTGAAATTTTCAGGTAAACATTTTTTCGAACCTTGGGCGAACCTGGAAGAGGTGAGATTTTGGAAAATAATTAGTGTTTGGAAATGGAATTCTGTGTTTTGCTTATTCTAAGGGAAACTTCACCGGAAGTGTCTTATAATACAAAAATCCAAAATTTAAAAAACGATTTTTGTTTTCCAAATGTGAGGCAGTTAAAAAAACTGTTTCGAATAGATTACTTTTACACATGAATCGTGAAAAAGTTTGCTAGGAAGTTACATAATTCTACAATTAGCATGAATGCATTAATAGATTGCACTAATAGAACCTTATACTTGCACTTCTTAAGCTGAACCATCCCGATTTCTGTAAGAAATATCAAAAAGCTGCAAATTTCAAATGTTGGTGATACTGTGACAAATATTTTATCAGTGGACAAATTTTTGATATCTCTCACAGAAACGGAGCTAATTGCTCTCAAAGTATAGGGTGACACAGAAACATGGATTAGTACCGTTTTTTTCTTTTCAGGAATTATGGCAAGAGGTGGTACAAAAACATTTTAGGTTGTACAAAACGGGATAGCATCCGAGTTTTTACCTTTGTTAATTTTTAGAATTTTCAGAATTGGAGTCGATGTTTTACTGTTTCGAATAGATTAATTACTTGTACACAAAACTTGCTTGACTGATAATCTATCCTTGAATGAAATAAAGTTCCCTTAACTCACCACATCTGCAAACTCCACAAAGAACGCCTCTCGAATTTTTGTTGATTCTCTCTCATGCTCAAATTTGAACTTCTCGGCAGTGCCACCAGTCAACTCCACGAAATCGAATCCTTTCTTCTCATAAGCCTCACAGAATGCTTTTGCATCTTCCACAGTCGTTCCCTCATCTTGATACTCTTTTGAATTCGTTTTGATTCCTACCAAGAATCCACTAGACACTGGAATCTCTTTTTTGATCTCATCATAAATCTCCATGATGACACGATTCCGATTCTCCAAAGATCCTCCATACTTATCAGTTCTTTTATTGGTAGTAGGAGAAGTGAATTGAGTGAGCATGTATCCAAATGCTCCATGGAGTTGGACTCCATCAAACCCACACTCGTAGGCATACTTGGCTGCATACACGAATCGATCAATAACTTCTGTTTTAACCTGATCAGTAGTCAATCCAATTGGTTTTCCGTATCTTGAACCAGGTGGATCAGTTTTGAGTTCAATGTCAGATGCACCCCATGGAGTTGGATTCACAGTCACAGAAGTTTGTCTTCCAGCATGAGAGATTTGCATAATTGCAAGTGCTCCGTCTTGTTTCGTTTTTTGAGCCCATTGAGTGAAGAGAGAACGACGTTCGGAAGAATCACCCTCTTGGAAGATGATTGCGTTTCCAGCAGCTTCTAGATTGGTCTGAAAATGGTTAAACGCAGTTAGATACTATCAATAAGTAAGGAAATTTTGAGTTTATATATAGAAATCAAGAAACAGAGGAAAACCTTTGATAAGTTTCAGAATAACTACTTCTCCTAAAATTGTCCTTGCATTATAAAATTCCGCACATTTTAATTAGAAACTTTGAAGTTTTATCAACAAAAAAATCGTTAAAATCCTTTTTAGGTGGTGCTCAAAAACTTGTCCTCAAATTTTCTCGTGAAATTGTATTTTTGTCCGTGAATTTATGAAAAGTTTCCGACGATGTCAGAAGAAATACCACAGAAAATCAAAAGGGCTTTTGTAAAAGAAGGGTCGGCTCTTCTAATAGAGGTTTTGAGAATTTATGCAAACTCTACTGTTTCGAAGACTTCATTTAAGTCAACAGAACCGGAAAAAGTATTACTGATGAAACATATAATGGACACCATGAATAAAAAACGAAGGATATCTTTAAAAAGTTAGACTGGAGCTAGAACACCTCCAAAAACCAAACTATTGGTTAATCTATTCTAGCAAAATTATAATGTTTCAGAATGATCATAACATTCACTCAAACGATTTCATGATATTGTTCTTTCAGTTGGATTGAAAACTAACCGGATGAACCATTACATTTCCAGTGATCACCATTCCAAACTGTCCATTTCCCCATTTCTCATAGGCATTCAGAATCTTCTCCGTCGGAAGTCCATGCTTTTTTGGGTCTTCTGGAGCATAAGTAGACAATCTCTCGGACATTGAGGCCTTCATCAAACGGTTCGGAGCAACTCTCCCATTAGGGAATTTCAGAGGTTCACCTAGGATTTCAGCAGAGACGTTGGCAGCGTTTGGGAATCTTTTTAGAGTCATTTTTGATGATATATGTTTTAAAAAGGTTCAACTTATATATAGTAGGACCCATGATGATAATATTGAGAGATACATCAAAGTCACTACAAGTCACATAGAGTTTGTTGAGGAGAGCAGAGAAGTACTCTCTCAATGTTAATCGTTGTTGTCTGTGTCTCTCGCTTTTTGTGATTCGCCAGAGTGACCCTGATCATTTGTGCTGGGGAAAGTTTGAGAGAACGAAAAGTTTTAGAAATTCGTTTTTTTTTGTGATGGAAAGATATATAATATATTGCAAGATATACTGTTTCTCTTTGTAGGTTTTCGTAGTTTTTTGTGGTTTTTTGTGGTTTTCTGTAGTTGAAGGCAAAGCGAGACCGTGTAGAAAAATAATCAACTTCACACGGTAATGATAACACGGTAATGAGAAACTTTGGAAAAATGGTAGTACCGGATTTTTCAACAAAAAAGAATAAAGTTCCGATATTGTGATTTTGATGGATAATGCTCTAAAATCACATAAAAAACGTAAAATCGATGCTTTTTGGAAAATTTCGAATTTGGCAAAACTATGAAACCGAACATTTTTGAAATTTTCAGAAGAAACAGAAATTTTCGAAAAGTTTTGAGTTCTATTTGAAGGTTTCTAGAAACAACTGAATTTGTATAGAATTTTGCTTTATTTTCTAGCTTGGTAAACCAAATCTTATTTAATTTTTTGCTCTTCAGCTAGGCGGTCTAATAAAAAATAGAAAACCATCCAACACAAACTTTGATGCAATTTTTCTCGGTTACTGTTGAAGATATCAAAGAACTTTCAACAGAAAAATGTTTGCATTGATATCAGCAACATTTCATCAGTTAAATATTTTTTGATATCCCGAACAGGAAACGAGATAATTAGGGTCAAATGAACAATCTTTTTGAAGAAATTCCCAGATTTCAAAAGTGAAAATTCAATCGTTATTTAAACGTGATGAAAAAAAATTAAAAAAGTAATTTTTCAATTATAGAATTCAGAAAACTACGTGAGATGGTTTTGAAGCCTGTGACCCCTTGACCTCCGGAAGAGTACTATAAAGGAAGAGGGAAGTGGAGGTGAGAATCAGTTCTCCCTTTCTCTGGGCTCCAAAGAGGGGAGCCTGGAGAAAGGATCTGAGAACCCGGGAATCCGGGATCTTGAGGCCTGGGCGCTGGCTTGTGGCTTGTGGCTTTGGGCTTGTGGCTTTGGGCTTTGGACCTTGGGCCTTGGGCCTTGGGCCTTGGGCCTTGGGCCTTGGGCCTTGGGCCTTGGGCCTTGGGCCTTGGGCCTTGGGCCTTGGGCCTTGGGCCTTGGGCTTTTGGGCTTGTGGCTTTGGGCTTGTGGCTTTGGGCTTTGGACCTTGGGCCTTGGGCCTTGGGCCTTGGGCCTTTGGGCTTGTGGCTTTGGGCTTTGGGCCTTGGGCCTTGGGCCTTGGGCCTTGGGCCTTGGGCCTTGGGCCTTGGGCCTTGGGCCTTTGGCCTTGGGCCTTGGGCCTTTGGGCTTGTGGCTTTGGGCTCTTTGGGCCTTTGGGCTTGTGGCTTTGGGCTTTGGGCTTGTGGCTCTGGGCTTTGGACCTTGGGCCTTGGGCCTTGGACCTTGGGCCTTGGGCCTTTGGGCTTGTGGCTTTGGGATTTGGGCCTTGGGCCTTGGGCCTTGGACCTTGGGCCTTGGGACTTGGGCCTTGGGCCTTGGGCCTTGGGCCTTGGGCCTTGGGCCTTGGGCCTTGGGCCTTGGGCCTTGGGCCTTGGGCCTTGGGCCTTGGGCCTTGGGCCTTGGGCCTTGGGCCTTGGGCCTTGGGCCTTGGGCCTTGGGCCTTGGGCCTTGGGCCTTGGGCCTTGGGCCTTGGGCCTTGGGCCTTGGGCCTTGGGCCTTGGGCCTTGGGCCTTGGGCCTTGGGCCTTGGGCCTTGGGCCTTGGGCCTTGGGCCTTGGGCCTTGGGCCTTGGGCCTTGGGCCTTGGGCCGAACTGAAATCAGACAATTCGAGCATTCGGAGCGTTCCTGATGGTTCAGACTGAAATTAAGTGATTGATCTTACATTTTCTTTTTTAAGTGGCAGAATGGAAATAGCCAACACTCGTTCTGAATAATAATTTTTCCTAACTGCAAATGTTTTAAAACTAATTTGTTTCGGATGAATTTTTAGAGATTCCTGTTTGTCATTTGAACTTCGAACAAATGAACTTGCTCCCACCTATTTGTAGGAAAATTATTTCTGTTTCCCCACTTTCTTATTCTCATTCTCAATTTTCTTTACTAATGATGTGCCATCTGTACCAAGACAGTTAAATACATTGTTCCGCAACAACAGGAGACTTCAGCTGCTAGCTCGGTGCCAGAGGAATCTTCCGAGGAGTCGTCCTATAGAAACTTTTTTGAAGGTTGAATTAATCAGAATGAATTCAATATTTTTCTCATATTTCTATTAGTTTTGATATTTCTAAAAGGTTTTTGAAACAAGAACAATAAAACACAAGAGATTTATCGTAAACAGTGAGATTCACCCGCCTTGAAATATGGTCGCGTTTCCAAGTGTTCCGAGAAAATGATTTTTGTGAAAATTCTGGATGGACTGAATTAATTATTCATAACAAGAAATACAAGAAGTAGTAGAAACTGTAAAGTTTGACTTGCCGGATCCACTAGACAATATGCTCTGAGTGTCATTCCAAATTGTCCATGTCCCCTGGGAAGTTTTGAGTCCATGAATTGTCGGGTCTTTTGGAGAATATGTAGACAATCTCTCGGTCATCGCCGCTTTCAAAAGTAGCTACTTTTTTCATTTGGAAAATGGAGTTTTAGATGGAATAATTTCAGTGTTTGGGAATCTTCTCGAAGGCATTTCGAGACTTGAAAAGAAACAAAAGATGTGTAGGTTGACCCAAGAACTTATTGCCTTTCTCATGAGTTCAAAACGATGCCAATCTGATTGTTTCCTACTTTGGCTACAATGTGTCTTGCGTAGGAATTAAGTACAGGGTGAACAGTGTTTTTTTGAATATCAATCCATCCCTCATAATTTGTTCACACATGTTTCTAGGCTACACACAGACACCAGTCTCTGCCGTTGACACACAGAGAAAAGAGTACTAAAATCGAAGAGAGTGTTTCTCTTCCTACAAAAGACACAGTGTAGACGGAGTAGGAGACAATCAGATTGCCATCTGTCATCATTTTGAACTCATATAAAAGGCAACCAGTTCTTGGGTCAACCTACAGTACTTTTTGTTCTTCTCCAAAGGTCGAAATGTCTTTGAAAAGATTCCCAAACGCTAAAATTATTCCATCTAATATTCTCGGAGAGAAACTCCATTTTCCAAATGGAAAAACTGCTCAGAATCGGTTTTTGAAAGCGGCGATGACCGAGAGATTGTCTACTTATTCTCCAGGAGATCTCAAAAATCATGGACTCCCAACTGCCCAGATTATGAATGTTTACGATAAATGGGGACATGGACAATTTGGAATGACACTGACAGCCAATGTAATAGTCGATCCGGTAAGTCAAACTTTACGGTTTCTACTTCTTTATGTGTATTTCTCAACTTGAATAATTTATTCGATCCATGGTTGATCTATTTTTTTTTTTGAATTTAGACAAATCTCGAGGGACTTGGAAACGCAATCATATTTCAAGAGGGCGAATCTTCTGAGCGTAGAGCTCTCTTCTCTCAATGGGCTCAGACAATGAAACAAGATGGATCATTGGCAGTTATGCAACTCTCCCATGCTGGAAGACAAACTCCCATTTACGTGAATCCTAGTCCATGGAGTGCTTCTGATGTCCAACTCCATGCCAAAGACTTTCTATGTGGAAAACCAATTGCATTGACTACTGAACAAGTCAAAACGGAAGTGATTGATCGATTTGTCTACGCTGCAAGATACGCATATGATTGTGGATTCGATGGAATCCAACTTCACGGAGCTCATGGATACCTTCTATCCCAATTCACTTCACCAACTACTAATAAAAGAACTGATAAGTATGGAGGATCGGTGGAGAATCGGAATCGCTTGATTCTAGAAATTTATGATGAGATTCGGAAGGCGATTCCATCCAAAGATTTTCTGATTGGGCTCAAAACGAATTCAGTGGAGTTTCAAGCAGAGGGAACAACACTAGAAGATGCAAAGAAAATGTTCGAGGCTTATGAGAAGAAAGGGTTCGATTTCGTCGAATTGTCAGGAGGAAACGCTGAGAAGTTCTTGTTCGCCCATGAAAGGGAATCCACAAAGAAACGAGAGGCGTTTTTCGCAGAGTTTGCTGAGCAGGTACGTTCTGATTCTAAGAAAATTATTCGAATTCTCTGTTAGCAGTAGTTGAATTTTTAAGCTTAACACTTTTGTGATAAACATAGTGCACTTTGAGCTCAATTATCTCGGCTCCTATGAGAGATATAAAAAATTGCTCAACTAATAAAACGTTCATCATGTTGTCAGTAATATTTTTGTAGTGGACAAAATTTTGATATCTGTCACAGGAATCGAGATAATTAGGCTCAAAGTATTCACAAAGGATGACGTTCTTTCAGAGCCTGTACGGCAAATGATTTTTCGAGAATTGAATGGGAAAAATTGAAGTCTTGTCGTAGTCGACCATCATTGTTTTAAAAGTAAAGTATAAACTAGTGTGTCGTCTCGCGAAACTTAGCTTCAGCAATATGCGAGAAAGTTCAGCAATTCTCGCAAAGAAAGTCTCGTTCGGTTCTGTTCTGTTTTGCATACAGTTCAGCATTTGTCTCGTTACAGTATTGTCTTGTTATTTCTCGTTACAGCGCTTTCTCGTTACAGCATTTTACAGCAATTTTTTATTTCTCGCAATTTCTTGCTGATTCTCGCGAGAAATTACAGCATTCTTGCAAAACGTGAAATTTTTCCATGGCTCCAATTTCAATAGGAGGAAAGCAAGAAAACGTTTTCTCGAAGTGCTTTTTTCCCGAAGTTCGGTTATAAAAGGTGGCTCATAAGTGTTTAGACTTTTTTCCGGATTTTCAGCAAATGTGTTCTACAAGAATTCTCTGCCGTTTTGAATTTTCCAAGACTAACAATGCAAAAATAAATCACGATATGTGTTTTAGCTTTTGGTAATAGTTTTCTGCATTCCAATTTTGACAACATTAGCCAATTTTTCGGAGTAAAATCCAAGCAACATAATCCAGTACAAATAATAAAAAATCCAGATACTCAGAAATCCGGAAACCCGGATAACCGGAAATCCGGAATCCGAAAATCCGGAATCCTGAAATTCTGATATCCAGAAATCCATAAATCCGGAAATCCGGAAATTCGGAAATCCGGAAATCCGGAATCTGAAAATCCGGAATCTGAAAATCCTGATACCCAGAAATCCAGAAATGCAGAAATTCGAAAATTTAAAAATTCGAAAATCCGGAAATCCGGAATCCGGAAAACCGGAATCCGGAAAACCGGAATCCGGAAATCCGGAATTTAGACTCTGTGTATGAGGGTCTTCGTGTATAGAGGTCAGAAGCTTGAAAATTTTCGAATTCAGAACAGAAAAGATTCCTCAGAGCTATAAACAAAGTCCCGAGTTTTAACAATTCATTGAAACTGTAGATGTTTTCTTAATTCTGTGAGACTTGTCTAGCACAGGGTCCGGAATTCTGAACATTTCGAAAAATGTTTCAAAACTTTAGTAAATTTTGATCTAATAGAAAAAAAAACCAGTTTGAATTTTTCCTTTTTTATTACATTACTGTTTCTGGTTCTGTCAGAGAATGCGTCTTAAACCTATCATTAGGGAGAATAATCAGAAACAAAGTCTTATTTTGTCGTATGGATTGCAAGATAAACAAAGTCCTCAATTTTGACAATTCATTGAAACTGTAGTTTTTTCGCAATTCTATAGGAAACCAATGTAACTTTCGTCTAACACAATAATGTACGATTCGAAATTCTGAAATTCTCAGAACGAAATTTTGACCGGAATTGTTTCGAAAAATGTTTCAAAACAATGATAAATTTTCAACTAATGATGAAAGAGTACTGCTGTATTTTTGAAAAAATTCTTAACAAAATCTTCGATTCTCGAACAAAATTCTTTTCAGTTAGAAAAATCTCGATTTTTGAATCCACAATTCTGAAATTTTGCGAAACTCTAAAAACTGTTCTTGGGATTTTTCGAATTTCTAAATTTCGTTACTAGCTGGTGTTTAACGACCCTAAAAACCTCTTCCTGCTATGTTACCTCCATGAAACATAATATTTTTTTCAGATTCGTCCAGTATTCAAAAACACAGTAGTGTACCTAACCGGAGGATTCCGTACAGTTGGTGCAATGATTGATGCTGTCCAACGAAATACCACTCAAGGAATCGGTCTAGGACGTCCGGTTACTGCTGAACCAGATCTCCCCAAGAAAATTCTCTCTGGAAGTGTCCCTTCTGCTGTAAAAGATGAATTCAATCAAAATGAAATGACCAAAACCATTGTGGCAAGTTGCGCTCAAATTGAGCAGATGGGAAGGAACAGTCTGGAAAAGTCTGGTGGAAAGTGAGTTGAATCTTGAATTTTCTTGAGTTTTCAATATTTCTTTTTTTCAGTGTCCTGGATCAGATCAGTGACTTTAGCGATGCTAAATTGGTCGAAAAGTTTGGAGAGGCAGTTGTAGCGTTCATAGGCCAGATGCAGAAGGATATAAGTGAAGGAAAAACTCCAAAAGCTACTATTGTGTTTAATTGAAATTTGTGATTAATGTGAAGTTGTAATTTAATTATTTTTGAATCGTATAATAAAGTCGTGAATAATTATGAAACACAGGTTACAATAACATAACGGCATGAAACAGGAAGAATAACTTGAAGAAACACTAAAATACTACTGAAAGAGGAAATCACATTTTCAAATTTTCCACTTTTAAAAAATCTGTTTCGAGTTTCAGGTATATTTGATAAACTCATTAGAGTTCCACTACACTGATTAAATGTTGTTTTATAAAAAGCTATAGAACTTTTTTACACTTTTTGAACATCCCAGAAAACAGTTCGACAAAATTTGACTTACAGTAGCCAAAGAAAATCATTATCAAAGTTCATAAATTAAATTCATAAATTCCGAAAAGGGGAAACTGCAGAAATTAACACAAAAATGGGCCGTTCACCTTTGAAATTGATAAGTAAAAAATAAGAAAAATCGGGTAGCTGGAAAACAAGCTCGAAAATTCAGAATTAGGGAGAAAGTGAGCAATTTGGTATAGAAGAAATACAACAAAACTAGGTCAATCATTCCACTTTGCCATATGGAAAGAACCGTTACGAAAATTGATTGTTGCTTTTATGCCGTCTTTTCTCTGCATACTGTAGCCACCAACAAACTCGAATTCGAAACCAAATGGGCTGCAAATATTGAAAAATCAACGATTTTCTATCTACATAAACTCACTTTTTCTGATATTTCCGCTTTTCCTCAATTGGGACGACGTAAGCCTGCAATTCTTCATCGAAAACTTCCAACTCATTGAAATTTTTGGATGTAATGATGATGTATTCCATACGTGGCATTCCTCCAGCTAACCAATTCTTCAGAAACTTTGTGATATCTACAGTTGAAAGTTGAGATTCGTCAATACAGATTTCAATTGAATCGATTGACATCAAATTATCAAGTGTAATCCATCCTGCTTTTGATATTTCAATTTCATTGACTTTTGGGAGCCTCTCAGTTAAACGATAGTTGACTGATGGTTCTGATAAAATGTACAGCTTGTTTGTGGGGCTGCATTGTCTGAAATGGATTTCAATTAAGCTTTAAGTTTTTGAATCAATCAGTCGAAGCATTCGTCAGATGAGTCTCAAAATTCACAGGAAAACTAAACAAAACTAGAGTTTCAATATTGTAGTTGACAACTTTTAAATGAAAATTAAGCCCCGAAAGGAAAAAAATACAGTAAACACTCTAATACAACGCCACTCCTAACTTTTAACTTTGAGTCACTTCATTTCAGTTCCTGTAAAATATATCAAAAAGTGGGCAACTGACAAAACAATGTTGATATTATGATAATCATTTTGTCAGTTGGTCACTTTTTGATATCTCTCACAGTAACCAAAATATATCGGTGGATATTTCCGGGAGAACATTCAAAACTATTTTTAAGTTGCAAATAGAAGAGTTGAAAAGCATTTAAAAGGATTTTCAGGCTCTAAAATCCTACCTCATTGCAGAAGAAAATACTTCATCATCCCAAAAGTCCTCATTTTTTCGGAATGCAGTCCACCAGAAAACCTTTTTCAATGGCACTGTCTGTCGTTTGGAGACCCATTCGAACATCCATAAACTATTCTTATAAATAGTCACATTTGAGACAGGAAGTGAGAATAAACTGGAAGTGTAATCAGTTATAGCCTTCAATCCTTGTACTCGATCTTCCCAATAGGTTTGCAATAATCCTTTATGAAAAGCAGCTGGTACACGATGAGATCCAATATTGACGAATTGAGGATTTTGGGATTTCAAATCAGAAATACTCCGAGCACTCAAAACTTCCAAATACCGACATTTGTCTATCAGGAATATAACAACTCTTGGACAATTTGGTTTGTTATCGTCTTGATCTAACATTTCGAGTTCCCAGTTTCTCGAATTCTTCAATTGATTGGATTTCAAAATATTCAAGGACCGTTTAGAGCACAACGACATCGACACTCTGGAAAAGTCTTGTTTCATTTTTAAAACTTAGAATCAGATACTGAAAAACTTACATTTCCGCTGGATCCAATTGAGCGACGACTTCAGTGAATACAACAAGAGGGATACGTAAAATTGGGAATCTGTTAAACATGATGGTACAAAGAATGAACGGATTGGAAGGAGAGGAGTCGCGGAGAGGGAGAGAGAAAGAGGAGCAGAGAAAGAGAATACGGATACAAACAGCACGAAGAAGACGGTGGGGAGAGTACACGGACTTGTCTTGTTAGATGGAACAGAGAAAAAGATAAAATAAATCATAAACCCTCAGTAACTTACTTGTATCCGAAGAATCCAAAATGCTAAAAATTCTCCATCGTTTTTTGATGATTTTCTATGGAGCTCTGAATGCGGGGAGTTGAAAAAGTTAGCACCCCGATGAATTTTCTGCGTAGAAGCTCTAGATCCGAACTATCGAGATTAGCTAGGAAGGCGTCGATGCGTTGCGTGATCTGTCCTCCGGCTCATCCTCCACCGACTGATCCAGTCCCACTTCTAGCTGCGACTCTACCTCCACCAGCTCCGATTGCACATCCTCCAGATCCGATTCCATCTCCATCAGCTCCGAATCCACTACCAGCAACTCCGATTCCACCTCCATCGGCTCCGATTCCACTGCCTCCAGCTTCGATTCCACCTCCACCAGCTCCGATTCCACCTCCACCAGCTCCGATTCCACCTCCACCAACTCTGATTCCACATCCACCAGCTCCGATTCCACCTCCACCATCTCCTCCGATTCCATCTTCACCAGCTCCTCCGATTCCACCTCCACCAGATCCGATTCCACCTCCACCAACTCTGATTCCACCTCCACCAACTCTGATTCCACATCCACCAGCTCCGATTCCACCTCCACCAGCTCCGATTCCACCTCCACCAACTCTGATTCCACATCCACCAGCTCCGATTCCACCTCCACCAGCTCCGATTCCACCTCCACCATCTCCTCCGATTCCATCTTCACCAGCTCCTCCGATTCCATCTTCACCAGCTCCTCCGATTCCACCTCCACCAGCTCCGATTCCACCTCCAGCAGCTCCGATTCCATCTTCACCCGCTCCTCCGTTTCCACCTCCACCATCTCCTCCGAATCCACCTCCACCAGCTCCGATTCCACCTCCACCAACTCTGATTCCACATCCACCAGCTCCGATTCCACCTCCACCATCTCCTCCGATTCCACCTCCACCATCTCCTCCGATTCCACCTCCACCAGCTCCGATTCCACCTCCACCAACTCTGATTCCACATCCACCAGCTCCGATTCCACCTCCACCATCTCCTCCGATTCCACCTCCAGCAGATCCGATTCCACCTCCACCATCTCCTCCGATTCCACCTCCACCATCTCCTCCGATTCCACCTCCACCATCTCCTCCGATTCCACCTCCACCATCTCCTCCGATACCACATCCACCATCTCCTCCGAATCCACCTCCATCGGCTCCGAATCCGCCTCCACCAGCTCCGATTCCACTTCTGCCAGCTCCGATTCCACCTCCACCAGCTCCGATTCCACCTCCACCAGCTCCTTCGATTCCACCTCCAGCAGATCCGATTCCACCTCCACCATCTCCTCCGATTCCACCTCCACCATCTCCTCCGAATCCACCTCCACCAGCTCCGATTCCACCTCCACCAACTCTGATTCCACATCCACCAGCTCCGATTCCACCTCCACCATCTCCTCCGATTATACCTCCAGCAGATCCGATTCCACCTCCACCATCTCCTCCGATTCCACCTCCACCAGCTCCGATTCCACCTCCACTATCTCCTCCGATTCCACCTCCACCATCTCCTCCGATACCACATCCACCATCTCCTCCGAATCCACCTCCATCGGCTCCGAATCCGCCTCCACCAGCTCCGATTCCACTTCTGCCAGCTCCGATTCCACCTCCACCAGCTCCGATTCCACCTCCACCAGCTCCGATTCCACTTCTGCCAGCTCCGATTCCACCTCCACCAGCTCCGATTCCACCTCCACCAGCTCCGATTCCACCTCCACCATCTCCTTCGATTCCATCTTCACCAGCTCCTCCGATTCCACCTCCAGCAGATCCGATACCACATCCACCATCTCCTCCGAATCCACCTCCACCAGCTCCGATTCCACCTCTACCAGCTCCGATTCCAACTCCACCAGCTCCGATTCCACCACCAATAGCTCCGATTCCGAGGACCCAGCCCTCAGGACCCAGGACCCAGGAGCCCAGAACTTCGGCTCGCGGAGCACCGGCTCGAAGAGCTCCAGCTCCTTCCAGCTGGATATCAGTTCCCATTCGAGAACTGACGATTCTCACTGTTTCTCTCTTCCTTTATATGCAAAATTCTGGGAGATTCTTATCTTTGTGCTCCATTTTTTCACTTTTAAAAAAAGTTTTTTTTTCCAAAACGTGAAATTTTTCTTCAAGTATTTTTCGATTTTTTGAAAAAAGGATTTTGATTATTTTCACGCGAGCTTTTATAATCGCTTTTGACTTCTTCCTTATAATGCGCAGTTGGTCTAGTGGTATACATTGTTGACCATTGAGCGAAAGGTTTTTGGTTCAACCCTCGGCTAGTGCTCTCTTTTTTTGTCGATTTTCGTTTTTTGAACTTGAATTTTTAGCTTTCTTTTTTAGGTCACTATCCAATTGTCGGTTTCCGCACACTTTGCAAGGTTCTTTGTTCCGAAAAAGTCACAAAACAGTTATGCAAGTGTTTTTTCATCTTGAATTTATACAACAAAAAAAAAAGAGAGCCTAACATGAAAAATTGATTCAAGGAGCGAAAAGAAAAAAAATTGAACAGGGAGGAATTTTAATGAATTTTGGCAAAAAAGGAACAAATTGGGATTTTGGGATATATAATCTGAGCAACTGGTCGTATGGGTTAGAGAGGAAAATAACGGTCACATATATACTAGAAGCTAGTATTTACACAGTTTCAATAGAAATTTCTTTTCAATGGGATTTTGGATTTTTTGTCTATAACAAGGCACATTGGGGTGGAAGATGAGAAGTGACAGGGCCAAAAAAACGGTGAGTTTTGAAAAAAAGGAAAATAATAACATAGGAAATTTGGGAGCAAAAGGAATAAGTTACAATTCGAGAAAAAAGGAAAAATTTAGAACTTTCCCTCAACATTAGCGTCTTGAGTGGTATCGTAGGTTCCTGTGAGTCCTGGCGTTTTGGAACCAAACACGGCGACGGTTTTGTCACTGTAGCCAACTACGGTGAGCAATCTGAAACAAAAAGATTATTATATTAATCCCAAGCGGTTTTCTAGACTATTTCAACATTTTGGCCTAACTTTCTCAACATGATTTTTCTAGGCCACCGTGGTTAATCACCTAGACACGACCTGATATTCCTAGTGTGTTTTTAGGACGTTTTTAGATTGTGGCCTAACTTTCTCATTTTCTAGGCCACCATAGTTGATGGCTCAGATATGACCTCACTTGCACCTGGTGTGTTTTCTAGGTCATTTTAACACGATGGCCTAACTTTTGAAAGTTGAATTTTCTAGGCCACCGTGAATAATAGCCTGGTTATTATCAGGTCATTTCTAGCCAACAAAAATTGATGAACTAGAAAATTCATGTTGGGAAAGTTAGGCCACCATGTCAGATGGCCTGTAAATTTCAGATGGGGAAGTTCGGCCATCACTCTACAATGTAGGGTCTAGATGGCCTAGAAAAATGCAAACGTATCTAATTCATTTTAACATAGTGGCCTAGCTTTTGCTCGTTGAGTTTTCTAGGTCAACAACTTTTCTAACCTCAGAAATGACCTGATTTTTGAAAAACACAATAATCTAACCTCATTTGATGCATTGTCAGTGAAATAACACTTGGAGGATTTTCCGATTGTTTCCGCCTATCTTGCACCGCCCTTGAATTCATTTCAGTCATCCTTGAATCAGACTGCGTTGAGAAAATCGATGAAAGCTTTCTCTGATGTTTCGGTGCTGCTTGTTGTGGTGTACGAACCACGTCGGCCGCGGTCGGCGGTTGGAAGTACGAGATCTTTTTGTTCTTCGCCACGTCATAAATAGCAACGTGCTGTCTTGACGCTGATGCAAGGATTCTCGAGTCATCGTGGACCCACATGTGCGAGTGCTCTCCGGGGGTCCATGGAGTGACAATAGATGGCGTGGCTTCTTTGAACATTCGAAGCTGTAGCTTATAAATTGATCCATCCTGACTTCCAGCAAACAACTCAGTCGCATATCCCGTTCGATTCACTCTCAAATGCATGATTCCAGGTGGTTTCGATTCGAAATTCGTGTGACCGTTGACTGGAGCCAAATTGCATTTCGCCGCTTTTGGATTCGCCATTCTCATATCGAAATAGTCGACACGACCGTCTCCATACCCGACTGCCACCATATTTCCCTCTTCGTCCAGATTTCCAGACATGGCTGTTGGAAGGGTGTTCTTGTCGAGTTTCACGCCGAGACCTCCTTGTTGTTTGCTGCCTGGGGAGTACATTACGTCTTGACACACTTTCTCGCAGTGAGCATCCCAGATACGTACACTTCGGGTTCCCGTGCACAGGAGTTTTCCGTTTTGTTGATTCCAGCTGGAAAAAATTGGGTTGGAATGAACTTTTTCGGAGGAATATAGTGGCCTAGCTTTCTCAATATATTGTTTCTAGGCCACCATGGTAAATAGCCTAGAAATGGCATGATATTCACGGCGGGTGTTTTATGCTATTCTCACATGGTGGCCTAACTTTTGCGAACAGAGTTTTCTAGGCCACTATGGTAAATGACCTAGAAATGGTCTGATATGTAACTGGTGTGTTTGAGTTTTATAGGCCATAATGTTAAAAGGGCCTAGATAAAGCTTCATATCCATCTGGTGTAATTTCTAAGCCATTTCAACATGATGGCCTAGAAAACTCAACTTGCAAAAGTTAGGCCACTATAAAAAATGACCTAGAAATGACATGTTATTCACCTGGTGTGTTTGCAGGTCATTTATCATTGTGGCCTAGAAAAGCTCACTTTCGTAAGTTAGGCCATCCTGTTAAAATGACCTAGAAAACAAGCCGGTTAAATGTCAGAACATTTCTTGGCCATTTTAGCATTGTGGCCTAGAATACGCAACTTGCAAAAGTTAGGCCATCATGGTAAATGACCTAGAAAACGCATTGTCCGAATATCATACCATTTCTAGGACAAACAGTTGTTCGTCTGATTTTTTCTAGGCCAACTTAACTGGCCTAACTTTCTCAAGTTAAGTGGCCTAACTTTCTCAAGTTGTAATTTCTAGGTCAACCTTTCAAAATAAGCGATACTCACTCAAAAAGACATCGATTCGTGTCGTCACTCAATTTCATTTGCGACTCCAATGGGAACGACGCCGAAACCAACTCCGCCGGCTTCTCATAATCATCACACCACGCCAAAAAACATGGATCCCAGATACGAACGACACCGTTCGAGCTACAAGCAATCACCATTTCCCTCGACATATCATTGATAAGAATCAGTTGAGAAATAAAGGATGGACAGAATGGATTGTTGTCAGTTAGTTCGAAGCGTCGGAACAGTTTAGGATTGTGATCCTGGCGAATGATTGTCATCCATTGACCATCCGTAGCGTACATACATCTTCTCAACTTCGAAGTAACCACTGATCGTGCTTGATGTGGCAATTTGACTCTCCACAGACACTCATCATATCTATTGTTATCAAAATCTCTTCCCTCTACTTCAGCACTTTGAAGCATTCCTTCCATCGCATGAATCGCCCAATCACTAATCGTCGTCGTCGTCAGAACCACGTCTTCTTGACTCTTCTCCTTCTTTCCCTCCTTTTTATCTCTTGCTCTCTTCTGATCACTCTTCTCCTTATCCTGTTTCTGTATCTCTTTAATCTTGTCTCGATACTCGTCAGGCATGAATTCATCCTCATCCTCGTGTTCCATTTCCAACGCTTTCTCCTCGTCGAGAGTGATGACGTGGAGAATCGGTTCGACGAACACTTTACTGCACCATGCGACGAAATGTGTCGTGACGATGGGGTTTTCTATGACGGCTCGAAGCGTTTTTGACTCCTCTTTCAGTGCGAAATCTCCGGGCACAGCCTTGGATCGTCTTGGAGTGAATTCCATAGTAGCGGCGTCAATGAAGTCGGATTTTCCTGCAGAAATCGGGTTTTGGTAAGCTCTTTTTTTAAATTAACTCACTGAATAGACCTTTGACAGTCTTTCCAGAAGCCGTCGTTGCCACGTCACGTTCTTCAGTAGCCGATCTGGCGACGGCCACTCCATTTTCCTCTTCTTCGCTTTCCTCATCCTTCGAGAACAGTTCGCTGCTTTGAGTGTCGTCGGTGAATGAGCTGCCAGGTGACATTGGATTTCCTGAAATTTCGAGTCGTCGATTATAGGTCTTTTTAGACCCTATGGCTTTGTGGCCTAACTTTCCCTATAGGAATTTTCTAGGCCATCAACTTTCGGCTTAGAAACGGCGTAACATTCACCTGGTATGTATTCTAGCCCATTTTAACATTGCGGCCTAACTTTCCCAAAACGAATTTTCTAGGCCACCGCTTTTTTTTGACTAGAAATAGCATAATACTCACCTGGTGTGTTTTCTAAGCCCTTACCGTGGTGACCTAGAAATCTCAAACTGCGAAAGTTAGGTTACCAAGTTAAAATGGCCAAGACAACATCCCAGATGATCGTGAGGCAATTTCTATGCTATTTAGCCCATCCACTACGGTGGCCTAGAAATTACAACTGAAAAAAGTTAGGCCACCATGTCAAAAGGGCCTATAACCACACAAGGTGCATATCAGGTCAGTTCTAGATCATAAAAATTGGTGGCCTAGAAAATTCGTGTTCAAAAAGTTAGGCCACCGAGCTACCCCAGTCCCTAACTCACTTGGATGTTGCTGATGCGGATCCGCGGGGCTTCCCACTTGAAACTTGACTTTCGACTCGTCCTGCAACTTATTCAACTGACTCTTCCCCTTCCTCTGCTCCTTATCCTTCTGCGCATTCATCAGTGTGAAGTCAATGCCCTGCGAGCCAACACCAGTTTCTGGAATCGTTGGGAGCGCTTTTAATAGAAATCTTTAGTTCTGTCTAGGCTTCTCTTACCTCGTTCAACTTCTAGATTTCGTTTGATTCGATCCGCTAGATTGCTGACCTCCTCATTTGGTCCGACGGGTCGACGTGGCATTTCGACAGTGGCTCGGGAAGTTTTTCGAGCAATCATCTTACGGTTTAGGACCGCCATTGTGTTATCAATATTGGCTATCATCTCTGGTATTCCAGCTTCAACACGATGCACTATTTTCTGGGCCATTCGGGCGACCTAAATTAAAAAAATATAGTGAATTTGTTCGAACCCAAAACATTTGGTGGCCTAGAGAACTCAAGTTAGGCCACCAAGCTGAAATAGCCTAGAAAACACACTCATGTATAGTCAGTATGTTTCTAGGTCATTCGTCATGGTGGCCTAGAAAACTCAGCTTGTGAAAGTTAGGCCATCATGGTACATGGCCTAGAAAACGCACTCGGACAATATCAGTATGTTTTTGGTCCATTTAACCATAATGACCTAGAAAACCAAATTTGCGAAAGTTAGGCCACGATGCTAAAATGACCTAGAAAGCATACCAGGAGAATATCAGCCAGTTTCTGGGCCCTTAATCATGGTGGCCTAGAAAACTCAACTTGCAAAAGTTAGGCCACCATGTTAAAATGGCCTAGAAAACGGATTTTAGACCATTTCCGGGTCATCAACAAATCTAGAACTCACTCTTTCAATAGGATCCAAAGATAGTCTGAGCAATGATAGCCACGTTCTAGCGACAGCTTCATTGAATGTCTTCGCTTCGAGATGTTTGATTTGAAGACGTGCGCGTTCTCTGTATTGTATAATACTATTTAGTGTTAGTATTCCTGTTCGATTAGACACTTACCGATACTCAACGTCTCCGGATTCTCGCTCCACGTAGTTCTCGTTTTCGTGTCCCATCAGAATCAGATTCCCTTCTAGGTCATAGGTGAATGATTCTTCAACTGCCGTGTTGAATACACTTGTCGACGCCTTCTTTCTGATGAACGATGTTTGAGTGAATTCGTTGACTGGCGGGGTTTTGGCGTGTGGACGTCGGCTGGAAGGCATTTCAGAAGCGATATCCAGGCCCTCTTCGTTGATATCATCCTCATCAGTTATCGAATCAGAATTTCGTCTTCTAGGAACCTTGAACTTGACTTGATTCGACAAATCCAGCAGGAATTTGATAAATCTCTTCTCGAAATCAAAGACGAACCACTGGAGAGCAACAATGAGCTCCTCTCTAACCAGCACTGAACTATCAAAGACACACTGCATACAAAGTTCATCAGCTAGATTCTCCTCTACTGCAGATGCATGTTCGTTGGATCTCGACGAATTCCGAAGCAAACTTCCAAGGGCGAACACTGCAGCAGCTCTGACTTCCGCCGAGTCGTCACTCAGTTCCAGAATCATTTTGTCATGAGCCATGAGACGAATTCCTTGCCATCTAGCTACATCATAATCCGACCAGAGACGTCCAAGACCAATCAGAATCCACAACTTGAGCAGCTTCACAGATCTAGCAGTGTCGTCAACCATGAGCTCCGTACAGATTGCCATATATCCCTTGCTAGTGAGCTCTTTTTGTGCCAATTTGAAGTTGTTGGATGTCAATTGAGCTAGAACAAATGCCGCTACAGTTTTCTGCTTGGGTTTGATATCTGGGTCGGCGAGAAGTTGAAGGAAGTACTGGAATCTGAGCATCGTCTTCTTTTCTTGAGCTTGGGTAGTGGTGCCTTGCTGTTGCTGTTGTTGCTGTTGTGGTTGCTGATTGTTCTGTTTTTGCTGCTGACCATTCTGCTGCTGATTGTTCTGATGTTGCTGGCCCTGTTGTCCCTGCTGCTGCCTCTGTGGATTCGGTGACTGTTGACCTCCATTCTGTCTCTGTTGAGCTTGCTGCTGAGCATACTGTAGTTGCATATCCAACGCCTGGTTCTGATTATTCTGAAATCGTCCACCAGTCTGCGTGTTGATCTGAAGAGCACGCTTATCCATCTGAAGTTGTGGTGGTGGTGGATGATTGACGAACATGGACGACTGCTTCAGGGACACCGATTCCTGGGGTGGTGCCTGCTGAGCTTGTGCCTGAGCTGCTGTCTGGGTGCTCGCAGATTCATCAATACACTCATTGAACAGTTCAATTTGGCAGGATGGATCGACGGCAAGGATTTTCGCCCAAATGAATGCCAAGGAGATTTTCAGATCGTTAATATTACTTTGAAGAAGCTTCAGAACATATGGGAAGATTCCAACAGCTAGGGAGTATCCGATTGCCCATCTTCCAAAGTCCAAGAATCTAGCCAACAATCTCAAAGCGCGAACTCGATGTGCCTGACTCAACAGAACCTGGAGAACCATTGGAAGCTGAAGAGGTGGTGTTCCTTCGTCAACTCCATAATCCAGCCATAGCTCGAAAGCTTGGAGCTGCTCCGTGAAGAATGTGTTGTACTGATGGGTCTCGTTATAGGTGAGCACGTGCTCAAAGTCGATTAGCACCAAGAATGGGAAGACACTGCTTCTATTGATAACATCTCTTCCACAGAACAGAGCTCTCTCGGTATCCTTCACATAGATCAGCTCCCTACAGTAATCCAGCACCATATCCATTGTTTGATCCCAACACCTCCATAAATCGTGTCTAGATGTGTCTTTGAGAGCCGGCTGAGATACTGGTTGAACATCAAATTTTGACAAGACTCGTTGAGCTAGTAAGAAGCTTCTGAAGAGTGTAGCCAGAAGAAGATCCTGTCGGAATAGCCTCTGAAAGCAATCTCGATCTATGGAGGTGAAAGCGATTGTGTCTGTGATGGCCGTGAATATCCAATTGAGTTCTCCAAGAACCGTCCGTCTCTCCGCAAGATTTCCTGGGATCATATCCAGAATATTCTCGGGATACTCATCTCGACGATCGGAGTGGCTCAGATGGAATGCCAGAGATGTTCGAATCGGTGTAGTTAGGCAAGAAGTGAATAGATCAGCAGGGAGGTGTGGATTCGACATGGGAAGGTATTGACCAGCACTGCAAGCTGCCAAGTGGATGCAATCCTGGAAAAAGTTGAATTAATAAAATTTCTATTGATAAAAATGTTGTATTTCCTCTGATAGAAGTCTACTCGAACCATCAATTTTGAGCTCAATTATCTCGTTTCCCATGAGAAATATCAAAAAGTGGTCAACTGATAAAATGTTCATCATAATATCAGGAATGTTTTATAAGTTGACGAAATTTCAATATCTTTCATAGGTACCCAAATAATTGAGCTCAAAGTTGACGGTTCAGGTGCGCTTCTAGAAACAACGGTGACTCACATTATATTTCGGATATTTCTCTGGAAATCCCAACGCCTCCGCTGCATCTGCATCATTCATTTTCGAGGAAATCGGCGGGAGATTTCGTTGTTCCTCTTGCCATCGATCGAATCTACTCTGCCAGGAGATCTTCTGATCATCCCCAAATCTTCGATAATTCTGAAGAATTGTCTCTGCAGAATGTGTCTCCCAAATGTAGATCGTTGGGTAATCCAACCATCCTTGAAGATCGAATATCGACAGAGGGATATATTGTGTGAAGCTCTTGTTGAACACCCAAATCTCTCCGTTATCTGTGGGTCGTGGCACTCCGTGACCGTTGTAATGGAACAGGACTCGATCGTTTCCACTTATACGGCGGAGGTTGGTGGCCACTTTGCGGACGTCGTCGATCGGGGGATCCGTGCAGATTTTGTAGCGAGTTCTGGAAGAAAAATTGGTGATTTTTGAGCAAGAACAATCGATCTGGCTTGTTTTTTAGAGCTTCATGTTGTGCTATATAGTTCAAAAATCGATTTTTTGACTTCTCCCGAACATAGGATTTCCTTCTACATTTTTTGTTTGAAAACCACTAAAAATGGATTTGAAGCTATTCAATTTCGACTTCAAAATTTTAATTTTAAGCTGAAAGCGTTGAAAAATCGATTTTTTGAGTCCAGAAACGGTATTTTCCATCCGAAAAGTTCTTGAAACGGTTTTTAAGCTTTGAAATAGTTCTAGACTTCAAAAACGTAATTTCAAGCATGAAAAAACATTGAAAATCGATTTTTGAAGTCTAGAAACCCCTAAAAATGTGATTTTTCGTCTTAAAAGTCCAAAAAAAACGGTCTGAAAACAAATTCTTGTCTATTTTTTTTTCTAGAATATCTTGAAAAACCTCGAAAAAAAACACTGAAAATCAGCCGCAGAGGCCAGGAACTTCAAGCTCGTCCCTAAGGCGTTTTTCTGAATGAAGGGGTTTTTTTTTTCAAATTTTTCTCAATTTTTATGTGAATCTACATGATTTTTAAGCCAAATTAGAGCAATTTTAACGGTTTCCATGCTAGAAAATTGTTTTGAAACAGTCAAAATTTTGGTTTTGAGCAGTTTTTTCTCAATTTTCAGCCACTTTATATGGCTTCTAAACTAGAAAAATCGATCTAAAACGGTGCCAACATGCTCCAGAAGCTTTCATCTTACTTTGACTTTGGCTGCCACTTCTCGTACGCCCTCTGTGTGCTCAGACCGACTTCCATCGCCGCCTTGTGAGCTCCACACTTGTACGGATCGACCCACGAGAGAAGACGTGCGGGGGCGTCTTTACGAGACGGCGCTTCCGGTGGATCCACTCCCAAATGAAGACACATAATGATGGCGACAGAAGCCGTGCGCAGACGATCATTTCCTTTTCGACGGCTTGAGCTGGAACATTTGTATTGTTTCTATTCGAATTTTGATGAATTTTTTTGTTGTTTTTAGGGCGACCGGTCGGGGTCCGGGCCGTGGGTAGGTTGCCATGGACCAAGCAGAATCTTCTAGGGCTTCTAGGCCGTTGAAAACTGCCCATCCCAGAAGTAACTTAACCTAAAACCTGTATTAGAAGGACGGGCTCTTCTATTTCTCCAAGTTTTTCCTTCGGAGGGCCCTACAATTAGAGGAGTCGTACTATTTTTCCGGCCATTTTTAACGATATTTTTCGTTGAAAAATTCGGTGAAATCTCGTTCTAAATCTATAAAAATCTATCAATTTCATCGAATTTCACCAGCACAAAACGGGGTTTTCGAGTATTTTTCACTGAAAACGTACGGAAATTCATGATTTTGAACAACACGTCTTTAAGAGGAGCCTTCTATTACACGTGCTCTTCTAATACAGGTTTTACGGTATTTGAACTTCTGTTTGCACGCTGTGTCAGGAAGCCTGGTCGAAAAACGCGCCCCAGCGAACGTGAAAAATCACTGCGCAACGTGGCTGGCTGAGGATCAAACTTTTAAACGTTGGGCGAAAAAATCGAAAAAATCGCGAGTTGCAATGCGTTGATTAAAAATATATGTAGGTCATCCACGTCAACTTTAAAATTCATAAATTTCGCCTGGCCTAAAGGTTTTCTGGGGCGCGATTTTCGACCAGTTGATCTGACACACCGTGTGTTTGTCGCCATGTATTTGGCGTGTTTGGGTCTCGAAGCGATAGATTTTTTTGCTTGATCGCTCGGCTCCGCCCCTTTATTTTCGAATGGTTACGAAATTCATGGCGTTCGAGCGGTCAATTTTTCCGGAAAAATTTCGCAAAAAACGAAAGAAATTTTTAAAAATTTTATGTGGGTCTCGAAGCGAAATTGCATAACAAAACCTGCGAGTCATCTATTTTCCTTCATTTTGACCGTTTCTCTTGGCTCCGCCCCCGTTTTTTTCGAATCTTTTCGGAATAACGCCGTAAAAGAAACTCTCACCACTCTTCGATATAATCCCACTCGTCCTCCATGCTTCCGGCGATATTCTCGACATGTCGCGGCTCTTGTAAATACAATGTCACTCTTTCTACATTTCTCTGAAATATAAATTTTGATTTTTTCGAGAAATTAATTAGAATTCATGAAAAATTATAGTTTTTGACCACTTTTTCTCTTGAAAATTTGCTTTAAAATCGCTTTTTATAAAATTTATTTGTTGATTCAAGTCCGAACCTGAGCATGCCACATGTTGACTGTCAATCGCTCTGCAAACGAAGAGAACGGCGATAAACTTCGTTCCTCCTCCATTTTTTTGTGCCTGAAAACCGAAAACTTCGCTTTTTATTTCACTTTAAAGGTCACATGACACACATTTCGTAGAAAACAAAAATTGCGAATAAAAAGCTAAAAAATCGGGGAAAATCGATGTAAAATTTCAGATAATTTGTAATTTTTCAATTGAGCAAACAATTTTTGGCAACTTTTTTAGGTTTTCATCGCTGATAACAGTTCAAAAATCAGTTTCAAGCGCCTGACGTTAGCAGAAAAAAACGCGCACTTTGCGTGAAGGGTGCAAACGCGCTCCGTTGCACTCATCAAAATTTTGACACTTTTTGGCGGATTTTTGAAGAAAAAGCTGGTTTTCAGAGATTTTTTGCTAGATTTTCAGAGAAAAAATGTAAAAAATGAAGAAAAAACGCCTTGAAACCTATAGAAAAAACTTCAGAAAGTCGATTTTTCAATTAAAATTCGATCGAGACGGCTCTGAATAAAACCCCGGGAGATATAGTCGCTGAAAGTGTGAGAAAAACGAATTTTCAAGAATCCCATGAGCTGCTTTTCTTTTTCTCATGCCCTTTAAAGAAGAATTTTTTGTCAACAATAGTTTTATTTGATATTTAGTTCTCACTGTGGGTCAGTTTGGTTGGGGGTTGTGGAAAAGATAAATGAACAGAGTTAAAGTTTTTGAATGCCAGAAAAAGGAAAATGAAGAGATCAGAAGGCTGGAATACGCTCTCGATACGCACGACGCATGCATCCTGGTCCGTGGCAGCCGAGGAACTCCGTGCAAATGCAGCCTGGTGGAGCTCTGGAAAAGAGATATCTTTGAATTTTTATTTTTAACCACGGTGTTTTTTTTCCGGGATGTTTTCTGAATCCGATGAAATGCAGGCACCAATGTTAAATAAATTTAAACCTTCCACAGACCAACGCTAATTTTAGGGTAATGTTACAGTTATTCGCGTTTGAGCGCATTTGCAAAACATCCCGAAAAAACACCGTGAAAATTGAAAGCAAGGATAGAGGAGTAGAAGTATAGGAAAAACTAAATGCGAACCCAAATGGGAACCTTTTTGCGAGGTCCGGAGTGACGGCAGCGGACGAACGAGAACGGTAGCGTGGATAGTGGACCATGCTTGAGCTGAAGAGAAAATCGAGCGGATCGACGGCTTCAACGGTGCTGAAGGAGGCACAGAAGACAAGGAGAACCGCGATGGCTGTTGGGAGGATCAACTTCATCATCTGGAAAAGGGGAAAAAGATTGGATCGAATTGACGAAAAAATAGAAGGACCAGAAGAAACGGGTTATCAGAAACAGCAAAAAATTCAGAACAGCGTTATTTTATTGAAAGTGCCTTAAAACAATTGCAAAAACGTATAAATTGTGAAAAACGAAGATCATTATTTCCTTACAAGTTAGAATCAAATGCGATTGAGATTCAATTTAGTAGTTCAAAGACGAGATTTTTCTGGAAAATAGCTCATTGAATTAGTCCACTACACCTATAGATGACCCTGGAAAAACTTAGAATGCTAGAAAAATATTCCCAGCGATTTTCAGAAAAATTTCTGTTTCATTTGATTTGTGAAGCGTATTTACAGTCATACAGTCTAATTGGTTGCCTTCAATTATAAGCACCAATAATTTTTTGCCACTTATCTCATTTGGAGTAGTTAGTTAGAAATCACTAATTACTAAATTGAAGATCTGTCTCTGTTAGCAAAGTCTGATTGATTTATTGAACCGAATCTGAATTCTGTTTTAGGCACCCAAAGTTATAGATGTTCTTCAAATAAATATGGGAGGGCTTATCAATAATCAATTTCGACCCAATCTACCTCACTACCAGTGAAAGATATCAAAAAGTGATTAACTGACCAAATACTTTTGATAATATGAGAAAAATTTTTGTTAGCTGACCACTACTTGATATATTTTACAAGAAAGGAGATATATCCGCTCAAATTTGTCGGTTTAGGAAACAGTAGTTGAATGTTTACGGTATGCTTTGTAAAAAATGGCTAATATCGGAATTTTTGATTTTATGCCGCTTATCTCATTTCAATGAATCAGTTAAAAAAGTAATCAGTGACTACAAAACTGAAGTTTTATTATCCCAAATCTATTGAGCAGAAACTATTGGAGAAGACACCCAACTTCTTTTTTTCTCTAAAAAGTCTGCAAATTGTCTGAATTTTCGATATGAAAATAAAGTCAAAATTCGTTCATAAATGTATTTTTATTTATTCTATCGTAATTTTCACCGATTTCATCAACCTATTTATTTTTAATGTTTCCGAAAGTCTGAAATTCCGGAAAGTTTTTTTGGAACATTCAAAAACTCCATTTGTTCTTGTTAACGAAATAAATCTCGATTTTCTAAAACGAAACTCGAAAAATTTTATCTGTCAAAGTTTTTTAAAGAAGTTTTTTAATGCAAATTTTACTGTTTCGATTTTATCAAAATTACTTACTCGTTTCTAAAAATTCAGTATATTCTTAATCTCGTATTTCTAGCCTAATTTTGTCTGAAAGTTTTTGCCAATCATTCAAAAACAAATTAACTTTGATTTCCATCAAGTTCAGAGACTGGAAAAACAACATTTAGAATGTTAATGTCTGCAGATTTTTCTTCTGTTATACTTACTCTCAAAAATGCATTATAGAGCAACGAGAAGTTCATAATCCAGAGATTAGAAAATAACTAATGTAGTTTTATTTTTTTGTGATTGAGAGTAAACCAATAATAAAACCAAACGCTACTAACTAAACGTTCAACAAGAAACAGAAAACAAGAAGCACATCTTGCCCTTCAAGACTCCAGAATCCAAGAATCTTGATATGGATAGAAAAAGAGAAAAATGGCAAATGGAAACCAAACATGCAATCGCTTATATTTGGACCCTTCTTTCCTTCTTCCGATTGCTCAGACTCCGCCCTTTTTTTCTTCTCTTCTCTTTTTTTCACTTCCTTCGTTTCGAAAAAAAAACAAAATTGGACAATGAGCTTTTGGAATACCAATTCATGTGAGAGGGAACCTTGTCTCAGGGGTGACAAAATAATAACAAAATTAGAGAGTATGGGAAATTGAGAGACGGCAGAGGCAATGGTGATTTTTACGATGTGAGAGGAATTAATTCAATTTTTGGGGTGACGGATCCCGAGAGAGGTGGAATGAAATTGAAGGTTTGAGATATCGAGAATTGAAAAAGATAATTGGAGTTGATAAGGAAGTCCAATCATTTTTGTCCTACTGTAAGTGCCAGGGAGATAAAATAAGACAAGAATGATTGGATTTTTAATGTTGAAGTAATCTTGAAGGTGTAACCTAGTGAAACCTGTTTGGAATCTTTACTATTAACAATCACCAAATTCTGTGTGTATGTGTGTGTGTCCGTTTGTTCCCGTATTACCTGCCCTAGCGAAGTCCAGAATAGACCAAAATTTCCCAAATTTTCACAGATGACCCGAAATAGCAGCGAGATGATGCCCGACTATTTCTTATTTTAAAATTTTGTTTCTGACGTCTTCTGGAGACGTTATTCTGTTTCTACGGAGCAAATTTTTAGAAAATTATTAAAGCAATTTTTACGTCATCCCCGTCTAGCCGCCCAACTTTTTTTCTTATCCACGCTATTTCTGGGAGAAAGGTGATTTTGAGGAAACGTCATTTTAGTCTGGGTTTTGAAGATTTGAAAAGGAAAAATTCTGAAACAGGGGAAAAAGAGATTACGAGAAAACATAAGATCGCGCTTTCTGGGATCACTCAAATTTTCGGGCTTTCAACTTTAAAGAATTTCCGAACTTATGTTCTGGACACCCAATTCTGTAATTTTCCAAAATTTTGAGATTCTTATTCACCGAATTTGCAAAAAAAAAATCAGAATTTCTGATTTTTCAACTTCTCAAGTTTCCGAAGTTCGGAGTTTCCAATTGTGCGCTTTCGAAATTCCTGTGTTTCCGAAGCTCCAAAAACTTTTCAACGAGATTGTGTTCTTTTCAAAAATTTGAGCTTCTGAATTACCAATTTTTCAGGTTCTCAATCTATCGGATTTCTGAACTTTAGAGAGACGTGGCTGTCTGTTTAGAATCTCTAAATTTCTAGGTCTTTCAGTTTCCGTTTCTCCAAAATTTGAGCTTCCGTGTTTCTGAGATTTTCAAGTCAGACGTTTCCAAATTCCTGAATTCATGGATTTTCAAAAGAAGGGAATTCAGAAATCCGGAAGTCTTGAAGTTCGAGAATATGATACTTGCAAAGCGAGACATTTGGTAATTCTCAATTTTTCAACTTTAGATTACAGGTATTGTAAGCGGGAGCCAGGAAGTTCCGCACAAAAGGGACGCACACCGAATTGTTTTTTCGAAATTCGGAATTTTTGGAATTCGGGACTTCTTGGAACCAGAATTTTTGAAATTATCGATGTTCTGAATTTACGATTTTGAATTTCAGAAACTTTGAATTTCGAAATTTCCTAATTACAACCATGATAAAATAGTCCTTGAAAAGTGACAAGATTACGGGCACTGTAAAGGAAGGTCCAACCCCGGAGGGAGGTGAACCGACTGTCTATCCAGAAATTTGAAACTTTAGGAAACCGGGAATTCGCATACTCTGGATTTCAGAAATCGTAAAATTCAGTCATCAGTAGTTTCGAAACTTCAAAAATTGGAAAATTGAATATTCAGGAATTTTTGTGACTTCGGAAACTCGGAAATTTAGAAAGTTGAAATTGAATTGTAAGATACACCTCTCAAAAAAGTCGAAGTAGTTCGCACTAAACGCGCATTACTTTTCGAACAACCTGATACTAATTTCAGACGGTCAGATTTTCGGAAAGTTTCCTAGCATGATAAAATAGTCCCTGAAAAAGTGGCAAACCCCCGCTATAAGATAACGAAATGTAAGCGGGAACCAGGATGTCCAGCTACGGTGGGACGCAATTCGACGGTCTTTGTTAATTTTAAAATTTTTTAAATTTGGAACTTTCGGAACCCAGGAAATACAAAATTCTGAAACATAGATATCCAAAAATTTGGAACTTTCGGAAACCGGGAATCCATCTACTCTGGATTTCAGAACTAAAATTCGGTGTTCCGAAACTTTTTTTTTAATTCGGAAAATTATATATTCAGAAATTTCCGTGACTTCGGAAACTCGGAAATTAAGAAATTTGAAATTGAGTTGTAAAATACAGTAAGCGGAAGCCATGAGGTTGAGCCCCAGCGTTCGAATGATTCCCCAAATTCTGTAATATCTTAATTTCCGAGAAGACAAACTCAGAAAAAGGGGCACAAATCGACATTTGGAAATTTGAAAATTCGGAGGTAAGAAACCAGAAAGCTAACAATTTCTCACAATCAATTAAAACTACTTCTACTATTTTCTCAAGTTTTGAGATTGGAACGTTTTGAGTGTAGCCAGGAGATTGTAGCCGCCGAAAGGCGGCGGAAATCGACTGGTTTTTTAAAATTCATAAACTGAAAAAGGGTGGATGCAATGTTTTGAAAGCAGCCACAATTTTCTAGAATATTAGAACGGTGAAGAAGAAAAACTTGAAAAAGCGAGTCAGACAAAAGGGAAGTCTCATGAAAATAAAAAATTACAAACTCGACAATTTGATTTTCAAAAAACTTGTGCCATTTTTCTTGTAAGATACGAGGACGAAGAATAGTCAGTACTAATTCGCTCATCTTATAAGTATACTCAAATTCATTCAAAGTTTTTTGAAATTTTTTGTGTAATAAACAAAACGAAAAGCTGTGAAGCCAATGTACCGTAAAACCTAAAGGGCACCCACACACTGACAAGTTTAAGATAATTTATCTCTATTCCTATGCAAGTCATAAAAGTTTGTCAACTGATCAAATACTCGTGATATTATGATAATCAATTTATCAGTTGAGAACTTTTTTAAATTTTCGACAGGAAACGAGTTGTATTAGCTCGAAGAGAGTGCCCTTCTATTACAGGTTTTACGGTTTTAACCACCTGAAAAATACTTTTTCGAGTAAATCCCAATGAATCTTTGGGGTCACCTTATAATTTGACCAACACCGCCTACTAGATTTATGAAATGTACTTTGCATTATCGAAATTCCGAGAATTCAAGTATTAAAAAAAGGATCAAACTGTTTCTTGAAGGGACTGATAATCATTAAAAAAGATAAGTGTCTGAAAATGCTTAAAATTAAGAAAATAAGACAATTACCATATCCAATATCTAATAATGCGAGTATTTCAACATTCATGTGTCAGAAAAACGTTTTGAAATTAGCAGAAACAAAGGAGCATTAAAAAATCTTTTCTAGAAGCCATTCGCAACACTACAGATGAACCTCTACATTTTTGGCGAAGAAGTGAAACGAAAAGAAAATGGGATTCCTTTTCTAATCCTTTTCTCTAATTTCTTCATACCAGAATACACAATTTTTCAAGCCCAAAAACACTGTGCATTCTTTTTATTTCCTGAATTCCCAATTTTTTCTGGAGTCAACTATTATCTGAATAAATTTTAGACTATTCGGCCTATGTCTACAAAGTCAAAAGTCTGAAAAATGGGAGAAATAAGTGTGGGGAAAAGGTGTAATGGGTATTTCTGAGAAAATTCAATTTTCCAGTTTATATCAAATCAAAGGTGCATGTGATATGTGGGTTTTGTGGAGCATAAAGGTGAATCGAATTAATGAGGTGCCAGGTACCAAGAAATTTAGTTCAGAGAACATTTGATTTGAAACGAACCGAAAAACATTGAAATGATCAGTTTGATGTTTGCAGAGTTTGAGTTATTGTGATAGTCAAAAACCAAATTCAACGATTTTCATAAAATTAAAAGAAAACATTTTGAAACAGACATCTACGAAACGTTTTTAAAAAAGAAAAATTCAAAAAAATTGTTTAAAGGGGGACTCCGACCAAAAAATTTTATTTAATTTTTTTTTCTTAAAATGTTCTCGATGTAAAGTATTTTCATAATACTCATACGAAAAAATTCAGAAAAAGTCGAAAACCCTGAAAAACGTCGTCAAATTTGAAGCGCCGCTCAGTTCTCGTCAACGGGGTACTAGAAAAATCTGGTGTTCGGCCACGCGGCCAGGCATTTTTCAATGCAATTTTCGCCGTTTTCAGCCGTTTTCTTCTGTAATTTTTGTAGAAATATAACGATTCCATCAAGTATTAAATAAAGACAGCAAAAAAAGTGTGTTCAAATCAAAATTGACTACACGAGCGACAGAGAAACGACGCTGTCATAGTAGATGAGCCCAAAAGCCTGTTCGAAAGCTAACAATTGTTACTTCTGAAAGAGTGAAATGGATTGAGCTTATGGAAGACGGTTTCGCAAAATAGTTGCAGGAAAACGAAATGTTTACGTCTGTTGACTGACAGCGGCGATTCTCCATCGCTCCTGTAGTCAATGTTGAATTGAATACGCTTTTTTTTCTGTCTTTAATTATTAAATAGTGGAATCATCAAATTGTTACGAAAATTACAGAGAAAAACGGCTGAAAACGGCGAAAATTGCATTGAAAAATGCCTGGCCGCGTGGCCGAACACCAGATTTTTCTAGTCCCCCGTTGACGAGAACTGAGCGGCTCTTCAAATTTGACGGCGTTTTTCAGGGTTTTTGACTTTTTCTGAATTTTTTCGTATGAGTATTATGAAAATACGTTACATCGAGAACATTTTAAGAAAAAAAAATTAAATAAAAATTTTTGGTCGGAGTCCCCCTTTAAAACTGCCCGAAAATTGCAACAAAACGCGAAAAATATCATAATTCGTCCATTTCTGGCAAGTTCTAAAAAGTTAGGCTTTTTTAAACAAAATGAAACAGGAACTTTTGGAAAATCGCTGGGAACCTTTTCCCTAGAATTCTGAGCTTATTCAGGGTTCTTTATAAGCGTAGTAGAATAGTTCGAATTCGTCACTTGATGTTATAATGGACATTTTGAAATCTCTCTGAAAACCTGGAATTTAGGTTTTCAAAAGTCTAAGTGATGCCATAGACTTGGTATCAGTAACGAAACTCAGAAACTAGAAAAGTTGAAAAATATCGACAGACGTCATTTTCTGGAAACTTCTAGAAGGTTTTAAAAGTATTTTTGAATTCCCGCGAAAACTGAAATGTCTAAGCCACCACCAAAAAATGTCGAATATGAAAAAACGGAGAATTTAAAAGATTTTTTCAGATCGGAAAACTTATACACAAGTAATTAGAAACTATTAACTGTATAAACTTTTTACAAAACAAATGATACAGAAGTTTTTGAAAAACCGGTTAATTTTTTTCTAGAATTCGAGGGTTTTTGAATCTTTTCTAAATTCAGTAGATTAATTCTGACTTGTCACTTGATATTTGAATCAAAAAATGAAATATCTCTGGAAATCTGGAAAGTAGATTTGAATATGAGTTTGTCAATGGACCTTGAAGGTGGTGTATGGAAAAATCAATTTTCTCGAAGTTGTCTGTAAAGGCAACCAATTAGAAACTATTAACTAAATAGACTTGTTACAAAGTAAATGAAACAGAAATTTTCGAAAATCACTTTGAAAAAAACTTCCCTAGAACTCTAGGTTTTTCCAGAGTCCATTTTTCGTGTAGGATCTTAACATAAGAATCAAAATTTTGAAATCTCTCTCGAAACCGGGAAATTCGGTTTTTTGTGAATGTTAGATGATGCTGACGATGCCCAACAAAACCATTAAGAACTTATCACCTGTTAAGTATTTTTACAAATAAAACAAAACAGAACATTTTTGAAAATTTGATGTAATATTTTTCCTAAAATTCTAGGGGTTTTTAGATCCCTTATAAATGAAGTGGATTTATTCGAATTAGTCACTTGATATTATTATCAAGAATTTGAAATGTCTCTGGCAACCTGGAAATTAGCTTTTCCGAGCTTAAAGTTAGACGATCCCATACACTCTGTTCAGTGAAGTTGAAATGTAAAAATTCTTATTCACCTTCAAATTGAAACACAAAATTAGAATATGAGAAAGTTAAACACTGGGAACGTTGGATAAATTCAAATCAAAGACAATTAAGAAAAATAGGCTTTACTTTAAAAAAGCTTTATTTCTAGAAAGAAGTGTCAATTCTAATCAGAATTTTCCGAAAACTAGAACTTCCGGGTTTTTGATTTTCAGAATTTGGAAGTAATCAGAAACAACTTATTTTTAAACCACAATACAAAAATTGTTCCTTCTTCTCATTGAAGCAGCAGTAAATCCAACATTGAATTCTCGATTTGCCATTCTGTGATGCTAACCCAGATATTCTGAAAAATTTCCAGAATTTTCATTTATTTTCTCTCTGATGATCTACTTTTTTCATATGAATATACTCGGTAACCGTATGATTATTCAGGGTATAAGTCACATAAGCCATTATCCCAATTTCTCTTCCATTTTCGTCTTTTTCATAATATGCAAAGTGCGTTTTGAATCGCAGTTCCACGAGAATTGGGAGAGAAGGAAGCCATAGGTAATTGGTGTCCACTGGAAGATAAATCGATTAAAATCAGATTCAGATGGTTTGAAGAATAAGGTATTCGGGGGAAAAAAGAAAAAACTTTATGATTAGCTTCAAAAGTTATCGTGAGCACTCTAACAAGATGACCCAAAACAGCAAAGTTTGAACTTATATATCTCATTTCCTTTGAAAGATATCAAAATGTAGTAAACTGACAAAATGTTTGTGGCATCATGATAAATATTTTGTCAGTTGACCACTTTTTGATATCTCTTACAGAAAATGAGATATATGAGCTTTGATTGGTTGCGGATCATTCTATTAGTGTGTTCAAGCCAAAAGTACACAATTCCAGAATCGGTATTAAAAACCATTCCAAATTTTCCTAAAAAAACAATTCTTAAAACTCACATTCCTTGGGAATCTCCACAAAAAGTGACTTGATACAGACAAAATCTTGGCCTCTTGCGTAAACAATGATAGTTGCGAATTGGTTATTCATCATGTATGTGGCACTTCTTTCCGGCATTGTAACTTTGGATTTTCTTGCAAGAATCGGAGCAAATAGAATCAGAAAAATCAAAAAGCGCATTTCGTATAAGGTTTCCGAAACAGAGAAGTTTGAAGCAAACGAGGTGAACGGTTTTGTTGTCAAGATGATTCAAAGGAGACTGACTCACAGCGAATATTTTGCTGTCAAGAAAAGGTTGAGATTCTGACTTTTAAGAAACCCCCGAAAGCGAAATGTCTTATTAGGTCTAAATCTTCTGATTCAAAACAAAAAAAAATCCCAGGCGGGGGTCGAACCGAAAACTCTCGGCTCGATGGGCAACAGCGTATACCACTAAACCAACTATGCACATTTAAAAACAGAGAGAGAATGCAATTATAATATAAAGCAAGCGTGAGAAAATTAGCTTCTCATTTTTGAAAATCAAAAAATATTTGAAGAAAAAATTCACGTGTCGGAAAAAACTTTTTTTTTCAAAAAGTGAAAAAAAAAATAGAGCAAAAAGATAAGAATCTCCCAGAATTTTGCATATAAGGAAGAGAGAAACAGTGAGAATCAGTCAGTTCTCCAGCTACAGCTGGAGAGCACGGGTCCTGGGACCTGGAGCTCTGGGATCCGGAGCTCTGGGATCCGGGAGGCGGGATCGGAGCTGGTCCAGGTGGAATCAGAACATCGGAGCTGGTGGAGGTGGAATCGGAGCAGGTGGACATGGAATCGGAGCTGGTGGACATGGAATCGGAGCTGGCGGAGGTGGAATCGGAGCAGGTGGACATGGAATCGGAGCAGGTGGACATGGAATCGGAGCCGTTGGAGGTGGAATCGGAGCTGGTGGAGGTGGAATCGGAGCTGGTGGAGGTGGAATCGGAGCTGGTGGAGGTGGAATCGGAGCAGATGGACATGGAATCGGAGCTGGTGGAGATGGAATCGGGGCTGGTGGAGGTGGAATCAGAGCTGGTGGAGGTGGAATCGGAGCAGGTGGACATGGAATCGGAGCTGGTGGAGATGGAATCGGAGCTGGTGGAGGTGGAATCAGAGCTGGTGGAGGTGGAATCGGAGCAGGTGGACATGGAATCGGAGCTGGTGGAGGTGGAATCAAAGCTGGTGGAGATGGAATCAGAGCTGGTGGAGGTGGAATCAAAGCTGGTGGAGGTGGAATCGGAGCTGGTGGAGGTGGAATCGGAGCTGGTGGAGGTGGAATCGGAGCAGGTTGACATGGAATCGGAGCTGGTGGAGGTGGAATCGGAGCTGGTGGAGGTGGAATCGGAGCTGGTGGAGGTGGAATCGGAGCAGGTGGACATGGAATCGGAGCTGGTGGAGGTGGAATCGGAGCAGGTGGACATGGAATCGGAGCTGGTGGAGGTGGAATCAGAGCTGGTGGAGGTGGAATCGGAGCAGGTGGACATGGAATCGGAGCTGGTGGAGGTGGAATCGGAGCTAGTGGAGACGGAACTTAACAATATCAAGCATCAGAGCCAGACAGAATAGAACCAAGTACTGAAAAAACGTACATTTTTTTTATCTTCAGATATTTTCAAAGTTTCAGGAAACATTTAAGAAAACTAAAGATTCCTTATTGTAATCAACTAACAGTAACCATTTCCAAATTCGTTAAAATTATTCAAAAGTGTTTCGGATGAAAGTGATACGCATGCGAAAGCTAAAACCTATGGTCCATTGCCTGTCGAACATGAACAAAAAAAAAAAATGTAAAATGCAACAAGAACTTCATTAATCAAAAATTAAGCAACCAAAGTATTGTTTCCCATAGAGCATTGAATTCCTGGACAAGCTTTGTAGAAAGTGTAACGGAAGCTCTCACATCCATAGTGTCCGGCCTAGAAATATATTGGATTACTTTATCTGATATTAAAACCCACTTCCAAATTGTCACATCCGTTACGGTAGACTCTGTTCAAACAATCTCCAGCTTGTTGGATGGATCTGAAAATTTAGAAGAATTTATTTTGAATGAAATATTAATAGAACTAACTGGCAGAAGTTGTTGGTTGACACTGATTGGCTGAATGAGGTAATGCAGCTTTGATAGGCATTGGTAGTTGGAAAGTTCTCAACACAATCATATTGGTTCATCACTTCTGGAATTCAAAAATTAGTCTTAATTGGTCAATTATCGCTTCTCATACCACGGAATCCACCTCCACAAACCCATTCAAGTCCACGGAATGTTCTGATGTAGTCAAATCCTGCAGTAATATTTTTGTATTTTTCTAGAAACTAAATTGATCGTTACCATTCGACGAATCAGTGTTGTTACTTTCCAAACGAGTGTGAAGATTCATACAAGAGTAATAGGAGTGTCCCAAGCAGTGATAGAAGTTGGTCCGGGCTCTAAAAAATCAAATTATAGAATTTTCCGAAATATAAGATTCTCACTTGCAAACTTTGTTGAGTTGTGTCACATTGCTATTCAAATAGTCCTGAATGGTAGAGAAAATGTCGGATCCTTGGTCGTAAGAGACAGATGAGTTCAATCCAAAGTTTTGGTTGAATAGGTACTGAAAATAATCAGATAATTTTGAAGTTTTTCCTCATTTTTCAAGTCCTACCTGACAATAATTCAATTGAGCAACATTGCAGATTGATCCATTGCTGGATGGTTGTTCCAGCTGAGCAGTGTAATTGATCAAATCATTCGACAATGAGAATGGAAGAAGAAGATCCGAACGGCAGAGAGCTACGAGTCCCAGAAGAGAAATCAAAGCGAAACGCATTCTGAATAATTTTTCTACCGTTACAAACTCCTGATAACAAACTAATGATAAGAAAACACAAACTGATAAGAGAACCAAGAAAAGAAGAGCGAATTGAAACTTTTCACACCCAAATCATTATTTTATACCCGACTTATTCGTGATAATTCTGATATTTTTTGGGTGCTGAGAAATCAAAAAACGAGAGAAAAGAGGGTGGAGAGAAAAAGGGAAATTGTGACTCTGTTCAGATTTCTGAGGTTGACGCCCAGTTTAGTTTCGGATTCGTCATTTTTCTAGGTTTTGGAGAAAATAGAGGATTACTGTAACTGATGGTCACACCCATTTAGTCTACGTTATAGTCGGTTGGACTCCTCCTAGTTTTCCATGGATGAGAAAGTAAATATTCGTAGTTTTTAGACAATTTCAACTTTTTCAGCAAAACACAGTTAAAGGCGCATCATCGGTCCAGCAATAAAACTTGTTTTGCATATTTTCTCAATTTTTGCTCATTTTTGTTAATTTTCGTCAGATTCTTATTAATCTTTAATTTAACTTTGTTACAAAATAGAAAAACAGCATGCGAACTCAACTTCGGAATTAGCCACAAAAGGATTACTGTAACTGATGGTTCCTCTCCCTTTGGTCCACGTTATAGTCGGTTGGACTCCTCCTATCGGTCCCAGAAAATAGTTTTTGAATAAATCCACATAGTGTTCAAACATTCATTTTAGTTTAAAAAATACAGCAAGTTTCAAGTTCGTTTTAAAGTTATTTCGCGTTCAAAGGAGTCTCCAGGAACCGGAAATTGCATTCAAAGCTGCTACTTTTTCCCGTTTTTCCATGGATACAATGCTTCAATTTTCCTCGTCGTAGCTGTGTTATTTTTCCGAGGTCCGCTGTAAATTAACGAGAAAATGTCTTTTTTGAACCTCGAAATGATGTCGAAGAAAATAACACAGCTACAACAAGGAAAATCGAAGTTATGAGTCCATGGAAATACTGGAAAAAGTAGCAGCGTTGGACGCCATTTCCAGTTCCTGGAGGCTACTTCCAACGCGGCATTATATAACTTGAGAAAAAAAGGTGATGATTTGTAAAAGTCCATTAATGACTTTAGAGTTTCGAACGCCCAATATCAAAATTTTGAAACATAAACATTTCGAATATTCATTTATTCTTTGAAAAAAGTTACAGTAATTATTTTTAAACATTATAATTAATCTCTAAATACATCTTCCTGTTTCCACACACATCCAATAAAAATTCTCGGACCGCATTGAAGTGATAGAATTTTTCCATCGGATTCTCTTTGAACATAAAAGGCATTCTTCATTTTCAAAAGTCGGATACAAAAAAATTGTATGGATACAAAAAAATTGTATGGATACAAAAAAAATGTATGAAAACTGTATGGATAAAAAAAATTGTATGGATACAAAAAAATTGTATGGATAAAAAAAATTGTATCGATACAAAAAAATTGTATCAATACAAAAAAATTGTATCGATACAAAAAATTGTATGGATACAAAAAAATTGTATGAAAACTGTATGGATAAAACAATTGTATGGATACAAAAAAATTGTATCAATACAAAAAAAAAATTGTATCGATACAAAAAAATTGTATCAATACAAAAAAATTGTATCGATACAAAAAAATTGTATGGATAAAAAAAATTGTATGGATACAAAAAAATTGTATGGATAAAAAAAATTGTATGGATACAAAAAAATTGTATGGATACAAAAAAATTGTATGGATACAAAAAAATTGTATGAAAACTGTATGGATAAAAAAAAATTGTATGGATACAAAAAAATTGTATCAATACAAAAAAAATTGTATCGATACAAAAAAATTGTATCAATACAAAAAAATTGTATCGATACAAAAAAATTGTATGGATAAAAAAAATTGTATGGATACAAAAAAATTGTATCGATACAAAAAAATTGTATGGATACAAAAAAAATTGTATGGATACAAAAAAATTGTATCGATACAAAAAAATTGTATGGATACAAAAAAAATTGTATGGATACAAAAAAATTGTATCGATACAAAAAAATTGTATGGATACAAAAAAATTGTATGGATACAAAAAAATTGTATGGATACAAAAAAAATTGTATGGATACAAAAAAATTGTATCGATACAAAAAAATTGTATGGATACAAAAAAATTGTATCGATACAAAAAAATTGTATCGATACAAAAAAATTGTATGGATACAAAAAAATTGTATGGATAAAAAAAAAATTGTATGGATACAAAAAAAATTGTATGGATACAAAAAAATTGTATCGATACAAAAAAATTGTATGGATACAAAAAAATTGTATGGATACAAAAAAATTGTATGGATACAAAAAAATTGTATGAAAACTGTATGGATAAAAAAAAATTGTATGGATACAAAAAAATTGTATCAATACAAAAAAAATTGTATCGATACAAAAAAATTGTATGGATACAAAAAAAAATTGTATGGATACAAAAAAATTGTATCGATACAAAAAAATTGTATGGATACAAAAAAAATTGTATGGATACAAAAAAATTGTATGGATACAAAAAAAATTGTATGGATACAAAAAAATTGTATCGATACAAAAAAATTGTATGGATACAAAAAAAATTGTATGGATACAAAAAAATTGTATGGATACAAAAAAAAATTGTATGGATACAAAAAAATTGTATCGATACAAAAAAATTGTATGGATACAAAAAAATTGTATCGATACAAAAAAATTGTATCGATACAAAAAAATTGTATGGATACAAAAAAATTGTATGGATAAAAAAAAAATTGTATGGATACAAAAAAAATTGTATGGATACAAAAAAATTGTATCGATACAAAAAAATTGTATGGATACAAAAAAAAATTGTATGGATACAAAAAATTGTATCGATACAAAAAAATTGTATGGATACAAAAAAAAATTGTATGGATACAAAAAAATTGTATCGATACAAAAAATTGTATGGATACAAAAAAATTGTATCGATACAAAAAAATTGTATCGATACAAAAAAATTGTATGGATACAAAAAAATTGTATGGATAAAAAAAAATTGTATCGATACAAAAAAATTGTATCGATACAAAAAAATTGTATGGATACAAAAAAATTGTATGGATAAAAAAAAATTGTATGGATACAAAAAAAATTGTATGGATACAAAAAAATTGTATCGATACAAAAAAATTGTATGGATACAAAAAAAAATTGTATGGATACAAAAAATTGTATCGATACAAAAAAATTGTATGGATACAAAAAAAAATTGTATGGATACAAAAAAATTGTATCGATACAAAAAATTGTATGGATACAAAAAAAAATTGTATGGATACAAAAAAATTGTATCGATACAAAAAAATTGTATCGATACAAAAAAATTGTATGGATACAAAAAAAAATTGTATGGATACAAAAAAATTGTATGGATACAAAAAAAAATTGTATGGATACAAAAAAATTGTATCACAAAAAAATTGTATGGATAAAAAAAAAATTGTATGGATACAAAAAAAATTGTATGGATACAAAAAAATTGTATCGATACAAAAAAATTGTATGGATACAAAAAAAATTGTATGGATACAAAAAAATTGTATCGATACAAAAAAGATGTATGGATACAAAAAAAAATTGTATGGATACAAAAAAATTGTATCGATACAAAAAAATTGTATGGATACAAAAAAATTGTATCGATACAAAAAAATTGTATGGATACAAAAAAAAATTGTATGGATACAAAAAAATTGTATCGATACAAAAAAATTGTATGGATACAAAAAAAAATTGTATGGATACAAAAAAATTGTATCGATACAAAAAAATTGTATGGATACAAAAAAATTGTATGGATTAAAAAAAATTGTATGGATACAAAAAAATTGTATCTATACAAAAAAAATTGTATCGATACAAAAAAATTGTATCTATACAAAAAAATTGTATCGATACAAAAAAATTGTATCTATACAAAAAAATTGTATCGATACAAAAAAATTGTATGGATACAAAAAAATTGTATCGATACAAAAAAATTGTATCTATACAAAAAAATTGTATGGATACAAAAAAATTGTATGGATACAAAAAAAATTGTATCGATACAAAAAAATTGTATCGATACAAAAAAATTGTATGGATACAAAAAAATTGTATGGATACAAAAAAATTGTATCGATACAAAAAAATGTATGGATACAAAAAAATTGTATCGATACAAAAAAATTGTATCTATACAAAAAAATTGTATGGATACAAAAAAATTGTATGGATAAAAAAAAAATTGTATCGATACAAAAAAATTGTATCGATACAAAAAAATTGTATGGATAAAAAAAAATTGTATCGATACAAAAAAATTGTATCGATACAAAAAAATTGTATCGATACAAAAAAATTGTATCTATACAAAAAATTGTATGGATACAAAAAAATTGTATGGATAAAAAAAAATTGTATCGATACAAAAAAATTGTATCGATACAAAAAAATTGTATGGATACAAAAAGTTGTATGGATACAAAAAAATTGTATCGATACAAAAAATTGTATGGATACAAAAAAATTGTATCGATACAAAAAAATTGTATCTATACAAAAAAATTGTATGGATACAAAAAAATTGTATGGATAAAAAAAAATTGTATGGATACAAAAAAATTGTATCGATACAAAAAAATTGTATCGATACAAAAAAATTGTATGGATACAAAAAAATTGTATGGATACAAAAAAATTGTATCGATACAAAAAAATGTATGGATACAAAAAAATTGTATCGATACAAAAAAATTGTATGGATAAAAAAAATTGTATGGATACAAAAAAATTGTATGGATACAAAAAAATTGTATCGATACAAAAAAATTGTATGGATACAATAAAAATTGTATGGATAAAAAAAAATTGTATGGATAAAAAAAAATTGTATGGATACAAAAAAATTGTATCGATACAAAAAAATTGTATCAATAAAAAAAAAAATTGTACGGATACAAAAAAATTGTATGGATACAAAAAAATTGTATCGATACAAAAAAATTGTATGGATAAAAAAATTGTATGGATACAAAAAAATTGTATCGATACAAAAAAATTGTATGGATAAAAAAAATTGTATGGATACAAAAAAATTGTATCGATACAAAAAAATTGTATGGATAAAAAAAAATTGTATGGATACAAAAAAATTGTATCTATACAAAAAAATTGTATGGATACAAAAAAATTGTATCGATACAAAAAAATTGTATCGATACAAAAAAATTGTATCGATACAAAAAAATTGTATCAATACAAAAAAAAATTGTACGGATACAAAAAAATGGTATGGATAAAAAAAATTGTATGGATACAAAAAAATTGTATAGATACAAAAAAATTGTATGGATAAAAAAAATTGTATGGATACAAAAAAATTGTATAGATACAAAAAAATGGTATGGATAAAAAAAATTGTATGGATACAAAAAAATTGTATAGATACAAAAAAATTGTATGGATAAAAAAAATTGTATGGATACAAAAAAATTGTATAGATACAAAAAAATTGTATGGATAAAAAAAAAATTGTATGGATACAAAAAAATTGTATCTATACAAAAAAATTGTATCGATACAAAAAAATTGTATCTATACAAAAAAATTGTATCGATACAAAAAAATTGTATGGATACAAAAAAATTGTATAGATACAAAATTGTATAGATGTCCAGACTGTGACCAATTTTCGTCAAACAATGAAAATATATCTCCATGGTAATAATGATAAGATTCAACTCGGGATAGTTCATTTTCATTATATTAAGCATTTTCCGTGTTGAAGCAAACATTCTTATTTGTTTCCTTTACGCTGAAAATTTTAATTCTTTTCCATTTTTCGAAAAAGAATTTACTGAAATCTGTTGTCTTAAAAAGTTAAGATCTGTTTGATTATAGTGGGGCAATGGCCAGATGAATTAATAAATGACCGAATTAGTGGGACAAAGGTCGAATAAACTCCTCCCAATTCTGTCTGAGTTTATAGGTCAAATGTGTGTTTGAAGGCACTGTAAGCGTTCGCAGGTCCCATGGAAACTTATGGATCCCATAAACATACGGAACTCTCAGATGGAGGTTTTATAGCTTGAGGTTTTCTTCTAAATTCGGTAAGTTTTATGTGTAGAATATATTTCGATTGTTGAAAAGGGGTTTTTTGGCCAGACCCATAATTCGAAATAAGGGCTACTACAATTGAGAAGAGTGATGAAGTTAGAGCCAATAGTCCGATGGAACATCGAAAAAAAAACGTACATCGAAGGTACACAGCTTTCAGGGGAATTGGCTCAGAGGGTACATGGAATCTTGTGATGTAGAGCGTTTAAGCCTCAGCCTATGTTTTTGAGCTATTTTGGGAGTTTTTTGTCGGGTATGGATGGAATACCTGAATACTGCTATGATGACATGGAAAACAAACTAAAAACTTTCCTATCTGTTTTTTCTTACAGGCTTAGGCTATAATGCGTTACATCCCAAGATTCCATGTACCCTTTGAATCAATGTCCCTCGAATTTCAATGTATCCTCAATTGATCCTCAACCCCAATTTTATCACTCTCATAAATTCTAGTAGCCTATTTTTCGAGTGATGCGTTTGATCCTGGCAATAGCTAATCTCAATACAAAAAAACAAGTTTGGATTTTGTATGGGCAGTATGTCGGAAATTGACTTTTACAGGGAATGTGTCTCAAACTTCGAAAAGCAAAAATTAATGAAAAAACAGACGAAAATCTATATAACTGCATTAAAGTGCAACAAATATTCAAAAATATCCATAACAGGGGTGAACCCTTTTAAGGACCAAAATTTTTTTTAAGGACCAACATTTTTTTAAAGGACCAAAATATTTTTTAAGGACCAAAATTTTTTCTAAGGACCAAAATTTTTTCTAAGGACCAAGATATCATAGTAGAGCCAAAAAATTGTATGGATACAAAAAAATTGTATGGATACAAAAAAATTGTATGGATACAAAAAAATTGTATGGATACAAAAAAATTGTATCTATACAAAAAAATTGTATCGATACAAAAAAATTGTATGGATACAAAAAAAATTGTATGGATACAAAAAAATTGTATGGATACAAAAAAAATTGTATGGATACAAAAAAAATTGTATGGATACAAAAAAA